>CM064531.1:9961420-10576614 GCA_032716605.1 Paralithodes platypus
GTCCACTACCACCCTAGTAAAAGTATTCTCGAAAACGGGCAAGGGCACCAGAGGATGTACAGGCACCTTCTGATTGGGTTTTCCTGTCATCTGGCAAGTGTGACACACTCTACAACACTCCACTACATCTGCACGCATTCCTGGCCAGTAAAAGTGGGATCTGATTCTGTCTAGAGTTTTTCTCACACCTAGGTGTCCTGCCAATGGTATACAATGTGCCATTTCCATGATATCTTTACGACAAGGTTTGGGGACTACTACTTGATGGACGTCCCAAGCCCCGTCATCGATTGGACTGTGTGGCGGTCTCCACCTTCGCCACAATACTCCTCCTTTGAGGTAGAAACATTCACCACCCTCCTTCTCACATTCCTCTTCACTCACGGACCTGGCAGCTAACTCCTTGCATTCACTATCATCTCTCTGTAGCTCTACCAGGCCGCTAGGACAATTTGGAGGAGTTTCATGGTCATCGTTAGGGTCAAGATGAGCCAAAAAGGTGTCAGATAAATCCACCTCAGTCACATCATCAGGCACAGTTGGAGCATCATTCACACTCTCATCATCCCTTTCATCAACTCTTACATTCGGTACATTTCTGTCGGAGGGAACTGCTACTTGAGACATTGAACGTGTGACAGCACACACAGGGAAAACAGTTGGCATCTCCTTTTCGAGCTCACCGGTTAGTGGCTCGTTAACAGGGGAAAGTGACAAAATGGGGTCTGGTCGGACCTTCTCACCTGCTACATCATTCCCCAAAAGGAGAGTTACCCCAGGCACAGGGATATCTTGAGACCTACACAAAGCTATGGTGGCCTCACCCTGTAGTAACTCACATTCAATTTCGCCTTTTACCAAGTATGCATAAAACTGGCCTCCAGCACCTCTCATTACAACTGGTTCGCCAGGTGGGCACTCAGTGTAAGGATTCACCATGAGGGTGCTAGTAGAACCGGTGTCTCTCAGAATTTTTACCTCATGCATGCAACCATTTAATCTCACGTTGCCAGATGAAATAAAGGGACGGTAACTGTCCTGCACTGATGGTGAAATTATTATTGGTTTAACCCTTGTGGGTTGCACCACACATGCTACTACACCCCTGTCTAGATGATTTACGTTAGCTGCTAGGTACTCCTTCTGTCGAGAGTCCTGCATTAAAGGAACTTTTGGTGCTAGGTACTCCTTCTGTCGAGAGTCCTGCATTAAAGGAACATTTGGTGCTAGGTACTCCTTCTGTCGGGAGCCTTGCATTAACCCGGGAGCTGCGGGTAGACTCTTAAGAGTTCCCCCGGCGCACTGCGGGTAGACTCTTAAGAGCAGAGACTTTGAACACGTACCAAAACCGCGCGTTTATAGCCAGGCGGCTGAAAATTGGTGTGGGTATTGTACTACATGTCCACTCTCGATACCACCCCGCCAAACGCTCGCCCCGCACTCGTGCAAGCACCACCGCGCCAGTAACCACGCACTAGTCATGGAGCCTACACGTCCCTCACGCTCGCTCCCTGATTACACAACCAGCCCTCCTTCTGGTGGTGTTAGCCTCCGTGTAAGGCAGAGGGTGGCTGCCAAAGACCCTAGCTACCAGTACGACACGCCCTACAGCTCAGAGGACGAATCACCAGCACCAAAAGCACGTAAAACACGTGCAAGCAGGGCAATGGCACAGAGGTCCTCGGTCTTTCGGGACACTGCCACCACGACCCAGGCCACTGCAACAACCACTACCACCACCACTGCCACCACTGCCACCCCTGCCACCCCTGCCACCGGTACCAGCGAAGCAGGAGGGCGCCCTAGGCTGCATTACCTGCGTGATCAGGTAAAATGAAAGGCACGGGCGTAGGGAAGAGAACCCGTACGCCAGCCACAGTGCCCCTACCACCACCACCACCACCAGCCGCCCCTGGCCCAGCTGCCCCTGCCGCCCCTGCCGCCCCTGCCGCCCCTGCCGCCCCTGCTGCCCCTGCCGCCCCTGCCTCCCCTGCCCAAGGAACATGGAAGGGGAAGGGGAAAGGGAGAGGGAAAGTGACTGGGAAAGCGACTGCTGGCCCTGGTGTCCCTGCCGGCCCTGCTGCCCCTGCCGCCCCTGCTGCCCCTGCCGCCCCTGCCGCCCCTGCCGCCCCTGCCCAAGGAACAGGGAAGGGGCAGGGTAAAGGGAGAGTGAAAGCGACTGAGAAAGCGACTGCTGGACCTGTTGTCACTGCCTGCCCTGCTGCCCCTTCGGCCGCCCCTGCCGCCCCTTCTGCCCCTGCCGCCCCTAGCCGCCCCTGCCCAATGAACAGAGAGAAGGGCGACAGGCACCACCATCATCTTGCCATCAGGGCCACGCACCACTGCTGCCCCTGCCGCCGCCGCCCCTGCCGCCGCCGCCGCCCCTGCCGCCGCCCCTGCCACCACCTCTGCTGTCCCTGTCCATAAGACTCCCGCACGTGCCAAAGTGACCCGGAAAAATCTTACACCATCTAAGTATGCCGCCCTGCTGTTGGATGGTGATTCGCAGGACATTGGCAGCCCGGGTTTCGACGACGAAGCCCTAGCACGGGACCAAGGGTGGGGGGATTTGGGAGTGGACAGTGGGAGTGAGTCCGACGTCGGTGACGAAAACGAGGAAGGGCATCGTCTGTCGAGTGAAGAGTAGGGTAATGATGATGAAGTGCTGTATCGCGACCATGGAAGCGATATTTCAGACGCAGAAGAAGACTCAGACGACATTCCGATCCCTGGCATGCCTTCGTTCGATTGGTCTGACGGGGTCAATTTTGTACCTGACGTGCCCCAGTTCAATCCTGGGACGTCAGGAACAACTGACAACTGGCCCTGTGATGATCAAGCGAACGAAAGCGACTTCTTCCTCGCTTTTTTCGACATGGAGTAATGACGTACATCGTTGCCCAAACAAACGCCTACTACAGGTGGGTGTTTGGCAGATTGGACGTCCTTTCTCCAAAAGCGAGAATACGAGGCTGGGTGGATACGACTGTGGCAGAATTTCTGACGTTCTTTGCCTTGTTGTTCCTCATGCCTCTGATCAAGAAGCATGTGTTGCAACACTACTGGAAGCACGACCCTCCCATCGCCACCCCAACTTTCAATAAGTTCATGACTCGTGACAGATTTTTGTTGCTGCTAAGATTTATGCACTTTGCAGACAACGAAAATCCTAACAGGATTGACAGGATATGGAAAGTTCGGGAGGTGTTCACCATGTTGTTGGAGAGGTATAGGAAATACTTTTACCCCTTCCTCAATTTGGTGATTGATGAGTCGCTCGTGCTCTTCAAAGGACGTCTTGTTTTCAAGCAGTATATCCCCTTGAAGAGGCATAGGTTCGGAATCAAGCTCTTCGTGTTGTGCGACTGTGAAACTGGAATAGTGTTTGACATGATCGTGTATACAGGCACTGACATTGACATACCGAAAGCCGCTGCCAATGACCCCATGGGCATGTCAGGTGCCATCGTCAGGAAAATGTTGGCACCTTACCTGGGCAAAGGCCACATCATCTACACTGACAACTGGTATACTTCTCCTGCTCTCTGCCAGTTTTCTTTATGACAACCAACGGGGTCATGTGGGACTGTCAGAAAGACAAGAAAGTTTATGCCAAAGTTCACAGGTGATGTCATTCCTCTCACAGATGCCTCCTCCAGTGACACACCTTCAGAAGACGAAACCTGCCAAGGAACACCGCGAGAGGCATGTGCGAAGAAGGCGACGAAAGGGGCAGAAATACAAGCAGCTCGAGAAGTGTGGTAAACTGATAGCCCTGAAGTGGAAGGATAAGCGAGACGTCCACCTGCTTTCCACCGTCCACACAGGTGCCCATGTGGATTCTGGCAAAATCCACTACCGAACCAGGAAGACAATCTACAAGCCCGACATGGTAGTGGACTACACCAAAAACATGCGCCTGGGGGACAAGTCTGACTGTCAGCTGTCAGGTGTTGAGTGTCTGAGGAAGACTGTGAAGTGGTATCACAAGCTCTTCCTCCACCTAGTTGACATAACGATGCTGAACGCCTACAACTTGTGGTTGGTGAAGAAGGATATGGCCCCAAACCAGAAGCGGAAATTCCGGGAGTTCGTGTACAACGTCTCCTACCAACTCCTGGAGAAGTATGCCACCACCACTCACAGACGTACGGCATGGCGTGGGGATCACGTTCCTGACCGCATCCAGCTGGGTGTCGAAAGACACTACACAACCAACACCGAGCTGATTGGCACTCGTCACAGGCAGGTGCAGTGCACCGTCTGCAGCTCCAGTGTGAGGAAACCCCATGTGACCAAAAGAGTCACCTCAATGTGCGCCGAGTGCAAAGTTGCACTCTGCCTGGGTGACTGCTTCAGGGACTACCACACCTTCAAGAACTACTGAGTGTCGGCCCCTGCCCTGCCCTGCCCTGCCCTGGACTCGCCCCGTGCCCTGCCCTGGACTCGCCTCCTGCCCTGCCCTGCCCTGGACTCGCGCCCTACCTTACCTGACCTGACCTAATTGATCACGCTACCTCATAATGTAACATATATATTATATAATGTATAAGTTCCAAAGATGTCCCTGTGATATAGCTTTTACATTATATAATTGTATGTTTCATTATTTAGTTTATAAGTTTCAAAGATTTACATGTAATATGCCTTATTTTTTTAGTATATCAATATATATGTTTGTTATTAGCCTAAGTAATGTGTATATAATTATTTTCTTACCTCAAATGAATTGTACAAAAATAAATATGTTTCAATAAATCATGTCAAACCTACTATGATAATAAAATAAAACAATAAAAAAAGAAAAAAAGAAAACAAGGTCATGTCATTGTATTCTTACAATATGATATATTCTATGAATATTTCATATTGTTTGAATACAATGGCATGATCTTGTAAAAAAGAAAAAATTATAAATGGTTTTCTAGACAGTATAAAACCTTCCCCATAACCCCCTCCTGGATTCGATCCCACTACCCTACGACACTTTGAGTTTTCCAGTCCGCGACCTTACCAACCATGCCACAGGAGCTCATACCAAATATCACTCAAAACTTCGTGTGTACAATCGAAATGACAATATACAAAAAAAAATGAATTATCCCACCAATTTACGTTTGTAAATTGATGGGATTATCAATTATATCATGCCAAGGTTTATAATAGTTTGTCTCTGTCAAGAATTAGTAATTATATAACTTTATTCTGTCAAAATTGCCCAAACACTCAGCAAAATTGCCCCTCTCAGTGTGACTCCACTCATTTTCACACGGTCAGGCGGTCACGAGGTGACCCTTGCCGCTCCTTGATTCTCCAGCTACAGCAGCTCTGTCTGGGAACAAAATTGGTATAAATACAATAATGGATAAAATACTCTTCACAAATATTATATTGTATAATATTGTAAATAAAAATGAATAATAACTGTGTGGGTGTCGAAAATTGCTCAACCAGCTTTCTTATGTCTCGCCTACGCGCGTATATTGGATTATACATAGTCATGACTGTCATACAAATAATTGCAGTAGGTCTCGAATATACATTTAGATTGCATATTACTTCGAAATAAATAAGTAAACGTTTCTCTGGTGGCAATCTACCCTTTCGCAGGTGTAAGGAGACACCAGTCTATATTTAGCCCTCTATCACAACAGGCAATCTGCCTGTGTTGACTCAGCACCGTCGCTGGTGGTCTATAAATATAGTACTTTATTTACAGTCAATGGCCTACATGTTTCTGTGGTACTTCACATGTGTCTAAAATGCAATGTCTGCTTGCATAAAAATGCAATTCTGAAGTCCATTTATATGTACGACATACGCATGTCTCAGTTTCTCTCTCTCTCTCTCTCTCTCTCTCTCTCTCTCTCTCCATTCCTGACTCATGTTATTGTAGACCTGTTGATGGCAACGAACACCAGCCATCTGGTAGACATAAGGGTCAAAATACCAAACATCAATACGCCTGGGGCGCCTCCACAATTATCACTAAGCTGGTTATCTATCTAGAGATCTGCCTGACTTCCATCTCTCCACGACTCACTCACTCACTGCACCCCTGCATGCCTCCCTCCCACCCACCCACCCACCCCCAACCCCCCCTTTCAGGCTTCCGTCTGCTAGAAACACATTCACAATTTGCGTAAATATCGCATCAATTGGGCTATATGCGGTATATTCCTTGTTATATGGGACGCCTACATATGTACACGTCTTTATTATAGCATGAGAGTGCTCTAAATACAAGATTGACGTGATATTTATGGCGTAACACACCCTCTCCCCCTTTCATTCCCACCACAACTCACTCACACCTTGGTTCACGCATAGAAACTCATTGATAATGTGCGTAAATATCGCATGAATTGGTTTATATGCGGTATATATTTTGATATATGGCACGTATACATACGTACAAGTCTGTATTATAGCGTGACAGTGCTCTACGTACAAGATATACGTGATATGTATGGCGTAAACCACACTCTCAGCTCATAAATTGCCGCCAAACCTCCAACACATCTTCATTCCCGCCTAAATATTCTCTTATAATTCCCTTATATATTGCAATTTTTGGTCACTATGAGGCATATTCATTGTTATATGGGTGCCCTACACATGTATACATACTCTAAATAGCCTAAAAGGGCTCGAAAAAGGAGATATACGTGATAATACGCGGTAACCCACCCCCTCCTCCCTCTCCTTCTATCCCCTGCGCGCGTAAATATTCGGCAGGGAAATCTCGCCGCTCGATGACAATCTAGCCGCGCGGTGCCATTCGCTCCACATTTTTCAACTACGGACCGTTCCCCTACCCCCCCCAGACATTTTTTGGGGGGTCAAATATATATGGGCCGATGCACGCAAACATTCCCTACACGATGATGTACTTTTTATCGAAATTGGCAATAGGTCCCAAAATCATCATAGGTGCGCACAGTCTTACCCTGTAGAAAACCCCCTGTGCGCCGCGGAGAGGTTAAAGGCACAAATGGAATTTGAGATACGGCGGCAACTGTCTGCCCCGATCTCTCGTTTTTTTCCTTGGCCCAGCACTGATAAGCTAGGTGGCCTCTCATGCCACAAAAAGTACATACTTTAGGGGATACGGGAACGTTCCCTCTTTGAGCATTACTATTTATTTGGGGCCCACCTCTGTTACCATTGCCCTGAGTCGTATTTTTAGTTGGGGGAACATTTCTATTTTGGCTAGCTGGGGAAGACGTTATAGGCTTGTGACTGGGTCGGTCAGATTTGTGATTGGGATACTTAAAATTAGAGCTAGAATTATCGTAGGGCTTCTTTCCACGAAATTTGTTGTTGAGCACGTATGTGTCAGCCATGTCAGCGGCGTCAGCAAGACAATCTACCTTTTTCCCCTTTAAATGATAGGATACAGAAGAATCAATTTTCCATAGGAAATTTTCTAACAGGACCAACTCCTTCAGATCGTTGTAGCTTGTGACTTTCTTACTCTTGACCCAATGATTGAAAGTTTTAGTCATGGTCCTGGCAAATACCTTATGGGTTTCTTCTACTTTCTTCTGGTTTTTACGGAAAGATTGCCTGTAAGCCTCAGGCTGCAATTGATAGGTTTTTAAGATAGCTTCTTTGAGATTGTCATAATCCTGCCTAACTTCTGCTACTTCTGACAAATACGTGGCTCGAGCCTGCCCTGTCAAAACAGTTTGTAACATAAAAGGCCATTGATCTCTTGTCCACTTCATACCTCCAGCAACTTCCTCAAACAAAACAAAGAAATCCTGCACATTATCCTCAGTGAAAGGTGGAATGACACTAGTCATAGTCAATCCCAGAGGGGGAGCAATTAAGGGAGCATTTGTATTGACATTTAGTTGAGCCGTACGATATTGATATTCGCATTGTTCGGTCGTTGCACTGGCATTTATTCTGGCTAGTTCTATATTTAGTCTGGCTTGTTCGGCATCAGCATTTATTTTCATTCTGGCTAGTTCTAGTTCGTATATTTGATCACCGGTCAAACCAGGTGGCACTTGTTCATCAAGTTGGCTAGGTTTACTAGGGATCCCACCAACTGCTCCGTCACCCTCCCCGCCTTCTACAGGGAACAGGTGGGTTTTTATGGTCTGAGCCACCTCTACTTTAGACATGTTTGAGACAGATAATTGGAGATGTGAGGCAAGCACTTTCAGTTCAGATTTTGACAGACAGTCAATATCAGGGGATGTGGGTTCTGATTCTATGAAAACTCGAGCATCTTCGTTATTAATTAGTTGAGGCATGATTTAATATTTGATTGTTAAGTAGTGAAACGGTAATGAAACTGAGTGAAACTGTATGAAACGAATCCTGGCAAGGTCGCCACTCTTCTATTACGTATCTTGATCCTCAAGTGGTTAACTTGATGAATCTAGATAGCACAGATATATATATTAAGGTATCAGTCAGCTGAAGGCAAAACAAAAGTAAAATCTAATAATATAATTTTCTGTTGTTGCTTCCTTTCCTTTTGGATCTTAGGACTTAGTATCCTTTATTGACTGATACTCTTTAATTATGAAAAATACTGAAACTAATTAAAGTCATGTAGTATTTATAAAGAATTATTATTTAACCGAAGCTTAGTAGGCTATGGTTATGAACCGAATAAGTTATAGCTAAAGAAGGACTATTAATTTTATAAAAAGTCTTGAAAGATAAATATTAAAGTAAGAATATTTCTGTCTCTTACCTTTTTTAAATGAATAGATAGTTTTCTTCTATGTCCTTTTATTTATATTTAATGTAATTATTCTTGGTTCTTGTCTTACGTTAATAGTATTATATTATTATTATCATCAGGAGTAATATCAAAGTCACACAAAAAGTTAGATATATATTTAATAATTAGTTAAATGTATTTCTTAACCACGTAACATTGAGTTATGATTATGAGTAAATAAAGTTACAGGATCGTTTCATAGATTCGATTCAGGTCTCACTCAAATAATATGAAAAGCAAAATATAATATTTTGAAGCAAAAGAATTTTCTTCAGCTTAGGAAATCACTAGAAGTAATATTAACACAGCCATGTTAGTCTAAGGCGATATTACTAATACGAGACAATAGCATCACCGTACTAAGCACCATTAAGCAATGTAAGCTTAATTCAAAGGAAATGAAAGAACTCGTAAGTATTAATATAAAACAATAGTATTACTTTCATCATAACCCAATTACTTAAAGAGTTGCTTTAGTCCACAAGTTAGTCAACTAAAATAGTTAAGTACATAATAATAGCGTTAACGTTAATTCGCAATCAAATAGTTAAAGCACATAATAGTAGCGTTAACGTTAATTCGCAATCAAATAGTTAAACACATAATAATAGTGTTCACGTTAATTCCCAATCACATATCTCACTAACCAACATAACATAAGTGTTTACACCGACCACACTTAACACACATTTATATAATCTGACTGACAGTCACAATCCCATTATAATACTTCACCCCGTCTTCCTCCAGCTGCAAGTTCACCTTCCCCAACTCCAAATGAGACTGATTTGAATGCCCACAACTCGGGTCTTATATACCAAACAATGATGGTGTAGGAACGAATCAGGAGGCGAGTGATGGTGCGCGCTCCAATCATAGCTCCTCGAATCACATAACAGGTGCATGGTCCACTCACAGCTCCTGGCGTCGATCATACGTCATAGCATCGGGCATCGAGGTGTGAAGGCTAGCATGCTGGTATGGGGCGAGATGGTTTGCCCACTCGCTCGTTCGCTCGCTAGTCTGCTTCACCGCTTGGGTAGTTTGGCTCCTTGAACTCTAATTCTAACTCTTAAATTAACATACAGGGCTCCGTATGTCAGAATATATATATATATATATATATATTTATATATTTGTGTTTTTTTTCTATATTCCAACTACTCCCTCTCGGACATAGGCTGATAGCCTTTACACTCAATCGCTGAACACGGTGAGGCCTTGCTCCAGTCTAGAAAGTGAGACATGCCAAGCTTCACTGCTCGAAGCATTTTTTTTTTTTTTTTTTTTTTTTTTTTTTTTAAAGAGACAATGAACGGAGGAAGGAAAAACACAGATAAAACAAAAAGGTCCATGTGCCTAAAGGCATCTCCATTCATAAAATGTTTGTAACATTTTGAGAACTCGTACCAATGGTTTCAAATTAGATAAATTTAGTTTCAGAAAAGATATAGGCAAGTATTGGTTTGGTAACAGAGTTGTAGATGGGTGGAATGGACTACCAAGTGCTATAGTGGGATCTAAAACTGTAGGGAGCTTTAAGATAAAATTGGATAAGCATATGGACGAGAAGGGTTGGGTGTGAAGGGGGATCAGCCGGGTTGGGCCAATCAGCGCTCTGCAGACCTCCATAATCCTGCGTTAATCTCTAACCGTTTTTGGTAAGATGATCCTCAGGGTATTAGAGTGTGAAGCCTATAATTGGGCTTTGTAATTGAATTGGGGTTGTGTGGGACAGGGATCTGCCTTGCTTAGGCCAATCGGCTTTCTGCAGACTCCCATTTTCTTATGTTCTTATGTTCTTATGTAACAACTGGATTTAAACATTTGTAGATTGTAAGTTTGTGGAAAGCAATTCGAGGGAAGTGAATTCCAAAGAGTAGTAGTTCTAGGGATAAATGAATTTTGATAAGCAGAAGTTCTGCATTGTGGAGGAGAAAGTGTAAATTCATGGGCGCTCTCAGCTGCCCTAGTTCTACGGGGAAAGATGTGGAGAGGCGGCACAATTGAAGCAAGTTCCTCGGAACAATTGCTGTGAAAATATCTGTAGAATAATGCAAGGGATGCAACGTTTCTTCGTATGGATAATGTAGGAAGGTCCTGTGTGATTGCAGGGTTATTGATTAATCTAATAGCTTTATTTTGAATTTTGTCCAACTGCCTCAATGCAACCACTCCACTTCCACCCCACAGAGGTGAACAGTAATCCATCTGAAAACGCACATGACTTTTATATATTACGGCCAACTGCTCGTCAGTGAAGAATTCTCGAACTCTGTACAGGAGTCCCAGTTTTTTAGAGGCATTCTTAGCAATGCTTCTAACATAATGTGTCCAGCTCAAGTTAGTAGTTAATGTTACACCGAGAATGTCAATACTAGGGGAAGTGGGAATATTTACATCATTAAAAAATATATGGGAGTCAGTGAGATTCTGTCGGTTAGAAAATTGAATGTACTTGGTTTTCTGTGCATTAAAGGAAACTAGATTCTTTTGTCCCCATTCTTCAATTCTAGAAAGGTCCTGGTTCAGAGAAATTGCAGTGCTTATTTTTGAATTTATAAGATCGGGTTGGGTGAAAGAATTGGTAAATGTGAAGGAACTGTGGAGTGTTGAGTCATCTGCGTAGGAATGTATTGGATTATGAGTGGTAGATATGAGATCATTGATATGAATGAGGAACAGAGTTGGGGCCAAAACTGATCCCTGGGGAACACCAGCATTTATTGAGTAAAATTGAGAATAAAGGCCATCTACCATTACACGTATTTCATCTCTGATGCCGCCTCGCCTCTGCGATTCACAGTCTCATTCCCCAGACTCGGACCCTCACTCTCAGAACGCCACCTATTGAGCAATTAACTCACTAGGCATTGCCCCCCTGTAGCATATTTTTGAATATGGGAATATTCATACAATGCTATTTAATCAGGGAACAATGAGGGTATTTTTTTGGCATTTCGGTGTGCTGTGGTAATGCACTGATACTAGGTACAGCACAAATTCCATCCCAATAATATCTTCCCATTGACATATTGGGATTCGAACCCGGGTCCATTGGATTACCAGTCCAGTGGCAAGACCACTCTGCCACATATACATACATATAATTATATATATATATATATACTGTATACTGTATATATATATATTTTTTTTTTGTTCTTCTATATTCCAACTACTCCCTCTCGGGCATAGGCTGAGAGCCTGCACACTCAACCGCTGAACACGGTGAGGCCCGTGAGGTCTTGTTCCAGTGAAACGCTGTACAGACAGGGCACATTTTCCAGATTTGTGAAACACCTCAGTCTTGACCTCGGTCTTGTGAGTTTTATCCAAATGAACATGGTCATATTCTGAGCCCTGGAGGATCATATGTTTTCATTAATTTATTCAAGTACTGTACATTGCGGTTTGTAATGGATAATTTGTAATTCATTACATATTATGTGTCTGGACGTTTACAGTAAAGTACTTTGGTCTTTTTTATTTTGTCCAAAAGAGAGAAGTAAATGTCTGAACTGATTACCATTGTTCAGACCTTTAAATTACGTTGGTCTGACAGAGGCTTACTTCGGTCTTCTGATTTAGTTAAAAAGTCCAATTATATCTCCCAGATAATTATACCAGGATTCGACCCTGCAAATTAAAATTTACTACTTCACTAATATAACCACTCAGCCACTACCTCACCTGTACAGCAAGCATCAGTTGGATGGAACACAAAACGTATTTTGCCTGGCCCAATCCACTTAGGCCGGTCAGGACCTTGTACCCTCCTCTCTTTCACTTTCCCTCTTTCTTATGTTATAAAAATCACCCCTTTTCCCTCCCTATTATAGAGGCACTTTCCCTGGGTTGCTTCAGATCCTTGTTGCCCTCTCTATCCCTTTAGTGATTCTTCAACTTTCCTTTACCTGGTCCATCCCCCTGGATTTTCGGCGGTTTTCCAGGGCTAAGCTCGGGGACTCCTTTACCATCCTTATTCCAAGGTATTCACCCTGGGCCAATCTAACACTTCCCTCACCTTCTATCACCAACTGGTCTCTTTTCTTGGGATTCCCCTTCATCCTTGTTCCACCGGTTATACAGTATATTTACAACTCGTATCCAAATTTCTTATCTCAGAATTAGAATGTAAATAGTAATTTCTTTACTTTTCTCTGGTGTTGACTATTGAATGACAGTCAGTAACTGTATCTCACTCAGAACAAACCTGCATGTCAGTGTACATGGTCTGCATGGCTGCATCTGGGCTGGTACTGAGGACAACTTTGAGGGCCCCAGTCATGCGTGGTGTCCCCCAGCCCCATCCCTCCCGCCCCACCAGCTCCCCCACAGTGTTAATCACCGGGCTCTTCCCCTGCACCACCAGGTGGGAGATGAGGGAAGAACGGTAGGAGGACGAGATCACCAGGCATGCCACTAACCACCACCCAACCATCAACTGTTGACAATAGGTAAAATTACTATTATTACCAAAATTACTACAACACTACAATAGCCCATGCTAGATAACTTAACAGTTGAAGTGAGCCTGCTCACTGTCTCTGTGGTTTTACATACATTTATACAATGGCTTAACGTCGTTTTCCATTAAATTGTATTTTTTTCTATGTGAATGAAGGAGACAAAAGGCAAAGCTGCCTGTAACAAGTGTCTCCCTTAAGTTGATAGAATGCCAAAATCAAGGTATGTTAGAGTCAAAATGCCTGAACACACGGAGCTAGAAGCAGTTCAAGTCATAGGATGAGGGAAAGACAGATTGAGGGAGAGTTCCAAAGCTTGCTTGTTGAGTAGAAGAAAGATTGGGAAAATGTGTTTAATCTTGGGTTTGAGAGTTGAAGATAATAGGGGTGGGAGGGGGTATACACCGAGAGAGCGCAGACGTGGTTGCCTTTTCTGAAGTTGGAATATAATCCAATAAAGTCCTGTCACAACACTGCCTCATCATGTCGTCACTTTGACTGATGTTGGCATAGGCCTAGTGCTAACCGTGCCGCTGCATGACTCGACTAAGTACAACTCCAGCATCTGCAAACCACATCAGCTTCAACAGTGCTACAACAAGGCAATACCGTACCAAGACTTTACTGTACATTAGACAACTTGGACTTTAGAATAACAAAATCCTGCCACACCACTGCCAAGACCACCTCTACACAAGGCCTACACAAGGCCTGAATGGAGGGAGACGTTGGGGTGGGGGGGGGGGGAGGCTATAGTCATATTAGTAAGTGGTGGTGTAAGGCGGGGTCACGGTGAGACATCTGTCAAAGGGTGAATTGGGAGTAGCGTCTTTAATATTGGGGAAACATTGGAAGTTGGAACTGACCTCTGTGAACCTGTTACTGTGGCCTTGAATGTAAATCGTTGATATTATAATGTTTAGGTTATTATGAGCCCTAGTAACCTCACACATCTATGTCATAGTCATGTTGTGTGCCCAGCTGCAAGGGAGATTACAGAAATTAACCAAATGTACATATTTTCAAATTTCCCCATACTGAGGAGTAACCATGAGCTTGTATTCAATGTTGTCAGCCCAATCTTCCAAACTCTGGGGGTGGCTGCAAGCGTTGTCTAACAACAAAAGGAAGCGGTTGGCAATGTTGTTGGCTACAGCATAATCTCGAAGCCTAGGGGAGAGATGGTTGGTGACGTAACTATGGTTGAGTGTTGTCGTCATCCAACCCTTCTTGTCGACTTCCAGATCACAAGCAAGTATTCTTTGATGATGCCCTTAATTCAGTGGGTTTTTTTTTCGAGCTGATACATGAGCATAGGCTTCAGCTTCAGGTCTACTGCTGTGTTATTCCCCAGCAATAGAGTAATTCGATCCTTAGAGGCCTTAAATCCTGGTGCCGACTTCTCCTCCTCGGCGATGAATGTTCTGGAAGACATTTTCTTTCAGTACAAGCCGATCTCATCAAAATTGTTCACCTGCTTGCTAAAATATCCTCCTTACTCGATCCTCTTCTTCAACACAGGCTTGAAGGCATCGACAGCAGGCTTATACTTCATACTTCCTCATACTTCCTATGTTTCTGCCCGGAATCAAGCCAAATCTGTTATTCCACACGCCAAACATTCCTTCATCAATAATTAATGCACTGAACTATCCAACTCTAGATCTTCCCAAGCCTTCTGGCATCTAGCCAAAAACCTCTCCAACAATTAGTCTTCTTCGTCTTCCCCTCCTCTTTTCCGTTCTGACGGTACTACCATCACTTCTTCCTCTGACAAAGCTGAATTCTTCGCTAACACTTTCGCTAAAAACTCCACTTTGGATGATTCCGGTGCTATTCCTCCCTCTCCACCCCCTTCTCTCCTACTTTTGCCTAACATCATAATCTCTTCCAAGGATGTACTTTCCACCCTCTCTGGCCTAAATACTAAGAAGGCGTATGGACTGGACGGTGTTCCTCCTGTTGTACTCAAAAACTGTGCTTCTGTGCTGACTCCCTGCCTAGGCAAACTCTTCCTCATTCAACCTGTCTTGCAGAAGGGTGACCGCTCTCAACCCTCCAACTATCGTCCAATTGCTCTCATTTCTTGCATCTATTTTTACCTCAAAATTTCTTAAGCATTTAACTTCCCATAACCTACTCTCAGACTGCCAGTATGGCTTCTTTTAAGGCCACGTACTGGTGATCTTTCTTATCTTACTAACTCTTGATCATCTTCCATTCGGGACTTCGGTGAGACTTTTTCTGTTGCGCTCGACATATCGAAGGCCTTCGATAGAGTCTGGCACAAATCTATTATTTCCAAACTACCCTCTTTCGGTTTCTATCCCTCCATCTGTGCCTTTGTCTCTAATTTCCTTTCTGGCTGTTCCATAGCTGCGGTTGTAGACAGCCAACGTTAATTTCCGTAACCTATCAACTCTGGTGTTCCTCAGGGTTCTGTCCTATCTCCAATCCTCTTCCTATTATTCATTAACAACCTTTTCAACTTCACCTCCAGCCCCATTCACTCATATACTGACGACTCTAATTACATTATTCGACTAGACTTCCTCAACATTATTCACAGCAGGAACTCCAGAATTCACGTAAGGAGGCCATAAATCACCTATCTTCTGATCTCTCTACTTTCTCCAATTGGTGCAGAGAAAACCATGTCACTTTCAATGCTTTCAAAACTCAATTCCTCCATCTGTCTGCTCGTCGCCCCCTTCCAGAAAACTATGACCTACTCTTCAACATCATACAAATTAACCCTTCCTCTTCTTTTAATATTCTTGGTGTCTCTTTTTCTTCAGATTTCTCTTGGAAAGATCACTTTACCACTCTTGCTAAAACAGTATAGAACCCCCTCCGGGGGTTCTATACCACTGTGCAGCTTCTTTCTCTGTTAAGGGGCAGAGTGCGTCCATGTAGTGAGTATTTTTCACATGTGTGAGAAGGATCTTCTCACACAGCAATTCTAGACAAAGTAGAAAAGAAAGCCTTCCGTCTCATTAACTCTCGTCCACTCACCAACTCTTTGCAGTCTCTCTCTCATCGCTGCAATGTTGCATCTCTCTCAATATTCTACCGATATTACAATAATCACTGTTCCGTAGAGCTCTTTCAATGTATACCACCCCCTCTTTGAAGAGCACATAGCACCCGTCTTGCAACACAATCTCACCCCTACTCTGTGCAACTCTCCAACCCAAGAGTGAAACATTATACTCACTCTTTCTTTTATTCAACAGCTGAGCTCTGGAACTCTCTCCCAGAATCAGTATTTCCCTCTTCCTATGACTTACATTGCTTCAAACTCCGTGTGTCCAGGCATTTTGGCTCGAATGTCCCTTGACTTTGACCCTGTCACTCTTTCAACTCTGGGGGAGGCACTTGCTACAGGCAGTTCTGCCTTTTGTCTCCCTAACTCACATAGAAAGCAAAAACAAATCTGAACTGGCCACCTCGCCAGTCATCTTGATGTTATGTAGGAGAGCTTGTGCCTTAAACTACTCGAACCACCCCTTGTTGGCCTTAGATGATACTCCATTATTCACCTGCATCTCCTTCTTCAGGTCATTCCATTTAGATATGCCTTAACCAGGCAGTAGATAAAGGCATGTGGCGACGAGTTTGGTCGTCTATCCACAGCTTTAAAAGGGGCTCCATTTTCTCCATTATTGGCTCACGATACTTGATTGTTGTCTTGGCCATCAAAGTGCTGCTATTTTTGCCTGCTTTTATACTATCGACTGCTTTTTTCAGAGCAGTTGAGACCATAGACTGAGGCAAGCCTAGAGCATGTGCGATAGAATTGGCACCCTCACCCCCCTCACTACGTCTCACTATGTTAAGTTTTAGCTCCAAACCCAAGCTTTTTATATCCCGTTTGGGCTTCACTTCCGATGCACTGGAACATGCATGCCACTTAGAAGCCATCACTGATTATTCACTTGCAATCACGAATGTAAGATATAAATGTCTTTATCATCAACACGGACACGAACACTCGAGTTGTAAGTTGAATGAGACCACAGGAGATACTGGGCTGAGTTGAGTGGCTTGGCTGCTGAGGCTTGGGTGTTGCTGTTATCGATCAAACAAATGTGGTGCGACTTACAGCGCCTTCAACTTGCGTTAAGCCAGCGTTACGGTCCGGCAATTGGTTTTGTGATCTTAAACACTAGTCACGGCCATCGGACATTGAACATTGTGTAGTAAAGAACGATCGCATATGCGAAATATTGTACATCGATGCATCGGTTACTGAAGGAAACCTGTTCTCGCACTGAAATTCAGCGCACTAACCATTACGCTACCAAGACAGTTAACCCGAGAGCGGCATGCTATTGGTAGTTCAAACCCTCCCGCCAAGCGAGGATATTCGGCTTCATTCCCGCCTAAAATTGTAATTTTACCATAAATATCGTTATTACTTATTCGTATATGCGCCTATTTTACGTTTAATATGAAGATATTAACATGTAACAGCAATAGAAAAAGGGGGAATAGTATTTGGGAGGTTAAAAAGACAAATTATTGCCAACCCTCCAATCATGAGGTGAGAGGTCAACAGAAGTATATCCACCCTCTCTGAGGGCTGAAGGCAGACTAAGCCCTCAGTCTTCCTTTCTTTCTCTTCCAACACTTTCTATATTATTCTAACGACAAATGAAAGACTGGTAAATAGCGTTAAAATCGGACCGGAATTTAGCTCTAGTGACCATAGGATAGTGTCCTTTAATATTAAAGTAAATAATGACAAAGAAAACGTGAGCACGGAAAAAGTACCAGATTATCGAAGGGCCGACTTTAACAAACTTAGAAGGCATCTTGCCAATACTGACTGGAGTGAAATGACTGAAACTCACGATGTAAATCGATTATGGAACATATTATCTAATAACCTAAACAAAGCAATAAATACAAGCATCCCTCTACGAAACCGGCGCCCAGCAGGCATATATAAGCCAAAATGGTGGAATAATGAAATAAAAAACATCCTCTTAGTAAAAAAGCAGGCATACCAAAAATATAAGGCAACTCAGAATAATAACGATAAATTAGAACACGATAGACTGCGTCGAACAACCAAAAATCTCATCAAAGGAAGTAAGAAGAATCTGGAACTTCATATTGCCAGCTCCAGCAAGTCCAATCCGAAAGAATTTTACAGCTATATAAGAAACAGAAAAACGGTAGCTTCAACAATAGGCCCACTTGTTGCGGAAAATGGAGATCATACAGATAACAAAGTACAAATGGCGAATATCCTAAATAACTATTTTGCATCAGTTTTCACGTCGGAAGATACTACCGGTAACCGACCTACCCCTACGAATCAATCAAATGGCACTGAGCTCGAAAACTTTACGATTTATGAAGACGATATCCTGTTCGCAATCAACAATTTGAAAGTTAATAAAACCCCAGGCCCTGATAAAATATCCCCAAGGATCCTAAAAGAAGCAAAACACGAATTATTAAACCCACTCGCAAATCTGTTCAACAAATCATTGAATGTTGGGATAGTTCCAAACGAATGTAAACTAGCTAACGTGACACCCATATACAAAAAAGGAAATAAGTCCTCTCCCGGCAATTATCGACCAATTAGCTTAACATTGGTAACGGGCAAATTAATGGAAACCATTATAAGGGACAAAATAGTAAAACATTTGGAAGAAAATAATTTAATAAAAGATTCTCAGCACGGTTTTAGAAATAAACGTTCATGCTTAACAAACTTACTCGACTTCTTCAATGATGTTTACAAATCATATGATAAGGATAGAGCAGTTGATATAATATATCTCGATTTCAGAAAGCTTTCGATACCGTACCCCACAAGAGACTAATTGACAAAATAAAAGCTCATGGCATAACAGGAAAAACTCTGAAATGGCTCGAAAATTGGCTCTCAGACCGTAAACAACGAGTTGTAATAAATGGTGAAGAATCAGATTGGTGCAAAGTAAATAGTGGCGTTCCCCAGGGTTCGGTATTAGGTCCTATTCTTTTTATAATTTACATAAACGACTTAGACGAAGGAATAGAATGCAAAATTTCGAAATTTGCTGACGATACAAAAATTACTAATAAAGTAACCTCAACAGTACATTGGCAAAAACTACAAGGTGACCTAGACACTTTAGAAAACTGGGCAGAAAAATGGCAAATGAAATTCAACATAGAAAAATGCAAAGTATTACACATCGGTAGTAACAACGCTAAAAAAGATTACTCAATGAACAACATTCAACTATCAAATACAAATAATGAAAAGGATCTGGGAGTTATAATATCAAGTGACCTGAAGCCGAGTAAACAGTGTACAGAGGTAATAAAAACTGCTAATAAATTGGTGGGTTTCATCGGCAGAACATTCAAATTCAAATCAGAAAAAATCATACTTACTCTATTCAACTCATTGGTGCGTCCCCATCTCGAATACTGCGTGCAATTCTGGTCACCGTACTACCGAAAGGACATAAATAAACTTGAAAGGGTGCAACGCAGAGTCACTAAAATGATACCTAGATTGCGTAATAAACCGTACGAAGAGCGCTTAAAAGAACTAAATTTGTTTAGCTTAACAAAGCGCAGAATGAGAGGTGACCTAATAGAGGTGTTCAAAATCTTCAAGGGATTCAGCAACCTAAATGTAAGCGAATTATTTACGATCAATCAAGCAAACACGAGAAACAATGGTTATAAGATTATAGGCAAGCGTTTTCATTCTCACGAGGCGAAGCATTTCTTCTTCAACCGCGTTGTGAATAATTGGAACAGACTACCCTCGAACATTGTAAACTGTAATACTGTCGAAACATTTAAGAACCAACTGGATAAACACATGGCAAATAACCCCCGATTAACACAGTTTCTTTCAGAATAACGCGCAACGAAATATCAACGCATACCGCAATGTATATTGATTTTCATACATCTGTTCCCTTTCAGAATTGTAGTAAATAGAGTTAGCTTAGATTACAAATCAACTTCTTTTTTCTCCCTGTCCTGTCCGAATTTCCGTGTCAGTTTTTCAATACTGCATGGTATTTTTCCTATCTGTTTCCATGCCAGCATTAGCTGGAGGGAGTGGTGGGTGGGGAGGAGCCTTCTTCTTTGCTATCCTTTTCTCTACCTCGTAGTCAGTAGATTAGTAGTTTTAGATATCCAAACTGCCCCGTAAGGACCAATAGGTCTGTTGCAGTTTGTTCTCCTTTGTATTCCTTTGTATTCCTTTGTATATGCGCAGTAAATGACCTTGGAACCGGATTGGAGATACTGGCACGATAAATAAAACGATAAACAAGTGAGTAAGAGGAAAAATAGGTGATAATTGAAGGAGGGGGGAAAGGAGAGGGTTTTGACATATGTGGAGGAGTGATAGAAGGTATGGAGGGGAATTGTCTCAATTAATCACATATTCCTTTGATTGGAGTGCTACTGGGGTCTTTTAAAAGTTGTTTTTTAGGCCTTTGGATTTTAAGAGTCCCGTCGCCTTTCACCACCAAAACCTCTTAACCCGTGGAGCCCCGGCTAGTTTTGTAATGTTTGCGCACCAGAACCCGGCCGGTTTTCAAAAAATGGTTTTATTCCAGAAACAATAGCGAATGGGTTAGGAATGAAGGAAAAACCACGAAAAACCGCTCAAAAAGCTTAAAAAATGGTCCTACAGAGCCCCCGAAAACGGATTTTACAAGAGTAAAAAATTGAAGGCAATTATCCCAAAAAAACAGGTTAATGCGCGCTCGCGCGCACGCACATGGACTTTGAGAGTTTTCAACCATCGGCACGGTTGCGTGGGATACGTATACAGTTCCCATACAAATCTGAGCCCTCTTGAGTGGCTACACCTGAGGTTACGGTCGGCGCAATTAGGGTGACGCGTCAGGCGCGTCTCTGGGGCTGTGCGTTACATACATCGCCGACGCGTCAGACGCGTCGCTGGGGCTGGACGGGTTAAGAGTCTCAGTGCCGTTCCCGGGTTAAAGGTTAATGCACAAGCTCACAATATATTATCCATTCTTGAATACTGGATATTAATCTAAGCATGTACTCAACTGCACTATGATAGCCTAATCCTTACACGAATGGAAGGGAATATTGATGGGGCCTTAATCACTACGAAAGTCCTTGTTAGGAATTACTCCTGAACCTGAATACATTCATATCACCAATCCACCAATTACTGGTGGTCTCCGACGCTTCTCTCGGAAGAAGAGATATCAAACACTTACCAAAACACTCTAAATGACAAAAACAAAAAGTGTAACTGTCAGGGTTTATGAGGTGAGCTTCCAATGACATTTACTGCCCACCATCTGGCCTCCACCCTGGTCCTCCCATTTCATCCCTCCACAAAACCAATACGCAAATACGCACGGTCCCTCGATGTTGATTTTGCGCCACATTTTCTACTACGGACCACTGTAACACCTCAATCACACATCTTTTGGGTATATACTGGATATATATATATATATATATATATATTTGTTTTTTTCTTTTCTATGTGGATGACAAAAGGCAAAACTGCCTGTGACGATAGCGTACCACAGAGTTGAAAGAGTGACAGGGCCAAAATCTAGAAATGTTTGAGCCAAAATATCTGGACACACAGATTTTGAAGCAATTTAAGTCATAGGATGAGGAAAAGATGGATTCAAGGACAGAGTTCTAGAGCTCAGCTGTTGAGTAGAAGAAAGATTGGTAGTATCGTTTCACTCTTGAGTAGGAAAGTTGCACAGAGTAGGGGTGGGATTGTGTTGCACGACGGGTACTACGTACCCTACGTAGGTTGGATGCGGAATAGAATTTCCTACACGATGATGTGGTTTTCGGTGCATTTTGGAAGAGTCGCCAAATCGGTCTAAGTCTAGCACAGGGCAATGGTGAGTCCTAGTGGGGTATAGCAGCCCTCAGGTTAATTCTGATAATGATATTCAGGCGCTCGGAAGAGATTTACATACACTACTCAAATGGGCAGTAAATTGACGGATGAACTTCAATGTAGGTAAATGCAGTGCAATAAGATTTGGTATACAGTAAGACAGAAAATACAGGATATACATTAAATATCATAGACATAAGTAAAGTAGATAGAAAAAATGATTTGGGAATCATCATCAGCAGTGATCTGAAACCAAAAACCAGTGCATCAGTGTTCAAAATAAGGCAACTAGGATTCTTGGGTTTATATCGAGAAACGTGAGTATCAGTATATCATTTGTAATCTTAAAGCTTTACCTAGCATTAGCTCGGGAAATGCGCCAGGACTCTTAAGAGGTTTTACTGGGTGAAGGCGCCGGGACTCTTAAGAGATTAGGCATAAAAAATGCCTTTCAAAACACCTTACTGACACTCAAAACAAAGCAATATGTGATTGAGTGAGATAATTCCCCTCCATCCCTCCTATCACTCCTCCACATGTGTCCCCCCCTTCCCCCCCTCCTCAATTATCCGGTATTTTCCCTATTATTCCCGATATTTATCGAGTATTTTCGTGCAAGGACAGCTGGGAGAGATGGGGAAGGATGGGTTAGTGTATCGCCGACTCTCAAAGCCAGTCTCAGACCACCCCTTGTCTCTCAGTACCATGCGAGACACGAGAGAGGAAGGGTGTGTCTCTCTCGCCGGTCTGTGTCAGATCATGACCGCGTGGCTAAAATATACAATTTTCACCAGCCAATTGCTGTTACCACTTGTTTTATTGCTTTTCAATGTTCCTATGTTCATATTAAAAATAAAATAGGTGCATATCGATAAATAGTTGTGATATATATGGCAAATATGACAATTTTCTTCAGGAATGAACCAAAATACCTTCGCCTGGCGGGATGTTTCAATCTTCACGGCAAAACCGTGACCAAATTCATAACTCACGACTAAAGTGCCCCGTGTTGGAGAGCCCTGCATTAACTTTCCCTTTCATGTGAATTCCACAGACCTCAGTCTCTCGTCCCTTTAAACTTTTCCAGCCACAGGCACCTCCTGCACGCGCCTCTCATTGGATTGCCGTAAAGGTATTTTATGTCCCGAGAGATTATGAGATGAATCCTCTCTTTCCTGTGTAACATAAATCACGCCCAAAGTGCAGTTAGATAGAGGCTAAAATTCTGAATACTCCTCTTTGTATATCTCTCCGCGAGGCACGGGTGCAGGGGTGGTACGAGCCATTTCTGGAAGCTATCTGGCGAGTATTATCGAGCTACATGCCAATGCGTAACTGAAAGATCAAAACGGGAAACATAATAGGTCAGTCTGAGAGGGAGAGAGAGAGAGAGACCACCACGTGCTAGAGAGAGGAATTGGTGTCTGGATGAGTGAGACCGGAAATAGGTAAGAGTTGCATATAATAAACGATTCCCGTGGTGGGGCACGTAAGTAAGTTAAGTGTAAGTCGATTGAGTATTAGCACGGTCTAGGTTGTCCTGACATAGTGAGACGAGGGGACAGAATAGAAATGCAGTTGAATGATTGATCAAGTGGAATAGACCGAAGAAGTAGTGAAGAAATAATTGAATAGTAATTGAAGTAGTATTGATACAGTAGGGAGCTGCAGTAACCCTGACTGTGACCGAGTATTTGTAAAAGAGTATAACAGTAGGTTGGTGTGTCTAGGGCCCAGGTATTGTTGTTATAATGTTAAGTAATTTTATTATCTTTTCCATGTCATAGCCGGAGTACCCAGTCATGCTAATCTTATTCTTATGTTATAATTACACGTTGGTGGAGGGCAACTATATACAAGACCCGTTATCACTGCCTGATAAAGTAATTTGAGCCGTCTCTCAGACCAACGTACCATGGGAGACAGGACCACTTGTTAGAGTTGCATTCATACTTAAAACCTCCTATTCTAGGCGGATCGGTAGTCACGTACGGCTGTGTATTTTTGTCTATGTTTGTGTAAAAGTTGTGAGGCAAAATAAGTCCATAGTCCCTTTGCGTGTATTTAGAAACTACGATTCCACACCGTTTTCAATAAGAATATATATATACCTGTATATACAGTATATATCCCTAAGATTACCGTAAATTTATCTAAAGTTTTAGCCATTGAGTTATTAAGTCCAAACCGTCGGCTGTACTACCACATCCTCTCATTTCGTGGAATAAAGTCGTGAGTTTATAAAAGATTGGACATTGCTACCTCTCACAGTAAAAAATCTCATACAAGTGAATACTTAAATTATTCTCATAGTTCCCTTGAATCCCTTCTCTTGCCCTGTAATAATATAACGGTTCTTATATAATTGTTCCCATCTCTTCGAGATCTATCCTAACTGTAATTAAATTCTCCTAGCTCTAGTCGTATCGAGTAACGTAATTCCTCCCTCTATTTCCCCAACTTTTATCTTCGTAAATACAACTAGTTAAGTTCACTTCAGTTTAGGTGTATTATTCTATCCGCCTATTCCTCTCTATCCCCCATTGTCTATCCCCGGTCCGACCCCACGTGGTGGTTAGGACACGGCTCCCTTGAGAAAGTCACACATCCCGATAAGCCCCCAGATTAGCAAGGGGACCATACTTTATCACATCCAACTCTTTCCCAACTTTTGACCATCATGCATTGACTCAGGTGTACGGTGTCACTACCTGTAAGAGCTATTCACCCCATTTTCCCATGAATGCATTTCTTGATTTTGTATGTTTATATTGAATAACCCTCTCTATGTATGTTGATTCCATTGTGTATGTTTCCAGGTTTCGGTAGATTGAACTTAGGTTTATTTGTCCAACAGTGTATAACTTCTCTGTATGTATTACGGGTGTACCATTAAGCGAACGCAAAGTGTATTGTATTAAAGGACTTTATTGGATTGCAGCATCACTGTGATTGTGTATTGTAGAGTGTGACGTGACTTATTGATACGTGACAGGTATTGTTATAGGAGTTAAGAGATATTCTGAATAAGCAGCATCAATGCTGAGTAATTGCAATGTGGATTGCATTGGTATATGGGTATATATATAATTAACACATAATTAACACTTACTGTACACTGCAGGCATATTTGCGCTATTTAGGGCATATTCAGGCACTCCTGAATGATTAATCAAGTATCTGCATGAAATGAAATGTATTCTGCCGAAAACTAGACGAAAATAGCTTCAAAATGACACTAGAACAAGCTTCCTAACTCGCGCGGTTCACTCGCAGCGCTGCCATAGACATTCGGGAAAACTCGCTAATTATTAGCAATGTAGCGCTTGGCAACACTGCTGAGACGGTCCAAGACCACAGTTTCCCTCAGTGCGCGGCTGGCCGTGCTGACAGTCGGAGGTGGGCCCCTCGCTGTCCCGCCCACTGACACTCAATTTCTACGGCTTTTACAGGCTTTTAAGCCTGGAAATTGCTGTAAATTTGCTTATGCGTTCTGGAACATCTCCCGCAGTCAATGGGTTAAAAGGGCTCGAGAATTCTAACAATACGACACCCAACTTTCATACTGAACTGTGAGCCTTTTTGTAGTGATAATGGAGTGAATAAAGCCCCTTGAACTGACTTTTATTATTTGTACTCCATTTGTTTTTATTGTGTGTACTTGTGCTTGCGTTGTGGAGAACTCCGGATATTGTACCTCCTGCAAAGATAGTATACAGGCACACCAAATATATAATTTGATAGGCAAATGAACGTGATGGGTTGGGTGTGAAGGGGTTCTGCCTTGTGTGGGCCAATAGAGTTTCTGCAGACTCACGTTCTTTATGTTATTATGTACAGTACTACTTTTCAATCATAAACACAACTCATGTACTTATATATTGTCTTTACCTGTCCAGTGACGTTACCCGGTGGTTCTTCTGGGGGGTCCTCTAGCATGATGCCCCAGCCGTAGAAGATAGCCGAGTCAAATTTGAAAAGCCTTCCACCCAATGCTCCTACTGGCCATATCTTCTGTAGCAGCCATAGACCTGCACCCCACACCACCACACTCGCTGCTACACCCACCCACACCTCCCCTGCAAGTACAAATATCATGATCCTTTTACTGTTAGTGTTGATACTACATTGATTACAAATACATTTACACAGCACTACAGACAGGCTCACTATCAAACCCATCCACACCATCACACTCGGTGCCACACCCATTCACACCTCCGTTGTAAGTACATTTTTTGTTTCTGCTCCAATACATTTATATTGACAGTCATAAACCTTGATGAGTTTAATTAGGGTCACTTCGGATGAAAGGTCACCTACTTCTTCCCTTCCACAGCAGCTTCAAAATGAATCAAGGTGCTAGATTACTGATAGTCTTGATTGGTAATAGCTTTGGCTCGGTTAGGGCTATAGCCTACCCTCTTCAATCCCAGCCAACACCAGCACCCCTGTAGGTTCTGTGCTAGTGGCCTTGGGGAGCCCAGTCTCCAGGTTCTGTCATCTCAGGCATAACCACCCAGATGTACGAGGACTCGCGAATGGCAGTGAGGGTGAAAGGTGAACTAAGTGAGGAGTTTACAGTTTGTGTCGGAGTTCACCAGGGCTCTGTGTTAAGCCCTCTCCTCTTTGTTATGGTTCTGGCGGCACTATCTGGGGATTTCAGAGTTGGGCTCCCATGGGAACTGTTATACGCAGACGACCTTGTACTTATTGCAGATAGTGCGCTGGATGCCGAGGCCAAGTTCAGAAGATGAAAAGAGGGCATGGCAAGTAAAGGGTTAAGAGTTAATATAAATAAAACAAAGGTTTTACACAGTGGATTAGGAATAGAAAAGGTAGAATAAAGTGGGGCATACCCATGCGCAGTATGCAGAAAAGGGGTGGGTGCGAATGCAATACAGTGTAGCGTCTTCCGCAGCTGGGTACATCACAGGAAGAAGCGCTGCACTATAATAAAGGGACCTCTACCAAGGAAAAAGTCCGAAATTGAGAAATTTGTATGCATAGTATGAAAAGGTGAGCTTGTATTGAATGACCGGGTCGAGAGCATTAACTTTGGCAATGAGGCACTAGAGATGGTGGACAAGTGTTGCTACTTGGGAGATACCATCTCTGCCGGTGGTGGGGTCGAGGCCGCCACTATCGTCAGAATAAGATGCGGCTGGGGAAAGTTTATAGAACTTTTGCCACTACTCTCCATGAGAAGACTCCCTCTCCCCTTGAAGGGAAAGGTGTACGCTTCATACGTTAGAAGCGCAATGACATATGCTTCAGAAACGTAGCCTGTTAAAGCGGATGATACCAACAGAATGGAATGCAATGAGATGAGGATGGTGAGATGGATGTTTGGTGCCAAACTGCAAGATAGGATATCAAGTGTAGAGCTAAGAAAAAGGTTTGGTATATCAAGAGTATCAGTGATGAGATGCATACTAGCAGGCTTGGATGGTTTGGACATGTGGAGAGGTTGAATGAACAAAGCTGGATGAAAAGATGTAAGTCCATGAACGTGGAGGGAGCTGCTCCAAGGGGCGGACCTAAAAAGACGTGGGATCGGACTTTGCAGTCTGATCTTAAATGTATTTGTTGATTTCATTAATTGAGTTTAGGAGTGGAGTCGGTTGGTGGAGGTAACATAATAAATCAAAGAACCTGACAAGTGAGGCAGCTTTCAACAGGGCTGCCTGGAACACCGCCATTAGGACGTGAGACCGGAACCAAATTTTGTGTGGAGCACTCGGTCTTTAAATTTGAGTAAGTATGTATGTATTTGTCGTCTTCTGAGTTGCAGCTGACGGTATATTAGCCATTTTGATTTCTTCATTACTCCGCTATTACGAAGATTTTTTAGGGAATTATGCTGTTAATTATGAAAAAGTTTTGGCATGAAGATGATGCGGAGACAAAGTAGTTTCATATTTATCTAGAAAGTATCGAAAAATCAATTGCTAATTTTTTTAATTTACCATCAGCTGAAATAAAACCTACCAAAGACAGAGATTATGTGATCATCGTTCTTTGTTTGACAATGTGTATATTTGTTTGTGAATAGTAAATAATCCGACCATAGCTTAGGGTAAATTCAATACATAGGAATAGGATATTATATACTGTAGGATAAACAGCAATTTCATTAACCCATTGAGCATGAGCTAATTTATAATAAATGTACAACATGGGACCAGCAGTTTGTCATTTTGTTTTTCCTGAAAACACATTGGATGGGTTAGTAATGAAGGAAAAAACACAAAAACAACGCTCACCTAGGTCATTTAGGGAGCCTGCAGGGCGGCGGAAAGTCGCAGTTAGCATGGGGAAATGGGTAGGCAAAATACTGCAAAATCACTCACGCGCCCACATGCACGCGGCTGGACTTAGCGGGTTTCCAACTATCATCATTGTTGCATGGGATACTAAAGTAGTTCCCATACATATCTGAACCCTCTATGTGCCATAGGACAAGAGTAATAAATGCGAACGCAACCATTGCGTCGCTGGGGTTTAGTGTTACATACATAGGCGACGCATAGCGTGCGTCGCTGGAACTCAAGGGGTTAACTAGTAAACTATAAAGAAAAACAAAAGTATGACGTTCCATTAAACAACATAAATAGCCTGGAGTTTACTTATTACAGTTTATTAGGAAAATATATATAAAATAAACTGAAATAACAATGAACATTGTATAGCCTACCTGTATGGCTTTTCATCTTCTTTCATCTTCACAGACAATATTTCAACCAATTGATTAATATTTACAAAAGAGTCACACTAACGCTTTTCGGACCAATATTTTCAGGTACCTTGATCTGATTGTTTCAAAATAAAGTTTAATAATATTTCAACTTTCTAAAATAACGACCATCTTCAGTCTATTGTCTGTTTATTTTGACGTCTCTAAAATTCCCGACTCTCAACATTTCATAATTAAAAGAACACTTGAGTGTTCTAGCTGATACTTGTACCTTTTTGGGAAGAGTAAACCAGTAAACCAGGAGGTGTGGTGGAGTGGTCTTGCCACTGGACTGGTAATCCAATGGACCCGGGTTTGAATCCCAATATGTCAATGGGAAGATATTATTGGGATGGAATTTGTGCTGTACAGTGTACCTAGTATCAGTGCATTACCACAGCACACCGAAATGCCAAATAAATACCCTCATTGTTCCCTGATTAAATAGCATTGTATGAATATTCCCATATTCAAAAATATGCTACAGGGGGGCAATGCCTAGTGAGTTAATTGCTTAACCTGACAAGCGCGATATAGACCTAGGTGCTAGGGTAGTTATTTGTGCATTTCTAGCCCTGGATTCTGACAAAATTCGTTATATTTACAATATAAAGCATTATTTGTTTTCGGTATGCTTTTATTTTACATATATGATGTATATATGAACCTTCAAGAGTGCTAAAATAAGTGGGAAAAGCATTTGGGTGGTGAAAAACGAAGATATTGGCCACCCGGTCATAATCTCAGGCGAGAGAGAGCCACAGGCAGCCCTCCCCTCTCACTGTCTGGGAGTCAACTGAGACGAGCGGGGCAGTGTGTGCCGGTGTCTGGGTGTTGCATAACGATCTTTTATGCAACCCACTTGTGCTACATTATCGCGGGAGAGAAAAATAACCGATAAATGATGATAATAAGAGGAAAAATAGGTGATAATTGAGGAGGGGGGGGAGGGGGGAATAATGTGGGGAAGGAGGGGAGGGGGAGGGGTGAGAAACACATGGATGAGTACTAGAGGGGAATTATCTCACCTAGAGACAAAATCCTTTGTTTTGATAGGCCCTTTTTTTTTTTGGAAGGCTTTTTTATGGTCATGCTTCCGTGAGGCCTATCGCGTTCCCTATAGGAAGCCTTCCGTGAGGCCTATTGCGCTTGCCGGGTTAATAGGTGGCGTTCTGAGAGTGAGGGTCCGAGTGTGGTGAATGAGACTGTGAAGCGCAGAGGCGAGGCGGCTTCAGAGATGGGATTGCTTCGAGCCGTGAAGCTTGGCATGTCTCACTCCCTAGGCTGGAACAAGACCTCACGGGCCTCACCGTGTTCAGTGGTAGAGTGTAAAGGCTATCAGCCTATGCCCGAGAGGAAGTAGTTGGAATATAGAGAAAAAAAAAAAAAAATAATAGGAGTGGAAAATGCCAGTCCATTTGCTCCAGCCCTCCCTGAGTTACAAAAGGCAGGGGATTACAATGTCTAAATTCATCATTATGAATAGACTAGTCTGTTTTCAGCGGACTCCAAATTAAATCCCTTAACAGCTGAGACCTAGATATTTACTGGGAAAATATGAAAATACTTTGCCTTTGCTATATATTAGTGTGAAGTTTATATAATTCAAAAGTAATCACATTTCGCATTTTTTTTTTAATAATAGCCGAGTAATCACGATGGGAACATGGCAATTCACCATCATCTGAAAATAAACAGAATATATAGTCTGTTCATTATACTTTGGCCAGAAAACTTGACCACAAGCTTCTTTAACTAAAAAAGGGCTCGATAAATTGAGCTAATATTTCCATTATTTATGAAGAGTCCGTCAGGGAATACGCGTGGAAACTTACAGCTAATTTTGCTTGAGCCCTCTTTGTGATATAGCGGTTTGAGGTCAAACTGTCTGACCTAATTATAATATATAAACTTAAAATACCGCCCCTGAATATCGTTATAAGGGGCTGGTGTAATTTTTAGTAAAGTGAGTGGCAGGTCCTTTTATTGATTAGGTTGGTGAACAGATTACACAGGCTATGGTGTTTAAGATATATATTTGTACATAATGTTACGACCGGGACTACGAATAAAACAAGGGCACTCAATGATTGGACTAGTAATAGGGCACTATGCAACAACGTTACGCTAGATCCAAACCCTCGAACTTATATGCCGGCGAACAAAACACCTATACCCTCCAGGGTTAATCTGCGATAGTGGGGTATCCTTAACTGGGCATAAATGTACTCTACTTCAGGCTAACCTGCACTGGTATAGCCTTATAACAAACAAGATGCAAGTTACGTTAAAATGCATAAAAAGGAATCTATGGAAAGATCAATTAAATCATTGCAAGATTTAATACAATAAAAAGATGCTTCAATACAGTTACTCTAAACAACAATAAACTCTTCACTCCTATCTGAAAGAAAGTGAAGTATATTCCTACAGCATAGACCTGGAAACTCCTGAAGAAAGTCTGATGCTCATAAGATGCTTGTACTGATTTAGAACTATATAAAGGCAGGAGGCAGACACCACACGTGTAAATCGAATACACTAAAAGATAGGACATATAATGTTAACTGACACGAGAATACTATAAATGCGCAACGGTAGCAATGCTCGACACTAAAAGAAGTACTTCCTCATCAATGAAACAGTCTGCTATGGTTGTGCGGCTCAGCAACAACCTAGACTAATAAATGCTGTGAATAATAATGCGCACATATCAAAGAGCTTATATTAAATACTAACAAGTGTCTACTCAATTAATAATGTCTAGCTGGGATACTCTAGGTAAGGAACTGGGGTTGAGCAAGACAGGCTCGTAGCCTAGCGATGTCCTTAAGACTGCATCCTTTAAGTTACGTTAATTGACTAGGGGGCTCTCTCGATAGATCCAGATCACAAGTATCTGGATCTATCCTGGCGACCCTCTAAAGACAAGCAAAGAGGCAGCAAAGTGTGGAACTGGTACAGGCCAAAACCCTCAGTCAACACAATGCTGCACTCGCAAAGGACGCAACCGAAAAGACAACCCAGACTACCACAGGACTGGTCGAAGTCGTGTAGGTATAAGCAAACCGTACACACATCGGAGACAACGACTACAGTTACCTTATCCCAGTCTAGCATTAAATAAAAGAGCAGAAACACTAACTCAATAATGGAGACACACTAAGTTCTTAACCTATACTAACTAAGAACCCTCAAACCTATTCTAAGTACATGTAAATATCTCTGAGGACGGCGCATGCAATACAATGGGCCGGCTATGAAAACCTTATGCAGAACCCAAGGGGAGTGTTGTGCAGTTAATAAAGGTTAGAGTATGGAAAGAGAGAATCGAGTGAGAGAAACAGTGATAAAGGTGGTGATCGGGAGAGAGTATGCAAAGGGATGTTAGAAGCACGCGCGCCAAGCCTGTCCTGACGAGGACAGCTCCTGGGGACCCTCATGGAGGAGGTAAGTTACACAGGATACCGCAAAGGCGCGATGGTCGGCCAATCACGGGCCGAGACGTCACAAGACAGCAGGCGTCATAGGACACAGCCAGACACGCCGTCCAATGGCGAGTGAGAGGCAGGAATGCACCCGTACATACAGACACTTACTACCTCCTCGCTCTAAAAGTCTTTCTCATTCACACGCTGGTACTATTATCACTACTGTTGATATAAAATATAACCCGTTGTCACAGACGAAAACAAAGACCACCACTGGACTGTCTGTGACAATGCGATTACTAGGAAAGAAAGAACATTCTCTGATAACTGTAGCCCATTTCGATGTCCCTGGCGAGCGCTAGTGGCCAACGAGAGGCGATTCTGCCAACGCTGGTAGACGTCACACCCCGCCCAAGATATGGGACGCTCAACATTAGGCGAGCACCACATCTGACAAGGCAGAATGCCGACAAGACCCGCCACACCTAGCCACTCCACCAGATATGAAATGCAAAGCTCAATCTTAAATAAAACAACATATTAGCATAACAAAAATGCTTACAACCCCTCCCAAACACAATAGTATAATTTAGCCTGCTATGCTCCCTGAGCGAGCTTCACAGAGCCCAGCCTACTAAATGAAAGACAGGTTCAACTTAGGACTTTAGCTATATCATTGGCAACTTACAATTAACTATAAAAAGAAAGATTTTTTACGTGATTTTTGATTTAATTTTAATGTTGTTTTATGACGGCTGCTCTACAGGGGCAAGCCTGGTTTTTCTCCACTCAAACCCACACACCTGTGGTGATCTACGCCGGATCCTCCACCCTCGACAAACAGTCTGCAATCACATTCTCACAACCAGCAATATGGCGAATGTCTAGATTGTATTCTTGCAACATGAGTGACCAACGTGTCAGCCTCATATTCCGGTTGTGGAATTGGTTCACAAATTTAAGAGGGTGGTGGTCGGTGTAAATCACCATGACTGGCCCGTAGGCATGAACATATACTTCAAAGTGCCTGAGCGTCAACACTATTGCCAGCAGTTCTTTCTCCACCACAGAGTAGTTTTTCTGAGCGGAATTAAACTTCTTGGAAAAGAAACTGACTGGATGCTCCAAACCTTTCTCGTCTGTTTGCATTAAGACGGCACCAGCCCCTACACCGCTGGCATCTGTTGCCAGCTGGAACGGTCTTTCAAAGTCAGGGGCCCTGAGGATTGGGTGAGTGCATAGTAGGTGCTTGACCAGCGAAAAAGCCCTTTCACACTCAGGTGCCCACTTGAAGTTTTTTTCTTTTGCTAGCAAATCTGTCAGGGGAGCTAACACAGTAGAATAACCCCGAATGAAGCGGCGATAGTAACCGATCATGCCCAAAAATCTCATGATCTGCCGCTTGGTGGACGGCCTGGGGAATTGGTTAATAGCCTGTATCTTGTTTTGGGGGGGGCACACCTGGCCTAACCCGACCACAAACCCAAGATACTGCACAGTTGCCCGGACAAAGTCGCACTTGCCCAGATTGACCACCAAGCTGGCCTCACTGAGCTTCCGAAACAAGGCTTCTATGTGCTCACAGTGACTCTCAAAGTTGTCCTCGTAGATTATAACGTCATCTAGGTAGACAGTGCAGTTAGAGATGTCAGCTACTAACTCATTCATAAGACTCTGGAAGGTTGCTGGGGCATTTTTAAGGCCATACGGCATCACATTGCAACGGTAGGTGTTCCCATCAACCACAAACCCGCATACCCCCTTTGCCCGCTCAGACAAGGGCACCTGCCAGTAGCCTTTCACTAGGTCTACCTTAGTTAGAAACTGTGCCTTACCAATCTTGTCTACACTATCGTCAACACAGGGAAGGGGATAAGCATTGGTGGGAGTCAACCCGTTCAATCTCCGAAAGTCAATGCAGAAGCGAACCTTCCCGTCAGGCTTGGGCTGCAGAGTGACAGGAGATGTCCACCTAACTGCCCCCTTCTCAATCAGCCCCCGTTCCAACATATACTCTAACTCCGCTCTGAGGGCTGGGAGTTTAATGGGTGGAATTCTGTAGGGTACTGATTTAAAGAGGGGGTGATCTCCCACATCCACGTCATACACCACTCGAGTTGTGAGGCCTGGATGCTCTGCAAACACAGTGGGGTATGAAGCAAACAGGCGCTGCATGGCTGCACGCTGTTGCTCAGGCAGGTGCACTAGAGCATCGTCAGCCACCTGTCTGGAGTTCCCCGCCCACTGACATGACACTCCCAGTTATCCTCCACCTGGGCTTCACTGTCCCTCACTCCTTCTCCTCCATGACCGCTGCAGGTCAACACAGGGACAACGAGAGGCTCAGGGGGGGCGCCTCACAAACTCTTTCACCAGATTCACATGGCACAGCTGATTCTTTTTACGCCTATTTGGAGTAGCCACAAGATAGTCTAGGTCAGAGATCTTTTTTACCACCTTATAAGGACCAGCGTATTTGGCAGACAACGGATGACCTGGCAGAGGTAACAGAATCAACACCTCCTGCCCCACCTTAAACTCCCTGAGTTTTGTCTTCTCATCGTACCTGTCCTTCATAAGTGCTTGCGACCCTACCAAATTCCTACCTGCCAACTCTAAGCTTCTCAGCATTCTCTCTCTACTTTCGAGGACATACATTAACCCTTAACTGTCGGCGCGCAACATAAGTCGAGTTAAATAAAGCTGGACTATGTGGCGGCGCTCGACATAGGTCGTGTGGCAATTTCACACGTAATGTTGCTGAGAGAGAGAGACAAGTGGTGGCAGGAGAGTAGCGAGCGTATGACTGCTCCAGACCACCGCGGCGAACCTACTGACATGAATCCCACCTCCTCCCTCCCTCTCTCACTCGCTATATACGGAATTGTATGGGGAAAGTGCCTAATTACATGCTTTTTGCACTCGCATTGCACGGTTATTGCAAGAAAACTAGCCATCATAAAAGGATCGTTATGGTGTCATTCGAAAGCTCTGTTTATGCCCTTTCAGGGATAGATACTTGTTTTACGTTCTGGGTCTTATTTAGGCATGAAAATGATCACGTAAACAGCCCTATTTTGGCTAAAAACACCCCGCTGGGCGGTACATATAAATAAACCGCCTAGGCCGCTAATAAGGTGTTAACATGGAACATGGTTTTGCTGTGCCCTCCCAGATTTCTCTAACCATGTTGAGGGGGCCTCTGACCTGATGTCCGAAAACTAACTCATTGGGACTGAACCCTAGGCTTTCACCAGGTACCTCCTGAGCAGCGAATAATACATAGGGCAACCCAAGATCCCAATCCTTGCCATTCTCAACTGTGACGTCTACCAGCATTGGCAGAATCGCCTCTCGTTAGCCACTAGCGCTCGCCAGGGACAACGAAATGGGCTACAGTTATCCGAGAATGTTGTTCTTTCTTTCCTAGTAATCGCATTGTCACAGACAGTCCAGTTGTGGTCTTTGTTTTCGTCTGTGACAACAGGTTATATTTTATATCAACAGTAGTGATGATAGTACCAGCGTGGGAATGAGAAAGACTTTCAGAGCGAGAAGGTAGTAAGTGTCTGAGTCACGTGCGCATTCCTGTCTCTCGCTCGCCAATGGCCGGCGTGTCTGGCTGTGTCACGTGACACCTGCTGTCTTCTGACGCATCGGCACGTGATTAGCCGACCATCGCGCCTTTGCGGGCTCTTGTGTAACTTACCTCCTCCATGAGGGTGCACAGGAGCTGTCCTCGTCAGGACAGGCTTGGCGCGCGTGCTTCTAACATCCCTTTGCATACTCTCCCCCGATCACCACCTTTATCACTGTTTCTCTCTCTCTGAACTTCTTCTTTTCCATTACTTCTCGCCTTTATTCAATTACTTATCCCCTTGGGTTCTGCATACGGTTTTCATAGCCGGCCCATTGTATTGCATGCGCCGTCCTCAGAGATAATTACATGTACTTAGAATAGGTTTGAGGGTTCTTAGTTAGTATAGGTTAAGAACTTAGTGTGTCTCCATTATTGATTTAGTGTTTCTGCTTTTTTATTTAATGCTAGACTGGGATAGGGTAACTGTAGTCGTTATCTCCGATGTGTGTACGGTTTGCCTATACCTACACAACTTCGACCGGTCCTGTGGTAGTCTGGGTTGTCTTTTCGGTTGTGTCCTTTGCGAGTGCAGCATTGTGTTGACTGAGGGTTTTGGCCTGTACCAGTTCCACACTTTGCTGCCTCTTTGCTTGTCTTTAGAGGGTCGCCAGGATAGATCCAGATACTTGTGATCTGGATCTATCGAGAGAGCCCCCTAGTCAATTAACGCAACTTAAAGGATCCAGTCTTCAGGACATCGCTAGGCTACGAGCCTGTCTTGCTCAACCCCAGTTCCTTACCTAGAGTATCCCAGCTAGACATTATTAATTGAGTAGACACTTGTTAGTATTTAATATAAGCTCTTTGATAGGTACGCATTATTATTAACAGCATTTATTAGTCTAGGTTGTTGTTGAGTCGCACAACCATAGCAGACTGTTTCGTTGATGAGGAAGTACTTCTTTTAGTGTCGAGCATTGCTACCGTTGCGCATTTATAGTATTCTCGTGTCAGTTAACATTATATGTCCTATCTTTTAGTGTATTCGATTTACACATGTGGAGTCCTGCCTCCTGCCTTTATATAGTTTAAGATACGAGCATCTTATGAGCATCAGACTTTCTTCAGAAGTTTCCAGGTCAATGCTGTAGGACTATACTTCACTTTCTTTCAGATAGGAGTGAAGAGTTTATTGTTGTTTAGAGTAACTGTATTGAAGAATCCTTTTATTGTATTAAATCTTGCAGTGATTTAATTGATCTTTCCATAGATTCCTTTTTATGCATTTTAACGTAACTTGCATCTTGTTTGGTATCAGGCTATACCAGTGTGGGTTAGCCTGAAGTAGAGTACATTTATGCCCAGTTAAGGATACCCCGCTATCGCAGATTAACTCTGGAGGGTATAGGTGTTTTGTTCGCCGGCATATAAGTTCGAGGGTTTGGATCTAGCGTACCGTTGTTGCATAGTGCCCTATTACTAGTCCAATCATTAAGTGCCCTTGTTTTATTCGTAGTCCCGGTCATAACAAATGGCGACCTTAGTCTAGGATTTAGTGAACTAAGAAATAATTGCAGGATTTTTGGACATTTGTTTTTTGAGGAATATTTTGGACACGTTGGAATTTTTTTGGCAACGTAGTATAGCACTTGAGTTGTCTTCAAGCATTTTTTGAGTGAATAGTGCTACATGAGAGTTTAGGTACTTTTTTTTTTTTTATAAACGTTGAGGATTTCCGGTGGACACTATGTCGAACGACGGATCAGTGTACAGTGAGGACACAGTACGGGAGGCAGGCGAGGAGGTGGAGAAGGTGGAGTTGTTAAGCAGCGTTCGGGTGGTGAACAGTGAGGAGGATGCTCGGATATTTTTGGAGGAGCCTGTGTCAGCGGACCGTGTGTCGGGGCTAGACCGGTACGGACTGCAGTGTGTAGCCACGGTTTTAGGGTTTCCCGGTACTAGCGGTTTGTCGAGAGGTGAGCTGGTTACCTGTGTGCTCGGTGGGGTGCGTGGGGCTTCGGGTGGAGCGGGAGCTGGGGCACGTTCGGCCCAGCCCCCATTCCACTCGACTCCTACCATGGCGCCCCCTCGGGCTCCGGAGCCGGGTATGTTCCCGCGGGCCAATGTCCGCTGGCGGTTGGGTATGCCTCTAGGTGATTCACGGGGTGGGTCCCCAATAGTAGTACCCCCTCCTCAAGGTTTGTCTTCCGAGATGTTGTTTCAGCTCGAACTCGCCAAACTTCAGCAGCAGGAGCGACAGGCTAAGCATGAGGCTGAGCTCGGGCAACGAAAGCATGAGGCTGAGCTCGAGCAGCGGCAACGAGAGGCTGAGCTCAGGATTCAGGCTGAGGAGAGAAAGGCCATGTACTGTGCAGACATAGAGCTTGAGAAGTCTCGGGTGGAGTCGACAGGGCAGCGTCTCGGTTCTGGGAATCGAGGTCTTGATCAGTCTTTATCGCACCTTCTTAAGTTAGTCCCTGTATTTGACGAGTCGGGTGTCACCGAGTTTTTCCTGCGTTTTGAGAAGAAGTGCCGGGAGCACCAATGGCCCGAGGTTAAGTGGGCAGCCCTTGTTTCCTCTAGGTTGGTTGGCAAAGGACTCAAGGCATATGATGCGTTGCCCTTGGAGTCTTGCATCGATTATGAGGTATTGAAGGAAGCTGTTCTGCGGGCGTACGAGTTACAACCAGAGACATATAGGTTGAAGTTTCGGGGTGTTACGAAGGGTCGTGAGTGCACTTTTCTAGAACATGCCCGGGAACTGTCTGATGCTTTGAGAAATTGGCTGAGGTCAGAGAAGGTGACGACGTTTGAAGAGCTTGAGCAGTTATTCCTTCTAGAGCAATTTTTTAAATGCACAGGCGGTGACCTGACTTTGAACCTCAAAGAGAAACAACCTAAAACTCTACAAAAGGCAGCTGAGTTGGCTGACCTGAGATTATCGCTGATTCGTGGGTGCGGGTCTGCACAACGGACCGATGCAGTTAACAAGGGGCGCAACACTCCACCCCCCCGAGTCAGTGATGCAACATTTGATAACAATAGTAAGAGCAATGATACTAATTTTGATCACAAACAAAAAACCGTCCCGTTTAAGAAAGGTCAGTGCCCTTCCCCACCTCAGGGGAAGTCCAAGGGTGAAGTAGAGTGTTTTAAGTGTCATCGAAAGGGGCATTTTGCACGTTCCTGCCCTGGTAACCAACCTACAGCAGTCGTGTCTTTGGCTAGCAACATTCGGGTGTCTCTGAGGTCTTCTGCGTTTACCCGGGGTGATATGTCAGATGCGGGGGCACAGCCAGTAAAGGAGTGTCTGGAAGGCTCGAAACCTGTCCGCGATGCTTTTTGCGACCATAGAGGGCGTGGCTGCGTGAGTTGGGCTGGTTGCAAGCATGGGTTGGAGTTGTTGCGTGATACAGGTGCATCCCAGACTCTGATGAAAAACTTTACAGGCCAACCTATAAACGCAGCACGAGTAGTTGTGGTGCAGGGTATTAATGCTACAAGGTCATACCCGTTGGTTCGAGTGGAGCTGGAGGTTGATGGTGTGACACGAGAGATAGATGTTGGAATCGTAGAGATACTGCCAGTAGAGGGCGTCGACCTTCTTCTCGGCAACGACTTTGCGGTGCCTACTTCTGAGGTTCCACCCTTAGTCGCTGCCAAGAGGGCGGCCGACGTGAGTAGGGAGGGGCAGAAGTTGGTCGAGAGGTGTCAATTACAGCAGATGGCGTGTGTTGTCACCCGATCTCGTGCATCTAAGGTGTCACAGCCTATTCCTCAGTCTCTAGACCAGCGGAGGAACGGTCGGAAGGAGAGCGCTAAAGTTGGGAGAAGTTTTGCGAGTTTTGATCCAGCGACTCTTCTTGGCGACTCAGTATTAGCACCAAAGATGAGCTCCGGAGTGGCCCCAGAACCTGTCCCCCCTAGGGACATGGTAGGGCGTGATGGTACTCCGCGACAGAGTATAGTTCCCAGGTGGAGGAGAGTTGTGGGAACGGAGCTATTGAACTCGAGGACGGGGAAGCATTTCATGTGAAGCTGGCGAAGGAGTTTATGAGGCAACCACCTGAGCAGCCTACTGTCCCTATGTTGGTCTGCAGCGGCCAAGGTGGAGAAGGAGAGGGGGGCAGTGGGGCTCAGGTGGAGGAGAGTTGGGATTGTCATGTCTCGGTGGAGCAGTAGGCGGGGGATACGAGCCAGGTGGCTGTGGAAGCGCTAGAGCACCTGCCTGAGCAGCAGTGTGCAGCGCTCCAGGCCCTGCTCGGTTCATACCCCACTGTTTGTGCCGAGCACCCAGGCCTCACAACTCATGCGGTGCACGAGGTTCCGCTGGCAGGTCACTTGAATGTGAGTAGACCGTTGGCCTCGTTGTTTCAGTGGTTCAAGGTGGGCGATGAGGCTTTGGCATGGTTGTCAGATCAGGGTCGACCCATGGCTGCCAAGGGTGGTGGTCAGACTAAGGACATTGAGCAGATTGGCGAGGTTGGCTGTGGAGTGGATGCGCCCGGTTGTCGCATAGCCTCCCAATGCTGCTCTAGTAATATGCAACAGACCTACCATAGACCGACTGTATCTGGCCATGTCGCTGAAGGCGGTGATGCTGCGCAGGCAGATGTAGTCGCAAGGATGCGGGGGTGCGCATGTACGATATCGGCGGGGAAGCCTTAGCAATTATGAACTATGGGGGTGACTGCACAGGTGGTACAGATTGTCCCTCTCATGACCTGGCTGTTCTAGGGACAAAGGTGGAGAAGGAGGGAGACTATAGTGTAGAAACTGCGGTCTCGGCTGGGTTGTGGGAGGGCAATCAGCATGTTGTTCTTCGAGATAAGTTGCAACCTCTTGTTCCTAAGCGCCAAGAGAAGTTGTGGCAGTACGTCTGCAGGTTTGTTGCTTCTCCAGGCCTGATGTACGGGGTAGAATCCGACATGGAGGCTGGAGACAGTGCAAGGCTCAAGTTAATTCCCTACCGTATAAATCCTGCTCGACAGCCTGCCGTAAAAGTAGAGCTCGACTACATGTTGGAGAAGGGTCTGAGGGATAAGGGATATCATGAGTGGTCGTTGCCAGTGAGTTTGCAACCTGAGTTGAGTGGCAAGATCCGTGTGTATGTGGATTGCAAGAGTGAGGGTGCAGAGTATCCCTGACAGACGCCTTTCCATTACCCAGAGTTGACGACACCATAGACCGCATCGGGGCTGCCTCATTTATCACGAAGGTAGAACTAGTGAAAGGTTATTGGCAGGTCCCGTTGCCGGAGAGAGCGAAGAGAAGTGCCAGTCTTGTGATGAACTGGGCAGTTTATCAGTGCCAGGTGTTGTTTTGCTGCCGGAACACAAGTTGGATGTGTGGCATGTTAAGGGCACTGATAATGTTTGTGGCTGATTGTTTGTCACGGGAGGGAATGTCTTAAGGAGCACCCTCGCCGTTCAGTCAGTGTGTGTTTGAGTGGAGAAAAACCAGGCTTGCCCCTGTAGAGCAGCCGTCAAAAACAACATTAAAATTAAATACAAAAAAACACATAAAAACTCTTTCTTTTTGATAGTTAATTGTAAGTTGCCAATGTTATAGCTAAAGTCCTGAGTTGAACCTGTCTTTTACTTAGTAGGCTGGGCTCTGTGAAGCTCGCTCAGGGAGCATAGCAGGCTAAATTATACTATTGTGTTTGGGAGGGGTTGTAAGATTTTCTTTATGCTAATATGTTGTTTTATTTAAGATTGAGGTTGGATTTCATTTCTGGTGGAGTGGCTGGGTGTGGCGGGTCTTGTCGGCATTCTGCCTTGTCAGATATGGTGCTCGCCTAATGTTGAGCGTCCCATATCTTGGGCAGGGTGTGACGTCTACCAGCGTTGGCAGAATCGCCTCTCGTTAGCCACTAGCGCTCGCCAGGGACATCGAAATGGGCTACAGTTATCCGAGAATGTTGTTCTTTCTTTCCTAGTAATCGCATTGTCACAGACAGTCCAGTGGTGGTCTTTGTTTTCGTCTGTGACAACGGGTTATATTATATATCAACAGTAGTGATGATAGTACCAGCGTGGAAATGAGAAAGACTTTCAGAGCGAGAAGGTAGTAAGTGTCTGAGTCACGTGTGCATTCCTGCCTCTCGCTCGCCATTGGCCAGCGTGTCTGGCTGTGTCACGTGACACCTGCTGTCTTGTGACGTATTGGCCCGTGATTGGCCGACCATCGCGCCTTTGCGGGCTCCTGTGTAACTTACCTCCTCAATGAGGGTCCACAGGAGCTGTCCTCGTCAGGACCGGCTTGGCGCGCGTGCTTCTAACATCCCTTTGCATACTCTCCCCCGATCACCACCTTTATCACTGTTTCTCTCTCTCTGAACTTCTTCTTTTCCATTACTTCTCGCCTTTATTCAATTACTTATCACCTTGGGTTCTGCATACGGTTTTCATAGCCGGCCCATTGTATTGCATGCGCTGTCCTCAGAGATAATTACATGTACTTAGAATTGGTTTGAGGGTTCTTAGTTAGTATAGGTTAAGAACTTAGTGTGTCTCCATTATTGATTAAGTGTTTCTGCTCTTTTATTTAATGCTAGACTGGGATAGGGTAACTGTAGTCATTGTCTCCGATGTGTGTATGGTTTGCCTATACCTACAAGACTTCGACCGGTCCTGTGGTAGTCTGGGTTGTTTTTTTCGGTTGCGTCCTTTGCGAGTGCAGCATTGTGTTGACTGAGGGTTTTGGCCAGTTCCAGTTCCACACTTTGCTGCCTCTTTGCTTGCCTTTAGAGGGTCGCCAGGATAGAACCAGATACTTGTGATCTGGATCTATCAAGAGAGCACCCTAGTCAATTAACGTAACTTAAAGGATGCAGTCTTAAGGACATCGCTAGGCTACAAGCCTGTGTTGCTCAACCCCAGTTCCTTACCCAGAGGATCCCAGCTAGACATTATTAATCGATTTTTTTTTTTTTTTTTCTATGTGATTGAGGGAGGCAAAAGGCATAACTGCCTATAGCGAGTGCCTCCCCCATAGTTGAAAGAGTGACAGGGCCAAAATCAAGGGACGTTCGAGCCAAAATGCCTGGACACACAGAGTTTGAAGCAATTTAAATCATAGGAAGAGGGAAAGACTGATTCTGGGAGAGAGTTCCAGAGCTCAGCTGTTGAGTAGAAGAAAGTTTGAGAGTAACGTTTCACTCTTGGGTTGGAGAGTTGCACAGAGTAGTGCAAGTGAGTTGCAAGACGGGTACCACGTGCCCTACGTAAAGGAGGTGGTATGCACTGGGATAACTCTGAGGAACACTGATTATTATAGTAGCGATAGAATAGCGAGAGAGATGCAACATTGCGGCGGAGAGAGAGAGATTGCAGAGAGTTGGTGAGTGGACGGGAGTTAATGATACGAAAGGCCTTCCTTTCAACTTTGTCTAGGAGAGCGGTGTGAGATGAACCTCCCCAACTCTGGAGGGTATAGGTGTTTTGTTCGCCGGCATATAAGTTTGAGGGTTTGGATCTAGCGTACCGTTGTTGCATAGTGCCCTATTACTAGTCCAATTATTAAGTGCCCTTGTTTTATTCATAGTCCCGGTCTTAACACAACACAGTAACAACGCACCATGCTTTTCAGAGTCGAGTGCCACCTCTCCAACACCCCTTGACTCTCTGGGTGATAGGCTGAAGAGACAACTGTACTGATACCGTGCTGCTGCATGGTCTGTTTGAAAAGGTTAGAAGTAAAGTTGGAACCTTGGTCTGACTGCAATTCCTGCGGGTACCCGTACCTAGAACAGTACAATAGCAAGTTACGAACAACAGTCTTAGCAGTACCATTTCGCATGGGGTATGCATCCGGATAACGAGTGGCAACATCCATGATTGTGAGGAGGAACTTGTTGCCTGCACTAGTAGGGGGTAGAGGGCCAACCATGTCGATTATAACCTTACTGAATGGTGGCCCGATTACAGTATAGGGTGTAACGGAGCCTTGAGAATACACTGGTTTGGTTTACCTACTGTCTGGCAGGTACTGCACATTGCCACCCATGACGCCACATGTGCCTTCATACCTGGCCACCAAAACAATTTCGCCAATGCTGCTACCGTCTTACGTACACCCAAATGCCCTGCCAAAGGTACATCATGCACCAACCTCAGTAGGCTATCACGGCACACACTAGGCACTACCAACTGGTCAACCACTCTCGACCCACCCTCCCAACTCCGTCTGGGATCTAGAAAATGCCTGTACAATATGCCCTCCACACGAAAGAAGTCCCCCGGCTTTGCATCCCTGTCCTCATCAAGTTCAATCGCACCGTTACTACACTTCTGAAGCTCAGGATCATCTATCTGCAGCCGACAGATATCCGAAGGAGCCAATCTATCTAAGTGCTCCCGGAGCAACTTATGGCCTTCCCCGATGAGTTTTCTCATGCCTTACCTCCTCACCCAGTGTGACAGGTTCTGGGGCCACTCCGGACCTAAACATTGGTGCTAATACTGAGTCGCCAAGAAGAGCCGCTGGATCAAAACTCACAAAACTTCTCCCAACTTTAGCTTTCTCCTTCCGACCGTTTCTCCGCTGGTCTAGAGACTGAGGAATAGGCTGGGACACCTTAGATGCACGAGATCGGGTGACAACACACGCCATCTGCTGTAACTGACACCTCTCTACCAACTCCTGCCCCTCCCTACTCATGTCGGCCGCCCTCTCAGCAACGACTAAGGGTGGAACCTCAGAAGTAGGCACCGCAAAGTCGTTGCCGAGTAGAAGGTCGACGCCCTCTACTGGCAGTTTCTCTACGATTCCAAGATCTATCTTTCGTGTCACACCATCAACCTCCAGCTCCATTCGAACCAATGGGTATGACCGTGTAGCATTAATACCCTGCACCACAACTACCCGTGCCACGTTTATAGGTTGGCCTGTAAAGTTTTTCATCAGAGTCTGGGATGCACCTGTATCATGCAACAACTCCAACCCATGCTTGCAACCAGCCCAACTCACGCAGCCACGCCCTCTATGGTCGCAAAAAGCATCGCGGCCAGGTTTCGAGCCTTCCGGAAACTCCTTCACTGGCTGTGCCCCCGCATCTGACATATCACCCCGGGTAAACGCAGAAGACCTCAGAGACCCCAATGTTGCTAGCCAAAGACACGACTGCTGCAGGTTGGTTACTAGGGCAGGAACGTGCAAAATGCCCCTTTTTATAACACTTAAAACACTCTACTTCACCCTTGGACTTCCCCTGAGGTGGGGAAGGGCCCTGACCTTTCTTAAACGGGACAGTTTTTGGTTTGTGATCAAAATTAGTATCATTGCTCTTACTTTTGTTATTAAATGTTGCATCACTGACTCGGGGGGGTGGAGTGTTGCGCCCCTTGTTAACTGCATCGGTCCGTTGTGCAGACCCGCACCCACGAATCAGCGATAATCTCAGATCAGCCAACTCAGCTGCCTCTTGTAGAGTTTTAGGATGTTTCTCTTTGAGGTTCAAAGTCAGGTCGCCGCCTGTGCATTTAAAAAATTGCTCTAGAAGGAATAACTGCTCAAGCTCTTCGAACGTCGTCACCTTCTCTGACCTCAGCCAATTTCTCAAAGCATCAGACAGTTCCCGGGCATTTTCTAGAAAAGTGCACTCACGACCCTTCGTAACACCCCGAAACTTCAACCTATATGTCTCTGGTTGTAACTCGTACGCCCGCAGAACAGCTTCCTTCAATACCTCATAATCGATGCAAGACTCCAAGGGCAACGCATCATATGCCTTGAGTCCTTTGCCAACCAACCTAGAGGAAACAAGGGCTGCCCACTTAACCTCGGGCCATTGGTGCTCCCTGCACTTCTTCTCAAAACGCAGGAAAAACTCGGTGACACCCGACTCGTCAAATGCAGGGACAAACTTAAGAAAGTGCGATAAAGACTGATCAAGACCTCGATTCCCAGAACCGAGACACTGCCCTGTCGACTCCACCCGAGACTTCTCAAGCTCTATGTCTGCACAGTACTTCGTAGCCTCAACCTGAAGCTCAGCCTCACGTATGGCCTTTCTCTCCTCAGCCTGAATCCTAAGCTCAGATTCCCGCTGCTGCTGCTGCTGCCTGAGCTCAGCCTCATGCTTTCGCTGCTCGAGCTCAGCCTCATATTTTCGTTGCTCGAGCTCAGCCTCATGCTTTCGCTGCTCGAGTTTGGCGGGTTCGAGCTGAAACAACATCTCGGAAGACAAACCCTGAGGAGGGGGTGATACTATTGGGGACCCACCCCGTGAATCACCTAGAGGCATACCCAACCACCAGCGGGCATCGGCCTGCGGGAACGTACCCGGTTCCGGAGCCCGAGGGGGCGCCATGATAGGAGTCGAGTGGAATGGGGGCTGGGCAGAAGGTGCCCCAGCTCCCACTCCACCCGAAGCCCCATGCACCCCACCGAGCACCGAGGCAACCAGCTCACCTCCCGACAAACCGCTAGTACCGGACAACCCTAAGACCGTGGCTACACACTGCAGTCCGTACCGGTCTAGCACCGACACCCGATCCGCCGACATAGGCTCCTCCAAAAAAATCCGAGCATCCTCCTCATTGTTCACCACCCGAACACCGTTAGACAACTCCACCTTCTCCACCTCCTCGCCTGCTTCCCGCACTGTGTCCTCCCTGTGCACTGATCCGTCGTTCGACATAGTGTCCACCGGAAATCCTCAACGTTTATACAAAAAAAAAAAGTACCTAAACTCTCATGTAGCACTATTCACTCAAAAAAATGCTTGAAGACAGCTCAAGTGCTATACTACGTTGCCAAAAAAAAATCCAACGTGTCCAAAATATTCCTCAAAAACAAATGTCCACTGCCAAACTGTGAGAAATAACAATCGACCCCCAAACGGTGATTACAAAAAAAAATTCTCCACAAAAAAATCCTGCAATTATTTCTTAGTTCACTAAATCCTAGACTAAGGTCGCCATTTGTTATGACGACTAAGATTAGATACTAGGCAAGGTCACCATTTGTTACGACCGGGACTACGAATAAAACAAGGGCACTCAATGATTGGACTAGTAATAGGGCACTATGCAACAACGGTACGCTAGATCCAAACCCTCGAACTTATATGCCGGCGAACAAAACACCTATACCCTCCAGGGTTAATCTGCAATAGCGTGGTATCCTTAACTGGGCATAAATGTACTCTACTTCAGGCTAACCTGCACTGGTATAGCCTGATAACAAACAAGATGCAAGTTACGTTAAAATGCATAAAAAGGAATCTATGGAAAGATCAATTAAATCACTGCAAGATTTAAAACAATAAAAAGATGTTTCAATACAGTTACTCTAAACAACAATAAACTCTTCACTCCTATCTGAAAGAAAGTGAAGTATATTCCTACAGCATAGACCTGGAAACTCCTGAAGAAAGTCTGATGCTTATAAGATGCTCGTACTGATTTAGAACTATATAAAGGCAGGAGGCAGGACACCACACGTGTAAATCGAATACACTAAAAGATAGGACATATAATGTTAACTGACACGAGAATACTATAAATGCGCAACGGTAGCAATGCTTGACACTAAAAGAAGTACTTCCTCATCAACGAAACAGTCTGCTATGGTTGTGCGGCTCAGCAACAACCTAGACTAATAAATGCTGTGAATAATAATGCGCACATATCAAAGAGCTTATATTAAATACTAACAAGTGTCTACTCGATTAATAATGTCTAGCTGGGATACTCTAGGTAAGGAACTGGGGTTGAGCAAGACAGGCTCGTAGCCTAGCGATGTCCTGAAGACTGCATCCTTTAAGTTACGTTAATTGACTAGGGGGCTCTCTCGATAGATCCAGATCACAAGTATCTGGATCTATCCTGGCGACCCTCTAAAGACAAGCAAAGAGGCAGCAAAGTGTGGAACTGGTACAGGCCAAAACCCTCAGTCAACACAATGCTGCACTCGCAAAGGACGCAACCGAAAAGACAACCCAGGCTACCACAGGACCGGTCGAAGTCGTGTAGGTATAAGCAAACCGTACACACATCGGAGACAACGACTACAGTTACCTTATCCCAGTCTAGCATTAAATAAAAGAGCAGAAACACTAAATCAATAATGGAGACACACAAAGTTCTTTACCTATACTAACTAAGAACCCTCAAACCTATTCTAAGTACATGTAAATATCTCTGAGGACGGCGCATGCAATACAATGGGCCGGCTATGAAAACCGTATGCAGAACCCAAGGGGAGTGTTGTGCAGTTAATAAAGGTTAGAGTATGGAAAGAGAGAATCGAGTGAGAGAAACAGTGATAAAGGTGGTGATCGGGAGAGAGTATGCAAAGGGATGTTAGAAGCACGCGCGCCAAGCCTGTCCTGACGAGGACAGCTCCTGGGGACCCTCATGGAGGAGGTAAGTTACACAGGAGACCGCAAAGGCGCTATGGTCGGAATATCACGGGCCGAGACATCACAAGACAGCAGGCGTCATAGGACACATCCAGACACGCCGTCCAATGGCGAGCAAGAGGCAGGAATGCACCCGTACATACAGACACTTACTACCTCCTCGCTCTGAAAGTCTTTCTCATTCACACGCTGGTACTATTATCACTACTGTTGATATAAAATATAACCCGTTGTCACAGACGAAAACAAAGACCACCATTGGACTGTCTGTGACAATGCGATTACCAGGAAAGAAAGAACAACATTCTCTGATAACTGTAGCCCATTTCGATGTCCCTGGCGAGCGATAGTGGCCAACGAGAGGCGATTCTGCCAACGCTGGTAGACGTCACAATACAATAATGAATAGAAGTAACATATACAATATACAATTATAGTGACAAGTATACAGTAGAGCCACTCGATAGCACCTGTGTTGAATCAAAACATATGAATATAATTATATAAATTAACAATTATAGAAGTTAAGTAACAAAATGAACGAACTTAAAGCACTTATTAGCAAAGAAAATATAGACATTATACCGCTAACTGAAACGTAGATTAATACAGAATCCAGACATTTTTAAGCAGATTTTGATATACCGGGATATAGTTTGTTTAAATATGACCGAACAAGTAGGAGGGGCGGCGGTATAGCAGTGTTTGTCAGGAGTACATTAAAAAGCTGTATTAAAACAGGTATTAGACTAAATAATGATAATGAAAGTGTTTGGGTAGCCCGGTAGAGGTTAACGAAGGTAGTGAGACCATAGTTATTGGAGTTATGTATAGACCGCCAAATATGAGTAGACATGGAGGTACATCATTATGGGAGGAAATTAAAACGGCATCAAGCTTTAGCAATGTGTGCATTATGGGGGATTACAATTTTCCGAAAATAGACTGGCAGCATCAAATAGGCGACTCTGATTCAGAAGAGTTTATTGTGGTAGTACAAGATAGTTTTTTATTTCAATTCATAGATACGCCGACTAGAGGTAATAATATTCTCGATTTAGTTTTCAGTAACAATTAACATATGATAAATAATGTAGACATTGGGGACCACCTAGGAAAGAGCGACCACAATTCTGTTTATTTTAATATACAATGGAAATGTAATACCAGAGAGAATATGACATTAATTCCTGACTTTAGAAAAGCCGATTATGGTGGGCTAAGAAGAGCTCTATTAGCAGACCCTATGATCAAACAATTAAGTCGAGCCAGGTGTCCAAATGAGTGTACCCCTTCTCGGGTATAATATGTCAGGAAGAGACGTCAAACTTGGAAGATACATATAATTTTTTATTAATTCAGTATTCAATGCTCAAAATAAATATATTCCCAAAAGAAAATTTAGATCAACACAGAACCAACCAAAATAGACGAATAATATACTAATAGATCTTCTAGGAAAAAAGAAAGGAATATATAGAAAAATTAAGAAAGGGGAAAATCTCCTACTTATTTACTATCAGACTCTATCAAGACTGGTCAAAAAGGAAAATAGGAAAGCAAAAAGAAATTATAAAATCAGGATACCAAATGACTCAAAAAATAACCCTAAATCTTTTTACCAACTATATAAATCTAAAGTTAGAGATCTAATAGGTCCCCTTTAAAACTTCGATAGGAGAAATGACAAAACATTATTTAGAAATGTGCAGTACATTAAATAGTCAATTTCTTTACGTTTTCACTAATGAAAATTTGGCAGAGATTCCAGCAGTCCGTAAGGTATATAGCTAGTATAGACAATAGGTTAAGTACGGTTACTATAAGTAGAAATTATGTGCTTAAGGACATTGACAGACTGAACCCTCATAAATCACCTGGTCCGGATGAGGTATATGCTAGAATATTAAAAGAATGCAGAGATGAGTTAAGTTATCCATTAACATTTCTATTTAACAAGTCATTAGAAACAGGCTTAGTTCCAGAAGCTTGGAAGCTTGCAAATGTAGTTCCGATCTTCAAAAAAGGTGATAAATCAATAGCAGCTAATTACCGTCCCATTAGTCTCACATCATTCATAGGAAAGTTGCTAGTTAATTATTGCTAGGAACATTAGAAACCACTTAGAAACATTTAATTTAATCAATTCTTCTCAGCATGGATTCACTCGGGGACGTTCTTGCCTTACTAATTTGCTTAGCTTTTTCTCAGAGGTATATGAAGCAGTAGACAATGACAAGTCTCATGATATTATATATTTAGATTTCAGTGAAGCTTTCGACAGAGTCCCTCATGAGAGATTGATGAAAAAGGTTGAAGCGCATGGAATAGGTTGGTCGTTGTTGGGATGGATTAGGTCATGGCTAATTGGTAGGAACCAGAGAGTCAGCATAAATGGTACCAAGTCAGAATGGGGAGCAGTCAAAAGTGGTGTCCCCCAGGGATCTGTATTAGGTCCTCTGTTGTTTATTATATACATAAATGACCTTGATTTAGGTATAACTAGTAGGATAAGTAAATTTGCAGACGATACCAAAATGGGGATTTTTTTTTATTCAGATAGAGATATAGAGTGTCTGCAAAGGGATCTACTGTAGATACATTACACGAATGATCAGTAAATTGGCAGATGAAGTTTAACATTGACAAATGCAAGGTATTAAAGATAGGGAAGATGCATACAAATGTTAAATATAAACTAGCTAATATGGAATTAGAAAACTCAGACTGTGAGAAAGATCTAGGTGTGTTTGTTAGCAATGATTTGAAGCCTAGAAACCAATGTATAAGCGTGCGTAACAAGGCAAACAGGATTCTCGGGTTCAAATCATATCTAGGAGTGTGAGTAACAGAACTGCTGATGTTATCTTAAAACTTTACTTGTCATTAGTGAGGCCCCATATTGATTATGCTGTTCAATTTTGGTGTCCTTATTACAGAATGGACATAGATTCATTGGAGAGAGTACAACGTAGAATGACAAAAATGATCCAGAATATTATACATTTTCCGTATGAAGAAAGGTTGAAGAAATTAGGCTTACATTCGTTAGAGAGACGCATAGTTAGAGGGGATACGATAGAGGTATTCAAGTGGGTTAGTGGGATTAATAAAGGGGACATGAAAAATGTACTAAAGCTCAGTGATAGCGAAAGAACTCATACAAATGGTTTAAAATTAGATAAATTTCGTTTCAGAAAAGATATAGGCAAATATTGGTTTGGTAACAGAGTTGTAGATGGGTGGAATAGGCTACCAAGTGATATAGTGGGATCAAGAATGATAGGGAGCTTTAAGATAAAATTAGATAGGCATCGAAAGCCTTCGATAGAGTCTGGCATAAATCTTTAATTTCTAAACTACCCTCCTTCGGTTTCTATCCCTCCATCTGTGCCTTTGTCTCTAATTTCCTTTCCGGCCGTTCCATAGCCGCGGTTGTGGACGGCCATTGTTCACTTCCTCACCCTATAAACTCTGGTGTTCCTCAGGGTTCTGTCCTATCTCCTATTCTCTTTCTAATTTTTATAAATGATCTCCTTAACTGTACCTTAATTCCCATCCATTCATACGCAGACGACTCAACCTTACACTACTCCATTACTTTTTCAGAATGCCCCAGCCAGCAATCCCTCAACGACAAACGTAATGAAGCCATAGAACTCTTAAATTCTGATCTAAATACTATTTCCAATTGGGGCAGAGAAAACCTTGTTAACTTTAATGCTTCCAAAACCCAATTTCTCCACCTATCTACCCGTCAGGATCTCCCAGCGGACTATCCCTTATTCTTCAACAATACAAAAATCAACCCTTCATCTTCTCTCAATATTCTTGGTGTCTCTTTTTCTTCTGCTCTCATTAGGAAGGACCATATTACCAGTCTTGCTAAGGCAGCCTCCCAGAAGCTGGGGGTGCTCAACCGCCTTAGGGGGTTGTTTTCCCCTGCACAGCTTCTTGCTCTGTACAGGGGCATAGTGCGCCCTTGTATTGAGTATTGTTCACATATGTGGGGAGGTTCCTCTCACACCACTCTCCTAGACAAGGTTGAAAGGAAGGCCTTTCGTATCATTAACTCCCGTTCACTCACCAACTCTCTGCAATCTCTCTCTCTCCGCCGCAATGTTGCATCTCTCTCGCTATTCTATCGCTACTATAATAATCAGTGTTCCTCAGAGCTATCCCAGTGCATACCACCTCCTTTACGTAGGGCACGTGGTACCCGTCTTGCAACTCAATCCCACCCCTACTCTGTGCAACTCTCCAACCCAAGAGTGAAACGTTACTCTCAAACTTTCTTCTACTCAACAGCTGAGCTCTGGAACTCTCTCCCAGAATCAGTCTTTCCCGCTTCCTATGACTTAAATTGCTTCAAACTCTGTGTGTCCAGGCATTTTGGCTCGAACGTCCCTTGATTTTGGCCCTGTCACTCTTTCAACTATGGGGGAGGCACTCGCTATAGGCAGTTATGCCTTTTGCCTCCCTCAATCACATAGACAAAAAAAAAAAAAAAAAAAATATATGGACGAGATGGGTTGGGTGTGAGGGGGATCTAACAGGTGTGGGCCAATCGGCGTTCAGCAGACCCCCGTAATCTTGTGTTAATCCCTGACCATTTTGGTGGGGGCAGTACTCAAGGTATTAGTGAGTTGGGCCTATAATTGGGCCTTGTAATTGGGGTTGGGTGTGACAGGGATCTGCCTTGTATGGGCCGATCGGCTTTTTGCAGACTCCCATTTTCTTATGTTCTTAACTTAATCTGTTGCTACAAGAACAGAATCGTTCAGGTGTAACGAAGGTTAAGTCATTTGATGGTAAAAGTATTTAAGATTGGGTATGTGTGTTTTAATTAATCATCTTCTTAGGACCTATCAAGGGACTCTGAAAGCCAGAGACAAGTAAAGGTATTGCGTCCATCCAGAGGTGGTCCGGCTGGGTGTCATGTGTAGGGTGGTCGTCTCGCCAGGATCTATGGGTATCTGATGTTCCTTCTCTGGGCTGCTTTGTTGACTGGCAGTTGTGAGAGGGGTCAATTTACTATGAGTAGAAGTTGGCAGAGGTGCTTATTCCATTGCTGAGTTTCTCAGGGGACAGACTGCACTTACAACAGTGGCCGATAATCTCACGCATACTTGAATGAGTTACTCAAGACAGGGGTTATGTGACTATAACCACAGTTTTGTTGGAGCTGCTCACATCAGTACTCAAATAGCCAGTTTTAGCCCAAATGAGCTACTCAAGACGGAGGTTAGGTTACTTAAAAACCAGAGGGACAGCTTACAATCATGTCGGTGGTCAAGAATCTCAGGCCTACCTGAATAAGATACTCAGGACAGGGGCTAGGTGACTGCAACTACAGTTTTGATGGAGCTACTCAGATCGGTGCCGGAATAGCCAGGCTTAACTCAAATGAGCTTCCCAAGACAGGTTAGGGTACATCGTAACCAGAGGGATGGACTGCAATCACATCAGTGGCCGAGAATCTTAGGTCTACCTGAATGAGTTACTCAAGACAGGGATTAGGTATCTACAACCACAGTTTTGATGGAGAATCATCAGTGCAAGAAAAGCCCTAATTGAGTTAATCCAAGACGGGGGTTAAGTTACCCTGTAATCAGCGGAATGGAGTTCCTCACATCGGCGGTTGAGAATCTCAGACCTTAACCTCTTATATACAGTAGAGAGGAAGCTATAAGTGTTATGCTCTATTCGGTATCGTCTTCTGCTAATCCTCTGCTTCCTGGATAGAAGGTCCCGTTGCCGCTCCTAAGGTTGCTGGTTGTTAGACAGGTCTCACTCTGAAGTCTTGGGAAGTGGTGAGATTAACGGGAATGGCACAGATGGACCGGCTCAGGGATTTCCCAGGACCCAGAGAGGCACGGTTTGATTGCCTGTGTTTCCCTTTGCAGGATTGAAGGTAACAGAGGACGATGGTGTTGGTTCTGTTTCCATAGAGCCTGTATTTAGTAGGGCAGACTCCTGGATTGTGGCTATCCTGGGCACCTGCACCTCCAGATTCAGCAATTTCATAAGAATCCAAAATACTGCTAGAAAAAAATTGAACCTAAAAATTGACAGAAAAATAAATCCTATGACCTTGCTGAGACTTCCAAATGACTCATAGGAACTAGTCTCAATTATATTATGTGTAAAACACTTAGTCAGTGCCACCTACCTTGTTATTATAGCCCATCCATTTAGCTGCAGACATCCTCTCTCTCTCTCTCTCTTATTTTTTGCTTCTTGATATATTGACTATCATTCTCTATCTCTCTCTTTTGCTTTTAGTTGACTACACAGTCAAATTTGCAATTATATTTAAACTTCTTGATATATTAGTCATCCCCCCCCCCCCCCATGTCCGTTCTTCTCTCTCTTCACCCCTCACCTCCCCTCTTCCCCCAACACACACACACACACACATTTTGCATATATTTGACTGTATAGTGTAGTTTTACATTTATAAAAACTTCTTGAGATATTAACAGTTCATTGGTTCTTAAACCTTTTTCAGTGATGGCACCCTGAACTCCTGTAGTCCTTTCTTTGGCACCCTTGTTTTAACCGTCCCTCCACCTCACATAAATCTACCTATACAGCAGTGTCTGTTCTACGAATTACCGGTGCTCGAAGCAAAATATACCTAGGCTACATTCCCAAATAACAAACATAAAGAAGATCATTGTTATGTTAGACAAAAACAATTGTGTGTATTCACTAAACGAGAAGAAAACAGTAGTTCAATATACATAGACAGTACACAAGGTGAGTTATGCAATCCAGTACAAGACAAAGTTATATTTATACACAACACAGGAAATTAGGTACCGGTATATCGTGACTCGAGATTAGTTAAAAATGTGTTAGATTAAATAGGACTTCAGAGGCTATCAACCCCTCTGGATTATTAAGCCATCACACTGCAAATCAATTAATTTTCAGGACTGGAGCCCCTTTTTGAGAACCCCATTCCCTTGGATCGATGTTTGTGTGTGTGTGTGTGTTTTTTTTTTTTTTTTTTTTTTTTATGTAGCTTAATTGGGAAGGCCATCAGCCCATCAGGACTATTAAGCCATACTAAAGCAAAATTTTAATTGCTAAGAACCTCATAATACTGGAACGTGATAGTGGCAAGTATCACAATCCAGTATAAGTCACAATCATGTCCAAAGAAATTGACAACAGGGCAATGATAAAGGCAACATCAGCTGAGAAGAATAGTGTAAAGTAAAACACAGTCTTAAGAGCATCATCAACTGTCAACCTCATTAATGTTAATATTAACAAAGGGAAAAACAAAAACACGAACTGATATTAATATTACTCTAAAATGAAATACAGACAAAATTAAAAACATTATCAAACAAAGCAACTTAGTAGGTCCTGTGAACATAATAAATTTGTGAAAACAATAGCATAAAAAATATACTAAAACGAAACATAGGAAATAAATAATACACCACCACCAAAAACATAACTCAAGTTACAACTCTGAATAAATTAGTCTCTTTTAGGTAAGCCATCAATTTGTCAACCACACCAACATCCCCATCACCCAAGATCGAGTCCAAAGTGATGAGAACTTAATTCGCCCTGCAGTACATCAAGAGAGGGCTACGCTCCTGCACAAATCTACCACAGGACAAAAGGATGTCGTTGATCGATAGAATCCCGCCACAGGTGGAACATTATGGCAGGAAAGCACGGTTCATATAAGGTTTCATGTGTTAGAAATTTGCAGTTCATCCTCAGATGGGCTAATATAACCTCCTCCCTCCGGGAGCGACGGTTAGACGAGGACCAAACCCAAAGAGCCGGCTTGATAGTATGAACTGCCAGGTCGGTCCACTGACTTTGCCACAGAAGATTAATTGATTTCTTACCGAAAGAGAGACTCGACTGTAGATCCCGTGGGACGTCCCACGGCCCCTCAAGTTCTACCGCCGACTTTGCAAGTTTGTCAGCCTGCTCACTGCCGAAAATACGACAATGACCAGGCACCCAAATCAGAGAGAAGGATTTACAACTTGAGTTCAACTTACTGATAATGCGGCCCTGGATTTCAGAAGAATCCGTCCTACATGAATCAATTGCCTGAAGGGCTGACATGGAATCTGAAAAAATTTACAAAGCTGTTATGAAGAGATGAATGCCGTGAGACACGAGGTGTGTGCCACACGATTATCGCCACAAATGTCAATTTGCCTCGTTTTTTTAAACATTCTATAATTTAACGGCGATCTGAGGAGACTCTACGAGAACTTTGACGAGGTTTGTGCGACAATTGTGTGCATTCAGCAATTTGTGGAGAATAGTCAGACGAATACAGAACATAGACAACAAAAATAATTTGCCTGGTATTCGCAGTCGCAAATTCGCCTTGTGGGATTCCGCCTATAAGGGTTAATAAGTCACTTTTTTACTGTTTCGATTACTGATATACCTTCCTAAGCTAACAGAATGTAATGAGAATGATGCCATCATCCTGAATGGATAAAAAGATAGTCAACTATACATCGGTCAGAAAATGTAGCAACTCCTTTGCAATTTCACTGAGATTATATAGGTTCAAATACCACTTGTTACTCTTAAAGAACTTCTGAACCTTCTAAGTATGAATAGTCTTTTCTAAGGTGATTAGAATTGTCTTGTTTCACAATTATATAGATTATAATAAGAGTGTACTGATGGGATGTTTACCATACAAGCAGTAGTTTCGAAGCACCCCACCGTAGCCTCTCCTCCACAATGTATAACTTCCGCTTTTCAAAATATATTTATCCCCAGAACTACTAGGCCTACTCTCTGGAATTCACTTCCTTGGATTTGCTTTCCACTAACTTGTAATCTAGAACAGTTGAAATCTAGTTGTTACAAACATTTTATATATGGAGGATGCCTTTAGCACATGGATCTTTCCTATTTTGTCTTAGTTTTTCCTTCCTCCAACCATTGTCTGTTAAAAGATAAAAGAGAGGAAAAAAACAATGCCATACACAAGGGCTCCGGCTCTTTGCATTTATTTGGCATCATGACGAACACGATATTACTCGCCTGATGCTGGGGCAGCATCCTTAGGGGATACTGAAAGGTGCTGGCACTTTGTTTTTTAAGGGGAAGCTGCAGCCTGAAAACTCATTGGCCTTGTACCCTCTAATGCAATTGAGGATTTAAACCCAGGATGAACCGGTGCCCCACCATAATACCTAGATAGCCTTTATACAGGGTGTCCCGCGAGTTTTGTCAAATACTTCCAAAGATGAAAGATTAAGTAATTCTAAGTAAAAACTGTTATATACACATAGGCTTTTTGGGGCATTGTTTTGTAGTTATGGACCCTTAAAGTCGGCATTTTGGTGTTTTTTGTAATTTCTAACCCTGTTTTTCTTCAATAAGATGAGGCTAGGAAAAAAAACTATAAAGTGTATTATGAAGCATGATATCAATACTTCAAACTGAATATTATAAGAAACCAACAAAACTTAATTTTAAGCTCATCATCACAGAAAGAAGAAAGGAGCTGCAGAGGATTATTTGGTGTTTTCTGTCAGTTTAAACCTATTTTCTGAGTAATAAAAATTAATAGCGATAACGTTAAATGCTTTATGACGGTGCATGGTATCAATACTTAATGAAAACCCCCCAAAATTCTCTGTAGCTCCTTTCTTCTTTCCGTGATGATGAGCTTAAAATTAAGTTAAGTTGGTTTCTTGTAATATTCAATTCCATGTCAAGGGAATATGAAGTACGATGTAGGGAAGTTTTTGGTGTCAGTTTGAAGTATTGATATCATGCTTCATAATACACTTTATATATTATTTTCCTATCCTCATCTTATTGAAGAAAAAAAGGGTTAGGAATTACTAAAAACACCAAAATGTCGACTTTAAGGGTCCATAACTACAAAACAATGCCCCAAAAAGCCTATATGTATATAACAGTTTTTACTTAGAATTACCTAATCTTTCATCCCTAGAAGTATTTGACAAAACTCGCGGGACACCCTGTATTATTTTTGTGCATTTATTTTTGTTATTAGAAATAAGTACGTTACTTAAGCCAGTGTCACAATTTTCGACGAGCAACTTTTTTCTCGTAATATTTTGAGGCTCTTTCGCATTGTAATTGGAAACTAGGCTGAAAGTACATTATGCTAGGTGGCTGAATTATGATAAAACTAAAAAAATTATACTGCCAGATTACAATTGCCCGTAAAAATTGCCGACAAAATCGCTCGTGTGACACCGCCTTTACACAAGGTGCCCAATTCTTAGCGGGGCCCACCAGTACCAGCTTTTCATACCAGGAGTTTTTATTTGATATTATTTGTTGTTCTATGTGAGAGAGGGAGACAAAAGGCAGAACTGCCTGTAGCGAGTGCCTCCCCCAGAGTTGAAAGAGTGACAGGGCCAAAATCAAGGGACGTTCGAGCCAAAATGCCAGGACACACAGAGTTTGAAACAATTTAAGTCATACGAAGAGGTAAAGACTGATTCTGGGAGAGAGTCCCAAAGGTCAGCTGTTGAATAGAAGTAGACTGAGAATAGCGTTTCACTCTTGGGTTGGAGAGTTGCACAGAGTAGGAGTGGAATTGTGTTGCAAGACGGGTACTACGTACCCTATGTAGAGGAGGTGGAATACACTGGGAGAGCTCTGAGAAACACTGATTATTGTGGTAGCGATAGAATAGCAAGAGAGATGCAACATTGCATCGAAGAGAGAGAGATTGCAGAGAGTTGGTTAGTGGATGGGAGTTAATGATACAAAAGGCTTTCCTTTCTACTTTGTCTAGGAGTGCGGTGTGAGAGGATCCTCCCCACATATGTGAACAATACTCAATACAAGGACGCATTGTGCCCCTGTACAGAGCACGAAGCTGTGCAGGGGTAAAGAACCCCTTGAGGTGATTGAGCACACCCAGTTTCTGGGAAGCTGCCTTAGCAAGACTGGTAATATGGTCCTTCCAAATGAGAGCAGAAGAAAAGGAGACACCGAGCATATTGCAAGAAGATGAAGGATTGCTTTTTGTATTGTTATGATTTTTGTACTGGAAACTGTTTAAGCTTGTCAGTTTATATGATGCTGCACTGTTACTTTTGCATGAACATAAAACCTTGTTGAAACTAACATTCAAATGGCCTGATGAGCGAGAGATACTCTGGCAGGGGACGTGGCTTAGAGGACAGAAGTACCACGGACTCATCAATATAGGTCCTGGTGAACTGAATAACGCTGATACGTTTGGGTGTCACGGTCAGGTCAAGGGAGAAGTCTGCGTCCTCGCGTTGTAGGGTGCCCACTATACCCGTCCAGTTACCACCCTCACCCTCCAAGCCCCATTGGTTGTCTACTGGCTCTCGGGCAATGTATCTGTAACAGTGAATTTAGTTAAACATTAGCTCCTTGCGACATATATGACGCGATCGCGTCATATGAATAAGTCCACCAAAAACTCATATGACACGATCGCGTCATATGGACTTATCTCTATACCTCTCCAATAAGTTTATGACGCGATTTTGCGTCATATGAGCTCAGTAAGTCCGATAAGTTACCATACGATTAAACCGTTGGTGGCAACCTCAGCCTCCTGTGATAATTCTAACGGCCGCAGTGTTGTTGTGAGTGTAGTGCGAGGCAGTGGCAATGATCCTGGGGCTCCCGCCTCCTCGGACTTACTGGAACATAATATGGCTGAAGGAGTTAATAACAAGCATAAACGTTTTTTTCAATATGGCAACACTGTAATAATTAAACGGTTATTTGTAACAAAATGTATACACATGATAAGTGATTGCCTTCTAATTTACGTTTACTAAGACGTTTACGTCTTCTAATTTGAATAGATATATCGATTAAGCACTCTTTATGTGCACATTATCGTTACAAACAAGGGTTCAAGTTTTAAAGGGAATACACATGTTCAGAATGAATATAAACACCATTAGGAGGAGCACTTTATTGAAATCCGATTCGCCGATAGCTTCTTCAGGTAACTAACTAGGTCCTTCGACGCCTTAAGTATCAGCCATGACAGGTGGGAACGGCGGTAATTGGCGGTACAGGGAGGGGTAAAGAGTGGAGGGTGGATATGGGTAGTATATAGCAGTAAGCACAAATTAGTGTAGGCTGACAGCGGAACACAACATGTATATGCTACTACTATTACTATCAATAATAATAATGATGATTTTTTTTTAAACAATAATAATAATACAAATATTAATAATAATGATAATAATAACAAGAATGCTAAGGACAATAGAAATAATAGTGGTTATAATAGTTAAAATGCGAATAGTGGGATAAAACTATATTATATCTCTGATGTTATTGATAATAGTAGTAATAATGATATTAACGATAATAACAATAATAATATTGATAATAATAATAACAATACTGATAATATAAATGATGCTAAGGCAATAGTGATACTAGTGAAAATAATGGTACAAAACACATGTGAGCAGTGGGACCCCTGGTAATGTTAATGGCAATAATAGTAAAAATAATACTAATATAAAACAAATACAAAATAATACTAATTATATTAATACTAATTATAATAATAATTGTACAGGGTGGATGAGACTTGTTAGCCTTGGTCGGCAACCCATCTAGGAGAGACCCTTATAAAAATCCGGGTGGATGGGACTCGTCAGCCTTGGTCGGCAACCCGTACTGCTTACCGAAGGGTAAGGCAGGTTAGTGGAGAGACTAGCCGAACACCACTGTAGAAAAATAGTGCTAACAAGATACACAGAGGGCCTCGGAGTCGGACGGATCCTAAATTAAGTGGTCAATCCTGGAAGTCCTTCAGTAAACTGGCTCGGGTTGTCCCTCTTACAGGGAATAAGTCCTCTTGGGGGCATTCTGTGTATGGCCACCCTCATTAAGGGGAGTAAGGCGTCTGGCAATAGATAGATAGATAGATAATAATAATAATCATGAGAGAGAGAGAGAGAGAGAGAGAGAGAGAGAGAGAGAGAGAGAGAGAGAGAGAGAGAGAGAGAGAGAGAGAGAGAGAGAGAGAGAGAGAGAGAGAGAACAAAACAGAGAGAAAGAGAGAGAGAGTTAAGATGAAGATGTAAATTTTGTCAGGTATGTTTTTAAGAGCATTAAGGATATGTAACCCAGAATTCATAGATAACAAAATTAATACAAACAAATATATAACATAGCCAAAACTTTCTGCTACCCTGAAAATCTCGTCGACCAAAGCTTAGCCAAAGCCGAAAAACACTTTCTATAATGTAAGTAATAAAGCTCCCTTTTCAAGAAACAATATCTTAGTATTGCCATATCACGATGAAGTAACACCACTCGCAACATCTCTCAAGAATATTAATATATATGTAGTATTCAATTATGAAAACTCTGTCAAGTATACTTCGATCAAAACAGCCCTAAAAATGATGCAGGTGGTGTATATTTAATTCCGTGTAAAGGATGTAATGACATATACTTGTACATAGGACAAACGGGGATAAAAATTAGAGGTGAGAGTTAAATAAGACGGACAATCAGTAATGTCAGCTCAAGAATCTAATGGTATATTTAAACATATACAAAGACAAGACCATAATATAAATTGGGATGAGGCTAAGAGGATCTACTGGTCACGCTGCTATTATGAAAGACTATTTGCCGAGTCCGCCTTGATCAGAGTATAACATCACTATGAATCTAAATGATGGCCTTTAAACATAAATAACATTCTGGTAAATGTAGACTGAAACATCTGTAGGTTGACCTTTGACCATTTTGGTGAGGTCAAGCCTCATAGTAATAGTGAGTTAGGCCTATAATTACTCAGGTACACGTGAGGTATGATAAATATGTATTTACTTTTATAATAATAATAAAGTAGGTGTGCAGTTTTCGTATTACAAAAAAAAAAAAAAAAAAATGCATACGCAACTCTGCGACCTAGAATTCTGCAAGTAGTATTGAATCTCTTAGGTAAAATCGGTTTATATACAGTATATATATATATATATATATATATATATATATATATATATATATATATATATATATATATATATACATATATATATATATATATATTTTATATATATATATATATATATACAGGTATATGGAGGTAAAATCACAAATACGTGTGATCAAATTATGTAGTAAAACTCGCTAGGAAAATTGAAACAATAGAACACCAAGCTTTCGTCTATTCTCTCAAGAATACCCTGAAGATGTCTTGAGATAATAGACGAAAGCTTGGTGTTCCATTGTTTAAATTTTCCTAGCGAGTTTTACTATATATATATTATATATATATATATATATAAAGTATGAGAATGACAGGCTAGTTTGAGCCATAGAGTTGAGAATTCAGAAGAGTCAAAATCGGAAATACGAGTGCAAGTGAGTTTGTTGTGCACGTAAGCACAACATCCGACTTTGGCCTTGTGACTAGGATAGAGAAAATAGGAGGATACAGTGAAGGAGGTGCTGGCAGTTGCTTCAGACACCTGAGGAAAAGATCAGGTGTATAGGAGAGATGGTGTTCATCAGAGGACAAATTAGAGGAAAGGCCGCGAATGATGTAGACATTAATAGTATAATTAATAGGTTGAGGTCCAGATAATTTTAAGGGGTTGTCAGGGAAAGGTCGGGCGGGTGTGTGTGCATTTATGCCCCCCCCCCCCCCCCCCTCTCCCCCTGGGGACTCCGAGGATGGGCTATTGTTCATCATTTACAAGATAATTTGATTGTGGAAGGAGGAAGTGTGGCGTGCATGTTTAGTGTAGGAAGAAGAGGCGTTTGTGAGAGTTATAGCTGGATTACTCTGTGTATGTGTAGCACAAAGAAAATCAGAAAGAGAGGCCAAGCAAATAAAACCGAAGTTTCATCGACTCCTTATCATATGCCTATAGCCTCTCCTGGGTCTAGCCCTGTTCGATTGGTGCCTACAATCTCCCCCTAAAGTTAATCAATTACCTTTACTCTTCATTTCAATGTATAAACTTCCCAAATTTTAATTTCTGCTTCTTGCATAATTATTTGCACGAGTTATTTAACTTGTGATTACCAACATATATTTATAGATATGTTAAACCAAGCTTTCTGCAGTATATGTATGTTGTAACCCAAGTTCGAATCCCGGGTGAATAATATGCTTTCATTAATTTCATTGAGAGGTGTTTGGTATGTGTTGGGAGTGAAATAAATATATTAGATTATTATGACGCAATTTGATCGTATATTCTGGCTAGCACTAGATGATTTTATACAATTAAGGAAGAATCTGTTAGAATTATAAGGGTAAAGACTATCTCAATTAACCCTTTGACTTCCTTATATCCTTTATAATCTGAATAAAATCGTCTAATAACAGTCAGAAAACAGAAATAAAGTGCCATCGGATCTTCCAAGGGTTAATTTAATATATATATATTATATACACATATATATATATATATATATATATATATATATATATATATATATAATATATATATATATATATATATATATATATATATATATAATTATATATATATATACTGTATATATATATATATATATATATATATATATATATATATATATATATATACAGTATAAATACTGTATATATACTGTATATATGGAGTTGATGTTTGCTCTCGTCATCTTATTTATTCTCTCTTCCTCTCTCTCGCTCTCTCTCTCTCTCTCTATATATATATATATATATATATATACAGCATATACATACAGTATATATATATATACAGTATATACAGTATATCAGGCATTATTACCATTTTTATCATTCCTTCTTGGAATGCTTCAGGGAAATTACAATCCATCATATACTATACTGTATATATCGATCATCAGTAGAACCAAGTAGAACATTATTATGATTGATCTCACTTTACTATATTACTCGACTAGTAGTTATTAGCTAGATATTTTTATGGCAAACATTTTTCCCGGAACTAACATTATTAACTACAAGATATTTAGGACACCTACAGTAGTGTACATTAATGTAATGGTAATAATTATATGATGCTGGCAGTACACAACATTTGTTGATAACCCATGCATTTCGTAGGATTTCGAATATCTTATTTCAATGGATTACATACCGGTAAGACCACGTTAATTAACCTCCCAGCCTTATAATTAACTGATAATCAAAGCAATTCATCTACATCTTCGAAAATCCTCTTTCAAATCCTTAGTTTTGCGTTAACCTTTAGACTACAAAATACTACATTAAGGTCTGGTTCATAATATTAAATACTTACTGCATTGCCTTATTCCCTTACGACTTTAATCTTCATTGATTGGACACATTTTAATACAGTGCATTAACTCGAACTTTAAACTTATCTGACTATTAAGCCAATTGAAGTTGACGGAAAATGACAGCAAAAAGGGGTGGAGAGTTAAGATCTACAATAGGCCTACATATATTAACCTATCACAAGATATATATGTTTTATAACTGCAGATCTGTACTACTTGGAAATCAGCAAAATAATTCAATATGGCTTGTCATGCATTTCACAAGCTTTGCTTAATGACTGCTCTGACATAAATACAAGGACCGTGATCATCAAAATGCTTAAATAGAAAGATTATTGAGCATTCAAATCCAAAACAGAGCATCAACAATGTTCTTCGTGCTAGCATTTCATTAAATTACGCTTGATACTAATCATAACAGAATTTTGAGATTGTAGTAGTTGATTTAAAGTTTAAACAGGATCGGTGTACTTATGTACTGTAAGTCGTCTGTGTGGCACGTGGTCTATATTGAGGGGAGACTGGCCGTTTGTTTGGTCTATCAATTAATGTATTAATAATATATTCTTTTAGTATCCTACCTAGACCTCCATCAAGCTTAGAAAAACACCCCCTAGACCCCCCTTCAAAAATGAATGGTAGTTCCTTAATGTCCTGACATAGGGTGCATACCATCGGACTAACGCGAGCATGAACGAGGACTTGTCCTGAGTTATGACTGCTCGTCTATCCTGACCTTTATACTAATCGGTGATGAAGTTCTGTTTCGGTACTCTTGACTTAGGGTATTTAATACAGCGTCTCTATTGTCATGACACAGCGACAAGGTATCGGGCTAACGCGAGGAGATAAGTAAGAACATGAACTTACTAATTTCACTCGATCTGCCACTGACCATTATAAGAGTGTTCAAAGAACCCAAGTTCAGTGGTTAAATCTTTTCACTGCATATGTCCTTGACCATGGTGTTGGACAGATACAGAATGGACTTCTATATGCTAAGTGCCGTTATCCAGACGGTATCTCGCAAAGCCCGAAACTACTAGAGTAACGAATATAAACACCATATGAGGAGGAGCACTTTATTGACAGCGTTTCACAGATAGCTTCTTCAGGTCACTGAAGAAGTTATCTGACCTGAAAAAGCTATCCATGAAACGTTGTCAATAAAGTGCTCCTCCTCATATGGCGTTTATATTTATTCTGTCAATTTTTCAAAGTTATCTCAACATACTAGAGTAACCTTACCATGACAAGATATACTTTAATAGTTTTTAGAGTGAGGTTTTGACAAAAGAAGTAAATTTGGGACATGTCCTGCGGTGATACTTCTAATACCAAATTTGCAGCCTAATAGAGATCCTAGTATTTATTACTATACCATGGCATTTGAAAATATTACTTTACCTAGAAGGGAAAAGAACTCCTCAGACCTTAAAGGATATCCACCATGGCTTCAATCACTTCCTGAATGGGAGGTTTAATTTTCGGACTCGAACTCTTACATGTAAGTTATTCAAGCCCTAGAATTGCTTGCTTTACCTTGGTTCTCGTCGGGATAGTGACGACTTTGGCTGCTATGTCCCAGGGCAGGTGTGTGTCATCAGTACAGGGGGCGTATTTAGGGGGTATTAAATAAACCCCCTAGAAGTTCGCGGGCTGGTGGCAAGTCTTCTGCGCGTTTTCCTGGTGTGGATGGTAGAGGAGGATTAATGGTGGTAATTCTGGCGTCCCGGGTATTCTGGCGTAGTGGAGCACATTCGGATTTGGAGTGGCCATTTTATAGTGATTTGGCCTTGGTTTTGTTCGTCTTGTGGATGTTTGGTATTGTTGATTTCCTATGTGGTGGTGAATTTTCCTTCTTTGGTTGTGGTTTTCTTTCCTTGTGTCTTGTTTCTTCCTTGTTTGTCCGGGGTGTGTTGGCTTATTGCATTCTCTGGTTCTTTGTTCCTTCTGTTTTAGTTTCCCCTTCGTTTATTCCTCTCCGTTTTTCTTGTCGGGCTGGCATGGTGATGATCTTCAATTTGGTTATTTTAGTTTTCTATGTAGATAAGGGAGAGAGACAAAAGGCAAAACAGCTTGTGATGAGTGCCTCCCACAAGTGGTGAAAGAGTGACAGCCACAAAATCAAGGCACTTTCGAGCCAAAATGCCTGGACACATGGCGTTTGAAGCAATTTAACCCCCTCCGACTCATAAGACGCGATCGCGTCATATGGCGGTTCCGCCCAACTACTCGTATGACGCTAGTGCGTCATATGAACTTATCTTAATATCTCTCTAATAAGTTATATGACACTCTAGTGCCATTTAGGCCTTAGTAAGTTAGGTAAGTTAGATCAGAATCTGTCAAATGGTGGCAACCCCAAGTTCCTCTGACTTCTAACGGTCCTTCAGTGAGATTTTGTCTGTTGTGGGGATAATACCGTGCAGTCCGCCTTCTCGTCAGTAAGTTAACTATTTCAGTCTGAGGGGGTTAAGTCATAGGATGAGGGAAAGATGGATTCAGGGAGAGAGTTCCAGAGCTCCGCTGTTGAGTAGAAAAAGGATTGGGAGTATCGTTTCACCCGTGAGTTGGAAAGCTGCACAGAGTAGGGGTGGGATTGTGTTACAAGACGGGTACTATGTACCCTACATAGATGAGGTAGTATACACTGGGAGAGCTCTGAGGAACACTGATTATTGTAGTAGTGATAGAATAGTGAGATAGATGCAACATTGCGGCGAAGAGAGAGAGATCGCAGAGAATTGGTGAGAGGACGGGAGTTATTAATACAAAATGTTTCCTTTCTACCCACAAATGTGAACAATACTCAATACAAGGACGCACTGTGACCCTGAACAGAGCAAAAAGCTGTGCAGGGGTAAAGAACCCCTTAAGGCGGTTGAGCACACCCAGCTTCTGGGAGGCTGCCTTAGCAAGACTGGTAATATGGTCCTTCCAAGAGAGAGCAGAAGAAAAAGAGACACCAAGAATATTGAGAGAAGATGAAGGATTGATTTTTGTATTGCTGACGTATAAGGGATAGTCCTCTAGGAGTTCCCGACGGGTAGTAAGGTGGAGAAATCGGGTTTTGGAAGCATTAAAGGCAACATGTAAGGTTTTCTCTGCCCCAACTGGAAATAGTAGTTAGATCAGAAGATAAGTGTTGCATGGCTTCATTAAGTTTGTTTATGAGGGATTGCTTGCTGGGGCATTCTGGAAAACTAATTGAGTAGTGTAAGGTAGAGTTGTGTGCATATGAATGGATGGGACTAGAGGTACAGTTAAGATCATTTATGAAAATTAGAAAGAGAATGGGAGATAGGACATAACCCTGAGGAACACCAGAGTTGATAGGATGAGGAAGTAAATGATGGCCGTCCACAACCGCAGGCCCGCAGCTATGGAATGGCCGGAAAGGAAATTAGAGACAAAGGCACAGATGGAGGGATAGAAACCGAAGAAGGGTAAATTAGATTTTTTTTTTTTTGTCAGACTCTATCGAAGGCCTTTGATATGTCTAGCGTAATAGAAAAGTCTCACCGAAGTTCCGAAAGGAGGATGACCAAGAGTTAGTAAGATATGAAAGAAGATCACCAGTAGAACAACCCTTAAGGAAGCCATACTAGCAATCTGAGAGTAGATTATTAGAAGAGAAATGCTTAAGAAATTTGGAAGCAAGAATAGTTTCAAAAACTTTAGAGATACAAGAGATGAGAGCAATTGGACGATAGTTGGAGGGGTGAGAGCGGTTACCCTTCTTTGGGACAAGTTGAATGAGAGAAAACTTCCAACAAGAAGGGAAGACGTTAGAGGAGAGACATAGACGAAAGAACTTGCCTAGACATGGAGTCAGCACGGAAGCATAGTTTTTGAGTACAACAGGAGGAACACCGTCAGGTCTGTATGCCTTCTTAGTATTAAGCCCAGAGAGGGTGGAAAGTATATCCTTGGAAAAGATTATGATGTTAGGCATAGGTAGGAGACAGGGGGGTGGAGGGGGAGGAATAGCACCGGAATTCTCCAAAGTGGATTTTTTAGCGGATGTGTTAGCGAAGAGTTCAGCTTTGTCAGGAAGAAGTGACATTAGTGCCGAGTGGAACAGAGGAGGGAAAGACGAAGAAGAAAAATGTTGGAGAGGTTTTTGGCTAGATGTCAGAAGGCTTGCGAAGAGCTAGAGGTAGATAGTTCAGTGCATTTATTATTAATGAAAGCATGTTTGGCGAGTTGAAAAACAGACGTACTGTAGCTTGATTCCGGGCAGTAACATAGGAAGGATGAGATTCTTTAGTTTGAAGGCGACGTTACCGTTTGAATGCTTCCTCCTTATTGCTAATGGCAGTAGAGCAAGCGTGACTAAACCAATTTTTTTTTGCAGTAGACTGAGAGAAAGAAAATGGAATGTACGCTTCCATTCCCAAAAGAATTACCTCGTTAATGCCTGCAGCACTCTCCGAGGGTCCCCGGCCACGGAAGCAAAAGTCATCCCATGGGAAATCAAATAAGTACTGCCGAAGAGCCTCCCATTCGGCAGCGCCAAAGTGCCACAAACGCCGTCGGAATGGAGGATTGGGTGGCCGTACCGGAGGCATAGGATAGCTGACAGAGACAAGTTTATGCTCGGAGGAGCCCAAAGGAAAGAAAAGATTTACAGTATGAGCAGAAGGGTTAGAAGTTAGAAAAAAGTCAAGAATGTTGGGTTGATCTCTGAAGCGATCCGGGATATGGCTGGGTTGCTGGACTAACTGCATTCTCTAGGTCATTTAGAATAGAAAAGATGTAGGCTTGTTCACCGGGTGGAAAGAGAGGAGAGCCATTGGTGGTGGTGAACATTGAAATCTCCTAGGATGAAGATTTCTGCGAAAGGAGAGATAGATAAAATGTGTTCCACTTTAGAAGTTAGATAGTCAAAGAATGTTGAATAGTCAGTAGAATTAGGGGAGAGATAAACAGCGCAGACATATTTAGCTTAAGAGTGACAAGAAAGCTTTAGCGAGAGAGTTGAGAATTCAGAAAAGTCAAAGTTGGGAACACGAGAGAAAGCGAGATTATTGCGCACATATAGGCAACATCCACCTTTGGTTTGAAACTGAGGATAGAGATAGTAGGAGGATACAGAGAAGGGTTTGCTGTCAGTAGTCCAAGACCCCTGAGTTTCGGTAAGAAAGAGAAGATCAAGGTTGACAGAGGAGAGGTGGTGTTCCACTGAGTGGAATTTAGAAGAAAGGCCACGAATGTTGCAAAAGTTAATAGTAAGAGTAGAAGGTAGTGGTCCAGAGCATTTTAATGAGTCGTTACCAGGGGTCAGTCCAATGGGGGCATAAGGGGCATAAGGGGGGGGGGGGGAGATAAGGAACAGCTTAGTATCGAAAAACCAATATCTGGACCCCCTCCTTTGATAGCACCAGCTGTAGTGAGCGACGCAATCAATAAAATGAAGGACGGCAAAGCTCCAGGGTGCTCTTACATTGTCGCTGAGATGATAAAAGCCTCGAGGGAGACTGGTGTCAACTAAGTCACTGAGTTGATAAACACCATTATTAAAGATGAGAACATCCCAGAGGATTGGCTCAAAAGTGTAATAGTAAATATATACAAAGGAAAAGGGGATGCGCTAGATAGAGGAAATTATAGGGGCCTGAAAATGCTTGACCAAATCATGAAGGTTTGTGAGAGAGTCTTTGAGGGTTTGATCAGGCAAAGCATCTCCATTGATGATATGCAGTTTGGTTTTATGCCAGGATGGGGTACAACTGATGCTATCTTCATAGTCAGGCAGATACAGGAAAGATACTTACTAAAAGGCAGGATCATTACTTTGCGTTTGTAGACCAGGAGAAGGCCTTTGATAGGGTGCCTAGAGATGTTGTGCAGTGGGCTATGAGGAAACTTGGTGTGGAGAGTGGCTGGTGCGTGTGATAATGAAGACAGATGGGCCTTTCTTATGAGAACAGTGCCTGGCATTAGACAGATGCTCCAACCGCTTGAAGAAGCAATCAGAGGAACATTCATACCGGCCTTAACAGAGATGGAAGGCGTCACGCAAGAGCTAAGAGATCTATTAGCTCTTCCGCCAAGGTTCGGAGGTATGGGGATCATAAACCCAGTGGACGCGGCACTACATGAGTACCAAAATTCCCTTAAACTTACTACGTCTCTGACAGAAAAAATACGGGAGCAAAATGAAAATGATGAGGTGGACGAAGAGGAACAACGAAATGCAAGACAGGAAATTACAAAGAGCAGAGAAGAGAGACAGAAACATAGCCTAGAACAAATTAAGACCAGATGTAGGGAAGAACTGAAAATAAGAGTTGAGATGGCACAAGACACGGGGGCTTCAAATTGGTTCACATCATTACCAATAAAGGAGAAAGGCTTCAGCTTAAATAAACAAGAATTCAATGATGCCGTAGCCTTGAGGTATGGGTGGCCAGTTTCGAACCTGCCGCTGAAATGTGCATGTGGTGAAATAAACAACTCAGACCACTGTATGACTTGTAAGAAAGGAGGATTCATCTGTATCCGGCATGATGAAGTACGAGACATCACTGCACAAATGCTGGATGAGGTGTGCCATGATGTCAGAATCGAACCGGAACTTCTGCCTATGGACGGACAGCGCTTGGCCCACAATACTGCAAATACTTCAAATGAAGCAAGAGTGGACGTAAGTGCTCGAGGTTTTTGGACGAGGGGACAACGGGCTTTTTTCGACATCAGAATCTTCAACCCAAGAGCACAAACATATCGTGAGCGAGGACACAAGGCGGCATACTTGAGAAACGAAAGTGAGAAAAAACGCGCTTATGAAGAAAGAATTTTGAACAGGGATCAAGGAAGCTTTACTCCTCTGGTCTTCTCATCGTCGGGAGGTATGGGACCTTCTGCAAGTGTCTTCTATGCCAGATTAGCTGAACAAATATCGGAGAAAAAGCGCCAGCATAGAAGCCAAGTCATAACTTGGATGAGATGCCGGCTCTCTTTCTCTCTTCTCAGGTCTGCACTCCTATGTCTCAGGGGTACAAGGTCCTCCCCGCTACAGAGGACAAGAGTGAGAGACTTGGACTTTGAAATGGTCGTGGTGGAGGGACGAATTGGGGAACAACTAGGTTGATTGTAGGGAGGTACTGGTACAATAAGATAAACTGCAATGTAACTAGAATAAGATAGATTGTACACCACTTTGTAACTGTCACCTTAATAAAAAAAAACGTGTGATAATGAAGATGTATGAGGATTCGCGAAGTGCGGTGAGGGTGAAGGGTGTATTGAGTGATGAGTTCGCAGTCCGTGTTGGAGTCCATCAGGGTTCAGTGTTAAGCCCCCTCCTCTTTATAATGGTCTTGGAGGCACTGTCTAGACTCTAGAGCGTTTAGAGGCGGACTCCAGTTGCAACTGTTTTATGTAGACGATTTAGTCCTAATAGCGGACAGTATGCAAGATGCTGATGCCAAATTCAGAGAATGGAGAGAGGGCATGGTGAGCAAGGGTTTAAGAGTCAATTTTAACAAAACCAAGGTTATGCATTGTAGATTGAGACCAGGCAATGTGGAATAGAGCGGTGCATACCCATGTGCAGTGTGTGGAAAGGGTGTGGGCGTTAACACGATTCAATGTAGCATCTGTCGACACTGGGTGCACCATGGGAATAAGCACTGTAGTAGAATAAAGGGACCCCTGCCGAAGGATAAGTCAGAAATAGAGAAATTTGAGTGCGTAGTGTGCAAAGGCGAGCTTGTGTTAAGTGATGATCCTGTGGCTGTGAATTTTGGAAATGAGTCATTGGAGCTGGTGAACAAGTTTTGTTACCTAGGAGATACCATCTCTGCCGGTGGTGGGGCCGAGGCTGCCACTGTTGCTAGAATTAGATGTGGCTGGGGGAAGTTCAGAGAACTGCTGCCAGTCCTGACCATGAAAAGAATGCCTCTCCCCCTGAAGGGAAAGGTGTATGCCTCATGTGTTAGAAGTGCAATGACGTATTCCTCAGAAACATGGGACGTTAAAGTAGAGGATGTCAACAGAATGGAACGTAATGAGATGAGAATGGTGAGATGGATGTGTGGGGCCAGGCTACAGGATAGAATAACAAATATTGAGCTGAGGAGACGTTTAGGTATAAAGAGTATTAGCGAGGTGATGTGTACAAGTAGATTGGGATGGTATGGACATGTGGAGAGAATGGATGAACAAAATTGGGTGAAAAAATGCAAGTCTGTGATTGTGGAGGGAGCTGCACCAAGGGGTGGACCGAGGAAGACCTGGGATCGGACTATACGCACCAATCTCAAATCCAAGAACTTGACAAGTGAAGCAGCCCTTAACAGGGTTGCCTGGAATGCCGCCATTAGGACAAGAGACTTAAACTGCGCGTATGTGTGGAACACTCGGTCTTAAAATTTTATGTATGTATGTATGTATGTGTGGGGCCAGGCTACAGGATAGCATAACAAATGTTGAGCAGAGAAGACGTTTAGGTATAAAGAGTATTAGCGAGGTGATGCGTACAAGTAGACTGGAATGGTATGGATATGTGGAGAGAATGTATGAACAAAATTGGGTGAAAAAATGCAGGTCTGTGATTGTGGAGGGAGCTGCACCAAGGGGTGGACCGAGGAAGACCTGGGATCGGACTATACGTGCCGATCTCAAATCCAAGAACTTGACAAGTGAAGCAGCCCTTAACAGGGTTGCCTGGAATGCCACCATTAGGACAAGAGACTGAAACTGCATGTATGTGTGGAACACTCAGTCTTAAAATGTTATGTATGTTATGTATGTATTGATAAGCACAGAAAGGATCAGCTAGGGAGGCCAGGTGGTGAAACAGGAGTTTTAGCTGTCCTTATCAACCACCTAGCCCTCCCAGGGAGAACCACCCTGTTCGGCTGGTGCCTACAGCCTCCTCCTAACATGGATGTAGATATTCTGGAAAGTGTGAAAAGAAACACATTGAGATGGTTCGGCCATGTAGAACGTATGGGAAGCGAGAGAATGACTAAGAGAGTGAAGTGGAATAACAGAGTGGGATATATAAACCGAGAGAGCGGTGCAAGGATGGAGTTAAGAAGTATATGCGTGAAACTAGTGCTGGATGGGAGGAGGGGTGTCGAATGACTGAAGACAGAGGTGCATGTGGGGAATACATCATGGCCACCCCTTTGGGGATCTTGGCATCCGACAATAGATAGATAGATAGACTTGTTTAAGTAATCAAGAGTGCCTGAATGAGCTCTATTATAGAGGCATATCCCCCGCAGGTAAAAGGTTAAAAATAAATAAATAAAGAGAGAGAGAGAGAGAGAGAGAGCGAAAAACACATTCACACACACATGCATACACACAGACACTCAACATACCTACATATATTCCCTCTCTATTCCCTGTCACACACACACACACACCATGCCCACACACATCCACATACTCACTTAGCACTTTACACACCCACATAAATTCCTTCCCTCTCCTTGTCTCACACATAAACACGCACACACAAACACACACTTTTGAAAAAATATACGTTCATTAACTCTCTCTCGCACAATATATATATTTACCTTTAACATGCAACCAAAGCCTTGATCAGACTAAACACGCAAATGTCTTCTTATTAATTACCTGACCTTTGTATTAGTAATGGAATTTTTTAGATTAAATTTAATTTTAAAACTCTGACTACGGAAGGTTAGGGTGATGGTGCTGTTGAAGATGAAGATGGAGATTATGGTGCATTTTTTTTATTATGGATTAAATTGAAGATTAAGAATAAGTGGATGGTTTTGATGATAATGGTTAACAATGACGAATATTATGATTAGTGATGATTATGATAAACGTGTTATTGGTCTTGATGATGAAAATGAAGGGGATGGTGATAATCATAAATTTTGTTATTGGCAATGATGAAAATGATTAGAATAAAGGACAAAATTAAGTTTCAAATTAAGTTTACAAATTGTCCATACCCATTCGATCAGTATCTCACCACCATACCTCAGCATTTCCCCACACACTCCATCTATTCCTGATGCTTTCCCCAGCTTCATTCTATTCATGGCTTCACACACTTCTGACTTTCTGATCCCCATCTCCTACTCCCCTACTTCTCTTCTTCTCCCTCCCATACCCCATCCAACTATGTTTGCTGGTCCTTCATTCCTTACATTTAGCAATTCGTTGAAGTACTCCCTCTATCTTTCAACTCTCTCTTGTTTCTCGGCTATCACTCGCCCATTTTTATCTTTCACACCCTTACTACCCTCTCTAACTTTCTTGACCTCTTTCCATAACACTTTCTTACACTTCCTCCTTTTACACTTAGATTCCTTCTAAATTCTTCATCTGCTCTTCTCTGACTTTCCTACACTACTCTCTTTTTCTCCAAGTACCTCACTCTTTTCTGTCTCTCCAAAACGTCATTCCCTCTACTACCCAACCATTCTCTATATTCTTTCTTCTTGTCTTCAACAGCTATGTTTACCTCTTCAGTCCACCATGCTGTACCCTTCACTCACCTCCCTCTTCTCCTTACTCCACACACCTCCTCATATGCTGCACATGTCTCTTCCTTAAACACTTCGCCCACCTCCTCCACTTTCTCCATATCCTCCAGGTCAAGCCTACCTAGTCATCTCTCTACTGCTCTCTTGAACTCTTCCCTGATCTCCCCCTCCTGCAACCTCTCCACCCTCTTCGCCACTCCACCTTCCTCTCGCCTTCCTCCAGCTCTCATCAACCACTTCTTCTGTATCCTAATATTAGCTACTATTACATAGTGGTCAGACAGACCCCCCCATACCCCTAAGCACCCTACCATCCAGCACAGAATTCTTCATTCGTTCATCCACACATACTGTATGTAATCAATCAGGGCCTTTCGTTCCTCCACTGTCCCATCCTTTCTCCTCCACACCACTTTCCATGTATCATTCTGTGTTGGAAGAAGGTGTTGGCTATCCACAGCTCCTCCCCACACATACATCCACAAGTGCACTACCATTCCCATTCACCTCTGATGGTACACCCCACTTTCCCACTACTCCATCAACTTTCCTATCACCCACCTTCCCATTCATATACCCAATCAGAAATATATTTTCACTCTTGCCAAACTTATCCAGGCACGCCTCAACAGTCACCCAGAACTCCTCTTTCTCTCTTAGAGATGTATCCTCTGTCGGAACATACACACACACAACCACTCACGATTGTATTCCTAGTTTTATTCTCACCTTCACAATCCTTGCACTCACAGAACCATAGTCTCTTACATGTTCCTTCCAGTTGTTACTTACAAACAAACATGCACCATCTTTCGCTCCCTCACTCACTCCAGCACACACACACACTCCACACTCCCACTCTCTCACACATGTATCCCTCCACTTGGTCTCAGTCATTCCGCATACATCCCGCCTAGCATTCACTAACACTTCCAGGACCTCTTTCTCTTTTGTGTCATCATTCATGCCTCATACATTCCATGTCGCATTCCTTAGACTGTCCATGGTCAGTTAAAGTTTGTCAACATTAGGTCCATCCGGTTCCGAGGCCGTTTGTTCGTTATTCGTTGCGTCAATTTTTTTTCACGAGTGGAGGGTCGCAATCCCTCTGACCTAACCTCTTTAGTCGCCTCTTACGACGACGCGCAGGAGGCATTTATATTTCTGTTAAATATCTATGTTTACTGCTCCAACTTCCTTATAGCCTGAAACTCGCAAGAGGTCAATTTACTGTCCGAGTCCTTTGACTGATGGTTAAATATGGGTCATAAAGCGGACATCACAATAATATAGCCGGGAACCATCAATATACTTCAAAATCCTTTCTGTGTCTACATGTTGATCATGTATGACGTCGTTGAGCAAATGTAATCTAAGAAATGAGATCGACAAGTATTTGTGACTCATTTTAAACGACTTAGCACATGACTCAAACACAAGATCGGTACCTGTGGGAGGGGCCAATAGAATCCCAAAGATCCTTCAGGATCGTCTGGATGTAGCTTGCATAACATGTAAACAGTCTTCCTCCATTCAGAATCAACAAAGACTCTGTGCCGTCTGTAGATAAATCACTCCCCAGTCTCAGCGACGGCAGAGAGCCGTCATTGATATACATTCCTTGTAACTGCCAGTATCAGGCAGTGCCTGGTACCATGAATGTTTGAGCACTGTTCTAGAGTTGGCAACACTTCTCAGCTTATATCCATGCCTCTACAGGCTGGGAGAGCTAGTAGTTCTCCATCTTTTGAGGTGAGAGGTTGTTATATCTTGCCATTTTGGCCACATTGCTTGGGACTGGGGGGGGGGGGGGGACTTTTATTACAGTACCCTATAGTACAGTAGGGGTTAACGATTATACCTAAGCAGAAGAATAAAATAATGTAACTCTCCCAATCCAAACCTACATTGCAAAATATATATCCGTAGTATTATAAATATAACACCATATGTTATCCCGATAACAAATCTTACATACTACGGTTTATTACCTGTATTTAACTTGAACATTGGTATAATTAAACTATATAATGACTACTAATGTTGATGGTAGGATAGGCTTGTGATAATTACTATCATGGTATTAGTTTGACAATAGTACTGCCAGTCCTGTGGTTGAAGAAGCAACGGCATATTTGTAACTGTGTTTGGATAATTCTGCCACATCTCACCACAGGAGTATCCTCACATCCGGAACTATTTTAAACAGTACATATTGAGGGCCTGGATATTTAGAACAAAGGTGGTTGCTACTTCCATTGGAAAAGTAAAAGATACACCCTTAAAGAAATTAAGGACTAGTACCATTTTGGGTGGATGAGACTCGTTAGCCTTGGTAGGCAACTCATCTAGGGGAGACAACCTTATACAAATCCGGGTGGATGGGACTCGTCAGCCTTGGTTGGCAACCTGTCTAGGGGAGTAAACCTGATACAAATCCGTACTGCTTACCTTAGGGTAAGGCAGGTTAGTGGATGGATTAGCCGAACACCACTGTAGAAAAATAGTGCTAACAAGATACACAGAGGGCCTCGGAGTCGGATGGATCCTAAATTGAGTGGTCAATCCTGTAAGTCCTTCACTAAACTGGCTCGGGTTGTCCCTCTCACAGGGAATAGGTCCGCTTGGGGGCATTCTGTGTATGGCCACCCTCGTAAGGGGAGTAAGGCGTCCGGCAATAGATAGATAGATAGACCACTTTTAACAACCAACCAGAAAGAAAATGAGGACTCTCACCATTTATGACCCCGTCACACATTCACGATTTTAACCACATGACACAACACGCAGTTCTTGTTGAGGTCTGCATGTGTTTCTTTACATCTTGTGATATGTTACAGTGTCTCTTGTTATCTCGTGGAATGCTACACAATTTGTAAGGGTCCACTAAAATTGCGTAGCGTGTCGTGACCTGACTTTTTGTCATAGTATGTCGTATTGTCATAGTATGTCATTATGAATACGTAACAAGTTCGTATACTATGGTGTGGCATCGTTGTGCTGTTTCAAAATGTTGTGGTAAGTCGCACGACGTCACAACGAAAATAGATGTTGCGACTGTTCTACGAGAACAGCTCTTATTCATCACATACTGTCACGTAACGACACCGAACACTACGAAAGCACACCGACAACATCTCAAAATATATAGGTAAATAATACAAATAAATAAGAAAAAGAAAAGAAAAGGAAAGAAAAACCATGAAAAAGCGCTGATAATTTCATATTATTGCATACTTTATCGCCTGCATGGACCTAATGATCCCTTCCCTCTTCCTCCCTATCTATCTCCTGTATCTAATTATCTCTCTTATTAATGGACAGAATTATTTGTTGATTGATGTCTTTTTAATCACAGTTTAGTTTCTAATGCCATGGAATTGGAAACAATAATACCCTACCATGACAATAATAATTATTATGACAAAATAGTACATTATAATGTTTCACCCAATTTTCTCTGTTGACAACTTATCGTTTCAGAAAATGTAGTCTGTTTTATATATTTTCGCACAGTATCGATCGCATGGACCTAACAACCTTTATCTCTATCTATCTATCTATCTCCTGTATCTAATTTTCTCCCTTATTAATTGACAGAATTATTTGTTACTTGATGTACTTTTAATCATTGTTTAGTTTCTAATGCCATGGAATTGAAAGAAATAATATCCTACCATTATAATAATTATTATGACAAAAGAGTACAATATAATTTTTTACCCAATCTTCTCTGTTGGCTGAACGTAAGGTGTTGACAACTTATCGTTTCAGAAAATTAAGTCTACTTTGCATACATATCGCATACATATGGCATACCTATATATCGCTTTAACTTCTCAGTGAGCTCGGCTGAAATATTTAAAGTTTAGGGAATACATTTTTTGTTTTTAATTGACTTGTGTCATTTTGCTCATTATGTGTTAGTGGATTAATAAATGTATTTATCCCATCAAATCAGAAATGATTCACAGATTCCATAGAGACTAAAACACAAATGTAAGTGCTGATAAATAAGAGAGATAGAAATAAATATATCAGATCAAAATAAAAGTAATAGAGAGAGGAAGAAGATGACAGGAGAAATGATAATGAGAAATGTACACAAATAACTAGCGCTCTCTGTTTTCCAAAGGGTCACCGAGGTTACGATGTTTTAGGTCGGTTTTCTAAAGGGTCACCACAATCTATTTATCGTTAATATCTTCCACAATATCAACACTGACTTTGTTTTCATAAAGTTACACTTAAAATACTATAAATAATGTCCGAAGTTGCGTGATTTTACGGGTATGTATTATCCCAACTATTATTTAAGAGGCTAATGATAGTTTATAATATGTACTCTGTAACATTAGTTTATATGCATTAACATATATTACAGAAATAAATATGAAAATGGCACGTGGTAGTGTCAAAAAACCTGTACGCTATCTGCACGTAACGATCACGACATGTACTGGGGACGTTGTAAGTATGTGTGACTCTCGGGATGTTTCTTGTGACTTGCGTGTGGTTCGGACTCTGATCACTACCTTATCCTGTGTAAGTGGCAGTGAGGTAGGGATGGCTTGTATATCGTACGTTGTGTGTTCGGTTTGCTTACGTATATGGTCGGTCGTAGTCAGTACAAAATGGTCTCTTGAGAGGGCTTTATCGTGATGGAATTCATTGACAATGCCACGACATTCGATTCGTGTGATGCCGTTGTCCAAATCGTGAATGTGTGGCGGGGCCATTACTAACAACTGGTTACCGATCATTTGTTAAAACAATTTATTATCTCTTTGTCTACTTTAAACAATCTCGGCTAAGGGCAATAGGCTCCCTACAAAGCTTTTTGCTTCACTGTCCTTTTCTTTCAATGACTTAGTAGGCTATATGTGAATGAATAATTTCCCAACAATTTTTAAAGTCGGATCATCTTGTTGAAGACAAATGGTCTGTGTATCTATGTAATATTATGTAATTCAACTAAGCGATTATCACAGTCATGTTAACATAGGATCTAATTAAAGTAATTGCAAAAGGCTTTCAATATATGAATGACAGACATGGATGTATTGGTCAGCCAAAGGTGGCAATCTTGGTAGTGGAAACAGAGTAATCACCAACAAACCCCCAGCTCCAGCACAAGGATCCATGGGGGATTTTTGTTTTGTTTTTTTGTTTTTTTCTATGTGGATGAGGGACACAACAGGCAAAACTGCCTCTGACAAGTGTCTCCCCCAGAGTTAAAAGAGTGACAGCCACAAAATCAAGGAAGTTTCGAACCAAAATGTCTGGACACACAGAGTTTGAATACATTTAAGTCATAGGATGAGGGAAATCTGGTTCAGAGAGATAATTCCAGATCTCAGCTGTTGAATAGAAGAAAGATTGGGAGTATCGTTTCACTCTTGAGTTGGAGAGTTGCACAGAGTAGGGGTGGGATTGTGTTGCAAGACGGGTACACCAAGAATAATGAGAGAAGAAGAAGGGTTGATTTTTGTATTGTTGAAGTATTATGGATAGTCCTCTGGATTCACTACGGATAGATAAATGGAGAAATTGGGTTTTGGAAGCATTAAAGGCAACAACATTTTCTCTGCCCCAGCTGGAAATGGTAGTTAGATCAGAAGATAAGTGTTGGGTAGCTTCATTACTTTTGTTTTTGAGGGATTGCTTGCTGGGGCGTTCAGGAAAACTAATTGAATAGTTTAAGGTAGAGTCGTCTGCATATAGATGGATAGGACTGGAGGTACTGTTGAGAAGATCATTTATGAATATTAGAAAGAGAATAGGAGATAGGACAGAACCCTGAGAAACACCAGAGTTGATAGGATGAGGAAGTGAACGATGGCTGTCCACAACCGCAGCTATGGAACGGTCAGAAAGGAAATTAGAGACAAAGGCACAGATGGAGGGATAGAAACCGAAGGAGGGATAGTTTAGAAATTATAGATATGTGCCAGACTCTATCGAAGGCCTTCGATATGTCTAGCACAATAGAAAAGGTCTCACCGAAGTCCCGAAAGGAGGATGACCAAGAGATAGTAAGATATGAAAGAAGATCACCAATAGAGCGACCCTTAAGGAAGCCATACTGGTGATCTGAGAGTAGATTATGAGACAAAAAATACTTAAGAAATTTGAAAGTAAGAATAGTTGCAAAAACTTTAGAGATACAAGAGATGAGAGCAATTGGACGATAGTTAGAGGGTTGAGAACGGTCACCCGTCTTTGGGACAGGTTGAATGAGAGCAAACTTCCAGCAAGAAGGGAAGAATTTAGAGGAGAGACAGAGACGAAAGAGTTTGCCTAGGCAGGGTGTCAGCACGGAATCACAGTTTTTGAGTACAACAGGAAGAACACCATGCGGACCGTGCGCCTTCTTAGTATTAAACCCACAGAGGGTAGAAAGTACATCTTTAGAAGAGATTAGGATATTAGACATAAGTAGGAGTACAAAGGAGTACAAAGGAAATCAAGCAACAACAGATCTAGTGACCCTTCTAGGTTGCATGTCCTCCAAAACACTGAGGATCAAGTGTCCAAACAGTGGTTTAGAGTGGGTAAGGGAACATTGGAAAGGGAATTACTGCCCTGGAACTAATGTCCGTGGCAGGATTAGGAAGTTAGTAGGGGACAGATGGGTTAGTAACTGAGGGGGGGATAAAATAAAGTTATTCATTTACAAACGCAGTCAGTCGCGGGTTTGATGCGAGATATTTGTCTAGGCGGAGTTTAAATGAATCAACGGTGATGCAGTCTATAACGTTTCGGGGAAGCCCATTCCACAAGTTGATAACTCGATTGAAGAAGAAATTCTTAGATTCGTGTGAGTTAAAAGATTTACCAATAATTTTGCAACCGTTTCCCCGCGTGTAATTAGATTGGTCGATAGTGAAGTACTTACTACAGTTCATATTGTCGATGCCTTTGATGATTTTGAACACTTGAATTAAGTCACCTCTTAATCTGCGCTGGGTTAAAGGAAATAGATTTAATTCTCTAAGACGCTCTTCGTATGGTTTGTTCTTTAGGCTAGGTATCATTTTGGTAACTCTACGTTGAACTCGTTCTAGCTTGTTTATATCTTTTTGGTAATAAGGGCACCAGCATTGAACGCAGTATTCCAGAAGAGGGCGGACTAATGAATTGTAAAGGGTTAGGATAACTTCTTTGGATTTATGCTCAAATGACCTGCCTATAAAGCCAATTATTTTGTTTGCCTTCTTAACAACTTCTGAACATTGTTGACTCGGTTTTAGGTTACTCGATATTGTTACTCCCAGATCGGTTTCTCTGTTTACATTCTTAAGCTGAGTACCATTCATCGAATAGTTTGCTTTCTCATTTAGGTATCCGATATGTAGTACTTTACATTTATCCGCATTGAAACTCATTTGCCAAATTTGGGCCCAACATGACAATTTATCTAGATTGTGTTGCATATCGTCAACTTGTTCTTTTGAGAGTACGCTATTTGCAATTTTTGTATCGTCAGCAAATTTTGAGATTGTACAGGTGAGACCCTCATCTATGTCGTTGATGTAAATTAGAAAGAGAATTGGTCCTAGTACCGATCCCTGGGGTACCCCGCTACTTACATTGGTCCATTTTGATGCCTTACCGTTTATGACTACTCTTTGCTTTCTGTCGCTGAGCCAATTTTCTATCCATTTCAACACACCGTCTTGTATTCCATGCGCTTTTAGTTTTAGCAGTAAACGTTTGTGGGGAACTTTGTCAAAGGCCTTTTGAAAATCAAGGTATATAATATCTACAGCTTTACTCTCATCGTAGAGGTTGAGGATATCGTGGAAGAAGTCTAAGAGGTTTGTTAAACAGGAACGTTTTTTACGAAAGCCGTGTTGAGTATCTTTAAGTATGTTTTTTTCCTCTAAGTGATTTACGAGTCTGTCTCGTATGACCGTTTCTAGCATTTTACATACAACTGAGGTTAAGCTAATTGGACGATAGTTACTGGGTAGGGATTTGCTGCCTTTTTTTAATATCGGTGTTACGTTGGCTAGCTTCCACTGATCGGGCATAGTTCCAGACTGCAAGGATTTATTGAATAGTAATGTCAGTGGTTTAGAGAGCTCATCCTTAGCTTCCTTTAGAACTCTAGGCGAGATTGTATCAGGTCCAGGCGTTTTATTTACCTTGAGTTTATCTAAACAATTCAATACTTCTCTCTCTGTAACGGTGATATTGCTTAGAACATCTGAATTATCAATCTGAATCGGCGATGGTGTAGGGATATCACTGAGGTCTTCTGTTGTAAAAACTGATGCAAAGAAGGTATTGAGGGCATTACTCATTTGTTCTTCGTCTTTGGTGTATTCTCCATTTTCATCGACTAACGGTCCAGGAGAGAGGGGGTGGAGAGGGAGGGATAGCACCGGAATCATCCAAAGGTGGAGTTTCTAGCGAAGATTTGAGCGAAGAGTTCTGCTTTTGTCAGAGGAAGAAGTGATGATAATGCCATCAGAGTGTAAAAGGGGAGGGGAAGAATAGGAAAACAAATTGTTGGAGAGGTTTTTGGCTAGATGCCAGTAAGCTTGGGAAGAGCTAGAGTTGGATAGTTCAGTGCATATATTATTGATGAAATAGTGTTTGGCAAGTCGAAGAACAGATTTGGCTTGATTACGGGCAGAAACATACGAAGAATGAGATTTTCTTGAGATTTATGCCGTTGGTACCGTTCCTCCTTCGTTCGTTGGTTGGTTCCTCCTTGTTGCGGACAGCATTAAAGCAAGCGTGAGTAAACCAAGATTTGTTTGCATCAGTCTGAGAAGAGAAATTAGACTGTATGGCTCCATGCCCGATAGTATTACCTCGGTAATGCGTTCAGCACTCTCCGAGGGTCGCCGGCCACGGAAGCAAAAATAATTCAATGGGAAATCAAAGAAGGACTGCAGGAGAGTCTCCCAGTCGGCAGCGCTAAAGTGCCACAAGCGCCACCGGCTGGGAGGATTGGGTGGCCGTACTGGAGAGATAGGACAGGTGACAGAGATAAGTATATGGTCGGAGAAGCCCAAAGGAGAGAAAAGATCGACAGTATAAGAAGAATGGTTAGAAGTTAGAAACAAGTCAAGAATGTTGGGCCGATCTGCGAAGTGATCTGGGATACGGGTGGGTTGCTGAACCAACTTCTCTAGGTCATTTAGGATAGAAAAGATGTAGGCTTGTTCACCAGGTTGGTCAGTAGTATGAGAAGAGAGCCATTGGCGGTAGTGAACGTTGACATCTCCTAAGATGGAGATTTCTGAAAAAGGAGAAATGGATGGAATGTGTTCCACTTTAGAGTTTAGATAGTCAAAGAATTTGGCAAAGTCCTTAGAGTTAAGGGAAAGATAGACAGCACAGAAATATTTAGTATGAGAATGACAGGATAGTTTGAGCCATAAAGTTGAGAATTCAGAGGAGTCAAAATCGGGAACACAAGAGCAAGTGAGTTTGTTGTGCACGTATGCACAACATGCACCTTTGGCTTTGAAACTAGGATAGATAAAGTAGGAGGATACAGAGAAGGGGCTGCTGACAGTTGCTTCAGACACCTGAGTTTCTTTCAGTGAGGGATTGTTGGGATTGTTCCCAAATATAGGGGTGCATATTCTTACTGCCACCCTGGGCCATAGGTCAACCAACCTAACTTTATACTGGAAAATACAATTGGTCAAATGACTTGATGATGTGGTGGAGTGGTCATGCCACTGGATTGGTAATCCAATGGACCCGGGTTCAAATCCCGATATGTCAATGGGAAGATATTATTGGGATTGAATTTGTGCTGTACCTAGTATCAGTGCATTACCACAAAGCCCACCGAAATGCCAAACAAATACCCTCATTTTTCCCTGATTAAATAACACTGTATGAATATTCCCATATTCAAAATATGTTACAGGGGGACAATGCCTAGTGAGTTCACTGCTCAATAGGTGGCGTTCTGAGAGTGAGGGTCTGAGTCTGGAGGGTGAGACGGTGAAGCACTTGAGCGAAGCAACCAGCCGCTTCAGAGATGGAGCTGCTTCGAGCCATGATGGATGTTTCACATGTCTCACTACCCAGACTGGAAAAAGACCTCACAGGCTTCACCGTATTGAGCGGTGGAATGTACAGGCTCTCAGCCTATGCCCGAGAGGGAGTAGTTGGAATATAGAAAAAAAACAAAAAAAAACAAAAAAAATATATATATACTTTACAGAAAAGATGTATTCTCTGATAGAAACATTGGACGCAAAATGTGAATGATTGGCTTCTCCTCCTATCAAAAAAAAAATATATATATATATTAAAGTCACGTAATTTGTTTTATTGATTAATAATAGCTAAATTACTTACAGGATTTTTATATAATAATCGCTCCAGAAAAACTCACGTGAAGTTGAGTGCGGCAGCGAGGGCATCTACCATCCTTGTGCCCAGGGCGTCTTGAAGGATTACCACAGTCCCCGGTTCCTCCGTTACTTTGACCCACTTGCTGTAAGGAAAGTAGTTCTTCTCCACGATACGGAACTGGTGACCTTGGTAGTTCTCTGGTCGCTCTAAGGGGAAGGTAGAGAGTCAGGTTAGGCGAGAGAGAGTTACATAGATACACAGACTGCACATACCTTGTGGTCCCTACCGGGCATTCCTAACTTACTGTAATTCTAACATGGGATTTGCTACAAAGTGGAAGGTAAAGACAGCAAAGCAGAAGGCTCTCTCCCCGCCCACCACTGCCTCTGACATTGGGTTGGCATGACAATTATTTGGGGAAACAAGGCCCCCAGCAGAATGAGAACATTTCTACTGGGTAATTCATACTAAAGAACGAAGTTGAGATAATATATTGTATACCATTGATACTTTTTTTTTTTTTTTTTTTTTACTCTAACCTCCTCGACATATTGTTTAGCCTCCTTTTAAATGTGTCAATTAGTATTACATTGTACAACTGTTTTTGGCAACCTGTTCCACTCTTAAATCACACTGTAGGAGAGTTAGATTAGAACAGTGTACAAAGTATATTTAACATAAGTAAATGGTGGTTACAATACAAAGGTATAATATATATAAACGTTCGTACTAAGAGGAGTGCAATTGATATGAAAACAAGGTTACCTGGCTTTATGAAAGCAAGCACTCTAAATATATACAATTGAGATAAAAGTGAGTCTTTAAGCAACAGGTATTTAGTATACAATTAAGCAAATATAAATGGTTGGAACTAAAGGTATGTACTGTAGACATATAGGATGAGTAATATCAATTAGGCTGAGCACAGTGGTATAAGAATAAATGTGTCAAGCGGATGTTGTAAGTCAAGGTAACATCAGAGTCAAGAAATGTTATACCAGGTTTTTACTGGGGTTATATTGACTTTATAGGTAGGTTCTTACTCGACTGGAGAAGATGATAACACACAAGAACACCAGCACGAAGGCAGTAGAGGATAATATAACACAGAGTACAAACATAGATTATTCTTATTCACACAAATCATATAGGTAGAGGTGCAATGTTACATAAGACATTCATAGGTTATATATAACAGCACGATCGAGGATCCTCTAGGTGTCTCAAGGGGAAGATATAGGCAGGTTCCGACGATCTCTGAAGATGTAGCTGCCTGGTATTCCCTACGACGTCCTGGTCCGTGGTGGTGGTCCTGTCATGTGACGGTGACAGAAGGCAGGGGAAGACTTCCTTGTAGATCTTCTGAAGACTGTAGATGTTAGGGTCTTACATGAAAACGAGCCGTTTCACCAGTGTCTTACGCTCTCGTATCATGGGATTAAAGTAAGAAGCTGTTTCACCAGTGTCTTACCCTCTCTCTTACAATCCAGACCTAGACTTCTATGAGAGTCTTTGGAGGAACTTATATGTTGGAATTTTGGGATTTTACGAGTACGAGCCGTTACACCAGTGTCTTACGCTCTCGTATCGTAAGGACCAAATAGGGAGTTTTTTCACCAGTGTCTTACACCCTCCACAACTAAAGTCCTGACTTAGAGGGAAGCCGTTTCACCAATCTCTTACGCTCTTCCAACCAAGTCTTACTGAGGGGGTAGGTTTACTACAACTAAAGCGCGTGGCCAGTGCTGCATACTCAAGTTATAGTAATTCCTATATCAAGGCAAAGTGCTCGATGTTGGGTTGGACCAGTGTGGCCCAACAAGGATACGTGTAAATCCTTGATATCTTCGAGAAAAGGCGTCGAGTAGTTCCACCAGTTTCTTACTCCCTCAAGGCACTTTTCTCGGATATAATCCCAAGTCTTCCAGATATCTGGCCTGTCAGTACGGTCTAGAGTATCGCTCCAGCTGTACTGTTGATGGTTTTGGCTCAAGAGGTCTTACCAGTTTCGTCGTTCCTTCCGGTTGCGCATCTCGGTGTTAGAAGGGCTGATATGCTTGGAGGAAGGTCTATGTCGACGGTGGTAGCCCTTATCAGGATTCGTGCCACGGTGGTGGTGCGTTTCCGGGCAAGATGGGTGCAAGGTGGTTGGGGGTTTATGGACGAGTTCTTCTCCCTGATATTTGTATCGAACCTCTCTTATTTCCCTGGTGGTGTCAGTGGATAACCTCACTGTTATGTTCCTTCCTGGGGTCCGGGGAAGTGACGAGGCGATGCTGGTGACCCAGACCTGACGTGGTGAGGAGGCTCTTGTGTCCTCTTGCCTTGGCTGCGCAGTGACAGGAGATGTTGTTGGGGTTCGTTCAGTGCACCTTCCTTGCATCTCGGTGTTCCTTCCTTTTGTCCTGGTGCTTTTATCCACCATCTCAAGTAAGTTATTCATGGAGACATCAAATAACCTTGAATATCAGTAAATCTTCGAGAGGGACCTGGCTCCGTACTTCTTCATCCTCTTAGTCTTTTTATTCTTATTCTTGTGTTTACTCTCCTTAGTGTCTACATTAGGGTAAGGGATGCTGATCTCCTGAAGGATTGCAGGGGACCCGAACAAGTTAATAGCAGGACAGGTAAACCCAAATTCTGACCCAGAGCAAGGATTACCAAATTCTAGATCGGCCTTGCAAGGGAACTGGAATGAGGGTGAAGCTGGGCAGGATTGGCTGTTATTGGTCGCTTTTCTGTCTCGCAAGAGAACCTGAGGGAGAGTACCTAAATAGGGGAAACCGATTTTAGGTGAGGGGGTAAACTTTCCTAATAGTAATTGTTGTTCCTTACACTCCTTGTTCATCTTCTTGCTAGGGAGGCTCTTGGTGGTCTTGAAGGCAGGAGCGATCTTAGTAGTGTAGTTGGGGCGGCTCTTGTGCCCTTATATGGCCTTGTGTTCTTTTCCTTGAACTCCGCCCCTTTGGCAGGTAAGGTGGAAGGTGAGCTGAGACTACCTTAGCCAAATCACTGGTGGTCAGGCAAGGGGCAAAAACGTGTACTGAAAGTTTCCGAAATAGTGCACTGGCCACAGCTTTTCCCTTCCCTCTCTCCAAACTACCACACACAACTGTGTTGTGCACTGGCCAGACGGTTTTTGAAGTAGGACGGATATCACAACTGTTTGCATAATTTACATGTGTTCTGCACTGGCCCTAACAGAGGTTGACCGCTGTCTAGTAAGTTGTGTTGTGCACTGGCCAGAAGATGTTATTATACTCAGGAGAATACTATTTTACCCCAATACTTGTATTGTGCACTGGCCAGATGATGAAAGGGTAGTCTCGGTTGTTTATACAGGATTGGAGTTTGGCAAGTTGAGTTGTGCACTTGCCAGACGACTTTCTAAAACCATCTACAGTGCTCTCCTCCCAAACCCAATTATCAGCTCGCAACTGTGTGTATCTGCTGGTACCTGTAGGACAGCGCCCCAGCCAAAGACCTATACCTTGACGCCGTCTTCCACGTCGTAAAGACATGTCAAGATCAAACCACCAACCCAGAGGTCGATGCTGGATCCCTTACCAAGAAAAAAAATGGTAACCTTGCTCGAAGGCTGCCCTTCAGATCTCCCTTCTCACTGTGTAGGCCTCTTTGAATGAGCACACAATCCACATACACTATCATGGACTCTGATTGATATTCTGTAAACCGTTCCTTTCAAGGTAACAGTTTATGGATGGTAATAATTCACAGAACCAAACCTCACACACACCAGTGCTACTTGTAGAATCACAGCCGTCCGACACCCTTTCTTTCTTTAAGTGACCCCTGTAATTGACGTTCTTGATGGAGTGAGCTTGAATCCATAATTGGTCCATCCTTGTGCTACTGATTTGAACTAAAACTCTATGTAAGGAATATTTATGTTATTTTTTAACATTACAACTAAGTGTTTAATATACACATAGTGATTTCCATATGTGTATCTTATTAGGGGGAGATTGTAGGCACCAATAAAACAGGGCTAGACCCAGGAGAGTCTATAGGCATGTGATAAAGAGTAGGTTGCTTCCTGTTTCATTTGCTTGGCCTCTCTTACTGATTTTCTTTGTCCCTCACTTACACATAAATGATAACACAACCTGGCCCAGCCTCGAATCCCCAGGGTGGGGGGGGGGGGTCACAACACAGGCTGGACACCCACCCAACAACCCATCAAAATGTCTTGGACCGCGGCCTGACACTCTCACTATCAACTTTTGCAACATTCGTGGCCTTTCCTCTAACTTCTACTCTGTTGATCACCACCTCTCCTCTGCCAACCCTGATCGTCTCTTTTTCACCGAAACTCGGTTATCTGTCCCAGACAACTTACAGAAAAAACCCTTCTCTGTACCCTCCTACTATCTATATCCTAGTTTCAAAGCCAAAGGCAGATGTTGTGTATAAGTATACAAAAAACTAATTTGGTTTCGTGTTCCCGACTTCGACTCCTCTGAATTCTCAGCTTTATGGCTTAAACTATCCTGTCACTCTCATACCAAATATTTCTGAGCTGTCTATCTTTCTTTCCCCCAACTCTACTGACTTCCACATATACTTTGACTATCTAAACTCTAAAGTGGAACACATCCTATCAGTCTCTCCTTTCTCAAAAATCTCCATCTTAGGAGATTTCAACGTTCACCAGCACCAATGGCTCTCCTCTCATTCCACTGACCGACATTGTAAACAAGCCTACATCTTTTCTATCCGAAATTACCTAAAGCAGTTGGCTCAGCAACCCACCCATATCCCGAATCGCTTCAGAGATCGGCCCAACATTCTTGACTTGTTTCTAACTTCCAACACTTCCACTTATACTATCGATCTTTTCTCTCCTTTGGGCTCCTACGACCATATACTTATCTCTTCACCTGTCCTGTCTCTCCAGTACAGACACCCAATCCTCCCAGCCGGTGGCACTTGTGACAGTTTGGCACTGCCGACTGGGAGGCTCTTTGGCAGTACTTCTTTGACTTCCCATGGAAGGAGTTTTGCTTCCGTGACCAGGGACCCTCGGAGAGTGCTAAACGCATTACCGAGGTAATCCTATCAGGCATGGAAGCATACATTCCATTTTCTTTTTCTCAGACTAATGCAAAAAAATCTTGGTTTACTCACGCTTGTTCTACTGCTGTCCGCCATAAGGAGGAAGCATTCAAACGGTACCGACGCCTTAAAACTCAAGAATCTCATTCTTCCTATGTTTCTGCCTGGAATCAAGCCAAATATAATCTTTGACTTGCCAAGTACTCTTTCATCAATTTTAAATGCAATGGACTATCTAACTCTAGCTTTGTGGCATCTAGCCAAAAACCTCTCCAACAATTTATCTTCCATCTTTCCCTCCCATTTTCCATTCTGATGGCACAACTATCACTTCTTCCTCTGACAAAGCTGAACTCTTCGCTCAAACTTTTGCTAGAAACTCCACCTTGGATGGTTCCAGTGCTATTCCTCCCTTTTCATCTTATGCCTAATATCCTAATCTCGTCCAAAGATGTGCTTTCTACCCTCTCTGGGCTTAGTACTAAGAGGGCGTACGGTCCGTATGGTGTTCCTCATGTTGTAATAAAAAACTGTGCTTCCGTACTTACTCCTTGCCTAGGCACAAACCCTTCCGTCTCTGTCTCTCCTGCAACTTCTTCCCTTCTTGTTGGAAGTTTGGTCTCCTTCAACCTGTTCCAAAGAAGGGTGACCGCTCTCAACCCTCCAACTAACGTCCAATTGCTCTCATTTCTTGCATCTCCAAAGTTTATTAAACTATTATTCCTTCAAAATTTCTTGAGCATTTCTTTTCTCATCATCTACTCTCAGATCGCCAGTATGGCGTCCTTAAGGATTGCTCTACTGGTGATCTTCTTTTATATCTAATTAACCCACTGAGCACAAGGCAATATAATATAAATGTACACTCCAGGCCTGACAGGTTGTCAACGTTTTTTTGTTTCCAGAAAACACCTGGAATGGGTTAGGTATGAAGGAAAAAAAACAAAAAAAAACACGATCCCCTTAGTCATTAAGGGGTCCTACAGGGTGCCCAAAAATCAGAATTAACATTGGGAAATGGGTAGACAAAAACATGCAAACATTTTTTTTTGCTTGCTCACGCGCACACAGCCGGACGTTGAGGGTTTTCACCCATTGGCATTGTTGCGTGGGATACTTACGCGGTTCCCATACAAATTTGAGCCCTCTAGGTGCCATAGGACCGGAGTAATTAACCGCGATGCACCCTATGCGGCGCTGGGGTTTAGCATTACATACATTGCCGACGCATATGCTGCGGCGCTGATACATAACGTGCGTCGCTGGTACTCGAGGGGTTAACTCTTGGTCATCCTCCTTTCGGGCCTTCAGTGAGAACGTTTCTATTGTCCTAGACATATCGAAGGCCTTTGATAGAGTTTGGCACAAATCTCTAATTTTCAAACTACCCTCGTTCGGTTTCTATCTCTCCATATGTGCCTCTATCTCTAATTTCCTTTCTGGCCGTTCCATAGCTATAGTTGTGGACGGCCATCGTTCACTTCCTCATCGTATCAACTACGGTGTTCCTCAGGGTTATGTCCTATCTCCGATTCTCTTTCTAATATTCATAAATGATCTTCTCAACTGTACTTCCAGTCCTATCCATTCATATGCTGACGACTCTACCTTACACTATTCAACTTTTTTTCTAGAACGCCCTAACAAGTAATCCCTCAAAAACTCACGCGATGAAGCCTTAGAACTTTTATCTTCTGATCTAACTACCAATTCAAATTGGGGCAGATTAAATCTTGTTGTTTTCAATGCTTCCAAAACCCAATTTCTCCATTTATCTACGAGTCAAGAACTCACACAGGACTATCCCTTATACTTCACCGATACAAAAATCAACCCTTCATCTGCTCTCAGTATTCTCGGTGTCTCTTTTTCTTCTGATCTCTTTTGGAAAGACCATATTACCACTCTTGTTAAAACAGCTTCCCAGAAGCTGGGTGTGCTCAACCGCCTCAATGGGTTCTTTACCCCTGCACAGCTTTTTGCTCTGTATAGGGGCACAGTGTGTCCATGTATCGAGTATTGTTTGTATGTGTGGGGAGGATACTCTCACAAAGCACTTCTAGATAAAATAGAAAAGAAAGCCTTTCGTGTCATTAACTCCCGTCCACTCACGGATTTGCTGCAATCTCTCTCTCTTTCCCACAATGTTGCATCTCTCACTATTGTATTGATATTAAAATAATCAGTGTTCCTCAGAGCTCTCTCAATGTTTACCACCTCCTCTAAATAGGGTACGTAGTACCCGTCTTGCAACTCAATTCCACCCCTACTCTGTGCAACTCTCCAATCCAAGAGTGAAACTATACTCTCAATATTTCTTCTATCCAACAGCTGGGCTCTGGAACTCTCTCCCTGAATCCATCTTTCCCATCCTTAATCTTAAATTGCTTCAAACTCCGTGTGTCCAGGCATTTTGGTTCGAATATTCCTTGATTTTGGCCCTGTCACTCTTTCAACTCTGGGGGAGGCACTCGTCACAGCCAGTTTTGCCTTTTGCCCCCTCATCCACATAGAACAAAAACAAAACAAACAATTATTACTATCTAAGGGAACATCTCCAGTATTGTATGTACTCATTTGTGTATTGTTTCTGTGTGTATTAGCCAAACATTGAAGTAATTAAATTTCTTTATGTGTAATAAATTACCAAGTTGTAATTGTCCTGCTGCATGCCTATACAGTATATGTACCCTGTGATAGTTTCATATCTTGCCCAATTGAGAATGAGCCCACTTGATATATATATATATATATATATATATATATATATATATATATATATATATATATATATCAAGAGATAGCAGCAGCGACACCAACAACAAATACAACAACATACATGCTACTCACCCCTGAAGAGAGATGTAACCCCCTGGATGCCCCCCATTGACAGACTCCACTTCCCTAGGACCTCCACCCCCGCCTCCCCCATCCTGCAGTACCCACACCTCCGCCACACCACCACATCGCCTACAGTATATGAGGATAACACGGGTATCAATTCGGTGTCACACAACCACTTTTGCGTCGGATGTGTCGGAGCCACAGTATCCGAGTCAAAGAGTAGCTAAATTCGAGTCTACTATCTGATTATTTTATTTTTCATTATGAGTGTATTTTGTATGTTACAGTTCAACATAGATAGCAAAATCAACCAAAATATTATGATTACTTGTAGCAGATTCAAGAGTTTGATACATATACATTTAGACGATAAACTTGTTTGTCTGACGCCAGCTTAAGTAATGTCAATGTACACAATTTACCTTGAGTTTGGGTTAGGGTCGGTGTTGTTAGGTAGAGGGCGTGGCGTGTGTTACGAAGGGCAGGGTTTAGCAAGAAGTTGGTCACATCCTTTGCTCCACCTACACCTACCACCCGGCTCTCTGGCCATGCCCACAGACCCGCCCATTCCAATACCCTGTGTTAAAAGAAGAAAGCCTAATGTTAAGGGTATATGCTAGGTTGTGCAGTGCCGAGATGCTCATCCTTATGTCTTGTGCTGTTGGAGCCTGTGGTTGGTGATATACCCAGCATTATACCCAACATGGATCCAGGTACCCACATAAAAACTAAGGGATTCAAGGTTAAGTCCCTAAGCCACAAATTGAGGTCATCCAATCATCACCGATTGTATTATGTGAATCCTTTATGTAATGAATATATTTCACAGTGAGTTCAGTGAAAGTCAACGATTAACTTAAAGGGGGGGGGGGGAAGTCGGAGAGCAGAGAAGGGTCATCGAATGTTTACAATAAGTTAATCGATTCTATTTGTTATACTACACAATTCCATTTATATATATATACACACATATATATATATATATATATATATATATATATATATATATATATATATATATATATATATATATTTATTAGTTATAGGGAAATCCTACTTTCAAACAGGCCGATACACACACGGACATACTGTGGTGAACTAATAATCTCTACATAGAAAATAACCACTTCTTACCTTTCACGAACAAACAAATATATACAGACATACAGGGTGACAGACAGTCAAATATATAGACAGGACAAAACAGAGGAATTAGAGAGAAATATAGATTAGATAGCTATAGTCTATATGTTTTTAAGCTGGCGAAAAATTGGTCTGTCTCCATCTTAGTTATTCAGATATTCAAACAATGTTGTTGCCAAACATGCCAATAATGATGCAACGACACATTGTAGTTTCTTATTTTTGCATTAGTTATCGAGCAATCATAAAGGTCTAGCATTTCCGCCAAGTTAAATAAATAACCATCAAATAGAAGAGACCAACAGATCACAAATCCAAACCATTGGGTACCTTCACAGGTAACGTATATCCACTTCTTGTATATGGGCCATTGCAGGAAATATATAAATCTTTCCAGGGCCCTTCAGTGTCATTTACATTTGTTATGCTGAATTCTGAAGGAAAAGAGCACCATGAGACCCTTCCCCCCCCCCCCCCCCCCCACCCACCCCTTCCAACCCCCACCACCACCCACCCCCCCCCACCCCCCCCCACCCCACACCCCCCCCCCCCCCCCTAGCACCTAAGATACAGTGATGCCAACACACGTAACAGCCATTCAGCAAAATGCAGAGGAAAATAAGGGAGTCTCCCTCTTCAACCCACTTTCTCTCTGCCTTACAGATACACGAAAACAAGAAACCTGTGAAGTCAGAGCCAGTGATGTCAGAGCTCTGCCCCCAAGTTGCACAGCTAGTAACCTACCTGCCAGCCCTCCAGACACCTGTATGAAGAGCTTACCTGCCACCGAAGGATTGGGACAAGAAGGGCCTAAAAAAAACTCCAGCCCCAGAGTAAGGCCCCTCTCGTCCCCACGACGACCTCCAGCAGAGAATCCACCAATGCCTGGCAGGAAAGATTAATCGACAGGTCACCAGGTTTGAGTTACATTTGCCGTAACTCTACTAAGTTCAGCAACCTTAGCTCTATATAAGTCTCATTCAGCAACATTTGTTCGTCTAAGCCCTCATTCAGCAACCTTTGTGAGGCTTCAGGAGAGTTCAGCAACCCTTGCTCCCCACACACCGAGTTCAGCAACCCTTGCTCGGTGACAACCTCGTTAGGCAACCCTTGCAAGGCTCTTACAGGATTGGCCCTAAGAGAATTCAGCAACCCTTGCTCTCAACCCGAGTTCAGCAACCCTTGCTTAGTGACACCCTCGTTCATCAGCCCTTGTAAGGTTTTTATGGGATTAACCCTAAACGAGTTCTGCAACCCCTGCTCTTAACCCAAGTTCAGCAACCCTTGCTCGGTACGCACCAAGAAGAAGAAGACACGAGCTGACCGGAAGTCTCGTGCCCGGCGCCATCCTGAGATAGGTGAAAGCAAGAAGAAGAAGAAGTCCTAGAAACAGAGACCCCCACCTCCCCCACCCCACCCCAGACACCCGAGAAAAAGACAAGAATAGAAGAGGCTATCCCTGAGACAACAGGGAAATTTATTAAATAACGATTGCAATTGGTACATGAGTAATTAGTCTATGATTGAAATTCCCTTCATAAATACAAAGTCTTCCGAAATACACTTACACTATAGCCTTAATAAGTGTTGCCGTGGCATACTGATACATTGAGATTTGTAGACAACACTGTCTATAAGATTATAGATACTTTTTTCCTCCCTAATTTCCTTGCCCAGAGCACCCGTTCATACATATTTAGACATTTCAATACTATATTTACTTGTCCAGTATTATCTCTTTCATGCACGTATTTCTGAATAGCGTATTCAGGAAGCGTGTCCCTAAATACAGAGATATGCAATTAGTGTATTTGATACTTTATAAATCAATTGAATGAAAACTGAATACACAAACTGAATATTAATTGGGCTACGATAAGGTTTGGTAGGGGCACGCTAAATAAAACAATTGGCAACACTGTCAACATAGCCCTCCGCTGTAGGTAGACAATCTCTCACTCCTTAATATCTTCGGGGCAGTCATATGCTGAGGTGCGGTCGCCTGTCCCTTTAAACATATTGGATAACTACCACATATATTTGTTGATTTAATTAATTGAGTTTAGGAGTAAAGTCGGTTGGTGGAGGTAACAATAATTCCACCTGGACGACTGGTTAGTGTATCTAAAATATTTTTGTATTGGGTTTTGTAATATAGAATAGTTTTGTTTTATTATACATATAAAGTGTAAGCTAATATCAGAGTACTGTACAACTCGTTTGAACATTAACACCTTACGAGCGGCCTAGGCGGTTTATTTATATGTACCGCCCACGGGGTGTTTTTACCCAAAATAGGGCTGTTTACGTGATCATTTTCATTCCTAAATAAGACCCAGAGCGTAAAACAAGTATCTATCCCTGAAAGGGCATAAACAGAGCTTTCCAATGACACCATAACGATCCTTTTATGATGGCTAGTTTTCTTGCAACAACCGTGCAACGCGAGTACAAAAAGCTTGTAATTCGGCACTTTCCCCATACAATTCCGTATATAGCGAGTGAGAGAGGGAGGGAGGAGGTGGGATTTGTGTCAGTAGGTTCGCCGCGGTGGTCTGGAGCAGTCATACGCTCGCTACTCTCCTGCCACCACTTGTCTCTCTCTCTCAGCAACATTACGTGCTGAAATTGCCACACGACCTATGTCGAGCGCCGCCAGATAGTCCAGATTTATTATACTCGACTTATGTTGCTCGCCGCTAATTAAGGGTTAAACCGGTATGAGTGCTACAATCCATGTCTGACAAATGTGTTATATAAATAATCATATAAAGGCAAATAATAGGAGTAAGAACTTCAAGTTTGTTTTATTCCTGCCTCATAAAAAGCACTATAGGTATCACTTACTTTCTGCAACATTCGTGGCCTTTCCTCTGACTTCCACTCTATTGAACACCACCTCTCCTTTGCCAACCCTGATCTTCTCTATTCTCACCGATACCCCGGTGTCTGGGACTACTGACAGCAAACCCTTCTCTGTATCCTCCTACTAACTCTATCCTCATTTCAAAGCCAAAAGTGGATGTTGTGTGTACATATGCAACAATCTTTCTTGCTTTCATGTTCAGAAACTTGACTCTTCTGAATACTCAACTCTCTGGCATAAGCTATCTTGTAACTCTCTCACACTGTGCTGTTTATATATCCCCTAATTCTACTGACTATCCAAAATTAGTTGACTATCTTACTTCTAAAGTGGAACACATTCTATGCTTCTCTCCCTTCTCTGAAATCTCCATCTTAGGAGATTTCACCACCAATGGCTCTCCTCTTATTTCACTGACTAACCTAGTGAACAAGCCTACATCTTTTCTATCCTAAATGACTTAGAGCAGTTAGTTCAGCACACCACCTTATCCCGGAACCGCCCGAGAGACCGGCCCAACATTCTTGACCTATTTCTAACCGCTTACACTGTAAATCTTCTCTCTCAGATGCGCTCCTCCTATCACAACCTTATCTCTTTTAGCTGTTCTAGCTCTCCAGTACCATTTTGACCCCCCCAACCGGCAGTGCTTTTGGTATTTTGGCGCTGCCGATTGAGAGGTTCTAAGGCAGTGCTTCTTTGATTTCCCATTGATTGACTTTTGCTTCCGTGGCCAAGGACCCTCTGAGAGTGCTGAACGCATTATCGAGGTAATCTCTCGGGCATGGAGACATACATTCCATTTTCTTTCTCTCAGTCTAAAGCAAAACAAATCTTGGTTTACTCACGCTTGTTCTATTACTGTCCATAATAAGGAGAAAGCATTAAAATGGTACCATCGCCTTCAAACTCAAGAATCTCATGCTTTATATGTTTCTGCCTGGAATCAAGCCAAATCTGTTCTTCGACTAGCTAAAAAATCTGTTATTGATAACAAATGTTCTGAACTTTCCAACTCTAGCTCTTGCCAAGCTTTCTGGCATCTAGCCAAAAGCCTCTCCAACAATTTTACTTCCTCGACTTTCCCTCCTCAATTCCACTCTGACGGCAACACCATCACATCCTCCTCTGACAAAGTTGAACTCTTCGCTCAAAAACTCCACCTTAGATGATTCCGGTGTTATTCCTCCCTCTGCACCCCTCTCTTACTTATCTCTAGGACCATAATCTCTTCTAATGATGTACAGTACTTTCTGCCCTCTCTGGGCTTACTAATACGAAGGCGTACGGACCTGATAGTGTTCCTCTTGTTGTACTCAAAAACTGTTCTTCCGTGCTGACTCCCAGCCTAGACAAACACTTTCGTCTCTGCCTTTCCTCTAACTTCTTTCCTTCTTGCTGTAAGTTTGCTCTCATTCAACCTGTCCCAAAGAAGGGTGACCACTCTCAACCCTCCAACTATCGCTCAATACAATGTTCAGTTCTGGTGCCCTTACTATCAAAAAGATATAGACAAATTGGAACGAGTTTAACGTAGAGCTACCAAGATGATACCCTGTCTTCGGAACAAACCATACGAGGAACATCTTAAAGAACTAAATTTATATCTATTAACCAAGCGCAGATTGAGAGGTGACCTTATTAAAGTTTTCAAAATCATTAAAGGCATCGACATCATGAACTGTAATAAATATTTTACGATTGACCTATCAAACTACACGCGGGGAAATTGCTGCAAAATCATTGGTAAATCATTTAACTCTAACGAATCCAAGAATTTCTTCTTCAGTCGAGTCGTCAACTTGTGGAATGTGCTTCCCCGAGATGTCATAGACTGCAACACCGTTGATTCCTTCAAAGTTCGCCTAGACAAGCACCTTGCCCTGAACCCAAGGTTGACTGCATTTGTAATTGAATAAATATTTTCTTTAGTAGTGTTTGTTCAATAACCTAATAGATCTTAATATAATTTCCCCTGCCATGAACTAAGCCCCAGGGCAGCACTTCCTTTTCACATCTTTCCCACATTCTCTCCGAAATACTGTTGCAACACTTGGAACAGCAGTGTTTTGGAGGGCAAGTAACCTAGAGGGGTCGCATGACCTGTTGTTCTTGTTTTCCTTTGTACTCCTTTGTACTCCTTTGTAATTGCTATAATTTCTTGCATCTCTAAAGTTTTTGAAACTATCCTTTATTCAAAATTTCTTAGGCATTTATCGTCCTATAATCTACTTTCAGATCGCCAGTATGGTTTCCTTAAGGGTTGCTTTACTGGTGATCTTCTTGTTTATCTTACTAACTCTTGGTCATACTCCTTTCGGGACTTCGGTGATAGTTTTTCCATTGCGCTAGACATATCGAAAGCCATCGATAGAGTCTAGCACAAATCTCTAATTTCCAAACTACCGTCCTTCGTTTTGTAACCCTCTATCTGTGGCTTTGTCTCTAATTTCTTTTTTGACCGTTCCATAGCTGCAGTTGTGGATGTCCATCACTCACTTCCTCAACCAATCAACTCCGGTGTTCCTCAGGGTTCTGTCCTGTCTCCAGTTCTCTTTCTAATATTCATTAATGATCTCTTCAACTGTACCCCTAGTCCCATCCACTCATATGCTGATGACTACCTTATACTATTCAATTACATATTCACATCAACCCATTATGCAATCACTCCAAAAGTCATGTGATGAAGCCATAGAGTGTCTATCTTCTGATTTATCAATTATTTCTGATTAGGGCAGAGAAAATCTTGTTTCTTTCAATGCCGCCAAGACCCAATTTCTCCATTTCACTAACCGTCACAATCTTCCAGAAGACTGTCAGATATTCTTCAACAATACACAAATCAATCCTTCATATTCTCTCAATATCCTTGGTTCACCTACCTATGTTCACCTATGTGGAATTCGCCACTCTTGCTAGTGGCACCGAAGAGCGCATCGCCCTTCGTTGTTGTTTGAGAATTGGTGCAGCAGACTATTCGAAGAGGTGGAGCGCACCCTTGTGAAGATGGGCTCGTCTGGCACTTTTTGTAGTTCGACATCGAGAGCTCTCTTGAAGCTGTCTAACGAGACACCTCTCATGTCTCTCACTCGCCGTGGGAGTTTTTTGAAGAGACGTGCTCCTCTATGTGATAACCAGCCCTCTCGCAGAGAGCCCATAGCTCCCCGATTTATCATCTTGGGGATCTCGCATTCCCAGCCTCTCCTATCATTGAATTTCATTGCTATTGGTGTATGTAGATTTGGTACAAAACCCTCTGCGATTTTCCACGTATATATTATTAAGTATCGTTCCCTTCTACGTTCCAACGAATATAGTTTGAGTGATTTTAAGCGATCCCAATAGTGTAACTGTTTTACTGAGTTTATATGTGAGGTGAAGTTCCTTTGTACACTTTCTAAGTCATTAATTTCACCTAATTTGTATGGGGATGTTAATACGTTACAGTATTCTAGCCGCGGTAGCACCAGGGATTTGAAGAGTGTTATCATAGGCAATTCACCGCGAGTTCTAAATGTTCGTAGAATCCAACCTGTTAGCCGTTTCGCAGCTGCAACTTTGACCTGGTTATGTTCTTTGAATCCCATATTTTCAGACATTATCACCCCAAGGTCTTTCACATTGTCTTTACGTTCTATTATGCGATTGGATTCTGTTATGTAACTTGTGCTCTCTTTCACGAAATCCTTATCTCCGTATCATATTAATTGAAATTTGTCTTCATTAAATTGCATGTTATTTTCCCTGGTCCACTGGAACACCTTATTTATGTCCTCTTGCAGCCGGCCCATGTCTTCCTGTGTCTTTACTATCATACTCAGTTTCGTGTCATCTGCAAAGGAGGATACTGTACTGTGTCTTGTGTTGGCATCTATGTCACTTATTAGAATGAGGAAAAGAAGGGGTGCTAGTACTGTTCCTTGGGGAACTGAGCTTTTGAAGTCTGAAGGCTCAGATGTTACTTGGCGTACTGCTACTGATTGTTTTCGGTTCACGAGGAAGTTGTATAACCACCTTCCGATTTTACCTGTTATCCCTTTTGCTTTATGTTTGTGTGCAATAATACCGTGATCACATTTATCAAATGCCTTAGCAAAATCGGTGTAGATGACGTCCACGTTTTTCTTTTCTTCTAGGGATTTAAGAATTCTGTCGTAGTGTTCCAATAGTTGCGAGAGACATGATCTTCCTGCTCTGAACCCATGTTGACCAGTGTTGTGTAGTTCATTTTTTTCCATAAATATTGAGATTTTGCCTCGCAGGACTTGCTCGAAAATTTTAATGATGTGGGAAGTCAGAGCTACTGGGCGATAGTTTTTTGTTAGTGCTTTACTCCCTCCTTTATGCAAAGGGGCAATTATTGCGTTTTTAAAACTATCCGGTATTTCTCCAGTGTCTAGACTCCTTCTCCACATTATAGCCAGGGGTTTTGAGAGGTTTTCCTTACATTTCTTTATTAGGATTGAACTCCACGAGTCCGGGCCTGGTGCCGAGTGGGATGGCATGTTGGCGATGGCTTCTGCTATATCTTTTGGTCCGAAATTAATGTCCAGAATCTGGGGGGTTTCCGTGGGTGGATTATTCATGAAAAATTCATTTTGGTCTCTGATTGCTTTTGTTTCGTCAGGCTTACTGAAGGCTTTTTCATACTGTAGACGTAATAGTTCACTCATTTCCTTTTTGTCCCCTGTGAATGACCCATCATCTTTACTTAGTGGGCCGATGTTTGATGTGGTTTTTGTTTTATGTTTAGCGTATGAAAAGAAGTACTTGGAGTTTTCCTTTATGCTTGCAATAGCTTTGCTCTCCTCTTCTATTTGTTGTAGCTCATAGGAGATTCTTAGTCGTTGTTCAATTTCCCCAATTTCTCTATCTATTTGGATCTTTTGTGTTTCCTGTAGACTTTGTTGTGTGCGTCTTTGTGTTAGTAATTTTCTTCTTCTGTACAGCTTCCTTCTTTCCCGTTCTTGTTTGCTTCTTCGTCTTGTTTGTCTTTCTGGTATGTGGTGGCTACAGATTTGGGTCATGGTTTCCGTTAATAGGACTAGGCATTCTGATGGTGTCAGGTTGTTCATTAAATCTTCCCAGTCTATTTCCTCCATTTCTTGGTTTACCTCTTCCCACCTAATATTTTTACTATTAAAGTTAAATTTGCTGAATGGACCAGTTCTTGGTCTAGTTTCTGAGGTGTTCTGTACACATGCTAGGGTTGTTTTGATCTCAATTAATTTATGATCTGAGTATGTTGTGTCCGATATGTTAACACTGTGTACTAGGTTGTCATTATTAGTGAAGACAAGGTCTAAGATATTGTTTTCACGTGTGGGTTCGATAATATGCTGGTTAAGACTAAAAAAGTCGCAAAGATTAAATAGTTCTCTTGCATTTGCTTCTCTTGCATTTGCTTCTCTGGCGTTTATCGACACTACTTGGTCGTCTAGTTGCCTCCACTTGATGTTTGGAAGGTTAAAATCTCCTAACCACATAATATTTGGTGTCGGGTTTCCCAGGGCTTCCACTTCTGATTTTATCATGTTGAGCTGGGTTTTGAATTTTTCTATGTATGTAACAATAACTGCTAGGTTTAGGGATTCTATTTTAACTCCAAGTATTTCTACTACTTCGTTACGGTTATTTAGAAATTCAGTTGATATCAGCGGGTCATGAATGTACAAGGCTACACCTCCACGAGTTCTATGCGTTCTGTCCGCCCTATGTAGGTTATAACCAGGAATCCATACTTCACTATCTGCCTGATCCTTAATGTGGGTTTCTGTGAGAGCCGCAAATATAGCGTTTCCTTCTTCTAGCAGGCCCCTAATAAGACAACTTCCCAGAAGTTAGGTGTGCTGAACCGTTTCCGTGGGTTCTCACCCCCTCACAGCTTCTTGCTCTGTATAGAGGCACAGTACACCCATTTATCGAGTATTGTTCACATGTGTGGGAAGGTTCCACCCATACCGCACTTCTCGAAAGAGTAGAGTCAAAATAATTTCGCCTCATTAATTCACTTCCTCTTACTAGTTCCCTGCAATCTCTTTCTACATGCCGCAGTGTTGCATCTTTTTCACTCTTCTATCACTATTACAACAATCCGTGTTCTTCAGAGCTCTCTCAGTGCATTGCCCCTCTCTTGCGGCGAGTGCGAGGCACCTGCCTTTCAACACAGTCCCATTCCTATTCTGTCCAACTGTCCAATCCAAGAATTGGCAAATTTTATCAATCTTTCTTCTACTCAACTAGTGAACTCTGGAACTCTCTTCCTCAATCAATTTCCTTCATCCTATAACTTAAACTGCTTTAAATTTTGAAAGTCGAGGCATTTTGACCACAACATCCTAATATTGGCTCTATCATTCCTTTGACTCTGGGAGAGACACTCGTTACAGACAACCTGCCTTTTTGTCTCTTTCATACATCGAAATAATTAATGGCTCTATAGAGAGGATAATAAAGTGTACGGAAGTTGCAATAGGAGAAGAACAGTGTGGTTTTAGGAGGGGAAGAGGGTGCGTGGATCAGATGTTTGCAGTAAGACAGTTATGCGAGAAGTATTTAGAGAAGCATAAGGAGATATTTTGGGCTTTTATGGACTTGGAGAAAGCGTATGATCGTGTGGACCGTGAAACAATGTGGAAGGATGTTAAGGATTTATGAAATAGAAGGAAATTTGTTAGAAGCAGTTAAGAGTTTTTATGAAGGGAGCAGAGCATGTGTTAGAGTAGGAAATGGTGAGTTGAGTGAATGGTTTGAGGTAAAGGTAGGTTTGCGACAGGGTTGTGTAATGTCACCATGGCTGTTTAATATGTTTATGGATGGTGTGGTGAGGGAGGTGAAAAGGAGAACTATGGGAAGAGGATTGGGTTTAGTATGAAAGAATGGTAGAGATTGGGAGTTGAATCAGTTGCTGATCGCTAATGATACAGCATTGGTGGTGGATTCTGAGGAGAAACTGCAGCGGGTAGTCAAAGAGTTTGGTGTGATTTGTGGAAGGAGGAAACTGAAGGTGAACGTCAATAAAAGTAAAGTAATGGTGTGTAATAGGGGAGAGCATAGGGTGAATCTAGATGTGAGGCTGGATGGGGAAATATTGGAACAAGTAGAGTGTTTTAAATATCTAGGAGGAACGATAAGCAGGAGTGGAGGTATGGAAATGGAGGTAAAACAGAGAGTGTGTGAAGGAAGGAAGGTTTTCGGAGCAATGGGAAGTATATGGAAGACGAGAAATCTCGGAGTGAGAGTAAAAAGTGCACTGTATCAAGGAATTGTTGTGCCAACAGTGATGTATGGGGCTGAGACATGGGCTCTGAAGAAAAAGGAGAAAAGAAAGCTGGATGTGATGGAGATGAGCTGCTTGAGGAGTATGTGTGGAGTTACTCGTAGAGACGGATTGAGGAATGAAGCGATACGTAGAAGAGTGGGGCAGCAGGAACATTTGTCAGCCAGAGTGGACAGAAGGGTGCTGAGCTGGTATGGTCATGTTGAACAAATGGGAGATGAAAGGCTTACAAAGAGAATATGTGAGTCAGGTACAAGGGGAGATTGAAGGGCAGGAAGACCCCCATTGAGATGGAGAGACTGTGTAAGAAAAGCTTTGGATGATAGAGGAATGGCTATAGATCAGGCAGGGGAAGTGGTGGTGGACAGGAGTGAATGGAGAATGCTTGTGAATAGTTGAGTGAACACGTGGTCATTTGGAATAAGGGGTCGGGCGCAAGTTGGACTAGATAATAGTCCATCAGGCGCCCGGGGAGACGATTAATATGAAGGGTGCACCTGGAAGTGTGGTGGGAGGGCTTGTGGCTTTGGCTCCGCTGCATGTCTGCCTGCCGAGATCGGAACCTCTCCGGGTGGTCGGGGGCCGGGGGAGTGCTGGAGCGACCTTGGTGGCCCTGGTCTTCTGGGTCTTCTCCCGGGTGACCTAGATGTGTGTGAATTGGTGTTTTTTATCTGAGTTTATTCGTTGTTTTATGTTGTTTTTGTGTTTTCCCTGTTCTTGCTCTGTCTTGAGTCAGCTACCCCCAAAATGGGGATTAGGCCTGAGCATATAGATAGATAGATAGAATAGATAACACCTTAATACAAAATATATCAAGAATGATGTACTGTAGCGTATACGAGAGCAAGTCTGAAAACTGCGAGTGTATACTTTTGTGCCATTTTATTTATACAAGAAAAACTATTGATAATAGATGGACAAATTAGGATTGTATTTAAGGAAAGTACGTAAAAAATACTTGTTATTGCATATATAAAATCCTATTACCGTTGCTAAACATTTTAATTATTATTTTATTTATTATTTGTGATTTTTGCTGGGGCAATATTTTTGATCGGGCTTTCCTCTTTGTATTGAGGTATAAAAGATTGCACTACATGTAATTCTTGTCACTAAAAATCGATGTAGAGTGAATATTTTGGTTATGCATACATCACTTTTATTCTTCAAGTACCGTTTTTGTTGTTATTCAAATAAAAATATATATTGACGATAAATACATTCTGATGACACTTGGAATGAGCATGAACATTTTTGTATTCTTTCATATATAATAAAACATTGCTTAGCATATATCGAAATCAATTACTATGTAAATTCGGAAAACTATTAAATATTTCTTATACTGTACCTGTATATCTATTTTCAATGTGATAATTTGATCTTGTGGGGATTTTTTCTGGTTTGAGTCTTGCTCTATCGTTAGATGTATAGTGCATTGGATGTAGAGGGGATTATTTTGGGTTAAAACAGAGTGACAACATTCATGTTTTGTCTCATGGTAATGCAATTAGTGCTGGAGAATAAACGGCAGTAATAATATACGTATGCAAGCGTGAGAGTTAATTTGAATTTCAATATAATTTTTTTTCTTTTTCGAGTTTTACTTATCTTAGTATATAATATATACCGGTATTGTAAATTCCTCTTGCTAGACTTTCTTCATTTATGTATATTGTATTGTATCGTAACGACACCATATTTATTGTGTAAATACTCTTTGACCACTGAAGTCAATGTATCTGTTCTAGTCTCCCAGCTTATATAAAGACCATACGCTCATATAGATATGCTTATGCGAATGTGAAGAATATATTTAAGTTGGTGTCTTAAAAATCCTTACTGCTACTACCTGTTGATCTTTGATGACGTTTTTAATCAAATATAATAATTTTAAGTTTCAGCCACCTCCATATTATGACTTGTTAATTCTAAGAGTATGATCCTACATGTGGGCCTTCCTTCCCTCCACGGTCCTGACCCTCCCTTGTATGAGAGTGAGAGTGAGAATGAGAGTGATAGAGAGAAAGAAAGATTGCTACATAAACAAACAATGAATATCAAATAATAATCTTACCTTCCAGCCACCTCCATATTAGGTAAAGGTTTTCATGTGTAAGCAATACAGGTATACAGTACCTCTATAATTATGCCATATATTCAATCTTTATGACCTATACATCATTCTTATATATGGCATTACCATCGGAGACTAATATTTACCCATTATCCAATAATGTTCAGATATGCCCCTGAAAACCATATTTAGTCATTAACCTACCAAAACCTGGGGGCTGCCACCCCCCTCTACATCAATGCTAAGACCAGTGGGGGGCTGGTCTTAGCATTGATGTAGAGGTTGACAAAATACTAAAAATATGGTGGAAGAATTTAACAAATTAGATCTTCACTAATTCAAGATGGCCACATGTTCTTGATTCAACCTTTATATAACCCAGAAAGTCTAATGAATTTGTTATATTTCCAATGGTCATGACATCTATAGGATTGATGTATGGGTTATAAAGAATGTATATATGACATAACTTTCGAGGTACCTGAATTGGTGACACTTGTTAACCTTGTCCCCATATTATAAATGGGAGTGAGTTTACAAGGTTATATTTAAACAATAATCAAACAATCACCATACATATACAAAACGAGTAATTCAGATGAGTTATGTTGTGCAGTCATGGAAGACTGACGTCCCTATCCGTGCTCCACCCTTTCCTTCTCTTAGTTCTTCCTCCTACATCTCAGCCACCTCATTTCACCTAAACTAAGTATTATTGTTATTTGTATTACTACCTTTTAAAATAGTTTTTAGATATATATCATATAATTAAAATAGGTTTTAGGCTTGTCCCCCTCAACAGCTGTTCGACTCCACTGTTTGTTTTGGTTCTGATAGGGGGTCAGCCAAAGTTAGTTTCTTAATTATTTGTTTAGCTTAACTAGTAGTAAGTTGATTGTATAGCATTATACACTTGTTCTTTCAATATACTTTTATATAACATCCAGTAGTTAAACAAATAATATTATTACAGGGTTTATTTTGTGTCTTTTATGCCCGTGCTGTTACAATGTATACTCACAATCACAAAACAACATTTACACTATTATATACACCTTTGCACACAATCTACACTATTCTTGTACTCTACAACACAAACAACAATGAACACCATGGCTGTAACCACATACAAATCTCACATTCACTATTGCCTGACACTTATATGTACAGAAGCACATACACACACTTGGTGAGTAGCCTAGGGCCAGCCACTGCAAAATTTAAGCCTAGGCCTAATTATAATAATAAAGTAAAGTGTAGAGGCCTCTTGCTGCTGCTTCTTGTGTATGTTAACACTGGGGCTTTGGTCAACCCCGGCCCGTGTGCCCCTAAGTTTCCATGCCAAATATGCAGGCGTGCGGTAAAGTGGGGGCAACGGGCCATCCAGTGCGATCACTTTTGTGAAGACTCCGTCCACCATGGCTGGTACCATATCAGCTTTGTTGGGGACTTCACGACGGCGTTCGACTGACTGGTGGGCCAAAGTCTCTCGTGGATCTGCTGGGATTGTGGAGCCCCGAATTACAGTGCTTCCCTTTCCCATAACCCTGTACCCACTTCCAATAGATTTAGCATTCCCGAATTTACACTCTCCCCTCCACAACCATCAACACCACCTAATCACCTTATCTCCCCTTTAGCTAACACCCCTCTTAGACTTAGGTAAGACTTCGACTTTCCCTCCCCTACACATAACGGACTGCATCACCTGACTTCCCTGACACCACATCATCCAAATCATTCTACAACAAACCATCCTATCCATAAACCACATTTATCCATAACACCCATAGCACCACCCAACTCCCCTAATACCTTTAGTTCCTCCTCTACCACAATCACCACCGAAAACTCACTCATGAAGGAACCCTCCAAGATCAGAACACTTATCAATTTCCGCAGTATAATCAACAAACGAGCCGCTCTTCACCACACCCTAGACACCTATGACCCTGACATTATTATAGGGACAGGAATATGGCTCAACCCTGACATATTGGACAATGAAGTCTTCCCGACGGACAGTGCCTATAAAATGACTCTACACAGGAAAGACAGACAGGATGGAGACCATGGCGGAGTTTTGATAGTGACAAATCCAAGACTAGTTGCGACACCAGCCACCGAACTTAGCGTGGACTCAGAAATTATATGGATTAAAGCACAGATAGAGAGCTGCAGGACATTATATATAGGATCATTTTACCGGCCCCTTAATTCTAACATAGCATACCTGCAGTCCCTTGACGAATGTTTATCTAAAATTGACCCCTCCAAAAATATATGGTTGGCTGGAGACTTCAATTTACCGGACATTAACTGGACAGCATATGCGACACTGGAGAATGACAACCACTGCAGCGAAATTATATTGCCAAAGACTGACAGAAGATCATTACATGAAACATTTATTGACATAATCAACACCCACTCACTCTCATAAACAGTACTTGAACCAACACGTACACAAGTTAGTGTAACTAGGAATAACCCTAACACAAGACATGGGGTCACATCCAACATACTAGACTTGTTCCTTACGAACAAGACCTCACTTATAACACGAGTATTGCCGGGGCTTAGTGATCATGACATGGTACTTGTTGATGCAAACATTAAACCTAACATACAGAATCAACTACCCAGAAAGATATACCAGTACAACAGAGCTGACATGGAAGCCATCTCCAAGAACTTAGCTAACTTTAGAGACACCCTCCTTGACAACAACCCAATGGATAATGCTGTTGAGGTTAACTGGACTAAACTTCGCGAATTTATTCATGACACAATGGACAAACACATACCCAAGACAACTGTTACATGTAACCAGTCTCCACCATGGTTCAATAGACAATTAAGAAGACTACATAGAAACAAGGTAAAAAGCATACAAGACAGCTAAACGATACAGCGATACAGAACACTGGGAACACTACAAAAATACCCAGAATACATTACAACGAGAAATTAAACAAGCAGAAACTAACTACACAACCACTTTTCTCACAAACAACATGCAAAATCACAAAAGATTCTACAGCTTCTTCAAAGCACGCAAACAAGACTCAACTGGTATAACAACATTACGACAAAACGATTCCCTGGTCACACTCCTACAAGATAAAGTACATGCACTTAATTCACAGTTCCAGTCAGTATTTACACAAGAACATGCAGACTTGCCGGAACTATCACCACACCCAGCTATACCTCCACTGACTTTACACACCCGTGGAATTGGGAAACTTTTATCTGAGGTAGACGTTAACAAAGCGACTGGACCAGACAATATACCCTGCAGGATACTTAGGGGGAATGCTACCATTCCTGCTCCTATCCTGCAGGTTATATCCTCGCAGACTATAGATACCGGAGAATTTCCCAAAGACTGGCTTTTGGCGAACGTGACACCAATTTTCAAATCCGGAGACAGAACCCTCCCTCTCAACTATAGACCCATTTCAATTACCTCAGTTCCCTGCAATATTTTAGAACATATCCTCCACCGACCTATTATGGACCATCTGGATAGGTTAAATATACTTACTGACGCACAGCACGGCTTTTGACCTAAGAGGTCGTGCGAAACTCAGCTACTAGTGACCACACACAACATTTTCTGAGCCCTCAATGACCCAAAATTAAACAAGTAGACGCCATAGTACTTGACTTCGCCAAAGCCTTCGATAAAGTCCCACACCAGAGACTTTTAGCAAAATTAGACTATTATAGCATCCGAGGACCACTTCTTCACTGGCTTAAGACTTTCCTAACTATTCGTGAGCAACGTGTTGTTCTCGAGGGCTGTCATTCTTCTTCTGTATCTGTAACTTCTGGGGTCCCACAGGGCACTGTCTTGGGCCCCCTACTTTTCCTTTCATATATTAACACCTTACGAGCGGCCTATGCGGTTTATTTATATGTACCGCACAGCGGGGTGTTTTTAGCCAAAATAGGGCTGTTTACGTGATCATTTTCATGCCTAAATAAGACCCAGAACGTAAAACAAGTACCTATCCCTGAAAGGGCATAAACAGAGCTTTCGAATGACACCATAACGATCCTTGTATGATGGATAGTTTTCTTGCAATAACCGTGCAACGCGAGTGCAAAAAGCAGGTAATTCGGTACTTTCGGTACATAATTGAGTATGTAGCGAGTGAGAGAGGGAGGAGGGAGCTGAGATTTGTGTCAGTAGGTTCGCCGCGGTGGTCTGGAGCAGTCATACGCTCGCTAGTCTCCTGCCACCACTTGTCTCTCTCTCTCAGCCACATTACGTGCTGAAATTGCCACTCGACCTATGTCGAGCGCCGCCACATAGTCCAGCTTTTTTTAACTCGACTTATGTTGCTCGCCGCTAATTAAGGGTTAATGACCTTCCACTATCTCTTACTTCTACTACTAGACCTTTTGCAGACAATAGCTTAGTTTATCGACCAATTATCAATAGGGACGATTGCCTCCGACTACAAGACGAGTTAACTGCGCTTGAACAGCGGGAAGCCAAGTGGTAGATGACATTCAGACCTGACAAGTGCCACCATATTTGCTTCACCCGTTCCAATAAAACCATCCCCATTCCCTTACAAACTTCACAATACCCCTTTAGATACCGTTCCCTCCCACAAATATTTGGGGGTCCACATCTCAGCGGACATGAGGTGGACCACACACACGAGCAGCGTCAGAGCAAAGGCTAATAGGGCCCTGGGCTTCCTTCGCAGGAATCTTACAAAGTGTAACGCAAGCATAAAAATTCAAGCTTTTAAATCATTAGTTCGGCCACACCTAGAATACTGCGACACCGTCTGGGATCCACACCCACAATAATATCAATAAATTAGAGGCCATACAAAACAAAGCTGCAAGATGGATCAGACGTGATTACAGACATACTACATCAGTCACTTTGCTCAAACAAGACATTAAACTAGACCCCCTTCTAACAAGAAGACAAATACACAGACAACAAATGTTGTACAAAATCACAATCTAGTGGACATAGACAAAAATACATATTTACACCCTACAAACATACAATTTACGAGACGCAGCCACAACTTAAAATACCACACATATCAGGCAAGTACGGACATATTCAGACATTCATTTTTTCCCCGCAGCATCCAAGAGTAGAATCACCTCCCATCTCACATAGTTAATAGCCCACTCTTGATTCCTTTATAAATTGGATCACTAATCATTATCTCCCTAATCCTTGACCCGACCCTATCCCTTGCTCCTAGTTCCCTGCACAACCCCCGCATATCATGCTGCCCGAGAACAGTCCTCTGCGGGTCCCCTGACAAGACAAAAGTTGGATATTTCTACTTTAGTTAATGAGCTTGATAGTAAAGAATGAACGGTCCCTCTCAAGAGATAACGAACTACTTTAGTCTGATGATAGACTGAACTAGACTTGGTTTGTAACAGAAGTCGTTATAGGGGTGGTATATATTGTGATCTCGAATGGAACGTGAAGTTATGACAAAAAGGGTCTTAAGGAGCCTTAAGATGAGAAAATGGCTTTTATATCTTTACAAGGCATAGGGGGAAGACTAAGTCTATTGTAATCTAATGTTTGGGAGGGTGAAGGTAATCTGTCCCTCTGTTTGTCGTCTTCAGAAATCTTGGATGTCTTGGGTTGGTGTTGAAATCGGGGACTCTAGAAGGCGTGTGGCCAATGTGGTCTTCTTTCTTAAAGTGGTGACTTTCTGTGAGATGACCAGGCAGCCAAAATCCTTTTATCCCAGGGACAAAAAGTGTCCTTGTTACCAACTGATTGAGAAGATGTCTCACTGGAAAGGCCTTTTACTCAATTCGTAGCCCAGCCCCGAACCGAAGCTTAATCAGTCGTTATGGAGGCTGCGGGGCTGGGCCTGGTGCGGGCAAGAAGGACCCACATGGTTGGGCGAGGGCTGATTGCTTTGTCCCTCTATCCTCAGTATTGTTATAGCCGCTTTTCTTGCTGTGGTCCTCAGCTTTATTTTTGGGTGTTTCATTAATTTTCCTTTACTGCTGCTGCATATTAAATCCTATAATAATCTTTTTTGAATTTCTTTAGACATATCAATAATCTTACAAAGATGCAAGAAGTAAAAATAAAGTCTCACTACCATCCCAACTTCAATTCAACAAGGGCACATAGACAGTACAAGACCAGCCATACATGTCCATCTTACTTGGAATGTCCACCAAACCATTATCGCCACCAGCCAGGCCCCAGACCCCAAGACACAAAAATCCTTCTCACCCCCCCAACCAAAGACGAGATAGCAGAGAAAAAAAAAGAAACTTCCACATCTAACCTGGACCAGGCCTCAAAACCCACAGGTGTAAACACCTGTTTTTTGGTGAAGTAGGCTCGACGCTGCCATTAAAAGTACAGCAGGATTAGAGATTCACGAAGGTAGGCTCGGTACTGCCAAAGGCAAAACCAAGTTTGAAACTAGTCAAGGCACAGCTTGATTCGAGATCGGCAGAGGTAGTCCTGGTGCTACTAGAGGCAAAGCAAACTTCGAAACTAGCAGAGACAGACTCACCATTACCAGAGGGGCAACTAGGTACTGGCAAAGGTAAGCCCGAAGCTACCACAAAAATAACAGCTGGACTTGAGGTCAGCAGAGGTAGGCCCAACACTACCAACCGCCCAGCCAGGTTTAAGACTGGTGAAGGTAGGCATGAAGCTACCTCACCACCCTAGCAGCCGCAGAAGCAAGAAAACTTCCAAGATGATAGCAGAATCCAAATCCCAGGCCATCAAGATCCCCGGCAAGAATACCAAGGAACCAGCAGACAAGAACATGAAGCATTCCCCCCTTAAATCCCAAAATCTCAGAGAATCATTGAATCCTCCCCCTACACCCGAAAACCCCTTGCGAAACTAGAGTAAATAATAGTCTCATATTTTTTTAGTCCCTTCTTGAACAAACGTCTGAGTTCCCGTTAGGATAAACAAAACACATATACTGTCCGTGCATCTCGTACAAAATGTAACTTATGGTTACTGGTCACTCCCTGATCCGAATAATTAACGTATAAGTCATACCTAAACTTTAACCCATTCTGTACGGGGCCCATCATATGACGGAGACGATTTTCTGGCAATTATGTAGCCTGTGAGCTAAGCCAGCTGTTGCAAGCAGCGTGGGGGAGCGTGGGGGGAGCTCGTTCCGGACCCGACGGAGCCCAGGGACATATTACTGAGATATGACAGAGAGATCCCTCACACCTCTGCAGAGTCACACATAACGAAAACAGCTAAAACAATTTTTTTTTTACCATGTTGGCCTTCATTTGCAATGTGTGTAAATTTGTGTTTTTTATCGGAGTTTGTTTGTTGTTTTATGTGGTTTTTTAGTTTTCCCTGTTCTTGCTGTCTTGAGTCGGCTACCCCCAATAAAAAAATAAAAAATAAAAAAAAATAGAATGAAATAGAAAATAAAAATAAAAATAGGAAAAAAATGGGAATTGTGCCTGAGCATATAGATAGATAGATAGAACAACCAATAATACTCTCTTTTCACAATTGTGAGTTTTTCAGAAGTTACCCCATCTCCATGATAGAAAATCTTAAGTAGGTGTCAAAGAAAACGAGCGATACATTATTCCCTGAGTCAGAATTAACCCGGGAACGGCGTAGAGACTTAAGAGGTTTTACAGGCCTAAGGCGACGGAACTCTTTTAAGATCCAAGGCCTAAGAAAAGCCTTTTAAAAGACCCTAGTGGCACCCAAAACAAAGGAATATGTGATTAAGTGAGATAATTCCCCTCTATACCTGCTATCACTACTCCACATGTGTCCAAACCCATCCCCATCTTTCAATTATCACCTATTTTTCTTCTTATTCCCCTGTTTATCGGTTTATTTTCTGCGCCAATATCCCCCACCCAGTTTCAAGGTCGAAAGAGAGGCATATAGAGATCGCGGAAAGAGAGAGACAAGGCATCAGTGTCGATAGATAAGTGAGAAAGGGAGGGTGTGTGCTGCGCCGGCTCTGCTCTCATGAATGGACCGGTCGACAATATTTTGTCTTTTCCACCCCCTAAATACTATTCCCAATTGTTTTATTGCTGTTACATGAACCCGCAGAGTGCCAGGTCCGTATGTATATATACGGACTAGGGTCTTGTCACGCCCAGTGCCAGGTCCGTATATATACGGACTCGCCGAAAAAAAATCGTAGCAGCGAAACGACTGCACCCATGGCTTTCATATTTCTACCACATGTACTATTGTGGACATAAGTCCTGCTACACCTGTCTGACAGGGAAGCACGAATGGTGTTGGTAACATTGATACCCCCCTCCCCCCCCATCCCCACTCTACCATCCTCTCTCAGCCAAGCCCCTCCTTCCCTCGCTACTGTTTTCGTTCTTGTTCACGTCTATAAACCGCTCTTTATGTCTCCCTCTCTCATCGAATCACTGTATTTTTATGAATGTTTTCCTAATCTTCTAACTAATATGAAATAACATATCGTTACATACTTCATATTTATATTTACCATTTTATACAAACCTAACAAAATATAAAGTTTGATAATCCCTTCGAATATGGAAGTTTTTAACTATATTTTAACACATTATGTTAGAAGCATTGCTAAGAATGCCTCTAAAAAACTGGGACTCCTGTACAGAGTTCGAGAATTCTTCACTGACGAGCAGTTGGCCGTGATATATAAAAGTCTGGAGTGGTTGCATTGAGGCAGTTGGACAAAATTCAAAATAAAGCTATTAGATTAATCAATAACCCTGCAATCACACAGGACCTTCCTACATTATCCATACGAAGAAACGTTGCATCCCTTTCATTATTCTACAGATATTTTCACAGCAATTGTTCCGAGGAACTTGCTTCAATTGTGCCGCCTCTCCACATCTTTCCCCGTAGAACTAGGGCAGCTGAGAGCGCCCATGAATTTACACTTTCTCCTCCACAATGCAGAACTTCTGCTTATCAAAATTCATTTATCCCCAGAGCTACTACTCTTTGGAATTCACTTCCCTCGAATTGCTTTCCACAAACTTACAATCTACAAATGTTTAAATCCAGTTGTTACAAACATTTTATGAATGGAGGATGCCTTTAGGCACATGGACCTTTTTGTTTTATCTGTGTTTTTCCTTCCTCCGTTCATTGTCTCTTAAAAAAAAAAATATATATATATATATATATATGTTATTTAAGTCAATTACAACCGAGACTTGAATTTACTTTTGCATTATCATATTTAAATTCAGTTATAATTATCTAAACCCATATATCCCACTGTTTGGAGTAAGTATGCATTTCACTGTTAAATTTTATATATTAGTAAAAGAGATACAGTACACACATACAATATTTAAAGTTATAAATATATGTTCACGTGTGTATTCTCAATAGTCGCCTGTCAACCCACCTCCCCCTGAACCCCTTCAGCACGATGGCGCCTTTTTACCTTTGATTAAGTTTAAGAAGGACCTATGTTATTCAGAAGTTCTATGGAGATCTTATTTACCCCTTTGGATCCTACAAGTATATTATAAGATAAAGAAAATTGTCTAATTGTAACCAAAATATGATGAAAATAACGTAATTGTGTTAAACGGGTTAACTACAGTAGCTCACACTTATCTACTCATATTTTGTAACTAGTCAACTAAAACACACGGCCACATACATTAATGTGACATTACATTACACAATCTTGTATGTTATTTTCTTACTTTAGGAGTCTTTCAACTGCCTCAGCAAACACTGCTCCCTCCGAAATTAACCCCGTCCATATCAGGGATGTGCTATAGTTTCATTACAGCTATATTGTCACAATTTTGTGGTATTTAGAAGAACTAATTGAGCTGGTATGAAGCCTTTTAATTGTTACACTTCCTTCCTTAATTGAATACAAACTTATAGATATAGCTATTCTCCATTCACTCGAACCATGCCTCTGGCACCTAATTGGTGTTTGTATCGACGCCCATGATTCCCCATCTTATCAATACCTTATCTCACTGGCCCTGAAGAGTCGCAGAGCTGATAATGTTTTTATTATTATCTTTATTATTCTTTATTCATTCATTATACTAGACACGTGTTAATAATTGTAATGATTACTTAACAATCTACAGTGTTATCCGAATCTTAAGAACCTTGATAATATTATATCATATTAAACACATTAATTAATAAAATATACATCATACAGTAAACACAAGCGAGATAAATAAATGATAAACCCAAAATGTAAGCAAGCTATGAAGACCGACTGATTTGGCCCACGCTTCTTATAGCCAATCACAGGCCCTGCTTCACTTATTACACAAAACAATAGGTAGCGAAGGCATTTTCATCTCTTGATTGTGTTTAAGGTATTATATCAGTTATTTATATGTTCCCTGTGATACTTCATTGCTCTTAAGGTTTGGATATCACTCTTGACGATCACATTATTATTTGAATTAATTATTCTTATTTGTATTGTCCATATATATTCATTAAACTAGATAAGTCTTATTAATTCTAATGATAATGTGATAAGTGATATCCGAACCTTAACACCTTACGAGCGGCCTATGCGGTTTATTTATGTGTACCGCCCAGCGGGGTGTTTTTAGCCAAAATAGGGCTGTTTACGTGATAATTTTCATGCCTAAATAAGACCCAGAACGTAAAACAAGTATCTATCCCTGAAAGGGCATAAACAGAGCTTTCGAATGACACCATAACGATCCTTGTATGATGGATAGTTTTCTTGCAATAACCGTGCAACGCGAGTGCAAAAAGCAGGTAATTCGGTACTTTCGGTACATAATTGAGTATGTAGCGAGTGAGAGAGGGAGGAGGGAGCTGAGATTTGTGTCAGTAGGTTCGCCGCGGTGGTCTGGAGCAGTCATACGCTCGCTAGTCTCCTGCCACCACTTGTCTCTCTCTCTCAGCCACATTACGTGCTGAAATTGCCACTCGAGTTATGTTGAGCGCCGCCACATAGTCCAGCTTTATTAAATACGACTTAAGTGGTGAGCCGCTAATAAAGGGTTAAGACATATAAAATATCACATAACACCTAAATAACGTAGATATCATACAGTAAACACAAGCAAGGGAGGAAATGCAGTCACTACCTATTTGCATGTGTATATGTGTGGTAGAGATATTAAGTGTTGAACACAGAGCTAAAATGTTTTGAGTTTGAATATTGCCTCCGACAGGAGGAGGATATTCTTTGGTTTTCCTTGCAACACCATTTACCCCTTAACCCAGTAACGGCGAGGGGGGGGGGGGGGCTATTGAACCCGGTCCCCATGGGGGAGCATATAGGCTCCATTCAGGCCTATAATCGTCATTTTACGATAAATATAGTTATTACTTATTCATATGAGCCTATTTTACCTTCACTATGAAGATAGTAACCTGTAACAACAATAAAACAAGTGAAAATATAATTTTTCTGGTCAAAATCGCGAATATAGATGGACCAGCCCATTCATGAATTATGGAGAAAATTGAGGCAACCCCTCCCTCCACGAGTCCTCAAGCCACACTGAGCCTACTCATACACACACTCGGTTATGTAACACACCCTCTAGGCACGTAAGCACATCCTCCACACAGTTTGCTAATGTTAGCACAAAAATATACCAACGAATGAGGGAATAACAGGGAAAATAGGTGATAATTGAAGGGGGAGGGGAAAGGGAGGAAGGAGGGGATGTGGAGGAGTGATATGAGGTATAGGGAAAAAAAAAAAAAAAATATATATATATATTGTTTAGTGCTACTGGGGCTGTTTAAATGTTTTTTTTTAGGCCTCCCTCTTAAGAGCTTTGCCGCCGTCGCCCAGTAAAACCTCTTAAGAGCTTTGCAGCCGTTTACGGGTTAAGGTTAATGACGCATGTTAAACAATGTATTGTGGCTCCTTTTAGACGATTTTATACAGCGTAAGAAAGATCTTTGGGAATTAAAAGGGTAAAGATTATCCCAATTAACCTTCTGATTTCCATATACCTTTCCTAATCAGAATATAATTGCCTAATTATAGCCAGAACACAAATGCACCAGACTTAAATCCCATGTAATCTGTGTGAGGCAACATGGTCAACTACTGGGAACACGAGAACATGATACATGAAAGTGGTTTATTCGGTTAATATATTCTCATGTAAACTATAATTTTTTAGAAGTTATTCAATTATAGAAATAATAGTTCTATATCTACAGTGTATTAATCACGAGTGAAGTATCTTAAGTGATGCAGAACAAGTTCTCAAATGAATGATTATGATAGTTACAGACACACATACGGATAATAAATTGACAAGTAGAACCTGTTTTATCTTTATATTCCTTCATTTACTACCATTTCACACACCCATATTGTTTCTCTTACGCAATCAATTCCATTACTTTTAAACCTTTCACGCACATATGACGCAGAGGTTGCCAGATTAGCAATAAGAAATAGAGTTCTCTCACTCTTATAATTACCTCTCCAAAATTAGTTTTCTTCCCACAGCTAACTCAAAGACAACTGCAGAGGTTGAAGTAACTAAACTAAAGGTTTCTAAATACCCCTGATGATTAATGGTGACAGTTACATTGTGTTGTAATTGTTGATACATTACTTCCAATTATGTGTTTTAATGAAGTGCACGTCCGTAATTTGTTAATAAATAACCTATAACTCAAATTAACAATACTTACACTGCATCATATTATTATAATTATCAATTTTGAAACAAACTGCCTGGGAAATTTAGTATATGGTGAAACAACAACAAACACTTCAGCTTAGAACTCTCTAAAACTCTTTATTTTTGTCTTTATTTTGTTTTCTTATTAACCCGTGGAGCCCCGGCTAGTTTTGTAATGTTTGCGCACCAGAACCCGGCCGGTTTTCAAAAAATGGTTTTATTCCAGAAACAATAGCGAATGGGTTAGGAATGAAGGAAAAACCATGAAAAACCGCTCAAAAAGCTTAAAGAATGGTCCTACAGAGCCCCCGAAAACGTATTTTACAAGAGTACAAAATTGAAGGCAATTATCCCAAAAAAACAGGTTATTGCGCGCTCGCGCGCACGCACGTGGACTTTGAGAGTTTTCAACCATCGGCACGGTTGCGTGGGATACGTACACAGTTCCCATGCAAATCTGAGCCCTCTTGAGTGGCTACACCTGAGGTTACGGTCGGCGCAATTAGGGTGACGCGCCAGGCGCGTCTCTGGGGCTGTGCGTTACATACATCGCCGACGTGTCAGGCGCGTCGCTGGGGCTGTACGGGTTAAGCAGGTAGCTGGTTAAGTACCGTAAATAAAACCCAAAGCGAAGAGTTTTTTTTATTTTTTGGTTTTTGTTCCTTGTATACAACGGGTTCTTACCTATATGGACATTCTTCGCGTATAAGTTATATACGAACACGTGACAATTGTTTATATAATTTATCTATCTATATCTATTCATTTCACGTGGAAGAAAGACTAGGGTACCGGTATTTTATAATATGTAACCTAACCTTGCATTGACTTTTCATAGCATGAATTTGAGAAATATTGGATTGAGAAATATATTAAGAAAATTGATGGTGTATACAGCTAGTAACTACAAACAATATAACAATATTTAGGAACAAAAACTGTTTACAAATATATACCACCGTTTATAAATAAGGTTATATCAATAGTGCTCTTAGTTAACCCCTTCAGCACGATGACGTCTTCTTACCTTCGATTCTGGCTATAATCAGACGAGTTTATGCAGTTTAAGAAGGACCTGTGTTACTCAGAGTGATTATTGAGATCGTATTTACCCCTTTGAGTCCTAGAAGTAGATTATAAGCTAAAGAAAATGGTCTAATAGTAACCAAAATATGACGAAAATAAGTCATCGTGGTGATGGGGTTAAAATAAGTGTTGCATGGTAAACCAAAAACCGGTACTCTTATTGTTGGACAAGACGATAATTAATCAAACCCAAAACATGCCAGTGCGTGTTTAACAATACCTTTACCACTCCAGCGTAAATCTAATATCTTTGGAGGACAGCCTAATTTTATTATTAATATTACTATAAATAATAATTAAATGGTTTATCTTATGATCTGTTTAGCCCAATATCAATTATGTTGAAACACCTATAAACTAACTGGACATTAAATATTTAAAGTCATAAAGAGCCAGCAATAATCATATTTACATTAGGTGAATTCCCACATGCTCATTATTTACAAGATTCCTTAACCATTACATCTACAGTATATCCTACTTCATTATCCCTTTTTGTTTTTGTTTTGTTTTTTGTATATAGGCCTAAGTCTCCATGGTTGCTGTTTATTAAAATGGTATGGGCATGAGTCTCTTCATCCAATTAACGCTACAATTATGAGGTTTAACTCATTCAGTAGCGGTGATATATTCTTTTCATCCTATTCTGTCAAATATTTGACGATATTGAGCTAAAGAAGTCGTCAACTATTTAAAATGTTACTGACTATCGCAAATAATACCTTAACTACAACAGCCCCTTTCTTATCAATATATAATAGTCTGAACATAGCTATAGTGAAATATATAAGATGTCCCCGGAACCGAAAGGGTAAATAAAAAGTATCTTTTCATGGTCTAGGTAAGATTCACCAAGGCTCTCTGCTCTATGATATTGACATTCATCTGCTACGCAACGACTCCCTTAAGCTACTTCACTCGTGATTAATATAGATATACTGTATACAGTATATTTTAGTTCTATAAATATGTCATGTTTAAGGAATTATAGTCTGTTTTGTCTTACAAATGTCCACCTCCTTATGTTTGATTTAATAATTCATGTCAACTGCCTTATTTAATATACACAAATTTCATGCCAAATTGGCATTTTGCCCCAACGTTATGATGAAACAGAGTCGAAATTAATTATGTGTAATTACATGCAATCCAATATTATACTTGACTGAACTGCACTTATGTATTTGTTTATGTTAATCGAAGGGACAAGAAGAACCATTTATCCACTCGGAAGGAGCGAGAACCGTAGCGCTCCCTTCACCACTTACAGGTGGCCTCGCCCAACACTTTAATTTCAACCTCTCCAGTGAATGGAGTATAGTTATTTATAAACATTATTATTCAGTAAAAGAAGGAAGTGTAACAGTTAAACGGTTTTATACCATCTACATTAACTCTTCTTAATACCACATAATGTATTCTTCCTTAACTGCATACATTTTTCTAAATATAGCTAAATTAAAATTAGACCCAACCCTGGTACGGAAGGGGTTAATCTCGGAGGTAGTAGCGCTCGCTGAGGTAGTTGAAAGACGCCAAATCTCCTCAAGTATGATCATATCATGCAAGTATGTTTAATGTTATGTCACACTAATGTGTGTGTCCGTTTGTTGAGTTGACTAGTTACGAAATATTAATAGATTAGTGTGAGCGTACCGTAGTGAAGGGGGAGGTGGGTTGACAGACGGTTATTGAGAATGCACACCTATAACCAATACTTAAAAACATTAATATGCAATGCATTGAATCAAGGAACCCATTATAGGTGTGGGTCAATGATCTCTTTTAATAGTACTGAATATAAACTTCAACAGTGCAATACATGCTTACTCCAAATATTTACATATATCTGCTTAATTAATCATAACAGAATTAAAATATGAGAATGCAAAAGTATATTCAAGTTTCAATTGTATCTGACTTACAGTAGATTATATTATATGGTTAATATACTCCCATATTCTAATGGATCATAAAACTATATATTGTGCTTCGTTTATATAAAACGGCAAATCTGAATTTGAACTATGTAGGCTATTGCTATTTTAACGATATGTTATTCCATTTTAGGAGGAATTGGAAAGCATGCATAAGATACATAGATTCGACGATAGAGGGATAAATGAGAGAAAGGAAGGAGAGACGTTATCGTGATATTTATCATGGTGTGGCTATAGTCAGGGCCCTGGTTATGGTCATGGTAGTGAAAACAATCCAGGGGGAGGGGCTTATAGACGTGAAACAAGAAAGAAAGAGGAAAGGAGGGCTGAGAGAGGGTAGAAGAGTGGGGAAGGAGTGGGGGCGGGGGGTGTACCAATGTTACCAACATAATTCGCGATTCTCTGCCGGGCAAGTGTAGCAGGACTTATGTCCACAATAGTACCTTACCCTTCTGGCTTCTTGCCACCACCAACACAACCCCCTCCCCCCACCCACTCGCTGACTATCGGTCGCCTCACAAGGAAAACAAATGAAAATCTGTGGCGGCGAAAAGACTGCACCAATCGGTTCCATATGTGTGTGACAAGTCCCTAAAACAGGCGTCACACCATGCCGATTTGAGCCACGACTGACCACGACCTTGAGTCGTGGTCAGGAGTGCCGACCTTCGGCGGAGAGCTTAAGGATTTAGGGGGGTGAGTTTTGGACGGGACGCAGTATGGATGGCCACGCCGCCTGACGGCGCCCTGACGGGGTAGAGCGGCACCCATGCAGGACTGAAGGTGAGACCTAGGTCGCCGCTGGAGTGCCGATCTGCGGCGTAGCACGTTGACAACGACCCGACGAACGGTGGCGACAGGAGGTAGGGCGGCGTCAATATGCATTACTGTGCCGATGGACGGCGACCCCTTCAGTATGGACACTGATTATTAACTGATTATTTCAGTTAATTCTGTTATTTTATTATTATTATTAATTTAATTATGTATTGAATGTTGTTATTTTTCATTTTTTCTGTAATTAATATACCTAATCTTATATTTTGATGGTTATTGATAATATATTTATTATTTAATTATTTAACCCGCTGAGTGCCAGGGACGTATATATACATCCTAGGGTGTTGTCACGCCCAGTGCCAGGGACGTATATATGTACCGGTACCTTACCCTTTTTGGCTACCCACCACAAAAATCCCAAATCCCTCCTCCCACCCACTCGCTGACTGTCGGTCCCGTCAGAAGGAAAAAAAAGGAAAATCTGTGGCGGCGAAACGACTGCACCAATTGGTTCCATATTTGTGTGACAAGTCCCTTACCCTTCTGCCTTCCTCCCACCACACCCCCAACCGCCTCCCACCACCCACTTCCAGCGTATCCGTACGAAGATAAGGAAAAAAAGGAAAATCCGTGGTGGCGAAACTACCTCACCAATCGGCTTCATATTTGTAACAGGAGTCAATTACGCTTCTTTCCTTCCCCCCACCATCCCCCAAACCACCCTCCCACCACCCTCCTACCCATACATTCCGATACCATAAAAGTCTCTGTAGTCTATAGTGTCTTTTCAGCTACTTTCGGGAACATCGGGGACCTGATTTCTGGCGAAAATGGACAAGGGGAGTGTTTTTTTTACCATTATCCTTCCTTTCTCTCCCAACTTGATAGATTTACCCCCAAAAAAAAAAAAAAAAAAAATAAAATCTGGCACTGGCAGAACCACACCGTCAAAATTGGCTGGCACTCAGCGGGTTAATTATGTCGTTTATTTATATATTGACCGTTAGGGCATCGTTGGGTCGCCACAAGCCGCCGCTGATCCCCGCAGGTTGTTATGGTGATGCCGCCTGACCGCAGACCTCATTTCTGGTGCCGTGTGACGCCGCACTGACGCCTACCTTTTCCCGTCAAGCGCCGTCAAGCGCCGTGACACGCCATCAGCCTCCAATCCCCTTCACGTCCCCATTTTTTTACCTCAATCCATGCCGACTTGATTTTGAAAGTTCGATATGTTGAACTTTTGAGGGGGTATGTGAAGACCCATCCCGACCTCTTTGTTATGTTGGCGACGGCCCATGATGCACGGCGACGTAGACCAAGACTGTCCAGGACCCTTAGGTCACGGACAGTCTTGGCCTCAAATCGGCTAGGTGTGACGGGTGCTTTACCCTTCTGCCTTCCCCCCACCACACCCCCAACCGCCTCCCACCACCCACTTCCAGCGTATCCGTACGAAGAAAAGGAAAACAAGGAAAATCCGTGGTGGCGAAACTACCTCACCAATCGGCTTCATATTTGTAACAAGAGTCAATTACGCTTCTACCTTCCCCCCACCATCCCCCAAACCACCCTCCCACCACCCTCCTACCTATACGTTCCGATACCATAAAAGTCGATGATTTACTCTAATTTTTTTAGCTACATTCGGGACCATCGGGAACCTGATTTCTGGCGAAAATGGACAAGGGGAGTGTGTTTTTGACCATTATCCTTCCTTTCTCACCCAACTTGATAGATTTAGCCAAAAAAATAAAAATAAAAAATCCTCTGGCACTGGCAGATGCATAGGGTCAATAATTGTCTGGCACTCTGCGGGTTAATTAATATCTTCACATTAAACGAAAAATAGGCGCATATGAAATTATGAATAAGTAAAAACTATATTTATCGGAAAATGACTATTTTAGTCAGGAATGTATCAAAATATCCTCGCCTGGTGGGCACTTTCAAATACCATAGGTTCGCCGTTTAAAGGTTGAGCAGTCATTAATATTTTCGCACTCCGTTAAGCTTTTTTTACTAATATAATTAATTTGACACCGTAAAACCATTTCCATTAAGTTTGTTTTTATAGATTGATGATATATAAATATTCCAGTCACATTTTGTTAAAGAATCAGAACTCTGCTAACACCTATAACCAGATCACTCCTTATTAATTGTATTCCTTGGCTTCGGACGATCTTCCAAATATTATCAATTATTGTAAATATAATTATAGCATATGAATTTTCCTAGTGTGTATAAATATACCATTCTGTTGTTTCTGATTGTATATATTAGCTTGTGCTATTGTAGTTTGAATATATTGAATGTATTGTTTCTTCCCGTTTAGTAAATCCACATAATTGGTTTATGTCTCGCATAATAACACTTACCTTTCAGCAACCCCCAAAATTATAACTTGTAAAATCCATGAGTATGATCGGACATGTAGCACTTCCCTCTCTCCCTTGTATGAGTGATTTACATAGATTTAAATAGATACACTGACCACACAGACCTTGAGATCCCAGCGAGGTGGTCAGGACTTAATTCTAGTAGAGATAGATAACCCGAGAGTAAGGGACAGTGGAAGGAAAGGATAGCAAAGAAGATATTTACATCGATTTATACAGATACACTGGCCACACAGATCTTTCGATCCTTGCAAGGTGGCCAGGACTTAATCCTAGTAGAGATAGCAACCCTACGAGAAAGTGGAAGGAAATGACAGCAAAGATGAAGGCTCTCTCCCCACCCTCCGGCAAATTGCCGTACATGAAAAGAGTTAGAAGTGAATAATTTTGCAGGGCTAGGAAATTGCCTGAAGGAATGTATAGTATAGCTAGACATTGAAAGGAAAAGGCATGCACAGTGCACACCTTCACTTTTTGTTCTGCTCTATTCAACTGCTAACAATGTTCATTACTGCCAGGTTCTCTAGTCAGTGATCAGTTTCTAATCACAGGCCAATTCCTCTGTGATATCAGTCTAACCATTTTTTAAATGTATATTGAGTCACTGTCTATTACTTCATTAGGGAGCTTATCCCACTTACTAATAATACTGTGGGTGAAGAAAGTTTTAGTTATGTCTAGGTTCGCTTTCCTGCCTGTTAGTTTTAATTTATTTCCTCTAGTGGAACCATCTTTTGCTATCTTAAATAAATTATTAAAATTTGTGTTACTAAATCCTTTTAGCATCTTAAAACACTCTTATCAGCTGTCCCTTATTATCTGTTTCTTAACCCGGGAACTGCCGGGAGACTCTTAAGAGTTCCCCCGGCGGACTGCGGGAAGACTCTTAAGAGTAAGGGAAAAAAAAAAATCCATTTAAAAAACCCCCAAAAAATAAAAATAAATAAAAATGTTTTGTTTTTTTATTTGTTTTTTGCCCCTGGGCCATGCCAAATATCACTCCTCCGCCTCCCCTCCTTCCCCACCTCCCCTCCTTCAGTTATCACCTATTTTCCCTGTTATTCCCTTATTCTGTGGTCTATTTTTGTGCTAACATTAGCTAGTTGGTAGCAGGGCGTTGTCATCACTGTTACCAAGCGTGGGAAAGAGCGAGAGAGAGACTATTGCGTAACAGTGTCTCTCCAGACAAGGGGAGGGGAGGAGGGCAGGGAGGTTGCCTCAGCCATACATTATGTAACTCCCGGCTTGTATCGCAAATTTTGACCATCCAAACACTGTTTCCACTTGTTTTATTGTTGTAACAGGTTAATACCTTTATAATCAACCTATAATAGCGCATATGGATAAGTATTAATGCTATTTATGGTAAAATAACGATGTTAGTGATGGGAACAGCTCAAATACGTCAGCACAGGAGTGTGGTGTCTCATACCCCCCCATGCGCACTTCTTAGGTTAAGAAGCGAAAATAGATTGAGTTATCTTAATCTCTCATTGTATGGTTTATTTCTAAGGGAAGGGATCAACTTTGTTGCTCTAACTCGTATTTGAGTTTCTCTATGTCTTTTATTAAGTAGGGAGACCAAAACTGTATCCTACAGCAATACTCCAGATGCGGCCTCACAATACTTTTATATAATGATACAACTTTATCTTTAACCCGTTGAGACCCAGCGTCGCACGTGTTGCGTCGGCAGTCTTTGATCACCAACTCCCAGCGACGCATCACGTGCGTCCGACATATAAAAAACACTTACGTGGCTCGTAAGGTAGGAAATGGCGGGAGAATAGGAGGGGGCGGTACCGTAGTGTGTGGGGGAGCCGGGCCAGTAGGTGTGAGCGGGCCGAGACAGCCGCGCGGCTGGTGGTGGTGGGCTTAGTGGGGATAGTTTACACCCCTAGTTTATCGCCACTTTGAACCTTCATTACTCCGGTCGTATGGGAGCTAGAGGCTTGAGATTTATGTGAGATACTCCTTAGGATGTATGCCATACAATGCCAAACTCAGTTTTTACCCTAGCGCTCCTGGGCGGGTGGTCATGCGGGGGAGACGAACTATTGAAACCCCCCCCCCCGCCCCCCAAATGACCGAAATGAGTTTTTTTTTATTTGTGTGTTCATTTCTCACCATTCTCTTCCATTTTGGCTCAACAAATTTTTTTGAAGCTCCCCCCCCCCAACCCCCCACCGGCCCCCCCCCCAAAAAAAAATGTCGGAGGTGATTTTTTTTTTTTTTTTTTTTCATTTCTCATCCTTGTCTTCCATTTTAGCAAACACAAAAAATAAGTGAAAATGGCTTGGGACTGGGGTGAACAAAATATTATAACTAGCCGGGGCTCAACGGGTTAATATGATAATGAGCATTTATTTTAATGAATCCTAGTGCTCCATTTGCTTTGTTAGATGCTGCGGTGCATTGGCTTGTAGATTTTAGATTTACGTTGATAACCATTCCTAGGTCTTTTATCTGTGGTACGCTCTTTATCTTTTCTCCATATCTGGCATTTGTTTAAATTTTGTTTAGATCTGATTGCAGGCTAATTTTATCACTTTCCTGAGATTATTGCATTTCCTATCTTAGTGTCATCAGCAAATTTGGAAATAATATTATTGATGTCTATATCATTACTATATATTATGAACAATATTGGACCCAGTACTGAACCCTGGGGGACTTCACTAGTCACTGGAGTCCAATATGATTCCATCCCGTTAATAACTACTCTTTGCTTTCTTTTGTTTAACCAATTTTGTATCCAGTTGAGTTTTTTGCCTTGTATTCCTAGGTTCTCGACCTTCTGAAGTAATTTATTATGAGGGACCTTGCCGATGGCCTTCTGAAAGTCCAAATAGACAATATCGAGACTTTTGGTAAAATCATTAATATTAAATAGGCTGTCATAGAATTTGATAAAGTTCGTTAGGCACGATCTCTTTGCTCTGAAGCCGTGTTGACTATTATTGATAAGATTGTTATTCTCTATGAAAAATACAATTTCGTTTCTTATGATTGATTCTAATAGTTTTACAATAACTGAAGTTAAGCTAATGTGTCTGTAATTATCCGATAGTTTTGTTGTCTCACTTTTAAATATTGGTGTAATATTCGCTGTCTTCCAGTTAGTGGGTAATTGTCCAAGTTGGAGTGACATGCGAACATTTGTGGTTAGGGCTTCGGCAACTTCATATTTGACTACTTTTAGGATGTTGGGGATGAATAGGTGTGGGCCGGGAGATTTAATTATTCTCAGTAAATCGATCTTTCTAGTGACGTTTGATTGGCTGATTTTGAAGTCATGCAGTACAATTTTGCATGTTTGATTAGTGGCTTGTGGAGTGTTCATGATGGTAGCAGTGGTAAAACGGATCTGAAATCATCATTAAGAGTAGAGGCTATGTTATCTCTACTATGTGTTTCTAGAACACCTTGAGTGTTAGGTATTAGTCCTATACCACTTTTGATTTATTTGCTGCTGTTTATGTATCTGTAAAATTGCTTCGGATTAGTTTTACTATCTTTAGCTATGCTGGTTTCATATTTCCTCTTTGCCGTTTTTATTAGTGATTTTACTTTTCTTCTAGCGGCCAGGTATTGTTTACATATGGTATTATTATTTGTTTCTCTCGATAGCCTGTATAAACGGTTTCTTTCCCTAATTACTCTACTGATATTTATATCGTACCAAAGGGGTTAGTTTATTTTCTTACTGTGTCTTTTACGCATTGGGATAAGTTTTTGTTGGGCACTCATGAATATTTCTTTAAATCTTTCCCATATATCGTCAATGTTGGCGAGTCCTTCGAGATGCAAATTAATGTCGGTTAGGTTATTTTTTAGGCTATTGAAGTCTGCCACATTGTAGTTTGGAATAAAAGTTTCGCTAGTACTGTTGGTGTGCGACATAATAATTTAGAGCCTGATGATATTATGGTCGCAGTTAGACATTAATTCCCCAACTTCTAAGTCTGAAACTAAATTTTCGTGGGTCGTGAATACTAGGTCTAAGATATTATCTCCCCTCGTGGGTTTCTGGACTAATTGATATAAGAAGTTATCTTTAATAAATTCGGTCATTTTATCTTATGCATGGCCAGATCCTATTAATGATCTCCAATGAATATTGGGAAGATTAAAATCGCCTATGATAAGGAATTCTTTTGTTTATAGTATTTTGTTCTAGATTATTGTAAAGGGTTATATCCTCTTGATAAGCATGTGTTGGACGACGATATACGACAACCATATTAATGTCTATATCCTTGTTATTAATTTTGACACATAACAGTTCTGAGTTATTAGTAGGAATTTGAACCTCAAGTGAGCATATATTTTCTTGTATGTAAAGTACTACACCGCCTCCTATCTTACCTACTCTATCTTTATGATATACATTATATGAGTTTATCTGGTATTCGTGTAAGAAATCGATATTGTTAGTGTCTTAGATAAGTTTCTGTTATCGCAATTATATCTATTTCTTCATTTAATAACATAAGTCTTAGTTCGTCAATATTATTTCGTAGACTTCTGACATTAAAATACATTAATTTGATTGTTTTTTATTCTTACTAGATCTTTCATTTGTGTGGGCGTCTGACAACAATGACTCGTTCGGTGGTTGAGGGGAGCATATTAGTTTTTTTGTTCGGATAATGGTTAATTGTCTCGCAGCTGACGTCGAGGTGGGGGGACGGGAATGGGTGAGCTATGGGAGGTGTGGGAGAGGGGTGGCTGGGGGTTAGGGGGTGGGGCAGGTGCGTGGGGCTGGGTGGGGGCAAGGTCCATAGATGTATCTATGGACCTTGGGTGGGGGGAGGGAAATCGGGTGAAGAGGGTTGGCTGAGCAGGATTTTGAAAGATAATCTTGGATGAGAGCGTAGGGTGGCTTTTGCTTGTGTTTGTTCTGTCAGGGTTTATTGGGGATTTGTGATCAGACTGGTGATTATACCTTGTTTTCTCGTGGGCTTTATACACAGCTGCATTTAATGTCGCAGCTAACCACGTGGAACCACTGTGGGAGAGATGGATTCAATCATTCCTGAAAATGTTGTGTTCCCTTTTACTTTATTAAAAAGGTTGATGAATGTGACTTCTTGTAGGACACAGAGTTGATTTAATAACTCTATGTCATTGGCTCTGAGGTTATTATATCTGCTTTCTTTCATGCGGGCAGGGATTCCGAGAATGAGACAATTCCTAGTCTTGTTTTTTGCTTCTTGAATCAGTGAGAGAGAGAGAGAGAGAGAGAGAGAGAGAGAAAGAGAGAGAGAAAGAGAGAGAGAGAGAGATTTTGATTTTGCCCCGAGGGGCGAGTTTATTGAGCAGCGGCCCCCATCCTGTGAGGGGACAACCACTAGTAAGGCGATACATACTGCTCAAAGAGCCATTATTCCACTGAAACAACAGCATCGTCGTCTGGTTACATTCATATTTGTGTTTATAAGTCAGGTTGGCATTATTCAGATGCGTTATTATAGTTTCCTCATTTAATTGTCACATGGTCTGTATATACGTATTTCATTTAAAAAAAAAAAAAAAAAAAAAAAAAAAAAAAAAAAAAGCGAGCAAGCTTGTAGTGACTGAATTATTAATTGACAGGTTGTAAATAATAGCACTACAGAACTAGTGCAATCGTATGAAGAGACTATTCATATTTTCATTACATCAATGATTATTGAGATCATAGTTAGCTGAATACAATTATTAAAAAAATAGGCAATGGTATAAATCAACATAATACATAATTTAATACAGGCGGACATAATCATGATCCGGTTCGTTGTGCACTGGGAGCTAGGGTGTCTTGAGATCGCCTCGTACCCATACACAACGAACGTATTATAGTCTGCATGGTTGGTATCTAATTGAATATACTTAGTGGGTATTTCAAGAATGTCAGGGGGTAAGGAAATGTGATTTGTATATTAGAAGACTGTGATTAACGAGACGTGTAACATGTGGAGGGAGGTGGTAGAAAGAGAGGGATCTCGTTGGGGGTGGAAGCTTCGCTCCCAGGAATTTTCGTTCCTGTGGTATTTCAATAATAATAATAAAATAACAATAATAATAAGGGGACAACCACTGGTAAGGCAATACATCCTGCTCAAAGAGCATTATTCTACTGTAACAACAGTATCGTCGTCTGGTGTTATTATAGTTTCCTCATTTGATTGCCACATATGCTGTATATACGTGCTCATGGGAAAAAAAAAAAAAAAAATGTGACTGAATTATTAATTGACAGGTAAATAATAGCACTACAAAACTAGTGCAATCATATGAGGAGGCTATTCATGTTTTCTTACATCAATGGTTATTGAGATCATAGGTAGCTGAATACAATTATTACATACAAGATGTGACTAATATTTCGAACTACATTAATTATTATGCAATAATAGTACCACAAATATATTACAATCATATGAGGGACACTTCACATTCTTCATTACATCAACGGTTATTGAAGTCATAGTTAGCTGAATACAAGAGTCACATACATAATGTGACTAATATTACCAACTACCGAAGTTATAATGGAATTATAGTAATACAAATATTTTACAAAGATGAGTTACATGGTTCAAATTCTTATTACAATAATGGTTATTGAGGGGATAGTTAGCGCAATATGACCAGTGGAGAAGTTTACATGCCGATAGTAATATAATATTTAGTAGGGTGTGTGGTTATGGGAGAGAGGGAGGGGGGTTGTAGGAGGTAGAGGAATGGGTGGGAGAGGAGGAGGAGTAGGGCGGGGGGGGGGGGAGGAGGAGGAGGTAAGGTACTCCAGGGAGGAGGAAAGTGTGAGAGGGGAGGTGTGTGTGTGTGTATGTCCCTTCTTAAACATCCTAGAGGGACCCTACCCGTCGTGACCCAGTCACAAGACCCCAGCCAATGCCTTCTCTATACATAATTATGTATAGAGAAGGCATTGCCCCAGCACCCAAAACACACAGCCACACAGATTCAGATTCATATTCAAATTATTTTATTTCCATAAAATAATATTCGGAGGGAAGGTGCAAGTGGTCCTCCGGGAAGGACAGTGCCGCATATCCGGAGGTACTTGTACATCAAGCCATTAGCCGAGAATATTGAGGACAATACAGCAGTATGGTTAGAGAGAGAGAGATAAAGCGAGTGAGAGAGAGAGAAAGTGAACAGCTGCATAGACAGACACCTAGATATAAATCGAAAGAGACGGATTTAAAAAAAAAACAAAAAAAAAAACAGACACAAATACAGATAGACAGATATGTAAACAGAGAAAAACATAAATAAAATCGGAATCTTCTTACCTCTCAGCAATCTCCATATTATAACTTGTAAGATCCATGAGTATGACCCTACACGTGGCCCCTCCGTCTCTCCACAGTCCCGCACTACTCTTGTGTTGCTTGTAGGTGGGGGTGGTGGTATGGGTGGGGAGTGAGGGGGGTAGTGACCATCCCTCCACCACTACCCCTCCACTCAGCCATCCCCTTTCTTCTTGCCCTCTCCCTCCTCCGTCCGTCACGCCCCTTGAATAACACAAGTTAATTGGATGTATTGTGTTCGTGTGTGTAGGGTTTATGTATGTGTATGCATGTAGGTGTGTGTGTGTGTGGGGGGGGGGGGGGGGGTACAATATTAATCGCCTCCATTGTAGGGAACGTCCGGAACGATAACTTTGACATATGATGAAATAAAACGCTTATTTGTGCGACAGTGGTGGTGTAGCATGTGTGTGCATTTGTCTGTGTGTCTGGTGTATGCGTTTGTACACCAGGATACCAGAGAAACTAGCCCGGGTTAGTATGAGCCGGAAATTTGTAGTGGATCCTTTCCGGACGGCAGCACACTATCACGGGGTCACACACACACACACACACACACACACACACGGAAAACACGTTTCGAACCAAAGAGGATTGACTCTCAGCATGTCATGCATTATCATTAATTTGCTCTTTTAATGTTACGCAATCATTAATAGTATTATTGACAATATGTATAGTTTTTTATTGAATTTTATTTCCTCCAATATTAACATTCGTCAGGGACACGAATGAATATCCCCATAAGTTTTAAGACATTAAGAATCAAATGAGACACTTCCGATTCATCCAGTTACTGCATAGATTTTTGGCTTTGTGTGTGCGTGTGTGTGCCCGTTATTTTTATAACATTATTTACGGCGTGCATTTGTCTAGCACTAGCATAGATATTATACAAACGTGATTAACCTGGATTCAAAATCATACAGGACAGTTAATATATAATGTATACATCAATTGGGCGATATTCTATAATTGTATCATTGTTTAGTTTTCATATATTTGCCCTATTACATATTCTCCTTTCTCCATTTAATTATAATATCTTCATGTTCTACAAAATATAATAATCTAATCCTTTCTTATATGTGTCTGAACAAAGTGGCCTTAAGTGAATGATTGTGAATATAGCTAATTTAGTTGTATTATGTAAGTCGAATTGGTTTTGATAATATTTTTACTTGATTTAGGGATTAAACTGAAAGTGTGGCTGCCTGGCAAATGAAATCTAACTCATACATATCAAAATAAGATTTTCTTTTAATATGTGTTCCATGCGTATATTTATATACTTACGCAGATGATTATAAATAATGTAATACTTTAAAAACGGTCTTTTGTGGCGTGGAGAAACATAATTGTCGGCTACTGTGCTCTGACGGACATGGGTGAACGGTATATCAATAATATATGTAATCGTAACGATTGCAGATAACTTCTAATGCACACATGCACACACCACACCGAAAACCAGTGTATTCAATGGGTGGTTTGGTAGTGTTTAGTCTGAATCATAATTTCTTACACTTATGGGGCAATATTTTCGTGCCCGTAGATATATGGAAGGATATGATTGCGTGCATAATAAGAGCACGATAATTAGCATACATGACCCTGACAGTCGTCACTATTGGTTCGAAACGTGTGTGTGTGTGTGTGTGTGTGTGGCGCCGTGATAGAGTGGGCTGCCGTCCAGAAAGGATCTGCAGCAAATCTTCGGCTCATACCTACCTGGGTTAGTTTCTGTGGTATCCGGGTGTACGTGTGTGTGCGTGGTTTATGTGTGTGTATGGTGAATGTATGTGTGTGTGGCGTATGCATGTGTGTGTGTGTGTGTGTGTCTGGGTTATGTAGATGTGTGTGTGTATGTGTTTGGATAGGGTTAGATCACCACCACTCCACCACCTTTATCACTCTCACCCTGCTGCCTGTGGTGGTGGTGGTGGTAGTGGCAGTGGTGGTGTTCGTGGCGGTGTAGGTGTGATTGTGTGGTGTCTTGTGTGCGAGATAAACTTCTTTTTGTAACATAAACGAATATAAGAGGTAACTATTGTAAGCATAGCTAATACAATAAGGTCCATACAACTACTGGCGTCCTCTATCCATGGGAAGTTTGTAACAATTAGTTTTGATTTGCCGTTGATTGACTAACATAAAAAAAGAACTGAGGAAGTGAATTCCAGAGCGAGGTTGTGCACTGAGGAGGAGTGATTGTCCAGGCATGGGCATTGACAGACCGTCCAGTATTACAAAGACAGATATCAAGAGGTGGCACAATAGATGCACGTTCATGTCAACATTTACCGTAAACGTATCTGTAAAACTATGCAAGGGGTGCAAAATTTCTTCGTAGACTTATGGAGGGTAATTGGTTGGTAATCGATAAGTTATTAATATTTCTTGTAGTTCTATGTTGATCTATATCCAGAGCCATTTCACCACATCCAGGCCACAAAGGTGAGCCAATAATATATAATTATGTGAGCGCATATTATATTTGTAAATAATGGCTAGCTGTTCGTCACACAATAATTCACGAACTCGATAAATAAAAGAGCAATCCTTTCTTGACATGCATATAATGCATTATTAAATGTCAGGTAGAACTGTACATATGATTTAAGTGTTGCTAAAAGCTCGATAATGTATGTAATGTTCTGAAGTGGAATGTAGGTCTGCCATCATTTGCGTTAACTACTATTTTAGGATATAATATATATATATATATATATATATATATATATATATATATATATATATATATATAATGGTAAGAACAAAAATATAAATACACGTACATAACAACACATTCGCACACAAGCAGACATACACACACACACACTTCTGTCTCACTCTCTAGACTCGAACAAGATCTCACGGGTCTCACCGTGTTCAGCGGTTGAGTGTGCAGGGTCTCAGCCTATGCCCGAGAGGGAGTAGTTGGAATATAGACAACAAAAAATATATATATATATATATATATTTATACTGTATATATATATATATATATATACACATGCACAGAAATACACACGCATAACACAGAAACGGATCAAATTGTGAAGAGCTTTATTGATTGTAGTAGTGTCTATCTGTATGAGTAGATGTGTGTAGGATGTACAGAAAAAGATGTATGTTTGAATGTGTGTGTGTGTGTGGGAAGTGGGTGGGGCTGACTCAGCTGTGGAGGGAGTGAACAAACTAGATAATTATGTTTTCAGTTTTTGTTTACACATTGCGTTATTTAATGTCTGTGTATGTGTGTGTCTGTGTATGTGTGTGTCTGTGTATGTGTGTGGCTGTGTGTGTGTGTGTGTGTGTGTGTGTGTGTGTGTGTGTGTGTGTGTGTGTGTGTGTGTGTGTGAGAGAGAGATTTGCATGCATCCAGAAGACGAGGGCATTTTCAAAATTGTTGTAGTTTTCTTATTTTCTGCTATACTGACCTTATAATATAGCCTGTTTTGATAGTGTGTAGCGTGATATTTAACGATGATACATGGACTATCAGAAAAAGATGCATTATTAGATCTATATATAAAAAAGTACGAAACTTACAATTTTGAAAACACCATCGTCACCTGGACGTATGTATCTGCTTCATGGAAGTATTTTCAAATGTAGACACATTTGGGATATAATGGATAAAGCGCTTATAATAAAAAGTTAATATACTGTTATTGTGCATAATTTGTCTTATGCTCATTATGCATATAAGTTTATTGAATTGCAACTTTAACAATTCCAGTACCTTCTAGTACCTATTCTGCATTAAATGGACAATTATACAAAGTATTTATATTGTGGTTGTGAACATTTTGCTTGTTAAAACAAAAATATTTATAAGACGATGCACTCAGACGAACTATGCGAAGTATGTGCCATCATGTACATTGTCTTGTTCAGTGTGTGTGTGTGTGTCCCTCCTGTATAGTCTACCACCATAACAACCAAATACGTGCCACACCCCTATTTTTGGGGGCATCACTCTGTGCACTGGCAAAAAAAGATGGCGGTGTGCGCCCAATAGCAGTAGGGAACACCTTCCGCCGCCTTGCCACAAAGGTGAGTTTGAAACCACTCTCGAATGGCCTAGGTCAACACTTAAGACCAGTTCAACTAGGTTTCGGAACTCCAGGGGTGTGTGAAGCTGCTGTACACGCAACCCGCACCTACCTCAGCCAAGCCCAAGAAAAAACGAGTGCTTCTAAAGATTGACATGCGGAACGCATTCAACAGCATTCGCAGGGATGTCTTCCTCCGTGCAGCTCAAGAACACATCCCCACTCTGTACCCCCTACTTTGGCAGGCTTATTCCAAACCTTCAATCCTGATTTTTGGCGAGACGGTAATCCCATCAGCGACCGGGTTACAGCAGGGAGATCCAGGTGGTCCTGTTCTTTTCTCAATAGGGGTGGATGCAGCAGCTAACAAAGTAAGGTCAGAACTGAATGTATGGTACCTGGACGATGCAACCTTTGGTGGGTCTGTAGAGAATGTTCTAACCGACCTAAATAACATCATAACTGACCTAGGCCAGGCTGGGCTAGTGATAAATGACACCAAATGTGAACTTGTCCTCCTCAACCACACACGTGAAGAAGGAGAAGAGACTCAGGCCATGTTTCAAGGCATATTGCTAGATGTAAAGATCCTTCAGGAGCACCAGCAAAGCCTATTAGGTTCCCCACTAACTCTGGCAGCAATCCCACCAGCACTTCAAGTTAAAAAGGAGAAGCTTCAATGTCTCGTGAGTCGCCTGATACACATCGATGCCCACTCAGCTCTGGCCCTTCTCAAGAACTGTTTCTCCATCCAAAAACTCCAATACCTCTTGCGCACATCGATGATTTACACGAACAATGGTGGCCTCCAAGAATTAGACAGCATAATCCGAGAAGCAGTGACCAGCATCACCAACGTGGAATTTAAAGAACGGACCTGGACACAAGCCACCCTTCCTGTCCGCCTCGGGGGCTTGGGCATACGGAGAGCCTCGGATATTGCCTCCCCAGCCTTTATCTCTTCCCTCATCGCGACCAACGACCTTGTAGTGTTCATCCTTTCTTCTCAACCCGGAATGACACTTAATCGGGACGTAGCAGTAGCGATTAACACCTGGAAGGAAAGTACAGGAGCAGAGGAGGAGCCTCAGGGTACCTCCAGGAGCAAGCAGAAAGCGTGGGATACCATCTCGGCGAAGAAAACTCAAGAAAATCTCCTAACCAATGCAGACCAGGTTGCAAAAGCACGCCTCCAGGCAGCCGCCCGTTCGGAGAGTGGCTTGTGGTTACACGCCATCCCCATCCCACCTCTTGGAACTCACTTGGATGCTGAAGCGCTCCGGGTTGCCATCGCGCTCAGAGTGGGTGTGGCAGTTTATCACCCACACACTTGCAAGTGTGGTGGGGGGATGGATGCTCAAGGTCACCATGCCTTGTCATGTAATTACAACGCAGGCCGCCTGCCAAGGCACTCTGCACTAAATGATGTCATAAAACGGGCCCTGCAGAGTGCTAACCGTGCATCAATCCTCGAACCACATGGACTTCACAGAGAAGACGGCAAACGGCCAGATGGGATGACCACTTTCCCTTACAAGAATGGCCGGTGCCTCGTGTGAGATGCCACATGTGTTGACACTTTCTCCACAACCAACATCGCCAGAAACGCCGACGAAGCAGGTGAAGCCGCCCGGATAGCAGAAAATAAAAAGCGAGAAAAATATCAAGCCATCGCCAGAAATCATCAGTTCGAGCCCATGGTATTCGAAACTTCAGGAGTCTTCGGCCCTACCACCCTTAAGATGGTGAATGAAATAGGCCATAAAATCAGAGAAGTTTCAGGAGAACCCCGGGAAACTCTCTGGCTCAAGCAAAGACTAGGGATGGCTATCCTCCGGGGCAATGCCACCAGCGTCATGAGCTCAGTTCGACTGGACTGGGTCATGCCACTGTGTGAGGCCCGGGCAGGAGTGGTGTATCCGTAGTCTTTCGACAGTAGGGTAAAACAAAACATAAACTTTATTTGTATTTAACATGTGTGATGCACATAAATAAAAGGGGATGTGTCGGATGGTTGAAAGCCACAGTTGCTCGCGCGTTTGGGGCTAGCAACACGTATTATGAAAACATGTATCCTCCTTCATTCACTGTCCCCCCCTTCACTCACTCAACCCCACAATTTGCCGGAGGATAACAGGTTTTTCACAATACGTAGACGGAAGTCTTTAAAAAAAAAAATTTTTTTTTTACAAGGCTATTCAGCCATTCTTGCACATTGCTTGAAAGCTTTAAGCACTAGATCATATATCTGCCTCTAAAGCATTCATATCTCGCTTCATTATGCACTGCTTTACACGAGAACTTTTACCAGGAACTTTTGATCCGCAACTTTATTCTGGCAACATTTTGAAGGTAGTTTTGAACTGGTGTGGACAACTATACTGAAGGTACATTACTATAGAGGAGAGAGAGAGAGAGAGAGAGAGAGAGAGAGAGAGAGAGAGAGAGAGAGAGAGAGAGAGAGAGAGAGAGAGAGAGAGGAGAGAGAGAGAGAGAGAGAGAGAGAGAGAGAGAGAGAGAGAGAGAGATGCTATAAATTCTCCATACACCTTACCTGACCAACTTGGTAAATAGTGAAGAGTTTCTTGTAGTGGAGGCTATCACATGATGACAACCTCGTAAATGTCTCTCCACCAACTGTAGCAGGACCTCCACCACTGTACCATCATCACCAAGTCCTCCACCAGTAACAATGGTCACCACCCAAGCTAAGGTGATGAGGTGCCCCTTCATTTTCTGTTGGAAGATATGACATGGTTAACTATTTGAATAAAGCACCATTTGAGGAGGAGCACTTTATTGACAATGTTTCTTGGAGAATAACATAGTTAACTATTTGTATAAAAGCACCATTTAAGGAAGAGTCCTTTATTGACAATGTTTCTTGGAAGATTAAATTGTTAACTATTTGCATAAAACCAAACTCGTATATAGCCTTTTTCGGGTCACTAACACACACTAGAACCCTGGATAAACCCTTATAAAATAGATTCCATGTTACTCAGAGGGTTAACATAGTCTTATCCAGGGTTTTAGTGTGTGTTAGTCATCTGAAGAAGCTATCTGATCATCGTTGTCAATAAAGTGCTCATTTTCAATTATGTTTTTTTTTATTCTGTCAACTTTTCGGAGTTTATTTTAACAGCCAACTCTTTCCGTATTCGATGACGCCTTCTTAGCCTATTCTGACTAACTATAGACGATTTTGCTCAGGTTTGGAAGGCCCTCTACGAATCAAAGGGCTACATTCTATCTCGGTTAATCCTCTGACTCTCACGGCTCCTTCCTAAGCTAAAGGAAATCGTCTACCAATAGCCAGAATAGATGGAAGAAAAACACCCTCGTATCTTGAAACAGCTAATTAACCCTTTCAGTATACAGGACTATGATGCTTCCTTTCAATATATTCGGGCTATTATGAGGCGAATGTATTAAGAAATATGAAGAGTTTGTCGGAATAAATGGTTAACCCCTTCAGATTTTGAGAACGCTTTTTACATCTTTTGGCTGCATTTACACAACATTATACAGCTTAGGAAGGAATGCCCTCATCAGTCTGTCCCCTGGAAACGACTCGCCAAAATGCTCTGGACCACTACCTACTGCTCTTACTATTAATTTATGTAGTATTCGCGGCCTTTCCTCTAACTTCCACTCTGTGGAACACCACCTCTCCTCTGCCAACCCTGATCTTCTCTTTCTCACCGAGACACGGTTGTCTGAGACTACTGACAGGAAACCCTTCTCTGTATCCTCCTACTGTCTCTATCCTCAGTTTCGAGCCAAAGGTGGATGTTGCGTTTATGTACTCGACAATCTTGCTTTCTCTCGTGTTCCCAACTTAGATTCTTCTGAATTCTCAACTTTATGGCTAAAGCTTTCTTGTCACTCAAACTAAATATTTTTGAGCGGTCTATATCTACCCTAATTCTACTGACTATTCAAAATGCTTTGACTATCTAACTTTTAAAGTGGAACACATTCTATCCATCTCTCCATTCGCAGAAATCTCCATCTTAGGAGATTTCAATGTTCACCACCACCAATGGCTCTCCTCTGTTTCCACTGACCAACCTGGCGAACAAGCCTACATCTTTTCTATCTTAAGCAACCTAGAGCAGTTAGTCCAGCAGCCCACCCATATCCCAGATAGCTTTGGAGATTGACCCAACAGTCTTCACTTATTTCTAACTTCTAACACTTGCTGCTTATACTGTTTATCTTCTGTCGGAGCATACACACACACAATCACCCACGTTTGTATTCCTACTTTCATTCTCACCCACACAATCCTTGAACCCACAGACCCATAGTCTCTTACACGCTCCTTCCATTTGTTACTTACAAACAACACGCACCTTCTCTTGCTGCTCCCTCACTCACTCCAGCACACACACCCATTCCACACTACCACGCTCTCACATCTGTACCGCTCCATTTGGTCTCAAGTCATTCCATACACTTCAACAATAAAAAAATAAATCCTTAATTTTCTCTCAATATTCTTGGCATCTCTTTTTCTTCTGCTCTCATTTGGAATGACCATATTACCAGTTTTGCTAAGGTAGCCTGCCAGACGCTGGGTGTGCTCAACTGCCTCAATGGGGTTCTTTACCCCAGCACAGCTTCTTGCCCTGCACAGGGGCACAGTGCGTCCTTGTACTGAGTATTGTTCACATGTGTGGGGAGAATCCTCTCACACTGCACTCCTAGACAAAGTAGAAAGGAAAGCCTTTCGTATCATTAACTCCCGTCCACTCACCCACTATCTGCAATCTCTCTCTCTTCGCCGCGATGTTGCATCTCTCTCGCTATTTAATCACTACTACAATAATCAGTGTTCCTCAGAGCTTTCCCAGTGTATACCACCTCTTTTATGTAGGGTACGTAGTACCCATCTTGCAACACAATTCCACCCCTACTCTGTGCAACTCTTCAACCCAGGAGTGAAACGTTATTTTCAGTCTTTCTTTTATTCAACTGCAGAGCTCTGGAACTCTCTTCCAGAATGAGTCTTTCCCTCTTCCTAAGACTTACATTTTTTGAAACTCTATGTGTCCAGGCATTTTGGCTCAAACGTCCCTTGATTTTGGCCCTGTCACTTTTTCAACTATAGGAGAGGCACTCGATACAGGCAGTTCTGCCTTTTGTATCCCGCACTCTCATAGAAAAATATATATATAAAACAAATACATTATACCATACTGTATATATATATGTATATATATATATATATATATATATATATATATATATATATATATATATAATATATATATATACTGTATTTATATATATATATATACAGTATATTTTGTATATATATATAATTATATATATAGTATATATGGGATTCTTTTTACAGGGACTTGCAAGTAACCGGTCTGTAAATCTAGGGTGGAAATTTTGTTGGCACCAAATGGGGAATCTAGGGAGTCGTATGTTCGGGAAGGGAGGGGGGGGAGAAAACATGGCATCCTTAATGGTGATTTTTTTTTTTTTTTAAAGAGACAATGAACGGAGGAAGGAAAAACACAGATAAAACAAAAAGGTCCATGTGCCTAAAGGCATCCTCCATTCATAAAATGTTTGTAACAACTGGATTTAAACTTTTGTAGATTGTAAGTTTGTGGAAAGCAACTCGAGGGAAGTGAATTCCAAAGAGTAGTAGTTCTAGGGATAAATGAATTTTGATAAGCAGAAGTTCTGCATTGTGGAGGAGAAAGTGTAAATTCATGGGCGCTCTCAGCTGCCCTAGTTCTACGGGGAAAAATGTAGAGAGGCGGCACAATTGAAGTAAGTTCCTCGGAACAATTGCTGTGAAAATATCTGTAGAATAATGCAAGGGATGCAACGTTTCTTCATATGGATAATGTAGGAAGGTCCTGTGTGATTGCAGGGTTATTGATTAATCTAATAGCTATATTTTGAATTTTGTCCAACTGCCTCAATGCAACCACTCCACTTCCACTCCACAGAGGTGAACAGTAATCCATCTGAGAACGCACATGACTTTTATATATTACGGCCAACTGCTCGTCAGTGAAGAATTCTCGAACTCTGTACAGGAGTCCCAGTTTTTTAGAGGCATTCTTAGCAATGCTTCTAACATAATGTGTCCAGCTCAAGTTAGTGGTTAATGTTACACCGAGAATGTCAATACTAGGGGAAGTGGGAATGTTTACATCATTAAAAAATATATGGGAGTCAGTGAGATTCTGTCTGTTAGAAAATTGAATGTACTTGGTTTTCTGTGCATTAAAGGAAACTAGATTCTTTTGTCCCCATTCATTAATTCTAGAAAGGTCCTGGTTCAGAGAAATTGCAGTGTTTATTTTTGAATTTATAAGATCGGGTTGGGTGAAAGAATTGGTAAATGTGAAGGAACTGTGGAGTGTTGAGTCATCTGCGTAGGAATGTATTGGATTATGAGTGGTAGATATGAGATCATTGATATGAATGAGGAACAGATTTGGGGCCAAAACTGATCCCTGGGGAACACCATCATTTATTGAGTGAAATTGAGAATAAAGGCCATCTACCATTACACATATTTTTCTGTTATGAAGATAAGAAGAAATTAGTGGAACTAATGATGCAAGGCCGTAGTGTGACATCTTCGACAATAAGGATTGATGCCAGACTCTATCAAATGCCTTTGATATATCCAGTGCTATTGTATGTGTTTCACCATGTTGGTCTGTAGCTTGGTTGATTTGATGCGTAAGAAGGCAAAGAATGTCTGCAGTTGATCGACATCGTCTAAAACCATATTGCCTATCACTGATTAATTTATTATTCTCAAGATGCTTAATTATGTGATTATTTAATATAATTTCAAAGACTTTACCAAGAGTGGAAGTTATAGCTATTGGTCTGTAGTTTGATGGATCTGAAGAGGCACCTTTTTTAGGAACTGGATGGATGTTTGCTTCTTTCCAGGGTACTGGGAAGCATGAGGTATGAGTACACAGACGGAAAATTTTTGCCAATACAGGAGCGAGCACCAAGGAGCAATTCTTAAGTACTATTGGAGGAATTTTATCTGGACCAGGAGCCTTATCTACTGAGAGATTCTGCAAAATAGTTTTGACATGTCTGGTGTGGATCTTAAGTGAGGGAATTTCAGGCGAATTAAAATTAAGTACAGGGACATCTTGATTTATTTCACCTAAGGTTGAGTTGGTGGAGAAAATATCCGCAAGAAGGTTAACCAGCTTTACCTCGTGGGTCACTTACAAGATTGCCAGTCAGAGATTTTAATGGTGGAATGGATGAAGCAGTAGTGAAGTTGGATTTGAATGAGTTAAGAGTAGACCAAAATATTTTGTTATCATTTGGTTTATTTAGAAGTTTATTTGCCTGCTTGTGGAGAAAGTTTGATTTAGTTAGGTTTAATACCGTTTTGGCATGGTTTCTGAGGTTTCTAAAGTAATTAAAGGCTTCATGTGTTTTTGATCTTGTGTATGCATTGTAGGCTATTGCTTTTTGTTCAGTTACTCTAGCACAATTATGGTCAAACCATTTAGGTGAATTAGATCTGTTACTGTACTTTTGATGAAGAATAAAAGTTTCCATTCCAATTTTTACAAAATCTTGTATGTGGCTCAAGGTGGTGTGTGCATCATTAGAAAAGAAAGAAGTCCAGGGAATATCAATAAAGAAACCTTGAAGACCCTCCCAGTCTGCCCTACCGTAATGCCATTTAATTGTCTGTAATCAACACAAACTCTAAGTGACTCATCGTTCTTTTATATTAATACTGCAGGGGATGACCATGGGCTAGTACAAAGGAAACCAAGCAACAACAGATCTAGTGACCCCTCTAGGCTGCTTGTCCTCCAAAACACTGAGGATCAAGTGTCTAAACAGTGGTTTAGAGTGGGTAAGGGAAAATTGGAAAGGGAACTACTGCTCTGGAACTAATGTCCGTGGCAGGATTAGGAAGTTAGTAGGGGACAGATGGGTTAGTAACATAACACAGTCATAAGTGATCTTTCGTATATCTTCGAAAAAGAGAGTAACATCTTAGTAATATACAGTACATACGCAATAAACCTTGATGAATCTGAGGGGGGAATAAAATAAAGTTATTCATTTACAAACGCAGTCAGTCGCGAGTTTGATGCAAGATATTTGTAAAGGCGAAGTTTAAAAGAATCAACGGTGCTGCAGTCAACAACGTCTTGGGGTAGCCCATTCCACAAGTTGACAGCTCGATTGAAGAAGAAATTCTTAGATTCAAGCGAGTTAAAAGATTTACCAATAATTTTGCAACAGTTTCCTTGCGTGTAATTAGATTGGTTGATAGTGAAGTACTTACTACTATTCATATTGTCGATGATTTTGAATACATGCATTAGGTCCCCTCTTAATCTGCACTGGGTTAAAGGAAATAGATTTAATTCTCTAAAACGCTCCTTGTATGGTTTGTTCTTTAAGCTAGGTATCATTTTGGTAACTCTACGTTGAACTCGTTCTAGCTTGTCTATATCTTTTTGGTAATATGGGCACCAGGATTGAAGCAGTATTCCAGAAGATGGCGAACTAAGGAATTGTAAAGAGCTAGGATAACCTTTTTGGATTTATGCTAAAATGACGTGCCTATAAAGCCAGTTATTTTGTTTGCCTTCTTAACAACTTCTGAAGATTGTGGACTCGGTTTTAGGTTACTCGATATTGTTACTCCCAGAGTGCCATTCATTAAATAGTTTGCTTTCTCATTTCTGTATCCATTATGTGGTACTTTACATTTATCTGCATTGAAACTCATTTTCCAAATTTGGACCCAACATGACAACTTATCTACTGTAGATTGTGTTGCATATCGTCAACTTGTACTTTTGAGAGTACGCTATTTGCAATTTTTGTATCGCCAGCAAACTTGAGATTGTACAGTCGAGACCCTCATCTATGTCGTCGTCGATGTAAATTAGAAAGAGAATTGGTCCTAGTACCGATCCCTGGGGTACCCCGCTACTTATATTTGTCCATTTAGATGCCTTACCGTTTATGACTACTCTTTGCTTTCTGTCGCTGAGCCAATTTTTTATCTATTTCAACACACTGTCTTGTATTCCATGCACTTCTAGTTTTAACAGTAAACGTTTGTGAGGAGCTTTATCAAAGGCCTTTTGAAAATCAAGGTATATAATATCTACAGCTTTAATCTCATCATAGAGGTTGAGGATATCGTGGAAGAAGTCTAAGAGGTTTGTTAACCCACTGAACCCCAGCTAGTTAATAATAAATGTACACCCCAAGACCAGAGGGTTGTCAAAAAAAAAAATCCAGAAAACACCAGGAATGGGATAGAAATGAAGGAAAACCCACAAAAATAAAGATCCCCTAGATCATTAAGGGGTCCTACGGTGCGCCCCGTAAGTCTGAATTAACATGGGGAAATGGGTAGGCAAAAGCAGGTTTTTGCACGCTCACACGCACGTGGTTGGACTTTTGAGAGTTTTTAACCATCGGCATTGTTGCATGGGATACTTACACAGTTCCCATACAAATCTGAGCCCTCTAGGTGCCATAGGACCGGAGTAATTAAACCCCGACATATCCTATGCATCCTGGGGTTTAGGGTTACATACATTGCCGACGCAAATGTGTCGTCGCTGGGGTTCTGTGGGTTAAGCAGGAACGTTTGTTATGAAAGCCTTGTTGAGTATCTTTAACTATGTTATATATCTCTAAGTGATTTACGAATCTGTCTCTTATGAGCATTTCTAGCATTTTACATACAACCGAGGTTAAGCTAATTGGACGATAGTTACTGGGTAGGGATTTGCTGCCTTTTTTAAATATCGGTGTTACTTTGGCTAGTTTCCACTGATCAGGCATAGTTCCAGACTGCAAGGATTTATTGACCAGCAATGTCAGTGGTTTGGAGAGCTCATCCTTAGCTTCCTTTAGAACTCTAGGCGAGATTGTATCAGGTCCGGGCGATTTATTTACCTTGAGTTTATCTAAACATTTCAATACTTCTCTCTCTGTAATGGTGATATTGCTTAGAACATCAGAATTATATATCTGAATTGGCGATGCTGTAGGGATAATTATCAATGAGGTCTTCTGTTGTAAAAACTGATGCAAAGAAGGTATTGAGGGCATTACTCATTTGTACTTCGTCTTTGGTGAATTCTCCATTTTCATTGACTAATGGTCCAACAGTTGAAGTAACTACTTTCTTGTTTCTGATATAACTATATAATATTTTTGAGTTTGTTTTCCTTTGATTCGCAACATGTAACTCCAGAGTCTTTTTACTTTGCTTAATTCACTGTTTGGCTTTGCGTCGTAGTTCTACAAATTTCACCCGTTTTGGTGGAGAGATAGGTAGGGGGGGGGGGGGGGGGGCCCCCCCTACCACCCCCAGGGGTGACTATCCCTGCATCCAGCATTTGTAGCATCTGTTTCTCGTCTTCCGTGCGTTGGATGATTTTTTGTTCACCTGGATGGTTGGCAGAGGAGGGTGGGGTGGGAGGGTTGGAGGGTCCGTGGTGTGGATGAGGCACACTTTGACACTATCTCTCACACACACACACACACAAGGCACATATATATACGTACAGACACTCACTGACCTTACACCCCCCACACACATATTCACAGACACGCACTCACTGACACCCACACACACAACAAAAACCGACACCCACACACACAGAAGGTACACATACAGACACTCACTGACCCCCCACCTGCCCCCTCTCACACATTTGCACAGACAGGCACTCACTGGCACCCACACACACAATCATACCGACACATACACACACACAACCACATGCACACACACTCACATCCACCCACACACATACAATCCCTGTCGTTATGTGATCGAAAATCAATCATACCTGATGAGGGGCGGTTGGGAATTTGTTTTCTGCTTCTCGTTTTGCGGTCTGTTCAAATTTAGGTTCTTTCTGTTCTTATTATTGGTCTGTTGTCTTGCTGATGTGTGCTTCAGCTCGTTGGCAGGGGTCGCACATGTACCTTACAGTATACGGTAATTTCTCATACGGATGGCTGTCGTCCCACGCCAGTGGCGTCCAGCTGTCTCCCATAAATTTACATGAAAATCCAATTTCGGTCGTCGGGAGCGTCGGGACGGCCGGCCGTGTGAAAGGGCCTTTAATTCAATTCAATTAAATTCAAAATGGTTTATTGATACAATTAGAGTACAATTACAAAGGTATGGCTTTACAATAACAATAGGTAACAGGGTGATGAGTGGTAGTGTGTCTGAGAGTGGGGTGACGAATGAGAAGGGTGTTGGTACTGCCGGAAGTGGTGGTGTTGGAACGTGATGAAGTGATGGTAGCTATGAGTGAGATGGGTGTGTGAGTTGTTGAATCCGGCATGTTAAGGGCCTTTCCCACATTCACGATTTTGCCCGATTTTTGTTCGCCGAAGGCCTGTCATCTGAATTTTGTAAGAATTTTGCCTGATCATCTAGTGGTGACTGTTATTTAACAACAACATATGACTTATCGCTGTGTAATCCTCGTACAATCGCCGTGCATTCGGCAAAATGCCAGCGACATTGTCTGCAACATATGCGATTGTTTTCGCCGATATCGTCTGCAACAACATCGAACACCTATCAAATTTGAATTTCAGGCAGCCGTTATTAGAGGAAGACTTCATGCGATTATTGAATGATTTTTCTACAAATTGTTGCAGACACCGTTGCTGATATGACGGCGATGTCGCTGATAGTGAACGATAGTAATATGAGATTTTATAATTTTAATCAGGTAATTAGGTCCCACCCTTGTTTGCTGATATATAAAAAGCATCCTGGAGGCTCACACCCATTCTCACCTCAACCTTCGCATTAACACGTACCTGTCATACAGTCTCAGCAATGTCAGTGGAGGAAAGACATAAGTTGGAATTACTGCGACTGCAGGCTGAACTAACAGCGCAGCGGGTGCGTCTGTTGGCTGTTTTATATGAGGAGCAAGATAAGGAGGAGAGGGAGAAGAAGAAAAAAGAAGAAGCATTTGGTGTGGATGAAGGAATGGCTCCTACGTCTGAAAACATTTGGTGGATATGAGACCCTAATGAAGGAACTGGAAGTACATGACCCTGCAGATTTCAGAAACTTTATAAGAATGGACACAGCACTCTTCACAGAGATCCTTGAGAAAGTTTAAACTTTTATAGCCAGGAAAGACATATTGGTGGAAAGCTCATCCACCAGGATTACGTTTGGCTGTCACGATGTGATACCTTGCAATTGGAGATAGCTACAAAAGTCTATCTTACGCTTCCAGGATTGCCCACAACACTATCTCTAAAATTGTGCCAGAAGTATAATGAGGCCATTATACAAATGTACATGGAGGAGGCGGGTTGATTGTCCAAGCACACCAGAACAATGGAGGCCAGTGGCAGACTTGTTCGCCAAGAGATGAGACTTCCAACATGCCCTTGGCACTTTGGACGGAAAACATATGGCAATCAGGCGGCCTCCCAAAGGTGGTTCGCTGTACTACAACTACAAAGGTTATCATTCAATTGTGTTGCTCACCCTGGTTGATGCCGATTCAAAGTTCCTCTACTGCACTGATTCTCTACCTTTCCTCAGTCATTTACCCCTTCGGCTTGTTGTATTTCGCCATTTACCCAGTTACTCCCATACAAAAAAGGCATAGCCGGCATAAAGGCACAGAAAATAAAGATGATAGAAAAACACCTTTATCATTAAGGTTTTGCACAAAGTAGAATTTGATAAAGGAACAAATATGCAGTTCGCTTATATCAAACTACAATAACAGAAGCATTATCAGTGGGAACACTGCTGATTCACCGAGTCAACCAGTTTATTTATTAAGAGGATCTATTGATGACAACGCTACTACAGGATTCAATCGCGGACATCAGACGATCATGCCCCTTTAGTTTGTATTATTATTGTTAATTATTTAAATTATTATTATCAACATTGCTTTATGAACCACTTCTTTCATTCAGTCCGGTATACTTAATCACCATCATAATCACTACCAATAGAACCAACATCATCATTTACACTATCACCAGTGCCATTATCATCACTATAACTACTACCAGCATTATCACTACTAACATCATCATTAACACACACAACCACTGCTATCATTACCATTATCACAACCACTATAGATATGGTTAACTTCACTACCACCACCACCACCATCAGTATATCATTTTTAAACATATCATTACAATTAATTTGATCGAACCACTATCACCACCACAATAACCCACCTCACTCATAAAGTACCGTAAAATTGATTAACAATTGCTATATATCACCCGCCAGGACATCGTCATTTGTCTGTGGTAGAGGGTTTTTTATTGCCTAATGTTTCTTAGAATGTGCTAGATGATTTTTCATTGCCTTGTCAACTATGGAATAGGAGATCGATCACAATATCGTGGATACTCGTTGGAGAATCCTTTAGAACTGCAGATTCTATAATAGTGCTTTGTCTATCTAGTACCAGATGCCTTGATCCGTGAAGGGATGGCCTCAAAGGAATCGCCCCATATTATGAGGCATTACGTTCGATTAATATTTATAATTAGCTAGTTTCTGTTCAACGGGGAAGTAGCTAGCCCAACTGCTCATTGATGCGTATAATAGGTGATTGCTAATGCCCTAATAGAAAAATACTAAAAACAAAAAGATTAAAACAATATATATATATACTGTATATATATATATATATATATATATAATTATATAATCGAATTTTATAACCCCAAATCTGCTAGGACTCAACCATCCACATAGTTAACACACTTACATACTGAATAAGTCTGGCTGGATTTCAATTCAAATCCAATTAAAAAATCTATATTGTCACAAAATAAATACATTTTAATCAGTAATAATTTGATACAATTTACAATATGTGACAATGAGGATCAGATACATTTATTTGGCAGCAATGACTCTTCCAATATTTTTCCCGATATTAAGGTAAAACAAATTAAAGCTACCAGCAATATATTGAGAGTTATTCACTTTTTCCCCATTTATAATGAAATCCGTCGTTGTTTTTGTTTTTTTATATTTTAATGTTTATTACTTCGCGAATAATTTCCCAGGACTTTTTTATGTTACCTATATTCTGTTTAAGTAACGTATATGCAACCTTTCGGACTGGCGGCGCAGTAATTTCTGCAACTGTTTTTTGTAATATTGATAATTCTTTTTGACAAAACATATAATTTGTTTTTTCTTTTGATAGATATTTTATGACCATCTGTGAGCCAAGTCTATCTATTGCAGCAATGTATCTTTATTAATTTATATGGGAAACACTCCTCATAGTATTTCTTATAAAGAGAATGGAATCCCCCAAAAGCCTCCTGGCAGCCCTTGTAACTTATTACAGCATCCCAGTCAATACCCGACAACTTTTCCTTAAATGTCTGTATATTATTCGCACTAATTTGTCGCTTAGCCCTGGATAGGCATCGGTGGGTCATTTATGGCATGGCGCCAAACGCCATTTTGCATTTTTGGTTACTACGCAACTGTCTGCGCAGCTGGAGCTCTGAAATTGTGGGAGCAGCCCGCCTAGCCTCAGTATTTTTATTTTTATTTTTTTTTTCTATGTGATTGAGGGAGGCAAAAGGCAGAGCTGCCTATAGCGAGTGCCTCCCCCATAGTTGAAAGAGTGACAGGGCCAAAATCAAGGGATGTTCGAGCCAAAATGCCTGGGCCTGGCCACCCTCCAAGACAGTCCTGTGTTGCGCGGTCGTCTGCTTAGACCGCTCCAAAGTTACGTGTTGTGCCACACCTGACCCACCTAAACTAGGTAAGTGACAAATACATCTTTGTAGAAAGTTTAACATAATGTTTTATACACACTATTGTATCAGAGATAGGACTTTCACATGTTTACACAATATAGCTAGATAGTATGACGCCATCTTCCTACAGTCGGACACGACTGGATTGTCCCAGGAAGGCGATCTCATTACCGTAGAGTCATGCGATGACCCTCCCGACAGCGCGCCTCTCCACACCCTGTCACCATCATGCTCCCCCCGCGGCGCCACCCCTCACACGCCGCCTCGCCCTGCTACCACCCACCCTGCACGTGACACAAGGAGTACCCTGGCCACATTACGGCACGATTTCTCCTTTCGTGGGAGGGAGAACTCAGAAGAAAGGCGGGCCACCACGGACACCTCTCAACCTACTGTCGCCCGGTCACCACCCATCACCACCCCCACGACTTCCAAGGCAGGCCTACCAAGAAGGCTGAAGATAAGGCCACCCTCTGACGAAGACACTACCGATGAAGAGGGTCCTGACAACCCATTACCTGCCATACCTGAGTGCCACGGACGCCAGCCCTCGCTGGTGCCGGCGCCAGATGCCACTCCCAGGGCCACCACTTCGTCACGACCACCGGGGAACGATAACATCAGCCCTACAGAACTTACAGAGTCGGAAGAGGAGAAGAGAGCTACTACAACCTGCCGTGGGAGATCCGCTGAGAAGCATAGACACACCTGTAGTCAAGGCAAGGGACAAGACAGTGTGGCACGATAAACCTAATCCAGCCCTGCAGAAAATTACTAAATGCTACTGTACCGAAGGTCGTCCTACTGCAGCCACTACAGCGTGGTTCATCAGGTACGGGCTAAAGCTGGGATGGTATGTGACGCCGACTCCCACTATATGTGCAACGCCTTGCCCTACCTAGGCAAGGGTACAATTGAGCTGCAGAAGCCTATGACCATGGGCGAGTACTTTACTGTGAAGCTCACTGAACTCTACGCACACCTGGGCAGAATCGTCACCACAGATAACTGGTTCACCAAAATACCCTTGGCTCTCTCCCTACGTAAAGCAGGCTTGGAACTCATGGGAACCATTCGACAGAAGCCTTACCTGCCCAGACAAGTCCTTGAGTTCAAGATTGAGGTTGGGGAGTGTATAGCTGTTTTCAACTATGAGGACAGGGTGACCCTCCAGTGTTACCGAGCCAGCAAGACGAAGAGCATGCAACTCCTGTCCACCATTCACCACAGGCCAACCCTTTTTGAACAAAAGAAGGCAGACATACAGATGTTCTACAACGCAACGAAGGGTGGCGTAGACACTTTCGACCAGCTCTGCAGCACTGCGAATGTTGGCCGGAAGACACTACGGTGGCCCTTATGCCTGTTTTATGGCATAATGAACATAGCCATGTCAGACAGCTATATAGTATGCTCCTAATCTTCACCTAGGAAGCTCCTAACCAGGAAGGAGTTCTTCAAGGAGATGTCAGTCCAGTTGTGCCGCCCCTGGGTGCAACCACGGTTGCTTCGCCACAGGTACTCGTCACAGGAGCTCAGGCACTTGATGTCTCACACTTTCAAACATACCCATGCTGGTCCTCGTAGAAGAGGAAGAGAAGACTGAGAAGAGGAAGAGAGGCCACCTATGCCCCAGCGACTCCAACTTCAAGACCCGGATATTGTGTACACGCTGCAAGCAGTCCGTCTGCAGTCACCACCTGACGAAGACCTGCTTGGCATACACCACGTGAAGGTAAGGAACTCTACATGTTTCTCATTCATTTTTATTGGCTTTCTATGTTTATACAAAGTAAATAAGATTCATAATTGTAAACCTCATTGAATAGTCAGCCCTCTCAATGTAACGTAAAATGTTCATTTTGTTGGCATTATTTGTATGCCAATTTTATTTCTAGGGTGTTTCATGTATTCTTCATTCATTATTCATCATTCTTGTAGATAGTTTTAAAAAACCAAGCAAAGTTAGTCATTCTATACATTGTGGAAAGTGTGGTCTATTTTCAGAGGGTTGCGGTCGGAGCGGTGCGGGGAGATAAGGTTAACCCTTTCAGTACTGTGTGTGTATAACTACTGCAAACCACCATTATTCATACTGATTTTGTTCATAGGGTGTGTAGGAACCTAGTGTGATTTAGGCTTATTCATTAACAAGTTGTTGAGTAATGAATTTTTGTCTCAAGTTTTTGCCGAAAAATGACGCCCATATCAAAGTTCAATGTACAGTTGGTCAAAGTTCCAGCTGACCCACCCTCGCTCTGGGGCTCGCAGAATTATCTGGCAATACTGGTGTAGGAAGGAGGTGTGTCTTACAAAGATTGGGATTGGTAGATCTGATTTCGGCTATATCATTGTTAGAACATATACTAAACAAGGGAAAGTAAGCCTATCTCAAGTAAAAATGCATACATCGCTATGTATGATCCCGAACATTCACCCAAAGTTCGTAGATTTGCTTAAATATTAAAGTTATTATATCCACTGATTGGCAACGCATATAAAACCTGCTGGCTGCCACACCATACTTTACTAGATTTTATAAGAATACATATTTCTGTTTTATTGGTGGCTGCTTAGTGAAGGAGCATTTAGTCTTCACAATGTGAACATTACATAGTCTAATTTGCAGTAATATACAGGACTGACACAGGTAACACATTAATGTCAAGTCGTATCTCTGCACCACTACACCAGTATTGCCAGATAATTCTGAGAGCCCCAGAGCGAGGGTGGGTCAGCTGGAACTTTGACCAACTGTACATAATACTATGGCATTGCTATCTAACATTTCCAATTTCATATTATACAAGGTTCATGTCTTCTAAGATAGTTTGGCACCATTCGTACCAAATTTCAGCTAAATCCATCAATAATTGGACACCCTAATTAATGTTTATAAATCCGACATCTATTTCTCGAGTTTTCGAATTTAACCCTTTTTTATTATTTGCTCAGCTCGCGCCCTATCGAACCCAAGAGGCCAAGACTTCAGCTCAAGAGACCTACAGCATCCCCCTACAACCCACCAGAGTGCCACTCTCCTCAGAAATACTTAAATATTTTGTTTTTCTTTTCAAAGTTGCTAATTTTCTTAAGATATTTTTTATAATAATAATCTAAAATATAAAAATAACTCTGATTTTAATTTCCACTTGACATTATGTTAAGCAATCTTTAAATTTAAGGTAGCAATTTAGAAAACAAATCTATCTTTATTACCTAATTTTTGGCGAAAATGTTAGTGCGGTGTGCTGTTTTCGGGTCGGGTCACTCAAATCGACACCGGAAAATAGCTTAATCTATAACTAAATTGGTACATTCGCTTGATTTGTCAGTCTTAATAATACAAAATATGATAATGTGGTCGGATATCTCTGTGCACATTATTCCATTGATAATATCTTTATCCTGAACATCATAGCATAATATATTATCAATTAAGGTCGCTGAGGTAGCTTTCAATCAGTTCGGTTTGTTTATAAGGGGTACATATAAATATGAAGAACATGTTTCTAAGAAATCTGCAGTTGACCTGTGGCTTACATTATTTAGTATGTTCAGGCTATAGTCACCCATTAAATATACAATTTTGTTTATATATATATATGTGTGTGTGTGTGTGTTGTGGAAAACTAGTTGAATAGTGTAATATAGAGTCATCAGCATATGAGTGAATGATACTAGAGGTACAGTGGAGGAGATAATTAATGAAGATTTAAAAGAAAATTGGAGAAAGGAGACACCCCTGAGGAACACCAGAGTTGATAGGTTGAGGAAGAGAGCGATGGCTGGCTGTCCACAGCCGCAGCTATGGAACGGCCAGAAAGGAAATTAGAGATAAAGCAACAAATGGAGGGATAGAAACCAAAGGGAGGTAGTTTAAAAATTTGAGATTTCTGCCAGACTCTATCAGACGCTTTCCATATGTCTAGCGCAAACGAATAAGTCTCAACAAAGTCCTGAAAGGAGGATTACCAAAAAGTTATTAAGATAAGAAAGAAGCTCACAAGTAGAGCTATCTCTAAGGAAGCCATACAGGCTATCTGAGAGTAGATTATGAGATGAGAAATGCTTAAGAAATTTTGAAGTAAGAAGAGTTTCCAAGACTTTGGAAATGCAAGAAATGAGAACAATTAGACAATAGTTGCAGAGTTGAGAGCGGCCCAGAAAGGTAGGAAAACGTGGTGGGTAAGAACGACCCGTGTCATTTTCATCAAGGGATAACGAGGATAGTGGTGATCAACGACTCTCCTATAAAGAAGGATACATGCAGGGTAGGCCTGGGCCACAGACAAAGGGTGCAGGCATGTGGGCATATGACTCATCGGCTTCATCGCCCCCCACCGCAGCCTACTACCCATACTGCTCTCCAGCTATTACCACCAACACCACCACCATTTCTGCCACGCCACTCACTTTCTAGGGTAAAATGAGGAAGCATGAAAAGCTTTCTCATGGTATTGGTGATGATGAGGATGATGATAATAATGACTATGACAACATACCACTAACATCAATCCTGTCACCACGACGCCGCCTCAAGCTGGGTCGCCATTAGCTGGCCCATCCTCTGCCCTTGACCGCTAACCTGCCTCGACAACCCAACCTGTTCGTAAGCATTCCCAACCTGAATAACCTACCCAATCTGCCTCACTCAGCTCCCTTGTCTTACCTTTCCAACTGTCTCCAACCAGCTACCCTTCCTTACCTCCCCTCCCTGCTCACTTCTCCACCTCTCCCCACCCAGCCTCCCTGCCTTACCCCCCCTTATCTGACTTAGTTCCCCAACCCTCCTCACCTCTCCAAATGTCCTTACCCATCCACTCTGCCTCTTCAAGCCTTTCCTCCCCTGCCTACCTCACCTACTCAACCTGCTTCACCTACCCAACCTGTCTCGCCTACCCAACTTTTTTTTTCTTTTCTATAATCCATCTACTCCCTCTCGGGCATAGGCTGAGAGCCTTTACACTACACCGCTGAACACGGTGATGCCCGTGAGGTCTTGTTCCAGTCTAGGGAGTGAGACATGCGAAGCACCCCGGCTCGAAGCCACTCCATCTCTTAAGCCGCTTCGCCTCCGTGCTTCACCGTCTCATCCCCCACACTCGGACCCTCACTCAAAGAACGCCACCTATTGAGCAATATACTCACTAGGCATTGCCCCCCTGTAACATATTTTGAAGAAGGGAATATTCATACAATGCTATTTAATCAGGGAACAATGAGGGTATTTTTTTGGCATTTCGGTGTGCTATGGTAATGCACTGAAACTAGGTACAGCACAAATTCCATCCCAATAATATCTTCCCATTGACATATTGGGATTCGAACCCGGGTCCATTGGATTACCAGTCCAGTGGCAAGACCACTCTGCCACACCTCCCCTACCTAACCAACCAGCCTTTCCTGATACCTTCTTACCTCCTCCCTCTCCTGCCTCTTGACCTTCAAGAGGTCGAGTCCCAGATATTGGTAGTGGGAGGATGTCTAATACTGTACTTTGAACCACACATGTTCGATTTCCAGGGTGAGGAGGAAGCAGGCCCAACTGGACCCTTCAACAAGAATACCAATTGCAAGGAATTCTTTTTCCACTTCCTAACTACCCCTTTTGTCGAGCATATAGTTACGGAAACTAACAACCGGGGGACGTCCCATCTCACATCTTCTACTTTGCTACGACTGACTTGGCAACCACTCACAGTTGCAGAATTTTACGTCTTCATGGCAATTGTGCTTCTGATGGGTGTAGTCAAGAAGTCGACTATACAAAAGTATTGGGTGGTGGATCTCCTCATTGCGACCCCAATCTATGGCAAGCTTATGACCCGGAATAATTTCCAGGTCATAATGAGCAACCTCCACTTCTCCAGCTTCCTCACTGAATCGGGTTGCTGCGGGAGAACCAAAGAACCCCATGTTTGGGATCAGACCCGCCTTCATGGTACTCTGCGACATCTTCTGGACCACCATAAACCCCTAAAGAAAAATGAACATCGACGAGAGCTTGATCTTCTGGCAGGTAATATTGGTTTTCATCATCCCATCCCATCCCATCAAAACAACATCCCTATGGCCTCAACGTGTTCATCATGTGCGACTTCAAGATTGGGTATATCGTCGACATGATTCTATACATGGGGATGAAGACGGAGGTCAAACACCATCCCGAACTTGGATTGTCTGGGTTGATCGTGGCAACCATGATGGAGCCACGTGGACAATTGGTACACAAGCCCCGCCCTTCTCAAGTACCTGTGGGATCACGAGACGGGTGAATGTGGAACCGTCAGGCAAAATAGGAAGGGTATGCATAAATTGCCAACTCATCGGAAGGCCGGGAGCGTCATCTACAGTCACACAACATCTTGATGGTCTCATGGACGACCTCCTGACAACGGTACATCCTCCCGGTTTCGAGCCATCTGCTCGCCGACGATGGGGTACTGGGGAGGTAATCGAGAAGCTGATCATTGTCTATGACTACAACCAAAACATGAGGCTGGTAGAGAAGACAGACGTAGTCATCTCGTGGTACAAGATGTTCTTCGACTACATAGACATATATAATTATTATACAGTATATAATATATATATATATATATATACTGTATATATAAATATATATATATAAAATATATCTCACAAATACTAAATGTTTATTTACTCCCAGTCGGACTCAAACTACCGAAAGTCAGGATGAGATTTGATGCTTTAATCCACTAAACCACGGCGTGATAAAGGAAGCTTAACCTTTTCTTATTTATATTACGGAGAAGGAAAATCCTACTTGGAGATTTTATTTCAATTCATACACAAGTCGTACGATCCATATTCCAGGAGACCATACAGGGATTTTACAAGTTTCCCCACACAACTCGGGTTATAGTTGATTAAAGCATCGACTATCGTCCTGACTTTTCGGTTGTTCGAGTCCGACTGGGAGTATATATACACACAAATGTATTTATATTTAACCCTTAAAAAGCGGCTCACCACATAAGTCGAATTAAATAAAGCTGGACTATGTGGCGGCGCTCGACATAACTCGAGTGGCAATTTCAGCACGTAATGTTGCTGAGAGAGAGAGACAAGTGGTGGCAGGAGAGTAGCGAGTGTATGACTGCTCCAGACCACCGCGGCGAACCTACTGACACGAATCTCACCTCCCTCCTACCTCTCTCACTCGCTATATACGGAATTGTATCGGGAAAGTGGCTAATTACATGCTTTTTGCACTCGCGTTGCACGGTTATTGCAAGAAAACTAGCCATCATAAAAGGATCGTTATGGTGTCATTCGAAAGCTCTGTTTATGCCCTTTCTGGGATAGATACTTGTTTTACGTTCTGGGTCTTATTTAGGCATGAAAATGATCACGTAAACAGCCCTATTTTGGCTAAAAACACCCCGCTGGGCGGTACATATAAATAAACCGCATAGGCCGCTCGTAAAGGGTTGAATACATAAATATATATATATATATATATATATATATATATATATATATATATATATATATATACCGGTATATATATATATATATATACTGTATATACATAGCCTATACTTCTTGAACATAAGGACATGAGTCTGTAGAAAGCCAATTGGCCCACACAAGGCAGATCCCTCTCAAACTCAACCCTAATTATAGGCCCAGCTCACTAACACCGTAAGGACCGACCTCAGCAAAACTATCAGAGGTCAGAAAATGGGGTCTGCAGAGCCCCGATTGGCCCACACCCGGCATATCCCCCTCACACCCTACCTATCTCGTCTTTATGCCTAACTAATTTTTATCATAAAGCTCACTTTTCTTCTTGATCCCACTATAGCACTTAGTAGCATATTCCACCTATCTACAACTCTGTTACCAAACCAATATTTGCCTATATCTTTTCTGAAACGAAATATATTTAAATTCAAACCATTTGTTAGAGTTCTTTTACTATCACTGAGCTTTAGTACATCTTTCATGTCCCCTTCATTAATCAGGGAACGGTGAGAAGACTCTCAAGAGGTTTTGGTGGCGAAAGGTGACGAACCTCTTAAGATCCAAGGCATAAAAAAGTATTTTAAAAGGCCCCAGTAGCACTTAAAACAAAGGAATATAAGATTAACCTCTAAAGTGCTAAGCCCCTGTAGTATACACCATATCCCAGTGCGAAGGTATTCCGATTCATTCCTAACTAAAATGGTTAATTTACCATATATATAATTAATACTTATCCATATGCGCCTATTTTACTTTTAGTATGAACATATGAACATGGGAAAGCAATAAAACATGTAGGCTAGTAACAGCAATTGGCTGGTGAAAATTGTATATTTTAGCCCCGCGGTATTAATCTGGCCCAGAATGGCGAGACCGGCACACCCTCCCTCTCTCGTCTCTCGCATGGCACTGAGAGGACTGGGGCGGACTCAGACTGGCTTGGAGGGTCGGAGTTACACTCCTCCACCCTCCTCCCTCTCTCCCACTTGTCCTCCCACGAAAATACTCTATAAATATTGGGAATAATAGAGAAAATACCTGATAATTGAAGAGGGAGGAAAAAAGGGGGGGGGGGGGGGCACATTTGTAGGAGTGGTAGCAAGTAATGGAGGTAAATGATCTCACCTAAACACAAATCAATTTTTTTAAAGTGCTACTGGGGTGTTTTAAATAGAGTTTTTTTAGGGCTAGGATCTTAAGAGTCTTCCCGCAGCCGCCCAGTAGGACCTCTTAAGAGCCTTCCCGAAGCTGCCAGGTTAAGTGAAATAATTTCCCTCCATACCTATTATCACTCCTCCACATATGTAAAAAAAAAACTCCTTCAATTATCATCTATTTTTCCTCTTATTCACTGGTTTATTGGTTTATTTACCGTGCCAATATCTCCAACCTGGTTCCAATCTGTGTTCCTGCGCATATCCAGTGCGTGGGGAGAGAGAGAGAGAGAGAGAGGCTTCAGTCTGCCCCTAAGCTTCAAGAGAGGAGGGTATAGGGCTCGCGCACCTCTCACCTCATGACTGGAGGGTCGGCAATAATTCGCCTTTTTCACCCCCCAAATACTATTCCCACTTGTTTTATTGCTGTTACATGTTAATATCTTCATATTAAACTTAAAATAGGGGCATATGAATAAGTGTTAACAATATTTATCGTATAATGCCAATTTTAGGCGGGAATGAAGCCTAATATCATTGCCTGGTGGTAGGGTGCTCACTACCAATAGCTAGCGCTTGTCGGGTTAATCCCACTAACCAACTTGAACACCTCTATCATATCCCCACTAACTCTGCATCTCTCTAACGAATGTAAGCCTAATTTCTTCAACCTTTCTTCATATGGAAGATTTCTAATATTATGGAACATTTTTGTCATTCTACTTTGTACAGTCTCCAAGGAATCCATGTCCATTCTGTAATAAGGACACCAAAATTGAACAGAATAATCCATATGGGGTCTCACTAATGACAAGTAAAGTTTTAAGATAACATCAGCAGTTCTGTTACTCACTCCTAGAGATGAACCCCAGAATCCTGTTTGCCTTGTTTCGAATGCTTATACACAGTTTTCTAAGTTTCAAATCATTGCTAACAATCACGCCTAGATCTTTCTCACAGTCTGATTTTTTAATTCCATATAGGCTAGTTTATATTTTGCATTTGTATTCATCTTCCCTATCTTTAACCCCTGTCCAACACGTATGTTTGTAACTTTTACTACCTAAACGAGCTTCATTCCATGTTTTTTTTTCATGCATAAACAAGAGCCAGAGCGTAATACAATGTTTTTTTTTTTTTTTTTTTTTCTATATTCCAACTACTCCCTCTCGGGCATAGGCTGATAGCCTTTACACTCTACCGCTGAACACGGTGAGGCCCATGAGGTCTTGTTCCAGTCTAGGGAGGGAGACATGCGAAGCACCTATTCACGGCTCGAACCCAACTCTATCTCTGAAGCTGCCTCACCCCTGTGCTTCACAGTCTCACTCCCCAGGCTCGGACCCTCACTCTCAGAATGCCACCTATTGAGCAATTAACTCACTAGGCATTGCCCCCCTGTAGCATATTTTGAATATGGGAATATTCATACAGTGCTATTTAATTGGGGAACAATGAGGGTATTTTGTTTTGGCATTTCGGTGTGCTGTGGTAATGCACTGAAACTAGGTACAGCACAAATTCCATCCCAATAATATCTTCCCATTGACATATTGGGATTCGAACCCAGGTCCATTGGATTACCAGTCCAGTGGCAAGACCACTCTGCCACACCTCCCCTGTGAAAGGGCGATAATAGAGCTTTCCAATGACACCTGAATCACCCTTGTACGACCACGGGTTCTCTTGCAACGATCGTGCAACACGAAGGGAAAAACACTAAAATACGGTAATTTCCTGAGTTTTTTTTTCCTGGTCTCGCGAGGCCGTGAATGTGGAATGTTGTGGTGGGGAGCTCAGTTGCGGCAATGGGTCCGTGCCGAGCGGTCAGAGCCCGCCTATCATCCTCCCAACGCGTGGATCCTCTCTCAGAGCCAATAATGTGCTCAACATCCCTTCCGACATATGTCGGGCCCCACAGGGGTGGCATCGATTGTCTCGCCCGACATATGTTGGGCCCCGCGGCTTGAGTGTTAGTACCTTGCCTATGTGAATGTTAAATTTCATCTGCCCATTTACTGACCCTTCATGTAAGGTATCTAGATCCCTTTGGAGGCACTCAATGTCGCTATCTGAATCTACTATTCTCCCCATTTAGGTATCGTCAGCAAATTTACTTATCCTACTAGTTATACCTAAATCAAGGTCATTTATGTATATAACCAACAACAGAGGACCTAATAAAGATCCCTGGGAGACACCACTTTTGACTACTCCCCATTCTGATTTAATACCATTTATGCCAACTCTCTGCTTCCTACCAATTAGCCATGATCAAATTTATCCCAACAACGACCCACCTATTCCATGCGCCTCAACCTTTCTTATCAATCTCTCATGAGGGAGTCTGTCGAAAGCTTTACTGAAATCTAAATATATTATCTCATATGACTTGTCATTAGCTACTGCTTCATATACCTCTGAGAAAAAGCTAAGCACATTAGTAAGGCAAGAACGTCCCTGAGTGAATCCATGCTGGGATTTATTGATTAAGTTAAATGTTTCGAAGTGGTTTCTAATTTTCCTAGCAATAATTGGCTCTAGCAACTTTCCTATGATTGATGTGAGACTAATGGGACGGTAATTGGATGCTATTGATTTATCACCTTTTCTAAAGATAGAAACTACATTTGCAAGCTTCCAAGCTTCTGAAACTAAGCCTGTTTCTAATGACTTGTTAAATAGAAATGTTAATGGGTATCGTAACTCATCTCTGCATAAATAATAAACATAATTTCACAAATAAATTTAAGAATATAGTCTTTGCTTTTATGGGATATATTAGAGCTAATTCTAAGAAATCCAAAGATAACCGTATTAAAGATAAAGTCATGTCCACTTTAAATTATTCCTCTAAAATTTTAGACAAAATTAATGTTAACAGTCTTATTAATTCAAAGAAAGTTAAGTCCATGTTACCAGATGGTTGTAAAGATTTCAAACCATTAATAGTGTATTCATATGAACGACCTGTTGGGTCTATTATTTGTAATTATAATAAAGTTTTAGGAAATCTTTCAGATAATGATATTTTCAATAATAATAAATGCGTGTGTGAAAGAGTCATGGATATGCCAGCTAGCAGACGTGATGCACTAGCAAAGTTCATTTATAGTCCGATATGTCACATATTAACAGGTGATGTAGAACTAGTTAAACATTTTGCAAACGACAAATTAGCGGAGCTATGTCGTAAAGGGTTTAAATTTAGAATAGGGAGTAATAAAGTAACATGGGACATAATTTTAAAAGATATTGTTTTTTCAGTCAATAAATTAAAAGATAAATTGTTAAAAATTGCGTGCTGCAATGCGAGAGAACTAGAAGCATGGTCTAAATTATTAATTAAGTTAATTAGAAATAAAATTTTCTCGCTTAAAAATGAATTTAATCTTTCAGATTTTATAGACTATAATTATAATAAGCTTAAAGCTGATTTAATAAATTTACATAAACATTTTGTAATCACTACAGTAGATAAAGCCAGCAATAATTATAGCTTCACATGTAAGAAATTTTATCTTGAAAATATGAAAAAAGAATTAGGTATTAAGGGTAACATATTACGTAAAAATATTTGCGGTAATTCTGTTTATGAAATTCAAAATAATCTGAATATTGATAACTTAATCGATGAACATACCAAGAAAAATATAATATTTGATATTAAACTTTCTGATAAGAACAAGTGCATTGCAAAATTATACATGTTACCTAAATTTCATAAAAGACCTTATAAATATCGCTTTATTGCCGGAGCAAAATTTGCTACCACTAAAACTCTATCAGAACAAGTAGTAAATTGCTTAAAATACATTAAAAGTACTCATAAAAGATATTGTAATACCATCATGAGAAGAACTGGCATTAACTATTATTGGAGTGTTGACAATTCGTTAGAAGTTATTGATAAAATAAATACCATGCCGAAAGTTACCTCGGTACATAGCTTCGACTTTTCAACTTTGTATACCAATTTGCCTTTAGATTTAGTATATTCAGAGCTTTGCTTTATTATAGATTTGCACTTTGACAGGTTCGTTAGGAATGGTAATTATTTCATAAATGTTTATACATATTTTAATAATGCATCACTTAGCTCTACTCCCACTAGTTCTGTATATTATGATAGAACTAAACTTAAAGATGCCCTTAAATTCCTCCTTTTCAATACTTATGTTAGATTCGGGCCGTACATTTTCAAACAAATATTAGGAATTCCTATGGGTGGAAATGCTAGCCCTTTAATTGCAGACTTATTCTTGCTTGCTTTAGAATTTAAATATATAAAAGACTTAGTTGACAGTAGCAAGAAAAATAAAATTCCAGAAAAATTAGCACTTGCTAAACTGTTAAGTAATAATAGTAGATATATTGATGATATTCTTGTTTGCAATTTGTTAAATTTTAATCAAGTTGCTAAACTTATTTACCCTAATTCTATTCCCCTCACACAATGTAACGTAAATTATAAAGTTGAACATTTTCTTGATATAAATATAGAGATTGTTAATGAACAGTGCATACTTAAAGTATATCACAAAGTTGATGATTTTAATTTTAACGTAATAAACTTTCCTTTCCCTAGTAGTAATATCGATAGTAAAATAACTTATAATTGTTTTTATTCCCAATTAATAAGATTTTGTAAAATCTGCACTAAAGTAGATGACTTTTGGGCTAGAGCTAGGTTACTATACAGACTCTTAGTGGACAGAGGTTTTGAGGCAAGTAAATTGTTCCATAAATTTAATCTTTTTAGGGTCAATTATTGTGACTGTATTCTAAAATTTGACATCAATAATTTTAATCAAGCATTTTTAACTTGAAGTTTCTTGTATAACCTCTGCTTACTTTTTGTCTGTATTTATTGTTTATCTTTTTCTTTTTCTATTATTATTATTATTATTATTATTATTAATATTGATGATTTTTTAAATTTATTGTTCTTGTTAAAAGAGTACTCTTTGTTTAAATCTGTTGTTACTTCATATTTTGCAATTATTTGTCTTTATATTATATGTATTCATTGTCGATGGTATCAATTGCTTACTTTTGCGATTTCCTTAGTTTATTTGTGCTATAAATGTAGGTTATTTGTAGGGTAGTTATTGATAGGGGTCACTTGAGGCATGCTATGCTTACAGGTACCTACCCGATAGCACTATCGTTAGTGAGTGCTGTACTGTATTTTATATATTATTTTGTAATAGTATAGATATCTTATCAATATTTGTATTTTGTACTATTGTTAATGTCTTGTCATGTTGCAAATTTGATTTTAAATAATATTTTGACATTTAACATGTAGTTTCTTTATTCATGCAGAGTTTAGTAAAATTTGCCAGAACGTCCCGGACTTCCCAAACTTGACTACTTCCTTTAACGTGACGATAGTGCGTTGTTATATGTGCGATTAGTTTGCTTGGGAAACAGATTAACTTGCTTATGTAGTAATGTACACCCTATGTGGTGGATTGTGTTCTTTTATTTAATAATTTTCATTTTAGTAAGCGTTGTTTCCACATAGCGATTTTGATAATTTAATTTGACTTTATATTGTCCTTGTCCCAATTTTGGTTTGTTTAGTTTGCAAGTTTTACATTTTAATTTAATGCTCTAGCATATACCTCATCAGGACCAGGCGATTTCTGAGGTTTCAGTCTGTCAATTTCCTTAAACACATCATTTCTACTTATAGTATTATACATATTTTGTATACTATCGCTATATACCTTAAGGGACTTCTGGAAACTGTGCCAAATTTTAATTAGTGAAAACGGAAAGAAAATGTCTTTTTAAGGTACAGCACATTTTTAAATCATATTCAATAATTTCTCCCATCGAAGTGTACATCTCTAACTTTAGATTTATAAAGTTGGTAAAAAGCTTTAGGATTATTTTTTGAGTCGTTCGCAATCTTTATTTCATAATTTCTTTTAGCTTTCACAATTTCCTTTTTGACCAGTCTTGATAGAGTCTGATAGTAAATAAGTAGGTGATTTTCGCGTTTCTTAATTTTCCTATATATTCCTTTCTTTTTTCCTAGATCTATTAGTATAATATTCATCCATTTTCGTTGGTTCTGTGTCGATCTATATATTTTTTTTGGGAGGGGGATATATTTATTTTGAGAATTTTAGAGTGAAGCAATAAACTGTTCATATGTAGCTGTCAAGTTTAACTCTGGCTTATACCGACTTAACCCGGGAAAGGTGCCGAGACTCTTAAGAGGTTTTACTAGGCGAAGGCACTGAGACTTTTAAGAAGTTAGGCATAAAAAATGCCTTTTAAAACACCCCACTGGCACTCAAAACAAAGTAATATGTGATTAAGTGAGATAATTCCCCTCTATACCTCCTATCACTCCTCCACATGTGGACACAATTATCACCTATTTTTCATCTTATTCTCCCTTTTTATCGGGTAATTTTTAGCGCGAATTTCCCGCCTGTGGTCTCAGGGGAGGCAGTTAGAGATCCTAGCAACAGAGAGACTTCACTTGCAAGACTTTAGTATCGATCGGGATGTGAGAGAGAGGATATACGTCGCGCCGGCTCTCCCCTCCTGATACGATCGGTCAGCAATAATATATCTTTTTCACCCCCCAAATACTATTCCCACTTGTTTTATTGCAGTTACATGTCAATATCTTCATATTAAACATAAAATAGGCACATATGAATAAGTGATACCGATATTTATAGTAAAATGACGATGCATCGGGAATAAACCAAAATACCTTCGCCTGGCGGGACGTTTCAAATACCATAGCTTTAATGGTTAAGAAAGGTATCTGAGAGGGAGTACGTTCATTGGCACACCTTGATCCACTTAATTGCTAAGAAGAGCCCTAAGGCTCTTCTTAGCCCACCATAATCGGCTATTCTGAAATCTGGGATGAGTGTCTCATTTTCTTTACCATTTCCTGTCCATTGTATATTGAAGTAACTAGATTTATGATAGCTATTTCCTAGTTGGTCTCCTATCTCTACATTATTTATCATATTACTGAGAAATAAACCAAGGATATTTTTACCGCTAGTCAGCGAGTCTATGAATTGAAATTAAAAAATTTCTTGTACCGCCTCAATAAACTCTTCAGCATCTGAGTCGCCGATTTGATGCTGCCCATCTATATTAGGAAAATTAAAATCCCCCATAATGCACACATTGCTAAGCCTTGATGCTATTTTCACTTCTTGCCATAAAGATATACCTTAATTCATTACTACTCATATTTGGTGGTCTATATGTAACTCCAATAACTATGGTGTCGCTACCTTCGCTAACCTCTACCCAAACACTTTCGTTATAATTATTTAGTCTAATACCTGATTTAGTACAGCATTTTAATTAACTCCTAACAAACACTGTTATTCTGCCGCCCCTCCTACTTGTTCCGTCATATTTAAATAAAACATATCTTGGTATATGAAATTCTGCTAAAAAATGCCTTGATTCTGTATTAATCCATGTTTCAGTTAGCGCTATTATGTCTATATACTCATTGCTAACAAGTTCGTCCATTTTGTTACATAAACTCCTTCAGTTTGTGTAATATAATCTCAATGTATTTCTTTTATTGGTGTCTAATGGGCCTGTATTTCTTCTATTAGTATATATTTGACTGTTGTTATTATCTTGTACTATGGTAAATATTGTACCACTATTAATATGACTAACTTCTATTACTGTATAATCGCCTATTGTTTCACTGTTATTAATATCACCTAATTTCCTTTCCTGTCTATTATTTCTATCACCTAATAATATTTTTTGTTTTCTTTTGATGGGATATTGCCAATTTAAAACCCCACCTCAACTACTCTATCAACTACAGACGAAACATCGATGAGCTCCAGAACTTCGCCAACCTACTTCTTTCAACCTTGTCTGCATTAAAGAAAATCTACTAGCTGTATATATATATATATATATATATATATATATATATATATATATATATATATATATATATATACCGTATATCTCGGTGATCAATTACGTTTGGTTTCATCTTCAATATAATGTGATATAGACAAGCTCTGTATTAGCCGGAGATATGTAAATCTATTGACTGGATTAATCAAGGTATCTTTATTATCACATTAATAACGATAAGCCCTTCCCAAGTTAAATTTATAATAGTGCTAGACACAAGATAATACAGTTCTCTCTCTCTCTGTAATCTATCAATTAAAATAATGACAATTCACTCTTTCTAATAGATCTAATCTATCAATAACCATATATGTATACATCCATTTCTCTGATCATAACCGTATTTAGTGGAATCCCGGTTTGATGAGAGCCCACGTTGTAAACATTCAAGAGTATAAAGATGGTATGGAATATGTGAACCTTGCTGCAATTACTACATTAGGGCTTAAGGGGAGGCAGTCCGTTTTTCTGGACATCCTTCTCCCTAATGTTTAGCCCCACTAGTTTTGAGATTATAAGATGCCTTTTAAGAAAAAAACTAATGCCCATTAGTTTGGCGATTTTAGCACCTTTTGCCCCATTTTGTTGTTAATTTTAAGACCTTTCGTGCCATTTAGGTGTCTATTATTTCCTGGCGAGCGATAGCGAGCCTGCAATTTTAAGAGGAACCGGCCTGTGGCCGGGACGTTTTTCTACCAATAAATTTACACTTATCTTGAAGGGGGGTCTAGGGTGTGTTTTTCTAAGCTTGATGGAGGTCTAGGGAGGAAACTAAAAAAATATATGAATAAATTAATTAATAGACCCAACAAACGGCCAGTCTCCCCTTAATAAGCTGCACCACATCCATTGGACCATATATAAATAGACTTACCCGGACGTGAATTTTGTTTTTGTCGTCAGTTTAGGCAAACCGGCCACGCAGCAACACTGTACACTCAAAAGTTTGGCATGACCGCCGCTCGACCTAGCCGCGTTTAAAAATAGCCTTCAAACTTTTCTTAGCATGTTGCCTCATAGCTCAGTTGGTAGAGGTTAAGACCTCATAAACAGGAAAACCAGTGTCCGATCCCACTCGGATCTAGTGTATTTTATATTATTATTTAGTTATATTAGTTATATAAAATTAGATTATATTAGGTTAGGTTAGGTTAGGTTAGGTTAGGTTAATCTAATATAATATGATTATGGTGGGGCAGTGATGCCAAACTTCTGAGTGTACAGTGGTGCCGCCTGTCCGGTTTGCCTAAACTGACTACCAATTTTGTTTTCGTTACCCAGACATCTCACCAGAGGCACAAGGAACATGTTATTCCGCCCATGTTCCGGTAATTAAAATGTTTACACGAAACACACATATACATATCACACGTTAATGTGTTCTTTCAGGGAATATCACAACCATAATTTTAACCTAATTTTCAACACAAACACACACACACTTACTGTTCACATCTGCATTTAATTGAAAGTATAGTTCAATTTCTCATTATATTTAAACTTACAAAGGAGTACTTCTTGATATATAACTATTCTCTCTCTCTCTCTCTCACCTACTCTAGTCCTGTACGTGGTCCTGTGTGGTGTATAGGGAGGGGGAAGGTGTTGACTGCACTGAGTGCCTCTTCTCACTAACTGTCTGTCTACACGGTAACGTATATTATTAACTGCTTCCATCAAACCCCCCCCCCCCCTCCCCTACCATCCACGCGCCTCCCCCCTTACACACGCACGCACACACACGCACACACTCACGGGCAAGCCAATACATAAGGGCATACTTTGTTTCGCTCTCTCTCGCTCTCTCTCTCTCGCTCTCTAGTGGTTGTCCCCTCACAGGATGGGGGGTGCTGCTCAATAAACTCGCCCCTCGGGGCAAAATCAAAAATCAATCTCTCTCTCTCTCTCTTATGTATTGCTCATGTCTGTTTCAGATACCTTTTTTTTTGTGATTAGAATTACGAATTTAGGATCTTGCTTCGTGATCAGTTAATTAATGTGTTGCATAATAAAGCATATCATGTTCAAGTCTTTACTTATAAGATACCATGATATTTAGATCTTATTGAAATCTTATTGTTTTATGAATCCTAAATAATAAAACAAGTCACGGCATATATTTCTTCATAATTAGATACTATGATATTAAGATTTTAATATAACGAGTGCATTATACTGTATAATACTCTTATCTCCATCATATCTCACTATACCCTACCTTTCCCCGGGAATGTGCGGCACCTGGGATTACCTGGATGTTGCGAGATTTCCATAAAGAGCATCCTGAGGTTATAACTTCAATAACACAAAAACAACAACAAAAACCCCATCAGTCCGAAGTGGTCTTTTTTACCTGTTATTCTGGATAACATCAGACGTTTTAATGCAGTTTATGAAGGGTCTATGTAAATATATTTTTTTATTAATTTCACCACAACACCAAACACCTCCAATTAAATTAATGAAAGCATTATAGGCGATCCAGATGGTTTATAGAGATAGTATTTACTCTTTTCAGTCCTAGAAGTAGATCATAAGCTACATAAAATTGTATAATACTAAATAGTAAAATAATGTGATAGAGCTCAAAGGGTTAATTATAAAACTGTCATGGTATCCTCTATCAGTCATATACAGTAAATGAAAGACTCGTCGTAACCATGGGCAACAAAGGCTTAGGCTTACTTGTCATACACTTAGAAATTATTAGGTTTGAAAAGGATAATTCAAATATCCATAATAATCTACCCGTTAAAATGTCTATTGACGGTAATATTCCCATCTTAAACAGGGATAAAAAGTTATATAATAGGAGGTGGCTGTACGCACCAGCCAAACAGGTATTAACCCGTACAGCCCCAGCGACGCGCCTGACGCGTCGGCGATGTATGTAACGCACAGCCCCAGAGACGCGCCTGGCGCGTCACCCTAATTGCGCCGACCGTGACCTCAGGTGTAGCCACTCAAGAGGGCTCAGATTTGTATGGGAACTGTGTACGTATCCCACGCAACCGTGCCGATGGTTGAAAACTCTCAAAGTCCACGTGCGTGCGCGCGAGCGCGCAATAACCTGGTTTTTTGGGATAATTGCCTTCAATTTTTTACTCTTGTAAAATCCATTTTTGGGGGCTCTGTAGGACCATTTTTTAAGCTTTTTGAGCGATTTTTCGTGGTTTTTCCTTCATTCCTAACCCATTCGCTATTGTTTCTGGAATAAAACCATTTTTTGAAAACCGGCCGGGTTCTGGTGCGCAAACATTACAAAACTAGCCGGGGCTCCACGGGTTAAGGAAAACGGGTACTCCTGTTTCACCACCTGGCCTCCCTAGCTGATCCTTTCCGTGCCTCACCTAAACAGAGGGCAAACCCAGTTTGCCCTCCTAAACACCTTCTCTCTCATTCAATACACTACATTACATTAATGTTATCTTCCCACAATCTAATTTCAGATCGCCAGTATAGTTTCCTTAAGGGTCGCTCTACTGGCGATATTCTTGCATATCTTACTAACTCTATGTCATCCTCCTTTCGGAAAATCTGTGAGACTTTTCTGTTGCACTAGACATATCGAAAACATTCGTTAAGACTCTGGCATAAATCTATAATTTCCAGACTACCCTCCTTCGGTTTATATCCCTCTATCTGTACCTTTGTCTCTAATTTCCATTCTGACCGTTTCATAGCTGCAGTTGTGGACAGCCATCGCTCACTTCCTCAACCTATCAACTCCGGTGCTCCTCAGGGTTCTGTCCTGTATCCAGTTATCTTTCTACTATTAATTAATGATCTCAACTGTACCTCTAGTCCCGTCCACTCATATGCGGAAGAGTCTACCTTGCACCATTCAACTAATTGTTCACAACATCCCAGTATGCAATCACTCCAAAAATCACGTGACATAAGAACATAAGAAAATGGGAGTCTGCAAAAAGCTGATCGGCCCACACAAGGCAGATCCCTGTCACACCCAACCCCAATTACATAACAACATAAGGTAATAAGATCGCGGGAAACTGCATTTGGCCATGCGGTCCACATGAAGCAGCTCCCATTCACACCCAGCCCATATCACCCATATGGGAATCCAACTTATGCTTAAAGCTTTCAACTGTTTCTGAGCTAATTACTGTTCTGGGCAGTGCATTCCAAATGTTAACAACTCTATTTCCAAACCAGTGCTTTCCTATATCTTTCCTAAATCTAAACTTATCTAACTTGAAACCATTTGAGCGAGTTATGTCGCCGTTCTTTAACTTTAATACCTCATCTATATCGCCCTTATTTAAACCTTTTATTCATTAGGATAATGGATAATAGAGCTGAGCCGACTCAGCTCCAACCTCTGACGCTGTGCTACCTACCACCACCAGTATCCCCACCACCACCACCACCAAGGGAGCTTCTGCCACCACCAGGGGTTCTCCAACTGCAGCTGCTGGATCCTCCCGAGGGAAAGGTAAGTCTGTGTCCCGAGAAGGTAAGTCTGTGTCGATTGTGGGCGACTCCATGGTAAGACATTTAGTTAGGGCTACCCGCACTAAACTTAGGAAGGTTGTGTGTCTGCCTGGCCATGGAGTTGGGAGGGTTTTAGAGAAGATGGACCACATCTTGGAAGATAGTGGAGATAACCCATTATCTGTCTCAGTGCCGGGAGTAACGATGTTGGTAAGGGTAGAAGTGAGGAACTGCTGCAGCAGTATCGGAATGTGTTAGATAAAGTTAGGATGAAGGGAGGGATCCCTGTAGTACATTGTATCCTACCCAGAAGAGGAGTTCCCAAGGAATGGACATCCAGGGCGATTGGTGTCAATTGCCGTTTGGAGAAATATTGCAAAGAAAAAGCAATACCATTCATTGATAACTGAGATAGTTTCTATGGGAGAGATGGGATGTACGCAAGGGATGGGGTTCATCTTTCACGGTTAGGGGTTTCTACATTAGCTAGTTCTTTAGATAGGGTGGTTGTGGGGTTTTGAACAGAAATATTGAGAGTGTAAATGAGAGGTTAAATGGAACAATTTTAGCGTCAGGCGAAAGCGATAAGGATATTCAGTCTCATGCTAAAAATGATGACTATAATGCAAATGATAGTAGTGATGGTGCAACGGAAGATGGAAATGTCGTTAGAAATAAAGGTAAATTAGGTATAAAGAAAAGAAGTAAATTGAGAGTATATTACACAAACTGTAGGAGTCTATGTAACAAAATGAACGAACTTAGAGCCCTTGTTAGGAAAGAAAATATAGACATAATAGCGCTAACTGAAACGTGGATTAATACAGAAACCAGGCATTTTTTAGCAGAATTTGATATACCAGGATATAGTTTGTTTAAATATGACCGAACAAGTAAGAGGGGTGGCGGTATAGCAGTGTTTGTCAGGAGTACATTAAAAAGCTGTATTAAATCAGGTATTAGACTAAATAACGATAATGAAAGTGTTTGGGTAGAGGTTAACGAAGGTAGTGAGACCATAGTTATTGGAGTTATGTATAGACCGCCAAATATGAGTAGAAATGACGGAACGTCATTATGGGAGGAAATTAAAATGGCATCAAGGTTTAGCAATGTGTGCATTATGGGGGATTTTAATTTTCCGAATATAGATTGGCAGCATCAAATAGGAGACTCTGATGAGTTTATAGAGGTAGTAGAAGATAGTTTTTTATTTCAATTCATAGATACGCCGACTAGAGGTAATAATATTCTCGATTTAGTTTTCAGTAACAATGAACATATGGTAAATAATGTAGAGATAGGGGACCACCTAGGAAATAGTGACCACAATTCTGTGTATTTTAATATACAATGGAAAGGTAATACCAGAGAGAATACAACATTAATACCTGACTTTAGAAAAGCCAATTATGGGGGGTTAAGAAGAGCCCTATTAGCTGACCCTATGGTCAAAAAATTAAGTCGATCCAGGTGTCCAAATGAGTGTACCCCTTCTCAGGCACCTGTCATCTTAAGTCAGGAAGAGACGTCAACCTTGGTAGATACATACAATAATTTTATCAAGTCAGTATTCAATGCACAAAATAAATACATCCCCAAAAGAAAATTTAGATCAACCCAAATGGATGAATAATAGACTATTAGATCTTCTAGGACAAAAGAGAGGAATATATAGAACAATTAGGAAAGGCGAAATTCACCTACTTGCTTACTATCAGAATCTATCAAGACAGGTAAAAAAGGATATTAGGAAAGAAAAAAGAAATTATGAAATTAAGGTTGCCAAGGACTTAAAAATTAATCCTAAAGCTTTTTACCAACTATGTAAATCCAAAGTTAGAGATGTAATTGGTCCCCTTAAAACTTCGATAGGAGAAATGACAGAAAATGATTTAGAAATGTGCAGTACATTAAATAGTCAATTTCTTTCCGTTTTCACTAATGAAAATTTGGCACAGTTTCCAGAAGTCCGTAAGGTATATAGCGATAGTATAGAAAATAGGTTAAGTACGGTTACTATAAGTAGAAATGATGTGCTTAAGGAAATTGACAGACTAAAACCTCATAAATCGCCTGGTCCTGATGAGGTATATGCTAGAGTATGTAGGGATGAGTTAAGTTACCCATTAACATTTTTATTTAACAAGTCATTGGAGACGGGTATAGTTCCAGAAGCTTGGAAGCTTGCAAACGTAGTTCCGATCTTCAAAAAAGGTGACAAATCAATAGCATCCAATTACCGTCCCATTAGTATTACATCAATCATAGGAAAGCTACTAGTCAATTATTGCTAGTAAAATTAGAAACCACTTAGATACATTTAATTTAATAAATTCTTCTCAGCATGGATTCACTCAGGGACGTTCTTGCCTTACTAATTTGCTTAGTTTTTTCTCAGAGGTATATGAAGCAGTAGATAATGACAAGTCATATGATATAATTTATTTAGATTTCAGTAAAGCTTTCGAGAGAGTCCCCCATGAGAGATTGATGAGAAAGGTTGAGGCGCATGGAATAGGTGGGGCGTTGTTGGGATGGATTAGGTCATGGCTAATTGGTAGGAAGCAGAGAGTCAGCATAAATGGTACGAAGTCAGAATGGGGAGCAGTCAAAAGTGGTGTCCCCCAGGGATCTGTATTAGGTCCTCTGTTGTTTGTTATATACAAAAATGACCTTGATTTAGGTATAACTAGTAGGATAAGTAAATTTGCAGACGATACCAAAATGGGGAGAACAATTGATGCAGATAGAGATATAGAGTGCCTCCAAAGGGATCTAGATACCTTACACGAATGGTCAGTAAATTGGCAGATGAAGTTTAACATTGACAAATGCAAGGTATTAAAGATAGGGAAGATGCATACAAATGTTAAATATAAACTAGCTAATGTGGAATTAGAAAACTCGAATTGTGAGAAAGATCTAGGTGTGTTTGTTATCAATGATTTGAAGCCTAGACAACAGTGTATAAGCGTTCGAAACAAGGCAAACAGGATTCTCGGGTTCATCTCTAGGAGTGTGAGTAACAGAACTGCTGATGTTATCTTAAAACTTTACTTGTCATTAGTGAGACCCCATATGGATTATGCTGTTCAATTTTGGTGTCCTTATTACAGAATGGACATAGATTCATTGGAGAGAGTACAACGTAGAATGACAAAAATGATCCATAATATTAGAAATCTTCCGTATAAAGAAAGGTTGAAGAAATTAGGCTTACATTCATTAGAGAGACGCAGAGTTAGAGGGGATATGATAGAGGTGTTCAAGTGGGTTAGTGGGATTAACAAAGGGGACATGACAAATGTACTAAAGCTCAGTGATAGCGAAAGAACTCGTACCAATGGTTTCAAATTAGATAAATTTCGTTTCAGAAAAGATATAGGCAAATATTGGTTTGGTAACAGAGTTGTAGATGGGTGGAATGGACTACCAAGTGCTATAGTGGGATTAAAAACGATAGGGAGCTTTAAGATAAAATTGGATAAGCATATGGACGAGAAGGGTTGGGTGTGAAGGGGGATCAGCAGGGTTGGGCCAATCAGCGCTCTGCAGACCCCCGTAATCCTGCGTTAATCTCTAACCGTTTTGGTAAGATGATCCTCAGGGTATTAGAGTGTTGAGCCTATAATTGGGCTTTGTAATTGGGGTTGTGTGGGACAGGGATCTGCCTTGCTTAGGCCAATCGGCTTTCTGCAGACTCCCATTTTCTTATGTTCTTATTTAAATACCTCTATCATGTCTCCCCTACATCTTCGTCTCTCTAGTGAGTGCAGGCCTAAGACTTTCAACCTCTCCTCATACGATAAATTTCTAATATTATGTATCTTTTTGGTCATTCTTCTTTGGACTGCCTCTAAATGGTCGATATCCATTCCATAATAAGGGCACCAAAATTGAACAGCATAGTCTAAATGGGGTCCTACTAGAGCTAAGTATAGTTTTAAGAAAACTTCAGCAGTCCTGTTGCTAACACTCCTAGATATGAATCCTAGAATTCTATTTGCCCTATTCCTAACACTTATACACAGTTTTCTGGGTTTCAGATCAATACTAATGAGCACCCCCAGATCCTTCTCACACTCTGAGTTATCCAATTTTACATAGTCTAGTTTGTATTTAGCATCTAAATTACGATTTTCAATCCTTAATAACTTACATTTGTCTACATTGAAACTCTATCTGCCAATTTATGGACCACTCGTGCAAGTGATCGAGATCATTTTGAAGACATTCCCTGTCGCTAGCTGACTCTATTATCCTACCTATTTTAGTATCATCAGCAAATTTACTGATCCTACTCTTTATGGCAGAGTCAAGATCATTTATGTAGATAATGAACAGAAGGGGCCCCAAAACCGACCCTTGGGGGACCCCACTTTTAACTAATCCCCAGTCCAATTTTACACCAATTATACTAACTCTCTGTTTCCTACCAATCGGCCATGACTTAATCCACTCGAGTAGCATCCCCCCAATACCATGTCCTTCGATCTTCCTTAACAGCCTTTCATGTGGAACTTTATCAAAGGCCTTACTGAAATCTAAGTAAACTATATCATATGACTTGTCGTTATCTACCGCTTCATAAACCTCAGAGAAAAAACGGAGTAAATTTGTTAGGCAGGATCGTCCTGGAGTGAAACCATGTTGAGAGGGATTTATTAACTTGAACATATCTAAGTGATTTCTAATTTTCCTGGCAATAATTGATTCTAGCAATTTCCCTATAATTGATGTGAGACTAATAGGACGGTAATTTGATGCTATGGACTTATCACCTTTTCTAAATATCGGAATTATATTTACGAGCTTCCATGAATCAGGAACTAAGCCTAAAGCTAGTGAATTATTAAATAGGTGAGTTAATGGGTAACTTAATTCGTCCTTTCATTCTTTTAATACCCTAGCATGCACCTCATCTGGACCTGGAGATTTCTGGGGTTTTAGTCTATCTATTTCCTTAATTACTTCGTCACTAGTGACCTGAACTGTGCTTAATATTTCGTCTATACTACCGTTAAAAACTTGGTTGACTACTGGAACTTGATCTAAATTTTCGTTTGTAAAAGCAGAAAGGAAATTACTATTTAGAGTATTGCACATTTCTAACTCATCATCTGTAATCTCACCTATGACATTCTTAAGAGGCCCTACTGTATCCTTTACCTTAGATTTATACAATTGATAAAATGCTTTAGGGTTGTTTTTAGATTAATTTGCTACCTTGATTTCGTAGTTTCTTTTTTCCTTCCTAATTTTCTTCTTTACATGCCTCGACAAGTTATGGTGATATCCTATAAGGTGGATTTCGCCTTTCTGTATTTTTCTGTATACACCTCGCTTTCTACCTATAAGATCTACTAATTTATTTGTCATCCATTTTGGTTGGTTTGTATGTGATCTAAATTTTCTTTTTGGTATATATTTATCTTGTTCGCTCTGTAAGGCAGAGATGAACTGATTATACACTATTTAAATTTTCAGTTGGTTGTCTAACTATCTCAGCTGTGTGACCCACCTGGCCCTGACCTCTCGGTTCTGCTGGAACTAATCGGCTTACTTGACCTAAATCTCCTGCCTCCCCTTTAATTCTGAGTGATCGTTTTAATCCCCTAAAATTGGCTTTCCTAAAGTCAGGGATAAGAACCTTATTTTCCTTTGGTTTATGATTTAATTCTATAGATAAATATATTTATTTATGGTCACTGTTCCCTAGCTGGTCGCCCACTTCTAAATTTGTTATCCCATTTTCTCTGTTGCTAAGAACTAGGTCAAGAATATTATATCCTCTAGTTGGCGAATTTACAAATTGACAGAGAAAGTAGTCTAGTACTACTTCAAGAAAATCTTCGGATTCGTTATTGCTAGTTTGATTAACCCAGTCTATACCTGGAAGATTAAAGTCGCCTAAAATGCAAACATTATTATTCTGAGAAGCCTTACAGATTTCTTCCCATAATAATTTGCCTAAATTTCGACAAAGACAGGGTGCCCTATATATGGTTCCCAAAACAATTGTCTCACCTTCCCCGCTAATCTCTACCCACACACTTTCATTTTCGCTATTTGTTTTAATATCTGATCTAAGGCAACATTTTAAAGCATCCCTGACATAAATTGCAACTCCACCTCCCCTTCTGTCTGTTCTGTCATATTTAAATAAATTGTATCCTGGCATATGAATTTCTGCTAATAGATGTCTAGAGTCAGTATTTATCCAGGTTTCTGTAATCGATACAATGTCTATATTTTCCTTGCTAACAATTGCCCTAAGCTGATCCATTTTGTTACATAAACTTCTACAATTTGTATAATATACCCTCAACTTATTACTATTTTTTTTAACTAATTGTCTATCGTTTTTAAGTAACTTATTATTTTCTTCGATTTCACTGCAGTCAATGCTATCATAATAGCATTGTCTAACGACATTTCCATCTTCCGTTGCACCATCACTACTATCATTAGCAATATAGTCATCATTTTTAGCATGAAACTGAATATCCTTATCGCTTTCGCCTGACGCTAAAATTGTTCCATTTAACCTCTCATTTACACTCTCAATATTTCTGTTCAAAAACCCCACAACCACCCTATCTAAAGAACTAGCTAATGTGGAAACCCCTAACCGTGAAAGATGAACCCCATCCCTTGCGTACATCCCATCTCTCCCATAGAAACTATCCCAGTTATCAATGAATGGTATTGCTTTTTCTTTGCAATATTTCTCCAACCGGCAATTGACACCAATCGCCCTGGATGTCCATTCCTTGGAAACTCCTCTTCTGGGTAGGATACAATGTACTACAGGGATCCCTCCCTTCATCCTAACCTTATCCAACACATCCCGATACTGCTGCAGCAGTTCCTCACTTCTACCTTTTTTTTTTATTTTGTTATTTTTTTTTTAAGAGACAATGAACGGAGGAAGGAAAAACACAGATAAAACAAAAAGGTCCATGTGCCTAAAGGCACCCTCCATTCATAAAATGTTTGTAACAACTGGATTTAAACATTTGTAGATTGTAAGTTTGTGGAAAGCAATTCGAGGGAAGTGAATTCCAAAGAGTAGTAGCTCTGGGGATAAATGAATTCTGATAAGCAGAAGTTCTGCATTGTGGAGGAGAAAGTGTAAATTCATGGGCGCTCTCAGCTGCCCTAGTTCTACGGGAAAGATGTGGAGAGGCGGCACAATTGAAGCAAGTTCCTCGGAACAATTGCTGTGAAAATATCTGTAGAATAATGCAAGGGATGCAACGTTTCTTCGTATGGATAATGTAGGAAGGTCCTGTGTGATTGCAGGGTTATTGATTAATCTAATAGCTTTATTTTGAATTTTGTCCAACTGCCTCAATGCAACCACTCCACTTCCACCCCACAGAGGTGAACAGTAATCCATCTGAGAACGCACATGACTTTTATATATTACGGCCAACTGCTCGTCAGTGAAGAATTCTCGAACTCTGTACAAGAGTCCCAGTTTTTTAGAGGCATTCTTAGCAATGCTTCTAACATAATGTGTCCAGCTCAAGTTAGTAGTTAATGTTACACCGAGAATGTCAATACTAGGGGAAGTGGGAATATTTACATCATTAAAAAATATATGGGAGTCAGTGAGATTTTGTCGGTTAGAAAATTGAATGTACTTTGTTTTCTGTGCATTAAAGGAAACTAGATTCTTTTGTCCCCATCCATTAATTCTAGAAAGGTCCTGGTTCAGAGAAATTGCAGTGTTTATTTTTGAATTTATAAGATCGGGTTGGGTGAAAGAATTGGTAAATGTGAAGGAACTGTGGAGTGTTGAGTCATCTGCGTAGGAATGTATTGGATTATGAGTGGTAGATATGAGATCATTGATATGAATGAGGAACAGAATTGGGGCCAAAACTGATCCCTGGGGAACACCAGCATTTATTGAGTGAAATTGAGAATAAAGGCCATCTACCATTACACGTATTTTTCTGTTATGAAGATAAGAAGAAATTAGTGGAACTAATGATGCAAGGCCGTAGTGTGACATCTTCGACAATAAGGATTGATGCCAGACTCTATCAAATGCCTTTGATATATCCAGTGCTATTGTATGTGTTTCACCATGTTGGTCTGTAGCTTGGTTGATTTGATGCGTAAGAAGGCAAAGCATGTCTGCAGTTGATCGACATCGTCTAAAACCATATTGCCTATAACTGATTAATTTATTATTCTCAAGATGCTTAACCCATAACTGTCGGGGCGCAACATAAGTCGAGTATAATAAATCTGGACTATCTGGCGGCGCTCGACATAGGTCGTGTGGCAATTTCAGCACGTAATGTTGCTGAGAGAGAGAGACAAGTGGTGGCAGGAGAGTAGCGAGCGTATGACTGCTCCAGACCACCGTGGCGAACCTACTGACACGAATCCCACCTCCTCCCTCCCTCCCTCTCTCAGTCGCTATATACGGAATTGTATGGGGAAAGTGCCGAATTACATGCTTTTTGCACTCGCGTTGCGCGGTTGTTGCAAGAAAACTAGCCATCATAAAAGGATCGTTATGGTGTCATTGGAAAGCTCTGTTTATGCCCTTTCAGGGATAGATACTTGTTTTACGCTCTGGGTCTTATTTAGGCATGAAAATGATCACGTAAACAGCCCTATTTTGGCTAAAAACATCCCGCTGGTGGCTACATATTATATACCGCCTAGGCCGCTCGTAAGGTGTTAATTATGTGATTATTTAATATAATTTCAAAGACTTTACCAAGAGTGGAAGTTATAGCTATTGGTCTGTAGTTTGATGGATCTGAAGAGGCACCTTTTTTAGGAACTGGATGGATGTTTGCTTCTTTCCAGGGTACTGGGAAGCATGAGGTATGAGTACATAGACGGATTTTTTTTTGCCAATACAGGAGCGAGCACCAAGGAGCAATTCTTAAGTACTATTGGAGGAATTTCATCTGGACCAGGAGCCTTATCTACTGAGAGATTCTGCAAAATAGTTTTGACATGTCTGGTGTGGATCTTAAGTGAGGGAATTTCAGGCGAATTAAAATTAAGTACAGGGACATCTTGATTTATTTCATCTAAGGTTGAGTTGGTGGAGAAAATATCCGCAAGAAGGTTAGCTTTACCTCGTGGGTCACTTACAAGATTGCCAGTCGGAGATTTGAATGGTGGAATGGATGAAGCAGTAGTGAAGTTGGATTTAAATGAGTTAAGAGTAGACCAAAATATTTTGTTATCATTTGGATTATTTAGAAGTTTATTTGCCTGCTTGTGGAGAAAGTTTGATTTAGTTAGGTTTAATACAGTTTTGGCATGATTTCTGAAGTTTCTTAAGTAATTAAAGGCTTCATGTGTTTTTGATCTTGTGTATGCATTGTAGGCTATTGCTTTTTGTTCAGTTACTCTAGCACAATTATGGTCAAACCATTTAGGTGAATTAGATCTTTTACTGTACTTTTGATGAGGAATAAAAGTTTCCATTCCAATTTTTACAAAATCTTGTATGTGGCTCAAGGTGGAGTGTGCATCATTAGAAAAGAAAGAAGTCCAGGGAATATCAATAAAGAAACCTTGAAGACCCTCCCAGTCTGCCCTATTGTAATGCCATTTAGTCACCAAAACAGGTTCAGAGTGGGAAGGTGTGGTAGGTGATAGACAGGTGGCCTGTATCAGACAGTGATCAGAAGATCCAAGCGGGGACCTCACTGTAACATCATAATTTTCTGAATTGGTTGTTAAAAATAAGTCCAGTAGGTGGGAATTATGATTAGGATTATCTGGTACGCGGGTGGGTTGGTTGACTAGTTGAGTGAGATTAAATGAGTCTGCAAATAACTCACATTCAAGACCAGCATCATCAGTCCTGGCTGAATGAGTGAGCCATTCAACATTATGGACATTAAAATCACCCAACACAGTGATTTCAGAAGAAGCATTTAAGTTGAGGACACTGAGTTGTGAGGACAGAGAATCAAAGACTTTGCTCTGGAGGAGTATTTGGGGAACGGTAGATGCAACTTATGTATTTAAATTTACCAGCAGAAATTAATTTGTATATAGAATAATCAAAATAGGGACAATTGAAACTAGTAACCTCCTCCAGGGCAATTTCAGATTTTGCGAAGCAACATACACCTCCTTTAGGTCTAAAATTTTGGAGCAGTTGATAACCTGGAAAATTAAATCTAGACTTGTCAGATGTGGATGTTACTTGAGTCTCTGTCAAAAAAAGGAGAGTAGGGGATTCTGCTTGAAGAAATTGGTGTACAGAATTGATGTTAGAGTGAAGTCCCCTTATATTACTAAAGAAAAAGCTGCACCGACGAGCAGCTTTGGGACGTTGCAATGCTCTTGACACAGTCGCATGATGATGTCCGGGAGGGCCCTGTGTCAATGACCCAACCCTGCCGGGGGTGGATATCCGAGGGACCACCAGGTTTGCTCTTAACAATTGTACTGCCATATTTATTAAGTAAGTGTATGGTGTTGCATGTATGATATGTAGTTGGAAGAGTAGTGTTTTATGGATAGAGGATAGCGATGTAGGGCAATGTCGTGAAGTTGGATGTGTATGTTATATAAAGAAGGTTTTCCTGATACCCCTGATGTGTGAGGCAGAAAGATATGTAACCAGCTACCAAGGCCTGGGAGAGAAAATGGAATTCAGGCTATTCCCTGAGTCTCCCGAAACCTTGGCGGTAGTACTTCCCTGGGCGGGGCTGCCTACCCCTACTACCTACGAAATGATGAAAAATTACCCTTACCAACATAGTTACTTCCGGCACTGAGACAGATAATGGGGTTATCTCCACTATCTTCCAAGATGTGGTCCATCTTCTCTAAAACCCTCCCAACTCCATGGCCAGACAGACACACAACCTTCCTAAGTTTAGTGCGGGTAGCCCTAACTAAATGTCTTACCATGGAGTCGCCCACAATCGACACAGACTTATCTTCTCGGGACACAGACTTACCTTTCCCTCGCGAGGATCCAGCAGCTGCAGTTGGAGAACCCCTGGAGGTGGCAGAAGTTCCCTTGGTGGTGGTGGTGGTGGTAGGTAGCACAACGTCAGCGGTTGGAGCTGAGTCGGCGGCAGGCACTTCGGCTATCCCTCCCTTATCCTGACTATCTTTTCCCTCACATTCGTCTCGCAAAGGAGAGAATGTATTTGTCACACTCATACCTATTCTACTATCCTGCTTCTTGAGTGTGACTTTCCCACCCGTATTTTTAACAACCTGCCATGAATAAAAAATTTCATCAACTTCCTCCCTTTTCCCCTTACTTGACTTTATTTCCGCTTGGCTAAGCTTGAAAGCTAGATTTTCGTCTTTAATCAAATCCACTTCCCTCTGAAGTTTAACATTAACCTCCCTTAGAGCCAAGACCTCTTCCTTCACCACAATCATCTCCTCTCTTACCTGGAGAATAAGATGATGCAGATCAGTTAGAGACTCGCACTCCATATCTGCCATGATCACAATAAGCTTAGCGAGGAGCAAGAAACTAAGTACAGAAAACAAAAACAAGTAAACTAACAGCTAAAAACTGAGCTATAACACTTTTATATAACACGAGTGCATAAAGAAGCCATAAAGAGCCTATCTTCTGATCTATCAATTATGTCTGGTTGGGGTAGAGAAAATCTTGTTACTTTCAATGACTCAAAAACCCAATTTCTCCCTCTACCAGTCACAATCCTCCTCAAGACTATCAATTACTCTTCAATAATGGTGGTGGGCTGGATCTGTCAGAGTGAGGGTTGGCTTCCTCTACTTCCCATAGCCAGTTCTGACTTTACATTTTCCATCATTCTTATTTCTATCCGTTTTCCTAAGAGTGGTGAAGGCAGTGGGACCATATTGATTTGCCTCATGGTTCCCTAGTGTCTTATTCTCACAGCCCACTGGCACAAGTCGGCCTTTCTCTTTCTGGCGTAGGGATGCAGCGACCCCACCGCCCACTACCTTGGTGGTGCAGTCAGCCTCTGTAGCAGTTATGGTGATTTCTTGTTACTGCCTTATTGTAGCATAGTTAAGGCTGGTGCAAGTGCTTCAGGGGGACTTTGTTGTGTCTAGCTGAGACACTGATAGTGCTATACCTACATCGGCCTCTGTGATGACATGATGGGGTTGTGTTGTGGCAAGTCATTATTGTACTGTACTACAGTAAAGAGACTAAAACCACACTCTTTGTGAATAGAGCAGTCTTTAAACTTGTACTTATGTATGTATGTATGTATGTAATACTCTAATCAACCCTTCATCTTCTCTCAATATTCTTGGTGTATCGGTTTCATCCAACTGTTCTTGGAAATATATTACCACTCTTTCTAAAACAACGTGCCAGAAGCTAGGTGTGCTGAACCGTCTCTGTGGGTTCTTAACCCCTGCACAGCTTTTTGTTTTTTATCGGGGCACAGTACGCCCATGTATCAAGTATTGTTCGCACGTGTGGAGAGTTTCCACCCATACCGAACTTCTCAAAAGAGTAGAGACAAAAGCATTTCGCCTCATCAACTCCTTTCCTTTTACTAGCTCCCTATAATCTTTCTACACGCCGCAATGTTGCATCTCTTTCACTCTTCTATCGCTATTTCAACAATCTGTGTTCTTCTGAACTCTTGCAGTGCATCCTCCCTCTATTGAGGAAAGTGCAAGGGACCCGACTTTCAACACAGTCCCACTCCTATTCTGTCCAACTCTCCAATCCAAGAACTGGCAAATTTTCTCAGTCCTTCTACTCAACTACTGAATTCTGGAACTTTCTCCCTCAATCAATCTTTCCTTTATGACAAACTACTTTAAACTTCATGTGTCCAGGCATTTTGACCACAACGTCCCTTGAATTTGGCTCCGTCACTCATTTGACTCTAGGGGAGACACTCTTTACAGGTAACCTGCCTTTTGTCTCCTCCAACCCAAGAGTGAAACTTTACTCTTTCTTCTATTCAACAGCTGAACTCTGGAACCCTCTTCCAGAATCAGTCTTTCCCTCCTCCTAGGACTTAAATTGCTTCAAACTCAGTGTGTCGAGGCATTTTGGCTCGAACGTCCTTTGATTTTGGCCCTCTCACTCTTTCAACTATGGGGGAGGCACTCGCCACAGGCAGTTCTGCCTTTTGTCTCCCTCACATAGATTTTTTTTTTTTTTTTTTTTTTTTTCATAGTTATTATATTCTATCTATTCTATCTATCTATCTATATGCTCAGGCCCAATCCCCATTTTGGGGGTAGCCGACTCAAGACAGAGCAAGAACAGGGAAAACACAAAACAACATAAAACAAAAAATAAACACAGATAAAAAACACAAACTCTCACACATCCAGGTCACCCAGGAGAAGACCCAGAGACCAGGGTTACCAAGGTCACTCCAGCACTCCCCCGGCCCCTGACCACCAGGAGAGGTTCCGATCTCGGCAGGCAGACATGCAGCGGAGCCAAAGCGACAAGCCTCCCACCACACTTCCAGGCACACCCTTCATATTATTCTTGGGATAAATTTGTACTGGACATACCAACTGGAATTTCAGTATCATAGTCACTGGAGTCGCATGCATTTCCTTCAGAACTAGAAAATAATACTGCTGACAACAGGAGTTCATGTTCAAGGTTTTCTGTTGTGTCAGTTCCAGTAGACTGTGATGGTTCTGTTTGAGAAAAAACAGCTTCGGATATGCTTGAATCATTTTGTTTGTTGTCAGTGTTATAATTGTTTCCTACCAACTCTATGTTCTTCCCAAGCAGGTATGATTTGATTCGATACTTAACTTGTACATGTGATGGATGCTGGTGGTTTGAAGCTCCTATTTGCCTAAGACAAAAAAAAAAAAATGTTCCAATACATCTTGATTCAACCGATATGTCATGATATAGGAGAGGTTATATTTTTCTTTTAGCATCTCATATAAACCGAGCAAAGACTGGCACGATACAATAATTCCTTTTTGAAATTGATACAAGCTACCCCTACCTTTGACTCGCATTGACTTTGTGGTGTTAAGCATTTCATTCAGTAATTTGTTTTGATTGGGTAACTGCAGCCCATTTGCCGCTCGTGACAGTTTTCTATCTGTTGGATTTCGGGAATTAAATAAGTCGAACCAAGAATCAACCAATGCAATATAAATACTTGTATTCTTCCAGTCTTTGCTCAGCAGTAATCCCGGTTCTCCAAAATAAATTAATGCTTTTGCGGTTTTTTCTGACAGCAATTGCGCCGCAAGGCGAACATTCATGCGCTTCACCCCTCTCACATATATATGATTGAAACACAAATGATAGGTTGCTTTTAGGTCCAGTTTACTCATATTTATCAGTTCTCCGACACATTCACTGTTGACATTCTTTTCTTTGTCGTCATCTAACTGAAAACCTGAGTCAAGGAAATTGTTCCTAATTAGTTTGATTAAATGGGGGGCATCTGCAAAAACATATATATTCCTGTTAGAAGCAGCTGGATTTGTAAATAATAGTTTGTCTACATGGATACCTAATGTTTTCCATAGCCTCAGGTTTGTTGGTCCTAAGTCACTGACCATAGCAACTACCAAAAATCCAACTGCTTCTACCTTAGAAATAATTTCAAACAGAATGTCCATGGTCATGCTTGTGTCAAAATCATAATATAGGAGTTGTTTCCAAGGGCTCGTCAATCCTCTTATCATCGCACATTGTACTCTGTTTTTGGGTGCATAAAGTGTGTCAGTTGTTTTATCATAAGTCCATTCGTGAGCTATACTAGTCTCATCAAATGACAATACACACAGTCGCTCAAAATATGTCATTGACGTGGATTTGTATTGTAAAACTTTAATAATTGACAGTACTCCTGGTTCCACACTAACTTTTGCAATCCATCGATTTAGGGTACTTATGCATGGTAGTGGAAACTTAATATTTTCCCTTAAATACCTATAGTTTTTTGTGCTCAGGCTACGTAAAGTGATTGCTCTGCTGATTTCGTCTTCTTGCCAGTGACTAACTGGTTTGCCTGTTAAAATAGAATGTATTTGACTACTGGAAAAATAAGCGCATAGACTATTCCTAACATTTTCTATCTGTTGTTTCAGAGATGTTTTTTCTTGTTCCCATTCCGATTTTTCAGCCAGAAGATCATCTCTTTCCTTTGTTACAGCCAAACTCAGGACAGTAGCAGCAGTGAGTTGAAGTTGCAGCTTCCTTATTTTCTCTCGGAATTGCCAAGTCACACCTCCCTTGTTGATGTTTTGGGGGATGGGCTCTGTGTTTTCTGGAAGAGTAAAGAAGACACGGATATAAGAACGTATATATATATATATATAATACACAAATACACACCTGCACACACACACACACACACACACAGGTGGGCTAAAAATATCCTTTAACAATTAAGCTTAATGTAATCTGAAGAATATGGTGGTGAAGATGGTAGGGGTGATTATGAAGATGGTAGTGATGATTGTGAAGAAAGTGGTGGTGCTGGAGAAGAAAGTGGTGATGGAGAAGTTGGTAGCGGTGATGGAGAAGATACATCCATAGTAATCCCTAGCCAATCACATTTAATAGCTACAAAATTACTCCCCCAGACCCTCCCCTCCCGCCGGCTTTATTTAATACCTACTTAACCTTAGTTAAGATGTACCGGTATTAGTGAATGGGAGGAGCACAAATTATTATTAATGGACCCACCTGGCCCTCTAATCACAGATTAAACTCCTCCCATCCACTATTCCTCTCAAACTTTCTATTTCTTCACCCATTTCATATTCTAGGTACTATTCTAATATATATATATATATATATATATATATCGTATACATATATATATATATATATATATATATATATAAATACATTTATACGGTGTATTGTATATATCAGTATATAGATATTGTATTATTATTATTATTTTTCGTATTAAGAACATAAGAGTCTGCAGAGAGCCGATTTGCCCACACAAGGCAGAACCCTTTCACAACCAACCCATCTCGTCCATGTACCTATCTAATTTTATCTACATAAGAACATAAGAACATAAGAAAATGAGTCTGCAGAAAGCCGATTGGCCTAAGCAAGGCAGATCCCTGTCCCACACAACCCCAAATCAATTACAAAGCCCAATACACTCTAATACCCTGAGGATCATCTTACCAAAACGGTTAGAGATTAACGCAGGATTATGGGGGTCTGCAGAGCGATGATTGGCCCAACCCGGCTGATGCCCCGTCACACCCAACCCTTCTCGTCCATATCTCTATCTTTCTTGATCCTATTAGAACACTCTGTAGTAAGACCTATTCCACCTATCTACAACTCGGTTACCAAACCAGTATTTGCCTAGATCTTTTCTGAAACGCAGTTCTCTCTCTCTAGCAACATGCGCCCTAGTACCAAACTGATATAAATGTAATATGTATAACTACAATATCTAGTCACAGGTATAGTATAACTACTTTTTATAACCCCCCTGCCAAAATATATATATATATATATATATATGGGCCTTGTGAGAGTCATTCGGCTCTCTGCAGACTCAAATTTTCTTATGTTCTTTTCTTATATATGCTGTTAAATTTTCAATTACAGAATGATTCCTTGGAGAGAGTACAACGTAGAATGACAAAAATAATCCATAGTATTAGAAATCTTCCAGATGAAGCAAGGTTGAAGAAATTAGGCTTACATTAGGTTTAATTAGGCTCCCATATGGCTGATATGGGCTGGGTGTGAATGGGAGCTGCCTCATGTGGGCCGCATGGCCATATGCAATTTCCCGTGATCTTATGTTCTTAGGTAATTGGGGTTGGGTGTGACAGGGATCTGCCTTGTGTGGGCCGATCGGCGTTTTGCAGACTCCCATTTTCTTATGTTCTTATGTTCATTGGTTAAAAAGACGCATAGTTAGAGGGGCTTTGATAGAAGTGTTCAAGGGGGTTAGTCACGTAGTGGGATTAATAGAGGGGACATGAACAATATACTAAAGCTCAGTGATAGCGAAAGAACTCCAACAAATGTTTTCAAATTAGATACATTTCGTTTCAGAAAAGATATAGGCAAATATTAGTTTGGTAACAGAGTTGTAGATATGTGGAATAGGTTATCAAGTGCTATAGGGAGATCAAGAATGATAGAGCTTTAAGATCAAATTAGATAGGCATGTGGACGAGATGGGCCTCTGTAACGAGTGCAAGCCTAATTTATTCAACCTTTCTATTTATGGAAGATATATAATATGGATAATTTTAGTCATTCTTCGTTGTAGCCTACTGACTCCAAATAAACTATGTCCATTCTGTAATGAGGACATCAAATTTGAACAGCATAATCTGAACCTTTTATATAGCGGTATACACACATACCTACAAATAATTCTAGATGTAAGGACAGTGTGGGCTTCAAGATAAAATTAGATAAGCACATATAGGACGAGATAGGTTTGGTATGAAAAGCATCTGCCTTGTGTGAGCCAATCTGCTCTCTGCAGACTCCCATTTCTTATGTTCTCATATATATATATATATATATATATATATATATATATATATATATAATCACAGGTATAAACGAACCTATTTCTTTCAATGGTGCGTTGGTGTTCACGGTTGCATCATCTTGTAGATTATTTTGGTCACTTGCATCAGTTTGTTTGTTGCTCAGTCACTTTGGTGTCTTAGTCATCTCGAACTCGCTTTCGGCCTCTCTTGGACTCGCTTTCAGAGGCAGCCTGGGCAGGCAAATGCAGAGTTGGTAATGCTCCAGGTTTGAATCTTATTTGGCTGTAAGGTACTGGTAGTCCATGCAGTTCGTATTTCAAGTATCCTTCTAAAGCTGAGGATTCAAAATGTTTAGTGCAGATCCTTGCTGTTGGTGAAATAATACAGCCTTTTTTCCCACTTACATTACTCCATTTTGACCGCAGTGTTTCATCTTTGGGAAATTTATGGAATGCTATGTTACTTCCTTTGATAAATATCGACTTGCATCCAGCAACTTGACAATACATAGGCATTTTGTTTAGTTAAAATAGAAGAGCTACACTTTCACATGGCATTATACAGTAGTTATAGCATCACGGTATGAAGTCAAAGAAAACGGAGGATAGTGCTGGCTCGGCTGCTCCTTTGAGAATGAAGCTCCAGTTAAGCCTGGACACTTTTTTCTCCTGCTAAAATTCACTTCATCCAACTAATTCTTGTCCTATCCCCACTTCCCCCTAACCCCCTGTCACTACTCAATTTGACTTTAAGTGTATACAGTCGAGTGACCTCTGACCCTTCCTTCCTTGTGAAGTCATGTGCGAGCGGGTACGAGTTTGAGTGACCCCATGCTCCAACCTGTTGTATCTCTTAATCTTGGGTTGTGGTAGAGTTGTCAGGTCCGCAAGAGCTCTTCTAGCCCAATTCCATCCAAAAAGTCTCCCAAAAGTCGCCCAATCCGTCGAAAGTACCCCCTACCCCCGACCCCTTAGTTTTTTTTTTACCATTTTCACTCCACTTTTTCTTGATTTTTTTTTTTTTTTTTTAATTGACCACTTGCGAGTCTCCGGCTTTAAGAAAGTTGGAGCCATAAACATTGATAATCAGAATTATCACCTAAATTGCGGTTGTAGGGCTTCTATGAATACATAAAACCCAATTCAACATAGTTTTCATCCATTAGAAATCTACATTATTATTGTATTTCAGTTTGATATCGATGCTTAGGCTATGGCTCCAACTTCTTTGTAGCCTGAAACTCTCAAGTGGTCAAATTATACTACTTAACCTATAGGCCTATCTATATTTATATATTTTCTAAAACTAAATGTAGCCTATTCAATCTCTCTCTCGAGATGGGTTGGGAGTGAAAGGGATCAGTCATGATGGTACAATAGGCTCTCTGCAGACTCCCACTTTCGTATGTTCTTATTTTTCTCTCTGCTGCATTAAGCAATCTCGAACTCTCCTTCCACTTAGAGCATCTCCCGAAATGGACCAGCGAGGTCATACAGATATTAACTATACTTTGTAACTCTCTCTCCCTCGTTGAAGTAGGATTTAGGACAGTTTTAAATTAATACGAATTCTTGACCCTCCCTAAGTCCCCCCAACCTTTAATGGGTGCATGCTAATTGCTGTATAGTCCCGCCCACGGTCTTAAGAAGCTTGGGCCGGTATTTATAAAGCACTTTTAGGCCTAAAAGTAGCTTTTAAAGATGGCGCCAACTTTTAAAACTTAAAAGTTGGGCAAAAAAACTTTTAGCGGCTAAAAGTAGCTTTTAAACCCAGCGAAAACTAAAAGCTCCCCTTGGGACTGTTAGCGCTTAATGGTGGGTTCACACATTCACGTATATTGCTCCCGTCAGCTCCCGTCTGTTGTAAACGAACGTATATTGGTAGTTGGCAACCGATTACGTAAAACGTAATGGCATAATACGCAAAACGTAAATGAAATTGCGGCCAGTCGGGGGGGGTACTCACGCATGGCGAGAGTAGAAAAGAGTAGCCCACGTGGGTCGGGAATGTTGTGGGTGCGGCCAAGGCCGCGCGGTTGTTGAATCGAGTGGAATAAAAAAAGTGGCTCGCCCTCACATATGTCAAAAGACGGGAAAACTTACGACCGACCTGGCCACCACGGCCGTCTGACCGGAGCAGCCTCGTCAGACGTAGCAGCTACCCCGTCAGACGAGAGCTGCTCTCGTCAAATCGTAGAAAGTGCCAGTCGAACGTGGAAGTAGAAGTTAGTTAGGCCGCATCTGGCAGAACTGCCGCACTGTGGGAAGACGCGGCACCGTTGTACGGGGGGGGGGGGACAATGGGACCAGCAAGGGACCCTCCAGTCACACCTCTCACCACACCGGAGCAGCAACCAACAAGCCAACCCTGCCAACCTCTGCACCCTGCCGAAAAAAAATCGTAGCAGCGAAACTACTGCACCTATGGCTTTCATATTTTTACCACATGTACCTTACCCTTTAGGCTACCCACCACAAAAATCCCAAATCCCTCCTCCCACCCACTCGCTGACTGTCGGTCCCGTCAGAAGGAAAACAAAAACAAATCTGTGGCGGCGAAACGACTGCACCAATCGGTTCCATATTTGTGTGACAAGTCTCTTACCCTTCTGCCTTCCCCCCCCCACACCCCCAACCGCCTCCCACCACCCACTTCTAGCGTATCCGTACGAAGAAAAGGAAAAAAAGGAAAATCCGTGGTGGCGAAACTACCTCACCAATCGGCTTCATATGTGTAACACAAGTCAATTACCCTTCTACCTTCCCCTAACCAACCCCAAAACCACCCTCCCACCCATACATTCCGATACCATAAAAGTCTCTGTAGTCTTTAGTGTCTTTTCAGCTACTTTCGGGACCATCGGGGACCTGATTTCTGGCGAGGGGAGTGTTTTTTTTACCATTATCCTTCCTTTCTCTCCTAACTTAATAGATTTAGCCAAAAAAAAAAAAAAAAAAAAATCTGGCACTGGCAGAAGCACACCGTCAAAATTGGCTGGCACTCAGCGGGTAACTCCTCCAGGATGAATTCCTCGATGTTGTTCATGGTGCCGATGAAGGACTGGGAATGGGAATGGTGTGGCCATTCCTGCCCTTTTGTAGTTCCCAGATTCCAACCCAGACCTACGTGGTTGACGAAGACTGTCTTTGTCTGTGTTTGGTCAGACGGGGTGTGCCTACGATTGGCCAGAACCGGTCCAGGTACGACCTAACAAATCCCAAGACATGCGGCCTCAGCTACGCCGGTCTTGAGGGGGCGTGGCATGGGCATGGCCTGTGTTCCCGCAAATCGTGCAGCCCATGAGGTCGAACGGGGCTATGCTTACGCACGTCGCAAACACGTACGTAGTTCAATAAGACTCCATTACGTCTGACATAACACTGGCCCCGTTACGCTAAGTCTGTCGGGAAGTGCAATAGACGTGGAAGAACGGGCGTTCAACGGCAGAAACTACTCGCGTCTTTGCGATACGCCGGACGGGAGCCGACGGGAGCAATATACGTGAATGTGTGAACCCACCATAAAAGTTACTTTTAGAGGACGATGAAGAAGATTGAATAACAAATCCGCCACCCCTGCCAAGGAATGTTCATGTTAGAAAGATTAATTGGATTAATAGGCCTATAGCGAGTTAATCGAAGTACACCATTTAAGCCATGAAGGAGACAGAAGAACAAAGCTCTTAACCCAGAGATGAAAGTATGTAGGCCTAGTACCCTACGTTATTTGGCAACGGTCAAAATGTAACTGAATGAGTAACTCATGGTGGTATGATTGTAGGTTAGATATATTATCAAGTGCAGTATGTTAGGTAACTCTTGATTCTATCCATAAATTCCATATACCACCCCGTACATCATACGACCCAAAGGTGATCCACTGTGTGTTCTCCAACGAATAAGCTATATTAGAAAGTAACCTACCACCTTATGTATCAACCTACTTTAACACCTTACGAGCGGCCTATGCGGTTTATTTATGTGTACCGCACAGCGGGGTGTTTTTAGCCAAAATAGGGCTGTTTACGTGATCATTTTCATGCCTAAATAAGACCCAGAACGTAAAACAAGTACCTATTCCCTGAAAGGGCATAAACAGAGCTTTCGAATGACACCATAACGATCCTTGTATGATGGATAGTTTTCTTGCAATAACCGTGCAACGCGAGTGCAAAAAGCAGGTAATTCGGTACTTTCAGTACATAATTGAGTATGTAGCGAGTGAGAGAGGGAGGAGGGAGCTGAGATTTGTGTCAGTAGGTTCGCCGCGGTGGTCTGGAGCAGTCATACGCTCGCTAGTCTCCTGCCACCACTTGTCTCTCTCTCTCAGCCACATTACGTGCTGAAATTGCCACTCGAGTTATGTCGAGCGCCGCCACATAGTCCAGCTTTATTTAACTCGACTTATGTTGCTCGCCGCTAAATAAGGGTTAAACATTTCGATTCATACTGTATATATGTCCGACTACATTTTTTGCCGCGGTCGGTCTCTCTATTTTTAGATGGGTAAATCCTCCTCTTCCTCCGCCCACAACCTCGACAGTTCCAGCGTCCTCGTTGACAAATGCCTATACTGTACTTGTTGGAAGAACACTAACAAATAGACCAAATTAAAGGAGTGTAGAAGGACTAAGATATATTGGATTGTCACAAGATAGGCCTATTTACAAACATCCGAGAACAAGTAGCCTATTTGCACCCTATTTTTTCGCAAATTACCATAAACTGGGGTGATTTCGGATAGGATAAGGATAAGGATATTATGGGGGATAATTTTAAGAGGCTTCCTGGATTACGGCGCACGGCGCATTATCACTACACATCATTTGACCTAGTTAAATCTCTACAATGTGTTTACAGTCATGAGAAATTGTAAAAAACAAACTCGAAAAATGTCCGAAATTACCCCACTTTACGAATTGTGAAAACTCGCGAATTTGGCAACTATCTCAGATGCTGCCACACCGGAGTATGCAATTGTTTTCGTATGGTAAATATATTACCTTTTCAATTTAGCAATATATAATAGATTTCACAATAACAAAATATTGCATAATTACCCTAATGTTTTATAGTAATTAGTATATGCAATTAGAAGCCTATACTTACCTATTAAACTTTATTCATCGATTGTAATCTTGCTAGATGTAGCGAACTAGCGGTTGTGGCAGCCTTCTTAACGCTTCCACTAAAAGCTGCTTTTAAATGTTTTATGAATAACTTTCAATGATTTTCTTTTAGTTAAAATTACTTTTAGGGAAATTTTTAAATTATTTTATAAATACCGGCCCAGATCAGAACAATTAAGCCAATATCGACCAATTTCTCATAGCACAAAAAACTTAGTTTCCCCTGTTCGACTATAGTCCCCTGCGTCACGGCTAGCAGCTATAGTTTATGTATGCTACCTATTTTCATCCTCATCATGGTAGGCAATATTTCATGTTTATTAGATAGGTATGATGTGGATACCATTGGCGCATTTATATATAATTAATTAATGAAATTGTAAACGAAAATACTGATTTTTATGCCGAAAATACGAAATATACAAAACTCGCCCAAAAAGTCTCACATTCTAGTCAAAGTCGCCCAAAAAGTCGCAAGACATTTGTCGCACATACTCTCCAAAAGTCTCCCAATTGTGCGACAAAGTCGCGGACTTGGCAACTCTGGACCGTTGTGGACCCAGAGTGCCGTGACGTCATCAGTCTCATGTCATTTCGCTCAGATTCGGTTCTCTCCGTTTGTTCGGAGTTTTCGCTTCCCGGAGGGTGAAGTGATGTAAAGGGAGCTAAAACATTGATCAAATACTGAATGTAAAAACTCAATGGACTGAAATATCTCTGCCAAATATCTCTTGTCTCAGTAGGTAAAGTACCAGTCTCGTAACTGATTGGTCCCGAGTTCAATCCCAGTAGTGAGGCATGGGATTTTTGTGAGTAGACCGGTTCAGTATCCAATATAGTTTCGGCTACTAAAAGTTAAAGTAAGATGTCTGAGTTGAGAAATAAACCTCCATTACATGAAAACTATGAGTAGAGGATTGGAACCAGTAGGAAACTGAGGGTGAATGTCAATAAAAGTAAAGTGATGGTGTGTATTAGAGATGCTCATAGGGTAAATATATATGTACGACTGGATGGGGAAATACTGGAACAAGTGGAAGGTTTTAAATATCTATGAGTGATAAGCAGGAACGCAGGTGTGGACATAGAGGTAAAACAGAGAGCATGTGAAGGAAGGAAAGTTTTCGGAGCAATGGAAAGGATTTGGAAGGTAAGAAATTTCGGAATGCATGCTAAAAGTGCAATGTATCAACTGATGTATGGGGCCGAGACGTGGGCTTTGAAGGCACAAGAAAAAATAAAGTTTGATGTGATGGAGAGGAGCTGCTTGAGGAGTAAGTGCAGAGTAACGCATAAAAACAGATTGAGGAATGAAGAGGTACGTAGGAGAGTGAGACAACAGGAACTCTTATTGGCCAGAGTGGACAGGAGGGTGCTATTCTAGTATGGACATGTTGAACGAATGGGAAATGAAAGGCTTACAATGAGCATATATGAGTCAGAATCAAAGGAAAATAGAGGGAGAGGAAGACTTCGGATGAGATGGCGAGATGGTGTAATACAAGCATTGGAAGGTAGAGAGATGACTGAATAACATGCAAGAGAAGTAGTAATGAATAGGAATGAATGATGCTTCTAAATAGACTAGTGATAACGCGGTCGTAGGGAGAGGGGGTCGGGCGCCAGTTGGACTAGCACTATATGGTCCCTGGAGTTAGAAACGCTATGTAGTAGATACCGGACAATAACTCTGAAATTTGGTCAGAACCTAGTCACCAACCCTCGACATCGCGACCTACTACCCCCCTCAGCCAGTTGAGCTATCCGATATCATAACATCATTATCCCTATACATGCGTGAACATCAAGATATCAATGGGATGGGGCATCCCCTATATCTTGAATCTAATCAACAAACAGTAAAACAAGTCATAAACAATCACTATAGTGTGCGACTAATCATATATTACGCTCAATGTCAAACCCACCAACACTGTGGGAAGGCAGTGTCACACGAGCTCTTTTTCAGCCAACTTTTCACAGGCAACTGTAGTCAGGATATATATAAATGAGTAATCAATTAAATAAAAAATAATAAAAAATTAATAAATTATATAATTAATAAATGAATAAATAAAAACTTTCTCCTGAAAAATGCCGGAAAACGTGCTCGTATAAACACCAGCTTTCTATATTACATTACCACATAAAATCTTGAAAACGATACCATACCTCATCAGTTTGGTTTACCCTACAAAAGCACCAAATTTCAAGTGAACATAACTCAGAAACCGACTAGTAAAATTACCCTAGACAAAGAGATATATCAGCTTTATCCTAGATAAACAGTTGTTGTTCCCTAAGCTGCCTGGCCGAACAGCTTCGAGTCCCTGAGGAAGGCCATGGCCACGTTCGGGCTTTCCCACAGAGCTCTCATTGAGTGTAGATTGTGTTGTTGGCGTAAGTGGTTGTGTGAAATGCAGTCTTCTATGATGTGTTTAATGGTATGGGGTGCTGAGTTACATCCCGGGCAGGCGTCGACAACGGAGTCATCCAGTCTCTTCTGATAGCTCAGGAGAGCTGGATGGTGTCCGCATCTCAGCCTGGCCAGGTGGACTCGGTCCTCGCGAGGGAGGGAGGGAGGATTCGGAAGGATGGATTTCGGGAGGTCGTGCATGCAGCTGTGTGTTGTCTGTGAGTGAGTGGATGGATTGGCGAGAGATATGAGTATGGATGTGCTTCTGGAAGTTGGTTCGGGGTGGGCAGGGAGGGAGAGAGGACAATAATTGTGTGTGATACCGTGTGCTGGGTGTGGTTTTGATATTTCTTGGTGTCTGTGGGTGTGTTGCCATGTAGTTTAGTGGGTGGTCTTGGTTCATGGAGGGTGCTGCCAGGAATTGAGTGCCTCCCCCAGATGGTCTTTGACGGAGGATTTTGGTTTCTTGATTTAGGGGATCTGTGGGAGCAGTAGCTGTGCAGCCTGTAATGATCTTCAAGGCTTTGTTTTGAATAGTCTGTTAGGTCTTATGATGTGTTTCAGCTAGGTTAGAAGCCCAGGCTGGGCTTTCATATTCCATCACTGATCTTATGTATAGTTTATAATTATACTGTGGTGGTAGTTTCTTTGTTGTGTCCAAATTTTGTGTGAGCAAGTGACCTGAGGGCGTTAAATCTGGGTGTCAGTTTCTTTTTAATGTTTGTGGGGTGCTGTTTGAATGTCATGAGTATCATATGTTACTCCTAGGATTTTGGGTGTGTGTGTATGTGTTAGGGGTGTGTTGTTTATGGCGAGTTGAGGGATGTATTCGTGTTCTGTCCAGCTTGTGAGCAGGGTTGCGGTGGATTTGGCTGGGGCTAGATTAAGTCTGTTTGTAGTGCACCAGCCATGTAGTGTGTTGAGATAGGGTTGAAGGAGATCTGTTGCTCTTTTTGGGTCATGGTGTGTGCATGAGAGTGTTATGTCATCTGCATAAGAGGCTAAGTTTATTTGGGGCGTATTGGGTGTAGTTATATCGTGCATGTACAGATTGAAGAGTGCGGGCGATAGGACGGATCCTTGTGGGACTCAGTTTGGAAAGTTTCTGATTTTAGAGGACTGACCGGCAAAAGATACGTGTGCACATCTGCCTGCTAGGAAGTTGGCCAGCCACCTTTTTGTGTGGTTGTGCATGTTTGTGTTGTAGATTTTGTTTGTTAGGTTGTGGTGGGGGATGGCATCGAAGGCTTTACTAATGTCGAGTGTGGCTAATAGTATTCTGTGTGGTGGTCTAGATGAGTTGATGCCGTCAAAAGCTCTTTGTGTAAGGTCTGTGAGAAGAGTGTTTGTGGAGTGCAGTGGCCTAAAGCCATGTTGGAGCTAGGGGTAGGTCGGGTGTAATTATTTGTAATACTAGGCGTTCCATGACTTTGGAGGGGAGCAAAGGAGTGTGATGGGGCGGTGCGAGGAGGGTAGCATGGAGTCTTTGTTGGGTTTGGGGAATGTGATGATGATACCATGCTTCCAAATGTCTGGTATTGTGTTTTGTGAATAGCTGTAGTTTGATATGTTAGGGAGTGCTTGCATGCCATGTGGTCCCAGGGGTCTGAGGTGTATGTTGCTTATGTTGTCTAGGCCACAGGCGGGCGAGTGCTTGAGATTGTTGATGATATGTTTTGTCTGGTGATTGGTGAAGGGTGTATAGTCAGGGTCTGTGGGGAATGGTCTCTTACGTCGGATGACAAGTCGGTCGTCTTTGTGAGGTTTTAGGTGGCTGACATGTGAGAAGGGATTGATGAGTGTTTGCTTGTTGTTTACATGAAGGAGTAGAGTCTGTTGTTGTGATTGCAGCATGTGATTGTGTTGTGTTGCTGTTGGAAAGTGTGATGCCGTTTAGTGTTCTGTAGAGTTTTTTGGAGTTTGTTTTGTGATAAAGTGTTTGTAGGAAGTTATTCAAATTTAGTTTTTGTTGTCCTAGATAAACAGTAAACATAGTCAGTAAATCTCACAAGCTTTATGAGAGTACTTTTCAAATGTAGAACTATTATCTCAACTCGAAAATCATCTGCAAACCAAGTATATAATATTTAACTGATCAAATAGATCTTGTGCAATCTCTTGCTTTGGTCCTTATTAGAAGATAATTTAAGTTAGAGTTAAACAACATACTGTTCCTCTGTACATTTTCAGCCAACGCCTGCAATTATAAATAAACCAGTTTTTATTTGTATTATTATTATTATTATTATTATTATTTTTATAATAGTCAGTCAGGCGGCTGGCCCGGGGGGCCGGTCTATGTAGTTAAGTGTCATGCCTGGAAGTAAGGTGGGTGGGCATTGTGGTGGTCAGTTTCGCTGCGTGTCTGCCTGCTGAGACAGGAACCTCTCCGAGAGTTCTGAGACCTGGGTGTCTTAGCTGGGGACCCCAAATGGACCTAGGTCTCTGAGTCTTCTCCTTGGCAGCCAAGATGTGTGAATTTTGTATTTATGTTTTGTTGTGTTGTGTTATCCCTATTCGGGCGCTGATTTGAGTCGGCCACCCCCAGCTATAGGGGTATTTGTTTGAGTATATACATAGGAACAGACACAAATGCCCTAAATGAATCCACGAGACTAGTTCTACAAGAAGTTTCCCTGGATAATGATTTAAATATTTTATTTAATTGTTTATCACAATTGTATTACGGGTGTCATAATAATATGTGCGAATAAAAAAGGTAACCTTGCAGAAAAAAAGTAACAAAAAACATGGATAACTAAAGAGCTAGAAGAGCATATTAAAGCAAGACATGTAATGCATTTTTTTTGTATTTAAAACCCTATAACGTACGGTGAAGCCTATCGTCAATATAGGAACTAAGTAAATTACATGTTAAAAAGTGCCGAAGTTCATTATTTCCAAACGAGACTTACCAAGACCGCTGGAGACAACAAACTTGGTCGGTAATTAATCAAATTTGCTGACGACACCAAGCTATTTAGCAATATCACTGGTCAAGAGGACCTTGACAACATCCAAAATAGCCTACACGTAGTAGAGGAATGGTCAAAAGATTGGCAGATGGAATTTAATGTGGACAAATGCCTTTATCTGAGTCACACTAATCCCCAGCATAAATATACGATGGATGGTCACGAGATTAGTGATGTCGACAGTGAGAAAGACGTGGGCGTTATTATTAACAAGATACTTAATCCAGACGAACATATAACCAGTATCGTGAAGAAGGCCAACCAAATAGTGGAGTATAAGGAGAACAATAGAGGATAAGAGTATGACCAACATTATAAGCCTGTACAAGCCCCTGGTGCGTACACATCTTAAGTACTGTGCCCAAACCTGGAGACCCTATAACCAGAAGGAGAATGACCAAGATGATCCCTGCCATAGCGCAAGATTCATAAGAGGCCAGTCTTAAGAAAACTGGTTTAATGTCCCTGGAGATGAGAAGGCCGAGGAGTGACCTGATTAAAGTACATACAATAATGCACGGTATGGAGGGACTGAGAATTGAAGACTTCACAAATCAACACAGGACCAACTAAGGGGCACCAGTACAAGATATACAAGCAACGATCCAGACTCAACATTAGAAAGTATTTTTTCTCCCAATGAGTAGTGGATGAGTGGAACAATCTGCCAGAGGAGGCAGTCTTGGCATCAACAACGAACGGTTTTAAGAATTTAATTGGAAAACTGTTCAGGCACATAGGCGGGCAATACGAGAGCCAGCGAAGGCTTCCTGTTCCAGTCCTCAACGGTCCACCTGAGATGTGATCACATCCCCAGGCGGGGGATGGTAAGTCTAATTACAAAAGAATCCCGTTAATAAATGGTAATTAAACAAGCTAGGATGGAGCAATTAAGAGACTCATTAACTATCTGTAACCACTTCCACACATATGTCTCGTTGGAAGTAGATAAGCATGCGAAATATCACCAAAGCAGTTATGGCAGACAATTATCATGATATGGAACTTACTCAAACCACAACTGACGAAATAATAAATTTATTCAATCCTTAAAGGATTCTAGCCTGGGCATTGATAATATTCATGTTAAAGTGATAAAACTTAGCACCAATTTTATCCAGGCTAATAAACGGTAGCATTCAAGGAGACTACCGCAGGACTTACCTCTGACCGGGTATAGGGTATCCTAGAGTTTACTATACCACTTTGAAAAGGACATTAGCCTAACCTAACAACCTTACCTAACATATCCTAGTATTATGAGTGGGGGCTGCCACCCCCACACCCCCGCTGTTTGACATTTTTGACTTCGATTATTGGTATATTTATATGTTAAGTGGGTATTTCCTCAATTTGTCGATAACGAAAATTCTCCATGCGGACTATATGGAGAAAAACATGGCGAATCTATTTGTGCCTATTTTCCCTAATAAATTGTTTCTCATAACGCTGCACTAGTGTCGTTTAAAATAACCTAAACTACTCACTTGATACACTTTCATTTCTGAATCTTTTGAGGCTAGCTAATCAAATACCAGTCTTTAAAAATTGAGATAACCAAATTATTTCAAATTATAGCTAAATATCCATACTCCCTGTGATAGGCAATATTATCAAGAACAAAATTGTTATAATAGGGCTATATATTTTTTAGAATAAAATAATACCAATTACCAATCAGTTTGGTTTCCGGAAAAGAAAAAAAATAGTCCCCTCAAACATCCTTTTAAAACTTATTAGCAACATTGTCAATTGATTAGACAACTCATTAGAAAGGAGAGATGGATAGCATGTGTTCCACTTTATAAGTAAGATAGTAAAATATTTTTTGGATAGTCATTATCATTAGGGGATAGATAATCAGCACAGAAGTATTTAGTGAGAGTGACAAAATAGCTTTAGCCAGATAGTTGAGAATTCAGAAGAATCAAAGTTGGGAACACATGAGCAAGTAAGATTGTGAGATACGTACACGTAACATCCACCTTTGGCTTTGAACCGAGGATAGATATAGGAGGAGGATATAGAGAAGGGTTTGCTATCTGTTGCCTTGGACAACGGAGCATCGGTGAGAAAGAGAAGATCAGGGTTGGTAACAGAATGGAAGTTAGAAGAAAGGTCACGAATGTTGCAGAAATATATAGGAAGAGTGGAAGATAGCGGTCCAGAAAATTTTGACGGGTCGGTACCATGGGCCTGACCAATGGCGCTATTTCTGGTGCCCCCCACAAAACAAATTGTATATACAGTATTAAGTCATTCTGTCACTAACTCACACAAAGCTTCAACCCCTTACAGTACGGGTGACGTCTTTACTTTAACTAACATAAGACGATCCAAATTAACTCAGGAATTATCCCTAATAAATCACCCAGGTACAAACCATCACAATCATCTTTCTTTTAGTACCACAGAACTTTCCTAAACTGCACACAAGTGTTTAAATATAGCCAACACAAACTCTAAAAAAAGTCACCCATACAGAACAGGTTAGTTAATATTATAGCTTTAACACTCGCCGAATAATTGAGAACCACGAGTTGACGTCCTGATAATTACCCGAGCCCCACCTTAGGGCTGGTGCAACCACTATCCGGGCATAACTGATACTGACCCAAGTGCCACACATTCACCCTATTGTTAACTTGTAATTCAGAATCTCATTATCTGAAGCTTTACAGACATGCTTCAAATGCTTCAAAATACATGATATGAAAAACTATCTGAAGCTTCACAAAAGCCCATATGCACAAAACAAGACACTTCGTAAATCAAAATTATGTAACTGAAGCATCCCAAACAAAGCTCCAATGCTTCAAAACACAATCATGAATTTTCATATGCCATAATCTCCTTTCCAAAGTTTTTAATACAACACATTTGATAACCTAGGGTAAAACGTATCTACTATGGGTTTCAGAGGCCGTGTTACATGGTTTTTCGGGAATAACTTATTAACACAAATTTGGATTAGTATGATATTTTGACACAGCTTTATTCACACCCTGCCCTAATTTTCGCCAATATCGTGCATTACCAAAAGTGTAGAATTAAGGTACTTGTCCCTGTGTCATGAGGTTAAAGTCGCACCTGGTCACACCTGGATGATGAGGAAACGAACAAGGTTAGTCACCCCCCCATCTCTCTTTCTTTCCCTCTCGCTCTCTCTCTCTCTCTCTCTCTCTCACTTTCTCACACATGGAAACTACGGCCACTGGCGCATGCATTATACATATAAAAATTAGGCATGCAAAATGTGTTAATTTTATATTTATATTGTATAGTGACATAACGTGAATGTAAGGACAAGAGTATGGTAGGGTGCTGGGTATATAACGACCGTGTTTCATCGATGAGCAATGGTTCGGTTGTTTCCGGGTGTTGTGTGTTTTCGGCGGGTGCCACGGGCTTACGGCAGCAGTCGTATACAGTCAGCCATACGTGACATTGGCTCCAGCAAGGCAAATTATGGCAACCATGTTGCGTCATTGTCCGCGTGGGTGTAAAAACGCATTTGTCATGCGTGTTTAACTACATATACAGCAGGGAGAAAGCCGCCAATCGGCTTGTCCAATCATTTGTCCACCCTTCATGTCTCCGCTTCCTTTCGTTGTATAAAATGACCTATTAATAAAACCTGGCCACACTCACCCCTCCACATTCCTATAAACTTTGTATAAATGTCCCATTGTCCCACCCTTCTCCTTCGTGTTTTTTTTTGTATTGTTTGTTTTATTATCGGCAGCATCTTGCTCAACGTACCATCACTCATAACAATTCATGGACCTCACCTTTTTTCTAATTATGGAAGTATATCTCTACAAACGGATTTACGAATATGATTTTCTATACATCAATTACGAACCTACATATACCATTGATTGTAAAGCAAGTCCCAGCCAATAATCAACCCAGATAGTAATTGCATAACGAAAATCGTACCGGTCCACGATTTTGTATAAGTGACTGTACTTACTTACCCTACACTACCCTTCCTCCCCAAACATTTTCCCATCCTCACGCCTTTCCAACCCCTACCCAACCCGTAATTAATGACCAAGCGTCAATTGCCCCATCCCACCTGACATCCAACACAACCTGACGATACGATGACCATATTACACCTTACAGTAGATGCAATTTCATGCCAACACAAAACCACACAACACCTGGAAACCACCAAACCACTGCTCTTCCATCACACACGCTCGTTTTATACCCACCACCCTACCCTACTGTTGCCCTTGTAGTCAGTTTATGTCACTATCATATATTAATATAAAATTAACACATTTTGCATGCCTCACTTTTATATGTATAATGAATGCGCCAGTGGCCGTAGTTTCCATGTGTGAGAAAGTGAGAGAGAGAGAGAGAGAGAGAGAGAGAGAGAGAGAGAGAGAGAGAGAGAGAGAGAGAGAGAGAGAGAGACAGAGAGAGAGAGAGAGCGAGAAGGAAAGAAAGAGAGATGGGGGGGTGACTAACCTTGTTCGTTTCCTCATCATCCAGGTGTGACCAGGTGCGACTTTAACCTCATGACACAGAGACAAGTACCTTAATTCTACACTTTTAGTAATGCACGATATTGGCGAAAATTAGGGCAGGGTGTGAATAAAGCTGTGTCAAAATATCATACTAATCCAAATTTGTGTTAATAAGTTATTCCCGAAAAACCATGTAACACGGCCTCTGAAACCCATAGTAGCTGATAATTTAAATGTCAAAACCAAAAGTTCGTTCATATAATATTTTGTCCATTACAGTAGTGTAGTATGTAGTGTGTTTGTGGTCTAATGTATTGATAGAAAGAGAAGGTGTTTTGGAAGGCAGACTGGCGCTGCCCTCAATATTGGCGAGGCAATACGTGATTCAGTACTTCCATTTGACTATCATAGTGAGGTTTAGTGTAACACTCCACATAGAAACAATAATAATAATAAATCAAACACTAAGTGCATGTTCCTATTATATGGACAAGGAATATGTACGAAAAAGGTGTGTTACACCTTTAACCTTCTTGGTAGTACAGTGATAGAGTACTGTCGTCCTGGTTGTGGGTCCCGAGTCCGATTATCGGCAGTTGCAATCATTAATCAATTATATACCCTACACTATACTTTGCGTAAGTGGTTAGATGTTAAGGACAGTTGTAGAATATGATGATATCAAAATAATGTGTTAATTGGCATTTCTTTCATAATATATACAGTATATATATATATATATATATATATATATATATATATATATATATAGATATATATAATAAATCGCGACCATAAATTCTCTGCTATCACGAATTTAATCGAATCTTTACATTCATGTTATACTTATTATTCACATTTCGAATTGTCATAAGCACTGTTCGAAGGTTCATGTTGGGCCAGGACTTGTGTCTTTGGGTGTATAGTACTGATTATGTTCGGTGGTGTACTCAAGAGGAGGCAGACCGTTTTTCTGGACCCCCTTCTCCCTAATGTTTTGCCCCACTAGTTTTGAGATTATAAGACGTTCGGCCCATTAGTTTGGCGATTTTAACACCTTTCGCCCCATTTCGTTGTCAATTTTAAGACCTTTCATGCCATTTAGGTGTCGATTATTTCCTGGCGAGCGAAAGCGAGCCTGCAATTTTAAGAGGAATCGGCCTTCGGCTGGGACATTTTTCAACAGAAAAATGTAAAAATTTATCTTGAAGGGGGGTCTAGGGGTTGTTTTTCTAAGCTTGATGGAGGTCTAGGGAGGAAATTAAATAAAAATATAAATAAATGAATTAATAGACCAAACAAACGGTCTGCCTCCCCTTAACACTTGAAAATTATGACGCATTTGACAGTTTATTCTGGCTTTCAATAGACGATGTTATCCAGCTTAAGAAGAATCTGGGGGAAGTATAAGGGTAAACATTATCAATTAGCCCTCTGACGTCCACAAACCCTTCCTAATCTGAATAAAACGTTTAATAATAGCCAGAAACAGAGCATAAATGCACAATCATATTTTGAAAGCGTTAATACTGTACAGTACGTATCAGTACACTCAGGGACATACGTCGTGTCCACGGGTTTTAGAAGCTTTCCCAAACAGAGTCAAATCTTCACAACAACTTTATCTAGTGTATGCATTTTGTTGGTTCATTTAAGGGGGACGGGTTTATTTTTTAGTTGACTATTTCATATACTGTATATATATTATTATATTTCATATACTGTATATATATTATTATATTTCATATACTGTATATATATTATTATATTTCATATACTGTATATATATTATTATATTTCATATACTGTATATATATTATTATATTTAATTTACTGTATATATATTATTATATTTCATATACTGTATATATATTATTATATTTCATATACTGTATATATATTATTATATTTCATATACTGTATATATATTATTATATTTCATATACTGTATATATATTATTTTTTTAGTTTCCTCCCTAGACCTCCATCAAACTTAAAAAAACATCCATTAGATCCCCCTTCTAGATTAATTTGTACATTTTTCGGTAGAAAAATTTCCCGGCCATCCAAAATTACAGGCTCACTATTGTTCGCCAGAAAATAAATCGACACCTTAACCCCTACTGTACAAGAGGATAGTGTAATAAAAGTCCCCTCCAGTCCCAAGCAATGTGGCCAAAATGGCTAGATAGAACAACCTTCCACCTCAAGAGATGAAGGAAGACTGGCTCTCCCAGCCTTCAGTCGGTTTTATATAAGCTGAGAAGTGTTGCCATATCGAGAGCAGTGCTCAAGCGGTCGTGGTACCAGGTACAGCCTGATACAGGCAGTTACAAGGAAAGTACATTACTGACAGCTCCCAGCCGTCGCTGGGATTGGGGAGTGACTTATCTGCTGACGGCTGGTAGCCATCGATGGGATTGGACGGGTTAATAACACGAAAGGTCTTAATATTTATAAATAAATGGGGCGAAAGGTCTTACAATCGACAAACTAATGGGACAAACATCTTAAAATCTGAAAAAGGGGCTAAACATGAGGGAGAAGGGGATCTAGAATAACTACCCATCCCCCCTTAATTTAGCAGCTCGGAGATTCAGAAAGTTCCACGACTCTTGACCTCTTGACCGTAAGTGTAGTCATGAGAGCATAAATACCCAGTTCCACGACTCTTGACCATAAGTGTAGTCATGAGAGCATAAATACCCAGTTCCACGACTCTTGACCGTAAGTGTAGTCATGAGAGCATAAATACCCAGTTCCACGACTCTTGACCATAAGTGTAGTCATGAGAGCATAAATACCCAGTTCCACGACTCTTGACCGTAAGTGTAGTCATGAGAGCATAAATAGTAAAACGATAATTTAACATCGGCAAGAACTTTCAGTCTTCTACTGTACTTCTGACTTCTCAGCTTGTTCTTCCTCTGTCCAATTACTCTTCTTTCCTATTTTATTCCACCCATCTGGTCTGGTCTGACATCGGCATTGAACCATAATACAACAATACAGTGCTTTATTATATATAAACTGGTTCAGAACTGGCTGTAAAGGCTCCAATATTCAAATGAGTGTAACATTGGTGATGTTCATGACTGGACATATATGTATCAATTTAAGTAGTTCTACTGTATGGCAAGATTACCAGTGGAATGAGAGATACAAGATAACTGTGATAAGATTACCTAGTCTTCTGGTGACCAGTGTTGTGTAGAACAGTGTACTGACAACTGAGTTTTGATCATCAAGCTTTGCTAATTTGCCTTATTGTTTTCATTTATTTGGATTTGTTTACTAGTTTTCTGGCATCTATGTATTGCCATTTTGTCTTCGTTTGTGTATACATGTTCTAGTCGCCGTTGCTGCTGAAGTTGTGAGTACAGTAAGCATAAATATATTAGTGAGTGAATTATAATGACTGGCATTATGTTTCTAAAACCAAAGATGATAAACTTTTGCCCTGCAAGACTGCCCTATCCACACCCATATACACTCAAGAACGTAAATCGTGGCCTTAAATTTGAATCTATCCCGGACTGAATCGAATCGTATCTTAAAATCTGTACATAATGTTTAAATTCGGAGGTTTGTTCATGCTGGTCTAGGGTTCATATTAGGCCAGGATATCTGTCTTAAAGTGTACAGTACTATTAACGACAACAGTTCGTGCCCCCAACCAGCCTCTGAGTGAATCCGAAACACCTGGGGGTTGACAAACGAAGCATTTGAAAGAAGTGCCCTTTACACCCTATAAATGCTTCGTTTTTCGACCCGCAAGTGATCGGATTCACACAATGGCAGTTTGGGAGAATTAACTTTTGTCGTTCATAGTACATGTGTCTTTTTGTTTTATTTTGTTTAAGACACAGTCATGTACTATACCATTTTGCAGCTCGAAATTGCCATTTCTCAGTATGAAATAACACTACAGCTGCTAGTTTGGATGTTATAATATTTATTCGACAAATTTCCATTGGGTTTCGACAATTTTCACTAACAAGAGGCAAAATATAATTTTGAAATTAAAATTATTCATTTGTTTCGACGTAATGCAGTTGAAACCGGCAAATCCCACACATTTCGTCATTTCCAAGCCTTACTTCGACAGAGCGAAGTCAGGATAGTCAAGCAGCTATCAAATTCGTCAGTTTTAACCCACCAAATGGATATTTTGTGTGTACATTTCGACATTTGAAAATATAATTGACACTAAATTCGACAATGCTACATTTGAAATGTTATTACTTAAGTGTACATTACAGGCATAATACCACTTTTATTATTCAAAAGTAGTTTATACATTCTTATATTATTATGAAACAGTTAATGAAGCACTAAATTTCGGAACCAAATATATACATTATACAAGATGAGGAAAGGGTGATTCTAATCATGGATAATGCTAGAGTACACAGCAACCTGAACTATGTTGAGCACTGCCCTGTCCGGAAGCTCCCTCCTTACAGTCCTACCCTATAGAAAATGGTTTCTCAAAAGTAAAATGCGAGGTAAAACAAAGGTTAAGTCTAATTCAGCAACTTGTAGATAATGAGAGGGCAGCCGGTGAGGAAGGTTATAGCATGAAGGCTTGGAGGGAACATCACCTCCAGCAGGCAACGGAGATGAGTGTACAATCTGTCACCCAGGAGGATGTAGTGGCCTTCTATAGGCGATCCATGGGGTACCTCCATAAAAGTGAGGGTTGGGAAGACATTTGGGATGACACAAACTGTAGGCTAAACAATAACAAAAATGTATGCATAGTTATAAGCCTTTGTTATAAGTATGTTAACACATTACATTATATTTCTATATTATTTTTATAAAGTTAAATAACATGTCAGCTTGTACAATCTGTGTATTGGTTCATATATAGACCATGGTGATGAGCGTTAACCAATGTCAAAATATATGAAAAACTTAATTTCAAAATATTATTTTTTTTAATTTAGATGCTTGATTGTCATTTGTTGGCCTGCATTAACGGTTTTAAAAAGTAATATGTCGATGTAGGATATTGATAAGTCTATCTGGATGCAAGAAGTCGCAATTAACATGAAATGTCATTCCTTTATGGAAATTTCGATCTATTGCTATATGTCTATATTGGACCATTGCATTGCCTTTTAGAGATTGAATCAGTCGATTTAAAATGGTATCTTGTCGAACACATATGCAATGTGTTAAATTGTCAAACTCAATGCTGGAAAACTCTGAAAAAACGTCAATTCGAGCTGCAACATGGTAAATCAACATACACTAGGCCGCAATTCCGCGTGGGCCACCTAGTCGTAGGGTTTGAATACATTTGTTGTGTAGTTTTTCGCTCTGAATATAGTAAGAAACATTAGTAAGAAAGTAAGAAAGTAAGAAACAATCCTCCCTGAATCAATCAAAAATGTTGTTCCATAGATGGCGCAGCTTGATGGGAAGGCAGGGGGAGCTTGTCGTAGTGTTATAGGGGTAGGCCACAATTGGAAGGGGGGGGGGGGGGAGCAATATTTGGTTTACAATCAACGCAATATATATGTTATTTGTGAACATTCCCTGACAGTTATTACGCTGTTGATGACGTTTTATAACATGTAGGCGTAGTGAAGAATGCTAAGCTTATTTACTTCTACGTGTTCATAAATAATGTTCCTGAACCTGACAGTAATTTAGTAATGACTAGTAAGTAGAATCCCTCCTTCAGTAGCTGATAAGTCTCTCTCTCTCTCTCCCTCTCTCTCTTGTTTATCAGAGGTATACAGTATGTTGAAAGTAACACTATTATAGATGTCCATGTATAATTTATATTATTGAATCACATTATAAGAACTCGGGAGTAAACAAATATCTAAATTGCCAAGAACCTATAATCTATATTTTTATTAATTTCACCACAACACCAAACACCTCCAACGAAATTAATGAGAGCATATAATTATGTGATCCACCGGGATTCGAACCTGGGTTATCACACACAAATGTTTAGTATTAACTTACTTTGAATGTTGATAATGATGGATAGCTCAAGGATAGAGTTAGGAATAGGTAGAAGTTATAGTGGCCACTAGGAGTTAAGAATTAGGATGATTTAGAATGAGGTGGTTATATTAGGAGCGGCTAGAAGTAGGTGTTGATAATTATGAACCGGTCGTCAGAGCGGATCTGAGGGTTTTTGCCGGGGGACCCGTAGTTCCCAAAAATGACGCATGCGCAATTAAATTCCTGTTCATTAATGCGTCATTTAACTAACTACAAGATATACCGGATTAAATATAATAATAACCCGATTTATCTAGGGATAATAAACCCATAGAAACTTAATACAACATTGTACATATTTGTTATTAAGATACTCATGCTAGGCTACTGCTGGCGCCTAATTCAAGTTTACAGTATATTACTTATCCTAAATTGTCGAGATGCTTACGAGTCTCGACAACATTAGGGAATTAATTCATTAACCCGGGAACTGCGGGGAGACTCTTAAGAGTTCCCCCGGCGGACTGCAGGGAGACTCTTAAGAGTCAGAGAGAAAAAAAAAAAACTTTTGACATAAATTTTTGTTTATTTTTTTATTTATTTTTTTATTTATTTTTTTTTTTGGCCCCTGGGCCATGCAAAATCTCAGTCCTCTACCTCCCCTCCTTCCCCACTTTCCTCCTCTCCTTCAGTTATCACCTATTTTCCCTGTTATTCCCTTATTCTGAGGTATATTTTTTTGCTAACATTAGAAATCCGGTTGCAGGGTGTGGTCATCACTGATAGCAAGCGAATGCAAGAGAGAGAGAGAGAGTATCGATCGACTGTGTCTCAGTGGCCTTGGGGGAAATTGGCGGGAAAGCAGCTTGCCTCACCCATACATTATACAACTCGCGGGCTATATCTCCGATTTTGACCATCCAAACGCTGTTTTCACTCGTTTTATTGTTGTTTCAGGTTAATACCTTTATAATCAACCCATAATAGGCGCATATGGATAAGTATTAATGCTATTAATGGTAGAATGAATATTTTAGTGACGGAAACACCTCAAATACATGCGCACAGGGAGAGGTGTCTAATTACCCCCATGCGCACTTCAGAGGTTAATATGATGAGAACTTGAAGAAAAATATATTTTGAAGTAGCATCACAAAGTAACATTATACAGTCGCGGCCATATACTGTATATTCATCCACCTTCCTCTCCCTCTACGAGCTTGGTTTTTATGTTTCTATCCTACTTGTCACTAAGGGATGGAGATGGAGAAGAATGGGTGAAGAGGTGGGTGGGTGTGGAGGTGGAGGTGGGGAAGTTGGGGGGGGGGGGAATCGTTTTGACTGGTGGATGGATACATAATAACTGTAAATTTAGGATATTTCAGTATATGATAATATTTTGGTCAGTATCACCATTAATTAAAAGGTGCCGTTGTTCATGTAACATTGCATTACGAATACTATTAGGAATATTGTATCCCCATTAGCTAAATAAAAATACAGCTTGTTAGTTGAACGACTGGTTTAGCAAAAACAGAACTAGATAGACATATTAGGGTTTCCCTACAAGTATACTGGGATAATAATTTATAGTCAGTCAGTCAGTAGCCAAACCCACACTCCCTTAAAGAGGTAGGGAGGATCAGCAAGAACAGGCTTGCTGATCCCTTAGTGCGAGTAAATTCTGGAGGTTGGATTTCCAGTCCCAACCTCTAGGAGCTATCTGCGCCACACAAGTGACGGGCGATGGGGTCACCACATCCCTACCCCAAATAATTAATAGTATTTGAGTTATTAACTTCAACTATATACAGTGGGATTAAATTATTCAAATATAACATCTTGACATTTGTGTGTGTGTGTGTGTGTGTGCTTAAAGGGCGACCGGGACACGAATGCATATAAGTTTCGTGTTCGTGGACGGGTGGAAAATAATAAAGCTAAATTGATTTCTGTCCTATATATTCCATGTCTTCTTATTGTATCTCTTTTCATATTGCCATGTCCTGACTTACTCTTTACTTTGTACTAGTCTTGCACGATTATTCGGCATATTTCACTATACAGTATGGTTATAAATATAGTTATGTTTATATGAATTATGTATTAGGAACCCTTTGGATGCTCCCCTGTTCGCTTATTTATATTAAATATGAGATATTTAACGAATCGCCCTGTTTATTTATCTTATCATACTGCTTATCATGTTATCAATATAGTTCATGCTTCCTCACACAACTTCGGCTAATCATTGCGCCCAAATCTTGATGGAATAGTATCATATTTCGTGAACTCGCTAATCTGATCTATCTATATATCTATCTATATATTGCCAGACGACCTTAACCCCTGAGAGGAGGTGGACACGAAAGTATCACCTTCATATGCTGCTGTATGCCGAGGCAACTCAGTCGATTATCTAGCTTTTTTCTCAATTAATTTCACGATAAATGTGTAACTTGATAATGCAAGTTTAATACACAATGCAATATAACAATGACAAAATATTAATTGTTCTGTTTATCAACATTATGTTTGCGATAATGTGGGCAATTGATAAAGGTATACTCAATTAGCTCCAGGAATTATAATTATTTAATTGATATTTATTAGACGGAAATATAAATAGATCAAAGGAATATTGTGTTGGGGAAATAATGCATTGCAATTCTCGGGGGTAATTTACTCTAGGTAAAAGAGAATGGTTTCACAACAAACCTTGAATATTTCACGTTGTATCACGTTATCTTATATTATCAGACTCCTCAATGTGTAACAAACCACATGTAAAGAGTATAACATATGAGTATAAAACAATGTTATGTGTGGAATAATATTATCTGTGTATACCCTGGTCTATCTGTGATATCTAATAACCCGAGTTTACATGCAGTTGGTGCAGTTTCACTGTTGCCATGGCAATGTAGACATTATTAATCAATACCATATTTATTTATTACATGAATCGATTAACACAGTGCAACTTCTCTCTCTATCTCTCCCTTTGAGAAACCAGACTTGGCTCCTCCGTGATACCAACAGATTTTTCATATGTTTTTGTTATTATTGTTTTTATTGTTTCTAGATTAGCACACATCTATTATTAGCATTAATCTATAGTGCAAGTTAATCAGAAACAATTTGATTGGTACTGAAGCTGATTAGTTAAGGTCATAGAATTTCCATGAAACATATTGGTAGGCCTGACGAGTAAAATAACGTGTATTTTTAGCAGTAGGAGATGTTTTGGTAAGGAGCTCTTTATGAAGATCCATACTAATCTCAACCTAATGTCAGAGAGCAATAAAGGCGAAACGAGACTCAAACTACGCAGTTTAGGGGAGGGAAGGGGTAGTTTAGCTTGATACACAGGAAACTCGACTTTACATCACCATCAACAGATAGGAATTTTGTATCTAAGTTTAAACACTGTTAAACACAGCTACTCTAAATATACCTATATTCTTGAGGGAAAGGCTTTATCAAAAAAATTGCCATGAAGAAAATTAATTGTTTAATATATAAATCAGACATGCCATACCTCTGCCATTTGGCTTAATGTATTTATATGATCATATGCAACATTTTCTTTCTGGCTACATGTAATTTAGAATCATGATATATATATATATATATATATATATATATATATATATATATATATATATATATTTGTCTTCCCTACATGCAATTGATATTACCATGAATCATGATCAATTTAATCAATATCCCACCGACTCAGTATTAACTGTGACTCTAATGCTTGAGGGAAGTCATCCACAGATCGACATATGTTCACACTACAAAGGTAACTTATCTAAATTATAATAATTTACTACTTCTGTTCATCTAATTTGTCACTAGTTTGTGGTTTGGTAACATAAGCTGTATGTTATAATTATATAGATATAATGACCTGTATACTATTATTTTATTCATACCAATAAAAGTAGGTGGAGAGAGAGAGAGAGAGACGTTTCAGTTCCTGAAGGAGGAAATCTACTGCTCATTACGAATTAGTTTCGGGAACATTATTTATGAACAAGTAAATAAGTTTAACATTCGTCACTGCATGTTAGAAAACGTCATCAACACCGTAATAACTGTCAGGGAATGCTCACTAACAGCATATATATCGCGTTGATTGTAAACAACTAAACACAGCCAAACTAACCCCCCCCCCCCTCCCATTGTATCTTACCCTTTCAACACTACGACAAGCTCCCCCTCCCTTCCCATCAAGCTTCGCCATCTATCGAACAAAATATTCAGGGAGGGAAGTGTGAGATCTTATAATATTCAGAGCGAACAAACTACACAACCAAACTACCCAAACCAAACGACTAGGTGGCCCACGCAGAATTGCGGCCGAGTATACATAAATGTCTGAGGTGAAGCCATTGATTTCCAGGGCTGATGAGTGATTGGTGGTTCTGAATGTTTGTGTGCTTGATTTTTGTGGGCGAACTGTTATATGTGTTCTTCTCCTGTCACCTCTTTTTCCTTTCTCAGGTCACTTGCTGATTCTCCCTACCCCTTGTGGGAGTACAAAGGAGTACAAAGGAAATCAAGCAACAACAGCTAGTGACCCTTCTAGGTTGCTTGTCCTCCAAAACACTGAGGATCAAGTGTCCAAACAGTGGTTTAGAGTGGGTACGGGAACATTGGAAAGGGAACTACTGCCCTGCCACTAACGTGGCAGGACTAGGAAGTTAGTAGGGGACATATTGGTTAGTAACTGAGGGGAGGATAAAGTTATTCATTTACAAACGCAGTCAATCGCGGGTTTGATGCGAGATATTTGTCTAGGCGGAATTTAAATGAATCAATGGTGCTGCAGTCTATAACGTCTCGGGGAAGCCCATTCCACAAGTTGACAACTCGATTGAAGAAGAAATTCTTAGATTCGTGCGAGTTAAAAGATTTACCAATAATTTTGCAACCGTTTCCCCGCGTGTAATTAGATTGGTCGATAGTGAAGTACTTACTACAGTTCATATTGTCGATGCCTTTGATGATTTTGAACACTTGAATTAAGTCGCCTCTTAATCTGCGCTGGGTTAAAGGAAATAGATTTAATTCTCTAACACGCTCTTCGTATGGTTTGTTCTTTAGGCTAGGTATCATTTTGGTAACTCTACGTTGAACTCGTTCTAGCTTGTTTATATCTTTTTGGTAATAAGGGCACCAGGATTGAACGCAGTATTCCAGAAGAGGGCGGACTAAGGAATTGTAAAGGGTTAGGATAACTTCTTTGGATTTATGCTCAAATGACCTGCCTATAAAGCCAATTATTTTGTTTGCCTTCTTAACAACTTCTGAACATTGTTGACTCGGTTTTAGGTTACTCGATATTGTTACTCCCAGATCAGTTTCTCTGTTTACATTCTTAAGCTGAGTGCCATTCATCGAATAGTTTGCTTTCTCATTTAGGTATCCGACATGTAGTACTTTACATTTATCCGCATTGAAACTCATTTGCCAAATTTGGGCCCAACATGACAATTTATCTAGATTGTGTTGCATATCGTCAACTTGTTCTTTTGAGAGTACGCTATTTGCAATTTTTGTATCGTCAGCAAATATTGAGATTGTGCAGGTGAGACCCTCATCTATGTCGTTGATGTAAATTTGAAAGAGAATTGGTCCTAGTACCGATCCCTGGGGTACCCCGCTACTTACATTGGTCCATTTAGATGCCTTACCGTTTATGACTACCCTTTGCTTTCTGTTGCTGAGCCAATTTTCTATCCATTTCAACACACCGTCTTGTATTCCATGCGCTTTTAGTTTTAGCAGTAAACGTTTGTGGGGAACTTTGTCAAAGGCCTTTTGAAAATCAAGGTATATAATATCTACAGCTTTACTCTCATCGTAGAGGTTGAGGATATCGTGGAAGAAGTCTAAGAGGTTTGTTAAACAGGAACGTTTTTTACGAAAGCCGTGTTGAGTATCTTTAAGTATGTTATTTTCCTCTAAGTGATTTACGAGTCTGTCTCGTATGACCGTTTCTAGCATTTTACATACAACTGAGGTTAAGCTAATTGGACGATAGTTACTGGGTAGGGATTTGCTGCCTTTTTTGAATATCGGTGTTACGTTGGCTAGCTTCCACTGATCAGGCATAGTTCCAGACTGCAAGGATTTATTGAATAGTAATGTCAGTGGTTTGGAGAGCTCATTCTTAGCTTCCTTTAGAACTCTAGGCGAGATTGTATCAGGTCCTGGCGTTTTATTTACCGTGAGTTTATCTAAACAATTCAATACTTCTCTCTCTGTAACGGTGATATTGATTAGAACATCTGAATTATCAATCTGAATCGGCGATGGTGTAGGGATATCACTGAGGTCTTCTGTTGTAAAAACTGATGCAAAGAAGGTATTGAGGGCATTACTCATTTGTACTTCGTCTTTGGTGTATTCTCCTTTTTCATCGACTATCGGTCCAACAGTTGAAGTAACTACTTTTTTCTTTCTGATATAACTATAGAATTCTTTCGGGTTTGTTTTACTTTGATTCGCAATATGTAACTCTAAGGTCTTTTTACTTTGCTTAATTAACTTTTTGGCTTTGCGTCGTAGCTCTACAAATTTCACCCGTTCTTCGTCATTTTGTGAGGATTTTAATCTATCATTAGCAAATTTTTTAGCAAGCAGGCAGTTTGAAATATCTTTATTCCACCATTTGGGCTTATTATTATGGCCTGGACGCCGTATTTTCGATGGTATGCAGTCTTGCACTGCTTTTAGGTAACTGGTTTCGAATAACTTCCAAGATGTATTTATGTCGTTATTGTTAATTAAAAAGCTCCAGTCAGTTTCTTTAAACATAGCTCTAAGTTTATGGAAGTTTGCTTTCTTGAAATTAGGGACTATTTCGATGCTACTATTTGGTTCGTTACTAGTAAACTTTAAAGTGAAAGTTATCGTACGATGGTCGCTGTTACTGAATTCATCACCAACATTCAAATTCTCTATCAATTCTTCTTTTGTTGCAAGTACAATGTCAAGAACGTTATTACCACGGGTCGGCATTCGAACAAATTGATAAAGCGAACTCTCTTGCAAGTTCGTATACAAGTCATGTCCGGAGTGTGAAGTAAGAGTATCGCCCCACTTGGTCACAGGTAAATTAAAGTCGCCAAAAATTACGGTATCTTGTGAGTTACTTACATCTGCAATTTGTTCGTAAATTTCTCGGTCAGTTTGCACTGATTGAGCTGGAGGTCTGTATATTAACGCAAGTATTATTTTTGTACCTTTATTATTCTTTATTAGCACAAAAGATGTGTCGACGTTCACAATTTGAGGTTTTGACACGAGGGTCGGGTTAAGACTTTCTTTGATATAAAATAAAACGCCACCTCCATTTTTATTTATTCGGCTGTTCTCAAACATTACATAACCGGGAAGTGAATACTCTGCTAAAAAGTCTCTATCTTGTGTATTGAGCCAAGATTCTGTTATGCCAATCACATCATAATTTTCTGTAAACACTAGTTCCTCTAAATCTGAAAATTTATTGCGTATGCTACGAGCGTTTGCATAGAAAACCTTTAAAGTTGCGGTTTTAGAACTCGCAGATCGTTCTTTCATCGAATTTTTGGTTCTGGTCGGATCTACATTTACATTCATGGCTGTCCTCGGTCCTCGGTCGTTATCCCTGACGAGTAAGGGCTGCTACTGACTGACTGACTAGTAGGCTACATGTGTCGAATGTGCATATTGGAATATTATAGTCCTATTGTCACTTTGCTCAATACAAAAGTTAGACTCGACCAATTTGCAACAAGAAGACAAATACGCAGACAACACAATTAATGTTATATGAAATCACAAACAACATAGCACGCATAGACAATGTCAGGCCTTCATGTCAGACTGGCTCAAAAGCAGACTCGCACCCGGATCAAGACAAGGTGTTTTAAGATAAGATAAGATAAAAACAAATTATTTAGCCAATTTATATTAAATATATTTATATACAGTGCATGTGTTATAAAAATGTTAAGGCTGAGCCTCCTGAGAGTTTATACCATCTTGAAGAGGCACCAAGAATAAACTAAACTTAAAACACTTTTTACAGTATTTGTTTGAGAATAACAAAGGCTAGATGATAAAATGCAATAGAATTTTTACATAAAAACTAAATTAGTGTTTATTACAAAAGCAGGATTTTAATAACAAAGCTGGTGAAAAGAGAAGGTGTTAACGAAATGATACTACTACTACTACTACTACTAATAATAATAATAATGATAATAATACTCAAGGGTCAATATATCAATATTCATACAAATAAGTAATAATCGTGCACTGGTTTAATAGTAAAACTCAAATTTTGCAATATGATTCTACATAATTATACAAATATTAACGGAATCAATTATACTTGACTACATGATAAGAATAAATATTGTTTAAGTGTATTTTTAAAAGACAAAAGAGAGGGTGAAATATGAAGATACGTGGGTAAGCCATTACACACTTTGACGCCATGATAATTATGATATGCAAGACTTTGACTGGACAGATGTTACAGCAGGAAGTTTTAATACATTGTTTGATCTAAGTGGACATCTTTGGTTGGCTCTATATGTAAACATGGGGGTTGTAAAATTATGAATGGACTTGTACACAAAGAGAGCACATAAATATGTATTAAGTTCACTATACTTAAGCAATTTAAAAAAGCAGAAGGCATCATGAGTGTAATCATACTTTTTTAGTCCAGCTATTGTTCTGATTGCCCTTTTCTGAGCCGTAATGACTGGTTTGATATTTGTCTGGCAAACCGCTCCCCAAACTGTTTGCCAGTAAGTTAGATATGGATATATCAATGAAAAATAGACAAGTTTGTGGGCACTAATTGTCAATAAGTTTCTAGTATGGTGTAAAATTCCACATTGCTTGTTGACCTTATTCTTAATGAGATTGATATGTTTTTTTAAAATTTAGTTTATGGTCTATGAGTATGCCAAGAAATTTAGTTTATGGTCTATGAGTATGCCAAGAAATTTAGTATCAGTTTTTAGGACAAGGTATTTATCGATCATCACTGGCAATAGAGTTTGGGGAAGAGCTTTGTTACAGTTGAATATTATAAAGTGGGTCTTGTCTAAATTCACAGTTACATGCTATCCAACTGTGAATTGTAGCAAGATCTCTGTTCGTGTTTCGTATGATTTCATTCACATCGCTAGCCGATCCGTTCTTTCATTACCTGCTAAGCCAAGATGGGCAGGAATCCAGTAAAACTACATTCGTATTGGCCAAGGAACGGTCATGTATTCGACGGAGAATAATGGAAATGAGTGGATCTCTCATAAATATATCTTGTAATGCCATAAGGGTATTCAGGGAATCACTATAAATAACCATCTGAGGGGTGTTGACTGGATTGGAAGGGACCATGTCAACTGCCCCCAACAATGCACGCAATTCAATAAACAGAAGCTTCCGAAACTGCAGCACAACCAACTTTCCCATCCAATTTAGACTCATCAGTGTATATAACACGGGCAAGGGGATGACATAGCATATGCTGAAGGGTGACACACCTCTGAACAGCAGGGAGCGAAGACTTAGGACCCTGAGCAAGAAATGTACAAACCATAGGTGATGATAAAAGCCAATAAGGGACGGAGGAGTCAGCCACCTGTATAAGGGCCATGGGTAAATCAATGTTGCATGAAGAGTCTGTGGGCCAAAACAGGAATAGAAGGCAACAATGTCAGAGGGAACTGATCCTCATCCACCTCCTCAAACATTTGTTTTCCCTATCTGTATGAAGGAGACAAAAGGCAGGTTGTCTGTAACAAGTGTCTCCCCAAAAGCCAAATGAGTGACAGAGCCAAGTTCAAGAGAGGTTGGAATCAAAATGCCTGGACAAACGAAGTTTAAAGCATTTTAAGTGATAGGATGAGGGAAAGACTAATTGAGGGAGAGAGTTCCAGAGTTCACTTGTTGAGTTACAGAAAGACTCAACAAATTTGCCAATTCTTGGGTTGGAGAGCTGGGCAGAATAGGAGTGGGACTGTGTTGAAAGGCAGGTGCCTAGCACTCACCGTAAGGGAGTGCACTGGAAAGAGCTCTGAATAACACTGATTGTTGTAATAGCGATAGAAGAGTGAAAGAGGTGCAACATTGTGGCGTGTAGAAAGAGATTGTAGGAAACTAGTAAAAGGAAGTGAGTTGATAAGGCGAAATGCTTTTGATTCTACTATTTCAAGAAGTGCTGTATGGGTGGAGCCTCCCCACACCTGCGAACAATACTCAATACAGGGGCTCACTGTATGCCAATACAGAGCAAGAAGCTGTGCGGGGTGAAGAACCTAGCGAGACGGTTGAGCACACCTAACTTTTGGGAAGCTATTTTAGCAAGAGTGGTAATATGATCTTTCCAAGAAAGGGCGGATGAAAAAGATACACCAAAAATATTGAGATAAGATGAAGCGTTGAGTTATGTATTGTTGAAGAATAGTTGATAGTCTTGTGGAAGATTGTGATGGAGAAATAGAGGGAGAAACTGGGTCTTGGAGGCGTTGAAAGTAACAAGATTTTCTCTACCCCAATTAGAAATGATTGATAGATCGGAAGATAGGCATTTTATGGCCTTGCCACATCTGTTTTTGAGTGGTTGCATGCGGGGTTGATGTGAAAAACTAGTTGAATAGTGTAAGGTAGAGTCGAGGTAATGACACAAATGCAGAGTAGGACCCAAATATGTTCAACGTTTCGCCAGACACGGCTTCTTCAGGAATAACTCTGTTATTCCTGAAGAAGCCGTGTCTGGCGAAACGTTGAATATATTTGGGTCCTACTCTGCATTTGTGTCATTACCTCATCTGTCACAGCCAATGCTGATTCTTCACCATAAGGTAGAGTCGTCAGCATATGAGTGGATAGAACTAGAGGTACAGTTGAATAGATCATTAATGAATATTAGAAAGATAATTGGAGACAGGACAGAACCCTGAGGAACACTGGAGTTCATAGGCTGAGGAAGTGGGCGATGACCATCCACAACTGCAGCTATGGAGCAGTCTGAAAGGAAAAAAAGAGACAAAGGCACATATAGAGGGATAGAAACCGAAGGAGGGTAGTTTGGAAATTAGAGATTTGTGCCAGACTCTTATCGAAGGTTTTCGATATGTTTAGTGCAATAGATTTTTTTTCCGAAGTCCCGAAAGGAGGTTGACCATGAGTTAGTAAGATAAGTAAGAAGATCACCAGTAAGGAAACCGTACGGGCGATCTGAAAGTATATTATGGAAAGATAAATGCTTAAAGGGCATAGCTCATGAAATATCCCATTTCATTTTATCACTGTCTAAAGCATGTTAAAGCACGATTGATACTGCACACTTGTCTTGGTTTGCCATTAATTTTGATCTAAAATAGTAAACAAAGCCATTTAAGATATTTTAAGCTTACACAGTTGATGGCAAGCCCTGGCGCCTTTATCTTGTGGTAGTGATAAAGGAATTATATCGCATTATTAGAATCTGTTTTGATATTGCCTTTATCTCGCTTAGCCTGAAATATTTTGTACATGATGAAGTAATATGAAGGCAGTATTTTATATTTATATCACAAGAGTGTAAATTTGTCTGTCCTTAAGTATCTATCAATACAATTTTTCATATTTTGATCTCTTTAATCATAAATAAATGCTTATTGGCAGCTCAATTCATATGGCAACACTAGAAGTACCACTAACGGTACAAAGGTACCTTTGTACAAGAGCGTACAGCCAACTTATCAAATGATTCAATTTTGATTTTCACTTTCACAGTGCATTATTCGATAGCTTGCCATTAATTCTACACTTCATTATTAAGCTTATGCTGCTCACATAATTACTCATACCACTCTTATAAATATCTGTCCATTTTCGTAACTGCTTTCACAGCATGGAGTACTAAACAGAGATACTGAGAATCAAAATGGTGGTCAGTGACTTGATTCCTGCTTTTGACCGATTGTGTTATTCTATAGGTAACCCCAATACGTCACGACTGTTCGTAGCCACCTCTCACGACCACCATCCAAAACACTAATGTATTTATATTTACATTTATAAGAAACTCGGATTTTTTTTGTTTTGTCTATGTGAATGGGAGAGACAAAAGGCAGAACTGCCTGTAGCGAGTGCCTCCCCCAGAGTTGAAAGAGTGACAGGGTCAAAATCACTATTATTGCACATAGGAGGTATGTAGCTGGCCTTGTGAGCTATGCCCTTAAAACAAATTTTAATTAAGAATAAGGCTGGGAGCGGTCACCCTTCTTTTAGACAGGTTGAATATGAGCAAACTTTCAGCAAGAAGGCAAAACATTAGAGGAAAGACAAAGACGAAAGAGTTTGCCTAAGCAGGAAGTCAGCACGGAAGAACAGTTTTTGAGTACAACAGGAGGACCACCGTCCGGTCGTACAGCTTCTTAGTATTAAGCCCAGAGAGGGCAGAAAGAACATTCCTAGAAGAGATTATGATCTGAGGCATAAGTAAATGAGAGGGAGATGGAGAGGGAGGATTAGTGCCGGAATCATCAAAGGTGATGTTATTTGCAAAAGCTTGAGCGAAGAGTTCAGCTATGTCAGAGGAAGAGGTGGCGGTGGTACCGTCAGAGTGGAAAAGAGGAGGGAAAGACGAGGAAGTTAAATTGTTGCAGAGGTTTTTGGCTAGATGCCAAAAAGCTTGTGAAGAGCTACAGTTGGAAAGTTCAGAGCATTTGTTATTGATGAAAGAGTTTGTGGCGAGTCGAAGGACAGATTTGGCTCGATTCCGAGCAGAGACATATAAAGTACGGGACTCTTGAGTTTGAAGGTGACGGTACCGTTTGAATGCTTTCTCCTTTTTGCGGACAGCAGTAGAACAAGCGTGAGTAAACCAAGATTTTGTGAGTTAGATTGAGAGAAAGAAAATGGGATGCATGCTTCCATGCCTGAAAAGATTACCTCAGTAATTCTCTCAGCACTCTCCAAAGGTCCCAGGCCAAAGAAGAAAATATAATTCCATGGGAAATCAAAGATGTAATGCCGAAGAGCCTCCCAGTCAGCTGCGTCAAAATGCCACAAACGCCGCCGGCTGGGGGGGGGGGTCAGAAGGCCATACTGGAGAGACAGGACAGGTGACAGAGATAAGGTTATGATCGGAGGAGCCCAACAGCGGGAGAAGAGTTACAGTGTAAGCAGAAGGATTAGAGGTTAGATTTAAGCAAGAATGTTGGGCCGATCTCCAGGGCGGTCTAGGATACGGGTGAGGTGTTGAACTAAATGCCCTAGGTCATTTAGGATAGAAAAGATGTGGGCTTGTTCACTATTATATGTTGCAAGGTCAGTGAAATGAAAGGAGTTCCATTGGTGGTGGTGAACATTGTCATTTCTTAAGATGAAGATTGCAGAGAAAGGAGAGTTGGATAAAATGTGTTTCACTTTAGAAGTAAGATAGTCAAAGAATTTTGGATAGTCAGTAAAATTAGGGAGATAAACAGCACATATATATTTGTGAGAGAGTGACATGATAGCTTAAGCCAGAGAGTTGAGAATTCAGAAAAGTCAAAGTTGGGAACAAGAGAGCAAGAAAAATGTTGTGTACACAACATCCACCTTTGGCTTTGAATTAAGGATAGAGATAGTAGGAGGATACAGAACAGTGTTTGCTGTCTGTTACCTTTGACAATTGTGTTTCGGAGAGAAAAAGTAAGTCATCTGCAGTTGCCTGCAGGTGAATCGGTAAAGATCAACTGTAGAGCAAAATTCATGAGTATATGCTCTCGATGGATGGAGAGAGGAGGCTGGCCACTTTCTACGAGAAAACTTGTAATGTGGGATGACTTGAAAGCTCCTATGCAAAGTCGCATATCAATATAATGGACAGAATCCAAGGTTTTGAGCATGGTCTGGAAAGCTGTGCCATAGATAGCACATCCATTATCCAAGAGGAACAAAACTGTGGCTGTATAACATTTGTTAACATCATTCTTAACAACAATAAATCCCAAATTAAATTAATGAAGGCATGTGATTCTCCCAGGATTCGAACCTAGGATATCTCACACATAACTTACACTGGAACGAATGCTGGATATTAATCTAATCATGTATTGCACCCAACTGCACTATGAATAGCCTAATGATTAACTCTTGTGAGACAGGGTGTCTTGTTTACATCACCATAGCGCCGGCGAGTATAATTGCCGAAAATTACCTTTATTCCTTGCTATTTTTCATGCATAAGCAAGAACCAGAGCGTAATAAAATTACATATCCGTAAAAGGACAATTATAGAGCTTTTCAATGACTCCTGAATCATCCCTGTAAGACATCTGGTTATCTTGTAACGATCGTGCAACCGAAGGGCAAAATTGGTAAAATAGTGGCAATATTGGCTGTTTTTGCTGTGTGAGGGACATCATATGAGTGAGACAGCCATATGTGAGGCTTCAGTGTGCGCCCGGACGCTGTGGCGAGCTGTTGGAGCCCGTCTATGCTCCCTCCAATGCCTGGCCTCTCTCTCAGCGCTCATAATAGCCTCAAAATGGCGTCCGTCATATGACGGGCACTGTACAGATGGCCAATTTTCTCTCTCCCGTCACATGACGGTCGCCGCGAGTTAAAGGTTAAGCAAGAGGAAAGGGATCAACGATCAGCACATGGTAACATTATTATGTAATTAGCCTATTGAGACAGTATTTTAAATCAGAGGCTAGCTCAGAGCTAAGACCTCTTCGTTGGTGGACATGACATTAACCCCTTCTCTACCGAGATGTCTTTTTAGTTATATTTTAGTTATATTTAGACGATTTTGTGCAGTTTAAGAAGGATCTGTGGCAGTAAAAAGGGTTAAGTGAGATAGTTCGAAGGTTCTTAATTGCTGAAGGCCCTTTTTAAACTGAATAAAATCGTCTAATAGTAGCCAGAATAAAATTAAAAGACGTCACCGGTAAATAAGGGGTTAACTTGCCGGTAGTAGTATCAATGACTAACAATCGTGATTCTAATGGCTGCGAATAACCACCCTGACAGCAAATGTAATCACAATTCACAAGGTGAAACCACCAGCCACAATTCAAGCCCCTCTATCGCATGTAATGTGGTTTGCAATAGGCGGAGATTACATGGTAAATTATGAAAATAAACTAATAATATCAAATACATTTGGTAGTTTCGTATTCTGCTTTTAAGTGCCAAGAAAGCAGTTGCAAGGATATGAAATTTTATACCAGGTTAAGATTAACGTATATTTTAGTTTCAGCGATGCACTATATGTCCGTACTGGTGTTGGTGATGTTGGCACTGGTTGTGAAGGTGGAGAACACAGCTGGTGTCTCTCGGGTTCTGGTAGTGGATATCTTCGGATCACGCAGTCACAAGCACTTTATCATGGCGGTGGCAGAACAGTTAGCACGAGGGAATCATTCTGTGAGTACTTTCTGAATCACTTACATTTCCTACAGTGCTTCATGGTTGTCTTAATTGGTAGCAATAGAAGGGGGCCTGTTCGAGCTAGTTTTGAATACAAATAACATACATACGTCATAGATAATTCACAAGGCTAGGAAACATCCACTGACAGAGCTTATTAAACCCCCGAATCATTACCAATAGACACAATTGTTATCTCCATACAAATAAGTTCTAGATACAAGGCGAGACTATACAAGACACCAGCCATATAAGATAAACCAGCTAGAGATCATAATCAACCACAATCATATCTGTTCGTACATATTCTTATGATCTTACAAGACCCCTGATTGTTTCTGATAGTTCCTGCATTTACAAGATTTATTAACCCCCTGACACTCAGGATTGCGAAATGCGTGTCTTGTAGGTTTTGTCCAAAGTGGACAACCATGCAAATGGCGTGGCTAAACTTTCGGAGATTTGGTACACACAAATGAAAATTGGTCTACGATAAGTTTTGCTGGTGGTAAAGCAAATATAAGCGGGTAACATTACCCGCTCAGTGAGAGGGGCAAGCGTAGTCAGTCTAGGCCCGGTAGTCAGACGATGAGGTATGGTGCGCCAGCACTTTAACTCACGTCTCCCAGTGCGATATATGGACTGATTTGTATTATTTTATATAGTTTATATACAATTGTAAGTACGATACATGTGCATATCTTTCATACTTATATAATGTGGACAGACCAACAGCTACGATTTATGGTAAGTTGATCGTCTTTTGACTGGTACGAGTGTTGCATATAAGACAAAATTTGTATACAAAAACTATTAGGTCTAGGAAGTTGGTTATTGTTTTATTCTCTTTATCATGCATTGCCCTATAATTATGATGATCTATAAAACTTTGATACATAAGTCACATAGTGAGTGTAATATTGCATATAAAAGGTTTTTACTGACCAATATTTTGTTCTTAAATATTCATATAAATATTCATGTATATATATACATATATATATATATATATATATATATATATATATATATATATATATATATATATATATGTATGTACAATTGTACATATATATATATATGTATTTACACCCCCAGTCGGACTCGAGCCTCCGACAATCAGGACGAGTGTCCAAGATTTAATCCACTACGAGGTTAGAGTCCAGCTGGGAGTAAATGTACATTTAGTAGCTCACGTGTATTTGTGAGATATAATATATATATATATATATATATATATATATATATATATATATATATATATATATCCAAGGTGTTTGAAAATGACCTCATCAAAATTACAGGGCATAATATACAGGGGAGCAAGAAATAAAAACTTCAAAATAACCAATTTCCTATAAAGTACCACTAATGAGATATGTGTATTAATATGTATGTAGCAGGAGCAAGGGCGTAAGAAAAGCATAGAGATACAACTGTTACATTTGATTAATTACTGTCATAAGCATATAAGAAAATGGGAGTCTGCAGAAAACTGATTGGCCCACACAAGGCAGATCCCTCTCGCACCCATCCCTAGTTATAAGGCCTAATTATAGGCCCAGCTCTGGCGTAGGGGTGTGGTGACCCCACCGCCCATCACTTTGTGGTGCAGATAGCCCCTGGAGGTTGGGACCGGGAATCCCACCTCCAGAATTGTTAGGAGGAGGCTGTAGACACCAGCCGAACAGAGAGGTACTCCCGGGGAGTACTAGGTGACTGCTAAGGACCACTGGAACTCCTGTTTCACCACCTGGCCTCCCTAGCTGATCCTTTCAGTGTCTCATGAATATTGAGGGCAACCCCAGCCTGCCCTTCAAAACACCTTATCCTCCTATCTAATACATAATACTACAAACACCTTACATACTACACTAGCTTTTCCAAAGAAAACAAAAATGACGAATCCTCGACCCGCCTCGGAGTCCCCGGCGGGGGGGGGGGGGGGGGGGGGGGGCAGAAATGCCCCCATCAGTCTGTCCCCTGGTAACGACTCGCCAAAATGCTCTGGACCACCATCTTCTACTCTAACTATTAATTTCTGTAATATCCGTGGCCTTTCTTCTAACTTCCACTCTGTGGAACACCACCTCTCCTCTACCAACCTTGATCTTTTTTTTCTCACCGAGACACAGTTGTCTGGGACTACTGACAGCAAACCCTTCTCTGTATCCTCCTACTAACTCTATCCTCAGTTTCGAGCCAAAGGTGGCTGTTGCGTCTATGTACGCAACCATCTTGCTTTCTCTCGTGTTCCCAACTTAGACTCTTCTGAATTCTCAACTCTCTGGCTAAAGCTTTCTTGTCACTCTCAAACTAAATATTTCTGCGCTGTCTATCTCTCCCCTAATTCTACTGACTATCCAAAATTCTTTGACTATCTAACTTATAAAGTGGAATACATTCTATCCATCTCTCCTTTCGCAGAAATCTCCATCTTAGGAGATTTCAATGTTTCCACCGACCAACCTGGTGACCAAGCCTACATCTTTTCTATCTTAAACGACCTAGAACAGTTAGTCCAGCAATCCACCCGTATCCCGGATCGCTTCGGAGATCGGCCCAACATTCTTGCCTTATTTCTAACCTCTAACCCTTCCGCTTATACTGTAAATCTTTTCTCTCCTTGGGTCTCCTCCGGCCATAAACTAATATCTGTCACCTGTCCTATCTCTCCAGTACGGCCACCCGATCCTCCCAACCGGTGGCGTTTGTGGCACTTTGGCGCTGCCGACTGGGAGACTCTTCGGCAGTATTTCTTTGATTTTCCGTGGAACGAATTTTGCTTCCATGGCCGAGGACCCATGGAGAGTGCTGAACGCATTACCAAGGTAATCCTCTCGGGCATGGAAGTATCCATTCCATTTTCTTTCTCTCAGTCTAATGCAAACAACTCTTGGTTTACTCACGCTTGTTCTACTGCTGTCCGCAACAAGGAAGAAGCATTCAAACGGTACCAACGTCTTAAGACTCAAGAATCTCATTCTTCAAGCCAAATCTGTTCTTCGACTTGCCAAACACTCTTTTCATCAATAATAATTGCACTGAACTATCCAACTCTAGCTCTTCGCAAGCTTTCTGGCATCTAGCCAAAAACCTCTCCAACAATGTGTCTTCCTCGTCTTTCCCTCCCTTTTAACACTCTGATGGCACCACCATCACTTCTTCCTCTGACAAAGCAGAACTCTTCTCTCAAACTTTTGCTAGAAACTCCACCTCGGATGATTCCGGTGCTATTCCTCCCTCTCCAGTCCCCTCTCTCCTACTTATGCCTAATATCCTAATCTCTTCTAAAGATGTATTTTCTACCTTCTCTGGGCTTAATACTAATTAGAAGGCGTACGGTCCGGATGGTGTTCCTCCTGTTGTACTCAAAAACTATGCTTCCATGCTGACTCCCTGCCTAGGCAAACTCTTTCGTCTCTGTCTCTCTTCTAACGTCTTCCCTTCGTGCTGGAAGTTTGCTCTCATTCAACCTGTCCCAAAGAAGGGTGACCGCTCTCAACCCTCCAACTATCGTCCAATTGCCCTCATCTCTTGTATCTCTAAAGTTTTATAAAACTATTCTTGCTTCCAAATTTCTTAAGCATTTCTCTCCTCATAATCTACTCTCAGATCGCCAGTATGGCTTCCTTAAAGGTCGCTCTACTGGTGATCTTCTTTCATATCTTACTAACTCTTGGTCATCCTTCTTTCGGGACTTCGGTGAAACCTTTTCCATCGCACAAGACATATCGAAGGCCTTCGATAGATTCTGGCAAAAATCTTTAATTTCTAAACTACCTTTCTTCGGTTTCTATCTCTCCATCTGTGCCTTTGTCTCTAATTTCCTTTACGGCCGTTCCATAGCTGTGGTTGTGGATGGCCATCGCTCACTTCCTCATCCTATCAACTCCGGTGTTCCTCAGGGCTCTGTCCTATCTCCCATTCTCTTTCTAATTTTCATAAATGATCTTCTCAACTGTACCTCCAGTCCCATCCACTTCATACGCAGACGACTCTACCTTATACTACTCAATTAGTTTTCCTGAACGCCCCAGCCAGTAATCCCTCAAAGACAAACAAAATGAAGCCATGCAACACTTATCTTCTGATCTTACTACTATTTCCAATTGGGGCAGAGAAAACCTTGTTGCCATTATTGCTTCCAAAACCCAATTTCTTCATCTTACTACACGTTCAGAATTCCCAGAGGCCTATCCCTTACAATTCAACAATACAAAAATCAATCCTTCATCTTCTCTCAATATTCTCGGTGTCTCTTTTTCTTCTGCTCTTACTTGGAAGGACCATATTACCAGTGTTGCTAAGGCGGCCTCCCAGAAGCTGGGTGTGCTCAACCGCTTCAATGGGTTCTTTACCCCTGCACAGCTTCTTGCTCAGTACAGGGGCACAGTGCGTCCTTGTATTGAGTATTGTTCACATGTGTGGGGAGGATCCTCTCACACCACACTCCTAGACAAAGTAGAAAGGAAAGCCTTTCGTATCATTAACTCCCACCCACTCACCAACTCTCTGCAATCTATCTCTCTTCGCCGCAATGTTGCATCTCTCTCCCTATTCTATCGCTACTATAATAATCAGAACTTTCCCAGTGTATACCACCTCCTCTACGTAGGGTACATAGTACCCATCTTGCAACACAATCCCACCCCTACTCTGTGCAACTCTGCAACCCAAGAATGAAATGGTATTCTCAGACTTTCTTCTATTCAACTGCTGAGCTCTGGAACTCTCTCCCAGAATCAGTCTTTCCCTCTTCCTATGTCTTAACTTGCTTCAAACTCCGTGTGTCCAGGCAGTTTGGCTCGAACGTCCCTTGATTTTGGCCATGTCACTCTTTCAACTCTGGAGGAGGCACTTGATACAGGCAGTTATGCCTTTTGTCTCCCTCACTCACATAAAACAAAACAAAAAACACCATGAGGACCGACCTCACCAAAACGGTCAGAGGTCAACACAAGAACACGGGGTCTGCAAATCGCCAATTTTTTTTTTTTTTTTCAATGTGAGTGCGGGAGAGAAAAGGCAGAACTGCCTGTGACGAGTGCCTCCTCCAGAATTGAAAGAGTGACAGGGCCAACATCAGGGGATGTTCAAGCCAAAATGCCTGGACACAGAGTTTGAAGCTATTTAAGCAAGTGGGGAAGACTGGTTCTGGGAGAGAATTCCATAGCTCAGCTGTTGAATAGAGGACAGATTGAGAATAATGTTTTGCTCTTGGGTTGGAGAGTTGCACAGAATAGGGGTGGGATTGTGTTGAAAGATGGGTGCTAAATGCTCTACGAAGGGGAAGTGGTATACACTGAGAGAGCTCTGAGGAACACTGATTATTGTAATAGCGGTAGAATAGTGAGAGAGATGCAACATTGCGGTTAAGAGAGGGAGAGACTGCAGAGAATTGGTGACTGGAAGTGAGTAAATGAGAAGGAAGGCTTTCTTTTCTGCTTTGTCTAGAAATGCTGTATGAGAGGATCCTCCCCACACATGTGAACAATACTCAATACATTGACTCACTGTGCCCCTGTACAGATCAAGAAGCTGTGCAGGGGTAAAGAACCCCTGCAGATGGTTGAGCACACTCAGCTTCTGTGAAGCTGTTTTTAGCTAGAGTGGTAATATGATTTTTCGAAGAGAGATCAGAAGAAAAAGAGACACCAAGAATATTAAGATAAGATTAAGGGTTAATTTGTATGTTGTTGAAGAGTAGGTCATAGTTTTCTGGAAGGAGGCGATGAGTAGACAGAGGGAGAAATTGAGTTTTGGAAGGAATATCAGTAACAAGGTTTTCTCTGCCCGAATTATAGATAGTAGAGAGATCAGAAGAGTTTTGGAGTTCCTACTATGAATAATTTTGTGGAAGTCTAATTGAATAGTGTAATATAGAGTCATCAGCATATGAGTGAATTGGGCTAGAGGTGCAGTTGAGGAGGTCGTTAATGACCCCTACTCTGTGCAACTCTCAAACTCAAGAGTGAAACGGTACTCCCAATCTTTCTTCTATTCAACAGCTGAGCTCTGGATCTCTCTCCCTGAAGCCATCTTTCCCTCATCCTATGACTTAAATTGCTTCAAACTTCATGTGTCCAGACATTTTGGTTCGAACATTCCTTGATTTTGACCCTGTCACTCTTTCAACTATGGGGGAGGCACTTGTCACAGGCAGTTTTGCCTTTTGTCTCCCTCATCCACATATACAAAAAAAAAAAAAATGCTGTGTGACAGTGCATCGGACAACAAGAAAATCAATACTGGCTCGAGTGGCTAGTGAGTGTTCAACAGTAAGATGAGGAGCTATGCTGCACGGGGTTTAACCCCTCTTTGGCGGGCACCGACTTAAGGCGGTCTAGAGAACCAAGGACTATGTGGCGGGGACCGACTTAAGGCGGTGTGCAATTTTGAGCAATAATTGGCTCTGAGAGGGAGACGAGCTGTGGGAGGAGCGTAGGTCGGCTCTGACCGTTCGGCACGGCTCCCGCGCGGCTACTACTCTCCCCTCCACACACATCCACACTCACTACCTCACTACACAGGGAATTATGTAAAGAAATTACCGTATTTCAGGGATTTTTCCTTCGTGTTGCACGATCGTTGCAAGAGAATGCGTGGTCGTAGAAGGATGGTTCTGGTGTCATTGGAAAGCTCAATTATCGCCCTTTCAGGGATACATAATTGTATTACGCTCTGGCTCTTGTTTATGCATGAAAAAGAGCACGGAAATAAGCTTGTTTAGGGTAAAACCACCCGCTTGGCAGGTAGTAGAAGTTACCGACCTAGCCGCTCGTGGAGTGTTAATAATGACAGATATGTGCGTATCATATCCTGTGACTGGTAAATGTATGTAAAATACATTATGATGGTGTTGTGTGTTATCCATGTGATTATGTTCAGTAAATATACATAGTGTATCGTAATAAAAAAATAGTATAGAATCCATTTGAATTGTTAAGCAGTTATGAATGTTACGAGTGGTGAGTGAAGATTGTGTATATATCATATTCGTAGAAAAAAAAAACTATTAAACCTAGGAAGTTGGTTGTTAATTTATTCTCTTTCTGATGCAGTTATACATGAAACTATAATATTTTTTGTGATAAGCCTCACAAGAACCAAATATACCGAAAATGATGTAAACCGTTAACCGGGAGGGTTTATTTTCTATTATATTCATATACTAACAGTATTGATGATAATCAATTGTGATTATACTGTTAGAAAGACTGAAAAATACTTCTTATTTCATATATAAAACCTAGTCATCACTCACATTTTTTAAATATAAGAAGCTAAATTCAGATGAAGTCAGGAAATGGGCAAAACGTTTTAGTCAGAATCCATTTTAACTATGATCATTTGTTGTTTTGTGGGTTTTCCTATGGTAATATTCTTAATTGCCTTTGTCCCTTTTTTGATGTAGAATACATTATAGTAGACACAATTATTATGAGTGAAAGTCGATCGTGAAGAAGCATTTTTGGTCACTGCGCGTGTTTATGCTCGCCGGCATTAACTTTCCTATTATATTAATATATATAAAATCTATTGATGATAAACAAATTTTAACTTCACTGTTGGAAAGAGGGTGAAAAATACTTCTCAATTCATATATAAAAAATCCTATAGTCGCTGAAAATGTATAGAAATTATCAAGAGTTGAACTCCGAAGAATGATAAGATATTTTAAAATCGGTCAATTTTCAATGTAATAATTGCTCTGCTAGCAAGAGTCAAGGTATTAATGGATGCTATGGCATTAATTATATTTGAAAATAGATGCATGCAGTTGGTTCAAATAATTTACACCGGTTCAAGTCTATTGTATATTAGGATTAATTTCATGGATGCTGTTAGTCAACTCACCCCGGGTGCTAAGGTCCACCACAGGTCCTTAATGATGGCGCCCACAATGCTTGGCAACTGATAATCTTTACTAGACGTGGAAGGCAAAAAATGGAACGGCAGCACACTCCTCGGCATTGGTGATGGCACAAGGTATTTCAAGGGGCAACAATAAGGCCACCGCTCAGATACTGGATGACTTAGTGATGCAGCCAGTAGTTTATCAATTCACATAATTAGAAAATATTAGACAATATTCGAAGTAACATATTTGTACACCAATATCAGGCTAATTTACATATCCATATTTTGATATAGTATATGATATTATTTTTCTTTTGTCAACAGATAACTTACTTGTCAGGATTCGAAGCCACACACATTAAACCCAACATCAGGGAGATCTACATACCCAACGCCAACGTCTTCGATAATCTACCCAACCTCTTCTCCACCAACCATGTACAAACATTTATCAACACAATACCGGTCATGCACACCTATTGCATTAGAGGGATCACCTCCGAGGAGTTTGAAGCAGCCAAGGAAGAAGAGTTTGATTTGATAATTCTCAGTTTTCTGTTTGCAGAGTGCTTTATCTCCATTGCTCACAAACAGAAGGTAAGCTGAAAATACAATATATATATGCATTTTGTGAACAGCAAGAGGTCTACGATTTGTTATAATATAAAAGCTAATTGAAGGAATCTAAACATATATTATGCTGTGAGAGATATTCCCTATAATAGGCTTATATTAAATGAAGGCCCCTCAACAAAACATTGCTGCTGAATGTATCTATGTACAGATGCCCTCATAAGTTGTGTTCCTACTTATTTGGACAACTACACACAACCAAAATCCGGGTCCAATAAGAGATAACATTCAAGACCTCTTTCGCCGCCTTATTAGAAATAATTTATTAGGGAAAATAGGGACCAATAGACTCGCCATATTTTTCTCATTATAGTCCGCATGGAGGAATTTCGTTATCGACACTTGAAAAAACCCGATTACACCGAAAAATAACACGAAAATAATGTCCCGAACGTAAACAAAGCATTGCACCCAATGAATCCTTCGACCTGGGTCCTCTTCTTCTTGTTTTGAAAGATGCGGTGAGTGCGTTTCACCCAATAAATGGCTTGAACGTTACTCACAAAACGATATTATATTATATTATATTATGGTTAGGTTAGGTTAGGTTAGGTTAGGTTAGGTTAGGTTAGGTTAGGTTAATCTAATCTAATATAATATTTGTACATTTTGGAAGCGTGCATGGCCTCCCCACAATTTTCCTTGCCTACTGTAAAAGCGCGATTCACCCAATAAATGGCGCCATTTGACGGAGTATCTTCAGATTAATGAATAATGGGTAAGTTAATGCAAATCCTCCACTCAAACCATGATAAACAACAATTAAACACTATATTCCCTGGAAAAAAATATTAAGAAACTTGGTAAATAAGGCGGCTCTAGCTGTCTTGAATGTTACCCAATAAGAACTCTACTGTGTATTTCAGACCCGATGTCGCAGCGCCTTTCGCAATTTGTGGCAAGACTATAGGTTACATAATAATGACATTCGAACACAATGTTATTGATACCCCGCCGTAAATTATGGTGTTATGAAGGTTTGTCAAATTATTATAGTTACGATGCTACCTCTTAGGGTAGCCAAAGGGAACGCAAAAACATGAGCAAGCGATCGGACACCAGACAGACCCCCCTCCCCTACAGTCATACTGTCCCTCCCCCCCCAACCCCACCAACCCCCTCCTACACTCATCCTTCTATACCCCCTCCCCACCTCTCTCTCTCTCTCTCTCTAAACATTGTCTGTTAAAGGGAAAATATAAAGCCATACATATGCTTTAATATGTACGTATAATAGTTTATGAATGGAAATTATGGGCGGAGCTTGGATTGATAGTTTAGGGAAACAACCGTGATAGGTCTGTTTCAGTTTGATATTTTCCCAGTGTTTGGAATACTTGAGCAATTTAACGGGAGATGTTCACTGGCCTGCGATCGAGGAAGGTGCCTACTCACAAGCTACTGAAGGTGTGCTACGTCCCTGCAGGAGATGGCCGGTATGCTGAGATGCCCGCGTGGATGCAAAGATGTCATTGCGCTACGACTTTTCAATATGTTCAACCAAGAGAAGAACGCTGACGCACTGAAAATAAGCCTTAGCAGGTAATTATTTGCCATAACGCTTTTGTCTATACGTTTACGGAACATATTTTATAGGAATGACAATGTTTGGTGATTATATCTTGATCTTAATACCATTACATTCTATATGAGCTACGTGCCACAAATTTTCCTCAGGTGAGGTGAATTCGTAAGGTTATTCAACCTTATATTATTCCAATAGATTCAGCCAAGACCTATATACTAAGGTCAACCGGCGCGCAGGTAGGGGTGGATTAGTGCCTGTCAAATAACAGACCTGCGCCCCTCCTCTCGCACTTGGGCTCAAACCAAAATGGGTAACCTGAACACAGAAAGTTCATGTAGGCGCACTATGTATATTAGAATGACATTCTTTGTTTATAGGCCCCGCTAGTTGGTTGTGTGGATCACTATGCCGAATAACTGCTCTGTGTTTGGGTTTCTTAACAACATCAAACAAGCAAAAACATCTGAAAACATTAGATTATTTTCGATTCCCCAAAATTAAAAAATATGACGCTTGTGGTTGAATGCCAGTCAACATACAGATAAAAGCAACCCAACACATGCATTGATTGCTCCATTCATTTTGACGTTAACAACTTGAAGGATGATATGCAATCACGTCTTCTCGGTACTTATAAGAGGACTACAAATTACCGGCTATTGCAAGACGATACTGTACCTTCCATGTTTCTACCACACGGTAAGCTTAAAAGAATACAGATATGGGGATATTAATGGAAGTGGAGATGGGTGGTAACATGTAAACAATATCATGATAGTAATAGTATGCGTAGGCCAATGTGAATTGTTTGTATTGGAGGTGATTGTGTGAGTATAGATATTGGTGATTGTGGGAATATTATTAGTGGATGCCTGCTTGCGTGCCTTATTGATAGTAATATTTGTGTTATTTTATATCACTGATGGTGTAAATAGATATACGTTATTTTGTCGCTGGCAGTGTATTTGTGTATAGGCTACTGTATACATATGATGTGAATGTGTGTGCGAGTATTACAAGTAGTTGTAGTGTATTTAAGTAAACAATATTAAATCGAGTATTTGTTACCGTAAACAAATAAATGTTAGTCTTATGTTTGTTGGTATGGGTGTTCATTAGTTTTGTTATTCGTAATAATGATTGTAGTTTTCTTGCTATGGGTGGTGATAAATACTATAATCATGGTAGTGTGTAGAGGTGTGGCTGTGTGACAATTGTTGCCTGTATGTTTGAGTGACATTTTATGGTTGTCTTCCATACTTTTTGTTAGCGACACTATATACTGTATGTGATCATTTTTGTTTTGTGGATATGTCTGATCCTGTTTAATAGTGGCTGTATACAGGGTACCCCACGATTCTTTAGAAACCGTATCGGCACTTTCAGAAATTAAAGAGCGCTATTATGAACCAAAATATTATATAAAATGTATATGTTTTTGTTGTCAACATTTTACAGCTACTGCCTTGTAAAGTAGGTATTTTTGTCATGTTCATTGTTTTAAATCCATGTTCCCGCCAAATGAAAGGGATATGAAAACAAAGTTGTGCATGGTGCAGCATGGTATAATTACAATATATAACACCATAAACCATACACTACTAAAATAACCATTCCATTCTATCATTAGAGCGGGTTAAGAATGCCGAATGTAAAAGGCCATATAGTTGCAAAAGTATGTAGTATATATGTTGTATATTGCCCTGGAGGAGGTTACTAGTTTCAATTGTCCCTATTTTGATTATTCTATATACAAATTAATTTCTGCAGGTAAATTTAAATACATATGTTGCATCTACCGTTCCCCAAATACTCCTCCAGAGCAAAGTCTTTTTGATTCTCTGTCCTCACAACTCAGTGTCCTCAACTTAAATGCTTCTTCTGAAATCACTGTGTTGGGTGATTTTAATGTCCATAATGTTGAATGGCTCACTCATTCAGCCAGGACTGATGATGCTGGTCTTGAATGTGAGCTATTTGCAGACTCATTTAATCTCATTCAACTAGTCAACCAACCCACCCGTGTACCAGATAATCCAAATCATAATTCCCACCTACTGGACTTATTTTTAACAACCAATTCAGAAAATTATGATGTTACAGTGAGGTCCCCACTTGGATCTTCTGATCACTGTCTGATACAGGCCACCTGTCTATCACCTACCACACCTTCCCACTCTGAACCTGTTTTGGTGACTAAATGGCATTACGATAGGGCAGACTGGGAGGGTCTTCAAGGTTTCTTTATTGATATTCCCTGGACCTCTTTCTTTTCTAATGATGCACACTCCACCTTGAGCCACATACAAGATTTTGTAAAAATTGGAATGGAAACTTTTATTCCTCATCAAAAGTACAGTAAAAGATCTAATTCACCTAAATGGTTTGACCATAATTGTGCTAGAGTAACTGAACAAAAAGCAATAGCCTACAATGCATACACAAGATCAAAAACACATGAAGCCTTTAATTACTTTAGAAACATCAGAAATCATGCCAAAACTGTATTAAACCTAACTAAATCAAACTTTCTCCATAAGCAGGCAAATAAACTTCTAAATAATCCAAATGATAACAAAATATTTTGGTCTACTCTTAACTCATTCAAATCCAACTTCACTACTGCTTCATCCATTCCACCATTAAAATCTCCGACTGGCAATCTTGTAAGTGACCCACGAGGTAAAGCTAACCTTCTTGCAGATATTTTCTCCACCAACTCAACCTTAGATGAACTAAATCAAGATGTCCCTGTACTTAATTTTAATTCACCTGAAATTCCCTCACTTAAGATCCACACCAGACATGTCAAAACTATTTTGCAGAATCTCTCAGTAGATAAGGCTCCTGGTCCAGATGAAATTCCTCCAATAGTACTTAAGAATTGCTCCTTGGTGCTCGCTCCTGTATTGGCAAAATTTTTCCGTCTGTGTACTCATACCTCATGCTTCCCAGTACCCGGGAAAGAAGCAAACATCCATCCAGTTCCTAAAAAAGGTGCCTCTTCAGATCCATCAAACTACAGACCAATAGCTATAACTTCCACTCTTGGCAAAGTTTTTGAAATTATATTAAATAATCACATAATTAAGCATCTGGAGAATAATAAATTAATCAGTGATAGGCAATATGGTTTTAGACGATGTCGATCAACTGCAGACATTCTTTGCCTTCTTACGCATCAAATCAACCAAGCTACAGACCAACATGGTGAAACACATACAATAGCACTGGATATATCAAAGGCATTTGATAGAGTCTGGCATCAATCCTTATTGTCGAAGATGTCACACTACGGCCTTGCATCATTAGTTCCACTAATTTCTTCTTATCTTCATAACAGAAAAATACGTGTAATGGTAGATGGCCTTTATTCTCAATTTCACTCAATAAATGCTGGTGTTCCCCAGGGATCAGTTTTGGCCCCAACTCTGTTCCTCATTCATATCAATGATCTCATATCTACCACTCATAATCCAATACATTCCTACGCAGATGACTCAACACTCCACAGTTCCTTCACATTTACCAATTCTTTCACCCAACCCGATCTTATAAATTCAAAAATAAACACTGCAATTTCTCTGAACCGGGACCTTTCTAGAATTAATGAATGGGGACAAGAGAATCTAGTTTCCTTTAATGCACAGAAAACCAAGTACATTCAATTTTCTAACCGACAGAATCTCACTGACTCCCATATATTTTTTAATGATGTAAATATTCCCACTTCCCCTAGTATTGACATTCTCGGTGTAACATTAACTACTAACTTGAGCTGGACACATTATGTTAGAAGCATTGCTAAGAATGCCTCTAAAAAACTGGGACTCCTGTACAGAGTTCGAGAATTCTTCACTGACGAGCAGTTGGCCGTAATATATAAAAGTCATGTGCGCTCTCAGATGGATTACTGTTCACCTCTGTGGGGTGGAAGTGGAGTGGTTGCATTGAGGCAGTTGGACAAAATTCAAAATAAAGCTATTAGATTAATCAATAACCCTGCAATCACACAGGACCTTCCTACATTAGCCATACGAAGAAACGTTGCATCCCTTGCATTATTCTACAGATATTTTCACAGCAATTGTTCCGAGGAACTTGCTTCAATTGTGCCGCCTCTCCACATCTTTCCCCGTAGAACTAGGGCAGCTGAGAGCGCCCATGAATTTACACTTTCTCCTCCACAATGCAGAACTTCTGCTTATCAGAATTCATTTATCCCCAGAGCTACTACTCTTTGGAATTCACTTCCCTCGAATTGCTTTCCACAAACTTACAATCAACAAATGTTTAAATCCCGTTGTTACAAACATTTTATGAATGGAGGATGCCTTTAGGCACATGGACCTTTTTGTTTTATCTGTGTTTTTCCTTCCTCCGTTCATTGTCTCTTAAAAAAAAAAAAAAAAAAAATATGCCTATAACGTTTTAACAGTCTTTCCTTTGTAGAAGTATCTACAGGGAAAACAATATTGCGAGACACCCTGTATTTGTGTGATAAATTTTGTTAGTGGTTGTGTGTGTGTGTGTGTGTGTGTGTGTGTGTTATTGATATTGGTGTGAATGTTTGAGTATTGTTACATTTGGCTACGTTTGTTTGAACACATTATATTAATTGGTCTAGTGCTGAATTGTTTGTTGTTGTTTGTTGTTTGCTTGTTTGTTGGTCATAGTTGATTACTTACATCTGGATAAACAGAGAACGAAGTAATCACGATTTTGTGAACGAAGGTAGAGGAAGCCATGTATGTAGAGGAAATGTATGTATTCTCTATTGTTTATGTCCAATTGAAAGGGAGAAAGGGAAGAGAACAATAATTTGTCCCTTGTAATAAAAACACGAAGTAATTTCGAAAGACACACACATGTAATCAGTGTCCGTGTGTGTGTGTGTATGTGTGTGTGCTTAAATTCTACCTTACCTATGTTAAGCTACTCCTTGTCCTTAATGACATGACAAGCCGCCTAATTCCTTATAAAGTAGAAGGATGTAGTGAAACATTAAACAAAGTTTGACCCATATAATCCCAAAAGGGGCTTTTTGACCAAACACACACAAACACGTACAATGTATTGTACAAACTGAGTGTGCGTGTGTGTAAAAATAATAATAACTGTATAGTAACTATCCTCAGTGTGTCTATGCTAGGTTCAGGATGTTTAAAATGCATAATATAATACATCCACTTTGTTTCACCTCGTTTGTTCTTGATCGATTACTCAAAGTGAATGAACTGATTGAACTTCCACTGATCTTAGATCCCATGGACTATAGTTTACAAGGAATAAATAAACAACAAAAGAAGAGGTACTGGTATTGAGGGAGGGAAGCTGGGTCGAGCGCAGGCTAGTGTGGGGCGCACTCTACACTGTGCGCGGGAGAGAGCTTATTTTGGTCAGCCGTCCGGTAGACCTTAGTATATAGATCTTGGATTCAGCCCACCACATAATACCATAACATATAATAATACAACTATGCTGTCCTTAATATTCGACCATTTCCCTATTCTACGATATTGTCTTTCCACACAGGCCGTATGACCGTGTCGCTCACGTGATGGGTATGACAATCCAGGCAGTGCGGAAGATGGTGCAGCGCAACCTGCGTTCACAGCCAGACACACCACCTGAAACACCGAGCACTCCCACCATTACACCGCCTGACTCCCCTACCCCCTCCACTACACCACCTGTCTTTGACAGCTTTACTATTGGTGCCATACGACGTTTTGTGCATACCAAGTTTGCTGCAAAGGAAACATTTACTGTTGTTACCCTGACCGATGATTTGAAGAGGGCCGATATTATTCCAAGTGAGACCTCAGAGACAGCGATATGGCGTGTGTTGCACAGCATGGGATTCCGTTACAGGGTATCACAGAGAAAAATGTATGTACGGAAAGAGTCGAATGATATAGTATGTCGTCGTATTGACGCTCTCCGCGCACTCCTGCATCATCGGCAGGAAGGAAGACAGGTGGTGTATGTGGATGAAACGTGGTTCACAACAAGGATGTCACACAACAGGGAGTGGGTGGACAGAACACAACCTGAAACAAGTGCCACCTACAGCCGTCAGGTGCCACCTGGTGAAGGAGAGCGATTTGTGGTGGTATCAGGTGGCACAGTTGAGGGTTTTGTGGATGGCTCCTTTGTATGTTTCCCTGCAAAGAACAAAACAGGTGACTACCACGGGGAAATTAACAGAAGCCTTTTTGTTCACTGGCTCACAGCACAACTTTTACCAGCATTGGCAGAGCCATCAGTAGTTGTGTTGGACAATGCACCCTACCACAGCCAGTTTACGGAGGAAAGTCGCTGACCCGCTACTACCACCAAAAAAGCTGACCTTGTGAAATGGTTGGAGGAAAGGAAACTCCCCTTCTCACCTCATGCTACTCGTCCTGAACTCCTTCGTATATGCAAAGAAAATCGACCAAAGCCACGGTACAAAGTGGATAATATAATCCGAGAATGGGGTCACGAAGTTGTCCGACTTCCACCGGCGCATCCTGAGCTGAACGCCATCGAGCAGGTGTGGGGGTGTATGAAGAGATACGTACGCACCTCGTTACAACGATTCACTCGTGCCAGCCTGAAGGCCAGGTTAGAGGAAGCAAAGTTACGCGCAACCAAAGACATTTGGGCAGGTGCCGTAAGAAGAGCTATGGCGTTTGAAGAGGATTATTGGTCATCTGACAATATTCATGACATTGTGGAACCTGTCGTTATAAGCTTTGACAGCAATGATGAGGATGAGCTCTTCCTTGACAGTGACGAAGACTAAAATAAAATATGATTATGTACAGTACATTTGCCTGTTTAATTATCCATTAATTCTCTTGTTAATATTTATTTATTCTGTAATTATACAAACCTCTTCCAATTCTTTAGAATATTATGGCCAATCATGTCATCACATCATACGGATAACCGAACAACAGGTCCATATAGCCTGAAACGACCATACCCAACCATAAATTATAGGGTTATAATTATAACTACCCGCCAAACTTGCTAGCAAAGACAGTATACTGTAATGTGATTAACAACTTATGGGTCATGTTCATTTGCAAAAGCTGCCCAACTCATTGTTGCTGTATATACTTTAGTTCTATTGTAAACCCAATGTCGCGTAATACCACGGTATATTAATGTACAAAGTACTGAATGTCTTTATAAGTATTATCCAATATGCTATGTGTGTGTGTGAGAGAGAGAGAGAGAGAGAGAGAGAGAGAGAACTATAATAATTTGACAAACCTTTATAACACCATAATTTACGGCGGGGTATCAATAACATTGTGTTCGAATGTCATTATTATGTAACCTATAGTCTTGCCACAAATTGCGAAAGGCGATGCGACATCGGGTCTGAAATACACGAGCTAAAATGAACTTCCGAAATGTAAATGTTAGGTTAATAAAATAATAAGATTCGATTCTGTTCAGGACAGCTTCGAAAACTTTGGCCCTAATTTATGTCGTTGACTATACAGTACAGTTCTCAGCATAATATTTACACCATTTCGAATCTTTGAACCTTTATAGCCAAGTTCTGAAGCATTTGGGCTAAATAATGTATTGTATTGTCTCGTTTGGGTTCGGTACTGATATTCACATGGGTGAGTCGCCCGGGAGGCGTTGAATGTAGCTCTAAAACATGACGTCACTCACCATCTGCGCATGCGTGAGAATCTAGGCCTCGCATCTCAAATGTACAACTATTATATTGGATTAGATTAACCTAACTTAACTTAACTTAACGTAACTTAACTTAACTTAACTTAACTTAACTTAACTTAACTTAACTTAACTTAACTTAACTTAACTTAACTTAACTTAACTTAACTTAACTTAACTTAACTTAACTTAACTTAACTTAACTTAACTTAACTTAACTTAACCTAACCTAACCCTAAAATATAACAAAAATAACCAAAATAACAAATATAACGAAATAAAACAAACAAAAGTATACCAAATACGAGATGAATCGATCGCTTGTTTCCTCAGTGACGGGCGGGAGTTCTACCGAGTGAGCTATGGAGCGATGTGGGTGGAATGGTTTGAAGGGTATATTTAAACGCCACGGAGGTGAGGGGCGGGGCCAAGGGGGCCTAGATTCTCACGCATGCGCAGATGGTGAGTGACGTCATGTTTTAGAGCTACATTCAACGCCTTCCGAGTCGCCCCCTATGTTCTTGACTGTATTTTTGTTTTATATTTGCATGAAGGAGACAAAAGTCAAAACTACCTGTAACAAGTGGACCCCCCCCCCCCCCCAGCCCCCCAAGGTTGTAAAGAGTGATAGAGGGCCAAAAATCAAGGTATGTTAGAGGAAATTTAGGTGAGTGGAAAGAAGTGTGGTGTGCTTGTTAAGTGCAGTGAAATTAATAGGAGGAGGAGGTCTTTGTGAGAATTAGCTGAATTACTCTCTGTTTAGGTGAGGCACAAATAGAAACAGTGGGGGAAGCCGAGCAAATTAAACAGGAGTTCCAGCAACTCCTTATCCAATGCCTATATGACCTCCTCTGGGTACTGTCCTGCTCGATTGGTGTCTACAATCTCCCCAACTTATATATTGTATTAGGTCTCCCCAATCTCCCCAACTTAAATATTGTATTAGGTCTCCCCAATCTCCCCAACTTATATATTGTATTAGGTCTCAACTTATATATTGTATTAGGTCTCCCCAATCTCCCCAACTTATATATTGTATTAGGTCTCCCCAATCTCCCCAACTTATATATTGTATTAGGTCTCCCCAATCTCCCCAACTTATATATTGTATTAGGTCTCCCCAATCTCCCCAACTTATATATTGTATTAGGTCTCCCCAATCTCCCCAACTTATATATTGTATTAGGTCTCCCCAATCTCCCCAAAGTATATTGTATTAGATCTGGTAATAGATATAGCGTGTTTTTATCTTTGTGTATGAAGGAGACAAAATGCAGGTTGACTTTAACGAGTATATCCTCCAAAGCCAAACGAGTGTCAGAGAGCCAAATTTAAGGGATGGGGTCAAAATGCCTGGACACACAAAGTTTAACCCAATCAGAGTGGGCATATTCCAGCTATAATAGGGCATATTCAGGCACTTCTGATTGCTTAACCCTCTCACGTTTTTGACGCATTTTTGAGCCTATCAGGGATACTTTAAAGCCTTTGTTACCATCAGGGGTATTTAGAAACCTTTAGTTTAGTTACTTCAACCTCTGCAGTTGTCTTTGAGTTAGCTGTGGGCAGAAAACTAATTTTGGAGAGGTAATTATAAGAGTGAGAGAACTCTATTTCTTATTGCTAATCTGGCAACCTCTACATCATAAAAACGTGAAAGGGTTAAGCAAGTACCTGAATGAAATTACATTTTTGAAGCAAAACACTAGAAGAAAAGAGCTTTCAAATTACACCCGAACGAGCTCTGTAGTTCGCGGGGTTGTCCCGCAGCGTTACTACATACATCGGCAATATTTGCTAATGATTAGCAATGTCAAGCTACATTTGCCTTTGGCAACACTGAATATATCTCGCAAGACCCCACCACAGACCCTCAGTGCCGCGGCAGACATGTTGGAGAGAAGACGGGGGCCTGCCGCACTCCTGATCACTCGCCCTCGTCTCCACAGGGTTTAACCCTTAAAAAGAGGCTCACCACATAAGTCGAGTTGAAAAAACTGGCAAAAAACGGGTGAAAAAAGGGTGGAAATCGAGTGAAAATGGGTGGGATAGTAATGATCCCTACGTCCGACATCTGTGGCCTCCCGGCCCACACTAACTCCAGTTCCCCCACCGCGCGTGAGGATGACAGTGTAACCAATAGTTCGCTAAAAGTGAGCAAGGTAGCAAAATCAGCTAAACTTCCATCTTCGAGGTAACACTGTCAGTGCTCCACGAGTGCTACGTAGCTGTATGTGGCGTCATTGTGTAGCGATTTCCACCTAGTTTTCGGCGCAATACAGTTCCTTTCATACTGATGGTTGATATAGCAGTCAGAACGGCCCAGAAAGGCCCAAAACGGCCACAGAGCACCCGCTAGAGGAGGGTTAATGAGCTTTAAATTGCAGAATGTACCTGTATGGTCCCCGCAGCATAAGGATTAAAGTAGTTCAAGTAATAGGATGATGGGGAGATTGATTGAGGGAGCGAATTCCAGAGTTTACTTGTTAAGTATAAGAAAAACTTATGAAATTTTGCTAATTCCTGGATTGGAGAGCTGGATAGAATAGGAGTGAGACTGTTGACAGGCGGGTGCCTCACACTAGCCGCAAAGGAGGGAGTATGTACTGAGAGAGCTTTGAGAAACACTGATTGTTGTAATAGCGATAGAAAAGTGAAAAAGATGCAACATTACGGTGTGTAGAAAGAGATTGTAGGCAAATAGTAAAAGGAGGTGAATTGATCAGCAGAAATGCTTTTGACTCTACTCTTTTAAAAACTGCGGTATGGGTGGAACCTCGCCATACATGCAAACAGTACTTGACACATGGTCATTCTGTGTCATTCTACAGAGCAAGAAGCTGTATGGGGGTGAAGAACCTACAGAGACGGTTGAGCACACTTAACCTCTGGGATGCTGTTTTAGCAAGAGTGATTATATGATCTGTCCAAGAAAGGTCGGATGAAAAAGATATACCAAGAATATTGAGAGAAAATGAAGGGATGATTTGTGTGTTGTTGAAGAGCAAATGATAGCTTTGTGGAAAGTTGTAACGGGTAGATAGAAGGAGAAGTTGGGTCTTGGAAGCATTAATAGAGATAATTCGTAGATCAGAAGATAGGCATGTCTTGGCCTCGTCATGTGAGTTTTGGAGTGATTGTATGCTGGGTTGTTGTCAAAAACTAGTTGAATAGTGTAAGGTAGAGCTTATGAGTGGATAGGACTAGAGCAATATTTGATGATATAATTAATGAGTATTAGAAAGAGAACTGGAGACAGGACAGAACCCTGAGGAACACCAGAGTTAATAGGTTGAGGAAGTGAGCGATGGCCGTCTACAACTACAGCTACGGAATGGTCAGAAAGGAAATTAATTAGAGATGAAGGGACAGATGGAGGGATAGAAACTGAAGGAGGGTAGTGTGGAAATTTGATATTTGTGCCAGACTCTATCGAAGGCTTTCGATATGTCTAGCATAATGGAAAAAAACTCACCAATGTCCTGAAGGGAGGATGACCAAAAGTTAGTAAGATAAGCAAGGAGATCACCAGTAGAGTGGCCCTTAAGGAAACCATATTGGCGATCTGAACATAGATTATGAAAAGATAAATGCTTTAGACATTTTGAAATCAGAATAGTTTAAAACACTTTAAGAGATACAAGGAAGAAGAGTAATTTGACGATAGTTGGAGGGCTTAGAGATTTCGCCTTTCTTTGAGACAGATTAAATGAGATCAAACTTCCAGCAAGAAGGAAAGACGTTATAGGAAAGACAGAAACGAAAGAGTTTGTCTGGGCAGGGAGTCAGCACGGAAGAACAGTTTTTGAGTACAACAAGAGGAACACCATCCAGTCTGTACGCTTTCTTATTATTAAGCCCAGAGAGGGCATATGGTACATACAGTACCTAGAAGAGATAACAGAATAACAGATATATAAGTATGTGAGAGGGGGGTGAAAAGGGAGGAGTTATGCTGTAATCATCCAAGGTGGAGTATTTATCAAAATTTTGAGCAAAGAGTTCAGCTTTGTCAAAGGAAGAGGTGACAGTGGTACCGTCAAAGTGGAAAAGAGGATGGAAAAACGAGGAAGTGAAAATGTTGGAAAGCTTTTTGGCTAGATGCCAAACAGCTTGGGAAGAGCTAGAGTTGAAAGTTCATAGCATATGTTATTGATGAAAGCGTCCTTGGCGAGTCAAAGAACAGATTTGGCTTGATTTCAGGCAGAAACATATAAAGTACGAAGTTCTTGGGTTTGAAGGCAACGGTACCATCCTTATTGCGGACAGCAGTAGAACAAGCGTGAGTAAACCAAGATTTTTGTGAGTTAATTTGAAAGAAAGATAATTGTATGTAGACTATGCTTCCATGCCCGAAAGGATTACCACAGTAATGCGCTCAGTACTCTCAGAGGGTCTCCGGCCATGGAAGCAAAAATAATTCCATGGAAAGTCAAAGGAGTACTGCCAAAGACTCTCCTAGTCAGCAGCGCCAAAATTCCAGAAGTGTCGCTGACTGGGGGGTTCAGAAGGCTGTACTGGAGAGGCAGGACAGGTAACAGATAAAGTTATGATCAGAGGAGCCCAATGGTGAGAGAAGATTGACAGTGTAAGCAAAAGGAATAGAGGTTAGAAATATGTCAGAAATGTTTGACCAATTTCCAGGGCAGTCCAGGATATGGGTGAGGTGCTCAATTAACAAACTGTTCTAGGTCATTAAGGAAAGAAAAGATGAAAGCTTGTCCACCAGGTTAGTCAGTGAAATGAGAGGAAAGCCATTGGTGGTGGTGAACATTGTAATCTCCTAAGATGGAGATTTCAGTGAAGGGAGATGTGTATAGAAAGTGTTCCACTTTAGAAGCAAGATACTCAAAAGAATTTTGGAAAATCAGTAGAATTTGGGGGAGAGATAAACCGCAGAGATATATTTAGTGAAAGTGACCTGCAAGGAATAGAGTTAGGGATAGACATACAACTCGCCAATACATTCAGTAGGGAAAGAAAATTTGCCATCATATGAACCATTAACCAAGCTACATTTGTGATAACATACATTCATAAAGATGGGACTTACAGCACTGCACTTTCACTATGTTTTTAAGTGCTGCTAAGTGAACAGCGGGTAGGGTGACCAACTGCCTCTGCTTGTCCAGGAAAATTAATACAAATTCTCTCGTTTGTGAACCGTAGGTGCTAACCAGTAGGCTACAGGGCACATACATTTTTCTTTCCAGATTCCTTTTATCTATGTATCTCCCAACGTGATCCAGGGCCCTTACAGCGATCTATATGGTTCACCTTACTTCACGTCCCTAGGGGGTAGCTCCATGTTGGGCCTTCCCTACCCTCTTACGTTCACACAGAGAATGATGGTGACACTCTATGATCACTTGCGAATGGCCGTTACTAATTACTACTACATTCCAAGGTATGTTAGCTCGAGTGTGCAATTCTTCACTTACTTATAAACAGGAAATTGCAATGTCGCTGTATGATAAATTCAAACTTGTCATTGCTACATTCCAAGGTACAATTAGAAGTACAGCTGCTGCAACAACAACTAAAAGACTATTACTATTTATAATATAATTTGTCTATACCACTTAATGAACACACAATTCCTTTTCTTCAATCCATCTATTGCCAGATAATTTTATTCAACTTAATATAAGTCTCTCGTCATGAAACAGTTGACATCAATTAGTTGCTGTAGCAAAAGGTGTACTTCTGCTTGTACATTAGCTTTTTCAGACATTATTCAATGTATTGGAACAGGGCTAGTTGGCCAAATACAGTAATGCCACACTATTTAGTATATTTAGATTATAAGATAAGTGAGTCTGCCTAGATACATACATCTTGTTGTATGTTTCTCTATATATTTTACACTTCATCTGTTCAGCCCTTTTGTAAGTCTTTCTGATAGTCTGTCGCTCTTCCTTTCTGTGTATGTGCAAACCATTACCTGAACTCCTCTACAAAACTGTACTGAACCCGATTAAAACAACTTTACTAAATATAATTAGTGTATCTTCTCAAATAGAACTTGGTTGTCTTTCATATTAAATAAAATGGATAATCAGAGAAAATGTCACCAGTCAGCCTGGATTGTATGTAGTGTTAGGTTTGTGCAAACGACGGATTCAAATGCATGCTATTTGCACACACTGTAAAGGGGACCAAAACAAAAGTGATTGGGAGCCTTTACTCAATAGGCCTGGAATGTGATCATGGTTCGTCTCATTGTCAGACTGGATGGTGAATGTCGTTCTCGCAACTTGTGTCCTGATGATATGCCCAGCCTGACTACGATGAGGACCCAAAACAGCCTTATCATCGCCAACAGGTAGGTAAAATGTCTATTTGCATCTCAATGAAGGAGGATAGATAAAAGGAGATGAAAGCTTGACATCACACGGTCAGTTCTGCACGCGTCCTGGGGATTTGGTAGCACCACTGTCGTGGGGCATACAACCAAAAGACCTCAGTTGCTTATTAGATACTTTTTGATATCTGTTCGCCTGGCTTGTCTGCAGTGTTCCCATATTTAGAGAAACGCATGTGTAATGAGGGGACGTTTGATAAGCAGGGAACTTCTTTAAAAGTGAATTAATATGGGTAAAACACTTGTAAAATATTTAAGAAGAAATAGATATATATAAGCAAGAGAGAAAGAAGTAAATATACTTATATAATATATAAATATATTTACATATGATGCAAGTATAAATCCAAGCAACACAACAAGAAAGATATGGTTGTTACGAATTTATATTATTAGTTACCTTGTATGTAGATGTTAAATTGTAAAGGTGTATGTAAATTGGGCATTTTTACGAAACACGTAGGTTAGGGTATAATTATGACATCTAGGGATATTCTGTTGGGGAGAGATCCCAGCCTGTTTGATGTTGGTAACTCTTATGGCCGCATTCTTAAAGCTTACCACCATCAAACCCCACAATTCTGCATTCAATGCTGGTGCCCTTATTACCAAAAAGACATAAACAAGCTAGAACGAGTTCAACGTAGAGTTACCAAAGTGATACCTAGCCTAAAGAACAAACTTTACGAAGAGCGTCTTAGAGAATTAAATCTATTTCCTTTAGCCCAGCGCAGATTAAGAGGTGACTTAATTCAAGTGTTCAAAATCATCAAAGGCATCGACAATATGAACTGTAGTAAGTACTTCACTATCAACCAATCTAATTACACGCGGGGAAACGGTTGCAAAATTATTGGTAAATCTTTTAACTCACACGAATCTAAGAATTTCTTCTTCAATCGAGTTGTCAACTTGTGGAATGGGCTTACCCGAGACGTTATAGACTGCAGCACCGTTGATTCATTTAAACTCCGCCTAGACAAATATCTCGCATCAAACCCGCGACTGACTGCGTTTGTAAATGAATAACTTTATTTTATCCTCCCCTCGGTTACTAACCCATATGTCCCCTACTAACTTCCTAGTCCTGCCACGGACATTAGTTCCAGGGCAGTAGTTCCCTTTCCAATGTTCCCTTACCAACTCTAAACCACTGTTTGGACACTTGATCCTCAGTGTTTTGGAGGACAAGCAGCCTAGAAGGGTCATTAGACCTTTTGTTGCTTGATTTCCTTTGTACTCCTTTGAACTTAAAGGTGAATTACGGGAAAACAAAATATATTCTCAGAAATCAAACAATATACGAATATAGTGTAGTTTTCCACAGAGATAGCAGACACTGATAGTTTAGCTATGATTCATATGAAAACATGTATGATAATTAAAATACTCTAAAGCATATCGGCACTTATTTTCCGATACGATGATAGGCGCATAGTCTGTTGACGTCAGATCTGACCCTCGTTTCACAACAAAATCTGCGTTTTCTGTCACCCCCACTATCTCTGATGGACTCCAAAAGGTATCGTAGTACACCATTAAGGGTGTCAAATATCAGACCAACTCAATGGGGGAAACTTTAAAAATGTGTCTGCTATTTTTCCCGCTTTCGGTTCACACCGACACAAAATCTGTTGCCATCGAGTGAATTGACATTTATAAATCGCAGTCATCAAAATATCACTTGATTTCTATAGTTATGCATGTTCAGACATATTACTCTCAAAATATATTCAGTACAATGTCCAATATACAAAGTATTTATGATGAATACAAAATATTCTATGAGGCCTACACAAACAAATGGCAAGTGTCCTAAAAGTAGTCCTGTTAATATTTCAATAGATAGGTATCCATGTCCTAAAAATGATAATACTAAGTATAAAAACTCGAGATGAGATGAACGTATAAAATAATCGGCATTAGCCACTTTACTGGAAATTAGAGTATACAATTATAAACTAGTTTCAGAAGTGGCATGAGCAATCATAAATTAATGCCAGTGTTCGCTAGCCATAATTGTCATTAGACAAAACTACTTGGACAGTCAACATCTCTTCCCTACTTGACTTACTTTGATAATTTGATTTTTTTTATGCATCTATGTGCACATTAGCAGTAATGGTGGTAGATATTTGTTTCCCACAGCTTGAAATCTTAATATAATGTGGATTATAGCCTTAATGAAGGTATAAAGGCTAGTTATAGATTGTGTGCGTGCGTGTGTGTGTTCAAGGGTTGCCATCGCACATCCACGCATCTCGAAACTCGCCCAAAAGTAGCCCTATCACCTAATATCGCACAGCATACAAAGTTTCAGCTGTTTTAATCCTATCATCACATATTTTCTGATATGTTTATCTTTAACAGCCATGCGTGCATGATACTATGAGTTTCCCAAATATCACTAGGAATAGGCCCATATAATTATATGAGTAGTAGCCTACGTCACCGCTACGTTTAGATGTCACATCATCTAAATATTATTGAAATCACATTATTATCACAATCATGCACACATCAAATCTGCATCAATGTCCCAATCCCCCCTCACAAGCAATCACTTTGATTATTCAGTCACCGCCGTATACCATACATGTATAGTACAACCAACAGCAAATAGTTCCCCGAAAGCCATGATGAACGTTTGTATGAAATGTAGCCTATCTATAGAGACGGGGATAACTCGACACCTCTGCAACTTGAATAATATAGTAGGCTATTACTCCCGGACTATTAAATACATGTGAGGAGTGTCAAAGACAAGTTTTCCTCAATTGTAGTTAGTTAGGATAGTACTTCAGAGGCTATCAACCCCATCACATTATAAATCAAGAATATCGTTAGGAATGGAGCCCCTTTTCGAGAAATGTCCTTCCCTCAATCTCGCAAATCTACACTTATGAACGAATCCAAAGTAGCCCAATGGTGCGGACAAAAGAAGACTTTGTCAACACTGTGTACGTTTACCACGCCGCGGTCAGCTGATCACCCAAGCCCTCGCCCGTGGAAGAGGCAGTGTTGTCAGTCTTTGTTGTCATCATCTTTTACGAATTTCCTGCATCTCCACGTACATAATTTGCTGCCACTGTATTCTATGACATTCTGATACACATTGATTGATTTCCTGTCACTGGTTTAATAAGAAATATAGCCGGTAACCTATTTCTCTGCCCGACTCGAGAGTGGATTGTTAAATTGGTAACTTAAAAGCGCATAGGATTTTGTTTTGTGGGAAAGAAACTGGTGCGCATGCGTAGAAATGCAACCTGCCAAATGCTACAAACTAAAGAATATAATACTGTATGTTCAGCCAATATCTACTGAAACACGTATTTGTTAGTAACTAAAAAGGAAGCAAATACAATACTTCAATGAGTATTAACCTCTCTGCTGCGTAGGTGGGGTAGTGGCCACCCCTCCCTGTGCGGAGGTATTTAGAGTGCTTCCTACACTCAAATCGTCATCGTACCATAAATAGCATTAATACTTATCCATATGTGCCTATTTTACGTTGATTATAAAGGTAATAACCTGTTACAGCAATAAAACAAGTGGAAACACTTTTTGGATGGTCAAAATCGGCAATAGAGGCCGGGAGTTACATAACGTATGGCTCAGGCAGCCTGCCAGCCAGCCAGCAGTGAAGACGGCTGGAGAGACACTGTTGCGCGGTAGTCTCTCTCTCGCTCTTTCACACGCTTGGTAACACAAATGACCACGCCCTGCTAGCAACTCGCTAATGTTAGCACGAATATATACCTAAGAATAAGGGAATAACAGGGAGAAAAGGTGATAATTGAAGGGGGGGGGGGAGGGGGGGGGGGGAAGGGTGGAAGGAGGGGATGTGGAGGAGTGATATTTGGCATGGCCAAGGGGCAATTAGAAAAACAAACAACAAATTATACTGGGCTGATTTAAATGTTTTTTTTTTAGGCCTTGGATTATACAGGGTGTTCAGAAAACATGTGTACAAAATGAAATGGGTGATAGGGAACACAGAATTAAACATTTTGTACTCCATGGAGGTATGTCTATAAATGCTTCCTAGCGGTGCTACAGGGTAGACAGTTTCAACGTAATTTCCCTAAATTTGTACCCTAACTTCTCTGTGAGTAATCCGTTTACATACAAACATTGTAATTTAATGTACACAACAGTATGAACATTACTTTATTAATGTCAGTACACTGCAAAAACAAAAGAACATTAAATTGAAGAGAAGATTAACCCTTAAAATGCGGCCCACCACTTAAGTCGAGTTAAATAAAGCTGGACTATGTGGCGGCGCTCGACATAACTCGAGTGGCAATTTCAGCACGTAATGTGGCTGAGAGAGAGAGACAAGTGGTGGCAGGAGACTAGCGAGCGTATGACTGCTCCAGACCACCGCGGCGAACCTACTGACACAAATCTCAGCTCCCTCCTCCCTCTCTCACTCGCTACATACTCAATTATGTACCGAAAGTACCGAATTACCTGCTTTTTGCACTCGCGTTGCACGGTTATTGCAAGAAAACTATCCATCATACAAGGATCGTTATGGTGTCATTCGAAAGCTCTGTTTATGCCCTTTCAGGGATAGGTACTTGTTTTACATTCTGGGTCTTATTTAGGCATGAAAATGATCACGTAAACAGCCCTATTTTGGCTAAAAACACCCCGCTGGGCGGTACACATAAATAAACCGCATAGGCCGCTCGTAAGGTGTTAACAATCATTAATCATCAGTCAGAACTGTTTACTGAACGAAGATGTCTTATGTCATACTGTTGTGTACATTAAATTACCATGTTTGTATGTAAACGGATTACTCACAGAAAAGTTAGGGTACAAATTTAGGGAAATTACGTTGAAACTGTCTACCCTGTAGCACCGCAAGGAAGCATTTATGGACATACCTCCATGGAGTACAAAATGTTTAATTCTGTGTTCCCTATCACCCATTTCATTTTGTACACATGTTTTCTGAACACCCTGTATAAGGCTTCCCGCAGCCCACCAGTAAAACTTATATCAGTCTTGCGGCACTTGCCGGGTTAAACATTTCGCCCAGCCTATTACACCACATTAGAATGAAAGTAAATGTCTAGGTCAGGAAGCTGATATTTATGTATCAAATTATGTTAATTATTATATATTCACTGCATTAATGAGTATATAACCATCATATTATGAATCTAGTAAAGATATACTAGACATTTTTGTGTCATAGATAAGTTTGCGAACTGTATTAAACCTCTTAAATCACGAAAGCCCTCAAAACACCTCAATGGTGTATCACAAACGAAAATAATCCAATCGGACCCCCAGTGCCACCTGGATTTTTAGCGCGGGTTTCTCTCATTCTGTTCCTACGGAGGATTGAGAAAGTATAAAGGAGTACAAAGGAAAGCAAGTAACAACATATCTACTGATCCTTACTAGGCTGCTTGTATCTAAACTACCTAGCCTACTATTTAACCTCTCTTTGGCGGGGCCCGACTTAAGGCGATCTAGAGAACACCTGCCTAAAGAGCGGGGCCTGCCTTAAGTCGTATGCGATGTTGAGCACATAATTGGCTCTGAGAGAGAGTCCGAGCGGTGAGAGGAGCATAGGATGGCTCTGACCGTTCTGCACGGCTCCCGCGCCGCGACTGGGCCCACCTCCACACACATCCACACCCACTCCCTCCCTAGACAGGGAAATATGTCAGGAAATTACCGTATTTTAGGGATTTTTCCTTCGTGTTGCACGATCGTTGCAAGACAACCCGTGATCGTAGAAGGATGGTTCAGGTGTCATTGGTAAGCTCAATTAACGCCCTTTCACGGATACATAATTATATTACGCTCTGGCTCTTCTTTATGCATGAAAAAGAGCAGGGAATGAAGCTCGTTTAGGGTAAATATGCCTGCTGGGCAGGTAGTAGAAGTTATTAACCTAGCCGCTCGTGGAGTGTTAAGAGAGAAAAGATGACTTAGAAAGGATAGGATTCATCTTTTTCATTCAGAATGGATAAACTAACATGGTACTCAACAGGTAAATTAGAAAATAGAACTATATTTCATCTATTCTTCCAAAAGAGGTACTGAGGGCGTGTCTTGTTATTCATCTGTAAACGCAGTCAGTCGAGGATTAAGGTCGAAATATTTGTCTTTGAGATTTTTTAAGGATTCAACAGAGCTGCACTCTATAACATTGCTAGGTAGGCCATTTCATAAGTTTACTACCCGTTTTGAAAAAGTACGTCGTAGGGAATACCAGACAGCAACATTTTCAGAGATCTTCAGAACCTGCCTATATCTTCCCCTTGAGACGCTTAGAGGATCCTCGATCGTGCTGCTATTAAAAACCTATCCCTGTCTTATGTAACCTTGCACCTCTAACCATATGATTTTGTGTGAATAAGAATAACCTATGTTTGTACTCTGTGTTATGTTATCCTCTATTTTTTTTTTTCTATATTCCAACTACTCCCTCTCGGGCATAGGTTGAGAGCCTGCACACTCTACCGCTGAACACGGTGAGGCCCGTGAGGTCTTGTTCCAGTCTAGGGAGTGAGATATGCGAAGCACCCTTTCACGGATTGAAGCAACTCCTTCTCTGAAGCCGCTTCGCCTCTGTGCCTCACAGTCTCATCCCCCAGACTCAGACCCTCACTCTCAGAACGCCACCTATTGAGCAATCAACTCACTAGGCATTGCCACCCTGTAGCATATTTTGAATATGGGAATATTCATACAATGCTATTTAATCAGGGAACAATGAGGGTATTTTGTTTGGCATTTCGGTGTGCTGTGGTAATGCACTGAAACTAGGTACAGGACAAATTCCATCCCAATAATATCTTCCCATTGACATATTGGGATTCGAACCCGGGTCCATTGGATTACCAGTCCAGTGGCAAGACCACTCTGCCACTCCTCCCCTTCGTGCTTGTGTTCTTGTGTGTTCACATCTTCTCCAGTCAAGTAAGAACCTACCTATAAAGTCAATACAACCCCAGCAATAAACTGGTATAACAATAATCTTATGTTATATGGTTTGACCCGGTAGTAGCTCTCGACTCGCACATAATGCCCGAGTTCTCATTTACTTTATGTATGTCCAGACGTCCCACCAATAACGTATAATCCCCTCCCCCCCTACCCCACTTGAAAGCTAAGTCCTACCCATCTCATAACATATTGTAGGGTCTTTTAATGTGTTATTGTCTTGTATGGGGAGGGGTGTGTGTGCAAAACAGCAGCAGTGTAATGATTTAGATGCTTATGTTCTGGGTGTGATCACCCAAATTCGAATCACGGGAGGATCATATTCTTTCATCACTTTATTCAAGTGCATTGGGGTTTGTCATGGAGGATTAATGTTAACCCATCCAATCCCAACGACGGCTACCAGCCGTCAGTAGATAAGTCACTCCCCAGTCCCAGCGACGGCTGGGAGCCGTCAGTAATGTACTTTCCTTGTAACTGCCTGTATCAGGCTGTGCCTGGTACCACGACCGTTTGAGCACTGCTCTCGATATGGTAACACTTCTCAGCTTATATCCAACCCTCTGAAGGCTGAGAGAGCCAGTCTTCCTTCATCTCTTGAGGTGGAAGGTTGTTCTATCTTGCCATTTTGGTCACATTGCTTGGGACTGGGTGGGACTTTTTATTACTGTATCCTACGGTACAGTAAGGGTTAAGAACGGGTTATTCCTTAATTTCTATAGGTTCAGTAACAAATGTCTAGCGAGGCCGGTCCTATTTATCTTGGCCCCATACATTGTTCTTTCCTTTCACTAAAACATTAGGCTGTCCATAATGCAGTTGGGTCTACTAAGTACATGAGTATATTATCCAGAATTCAAAATTGGATATTAATCGTGATCGTGTACTTAGTTTTTAACTGTGTTGGTGGTGTAATGGTTTAGATGTTATGTTCTCGGTGTGGTGTCCCGAGTTCGAATCCTGGGAGGATCATATGCTTTCATTAATTTATTCAAGTGCATTGGGATTTGTACTGGAGGGTTAATATTAAGAACGGGGTGTTCCTTGCCTTCTTGTATGTTATTCCCTTTCCTCCTCATTTGCATATATTTAATGTACTATACCCTAGATTGCAATAACTCTATTAGCGTTCTATTAAGTTTTGTTGCTCATCACACGGTCATAAAAGAAGGATATCTGAAAGGTATGATGTTATTCATTAAGTGCCACATTGAGTATATTTGTGTTCATTAGAATCGTTGAGAACATAATTACATGGTTATTGATCCTTGCCAAGCTTTGCATTACAGTATTTTAATTAGACATTGTTTTCATTCTGATGTTAGTTGGCCTTCATTCCACGATGAATCTAAGAATAAAATTTGTAAAAGGTGGAGATGAAATGTGTTTGATAGCTATCTTATCAATTAATATGTGATTAGATCGTTACCTAGCGTATTGCCATGAAATGTCAGGTTAGAACCATTCTGAGTCTATCTTGAGTGAAAGAATATTCAAATTAAAGCAATTAGAATCATTAATGGTTGGAGCGTTTTGGAGATGGTTTTAGAAACAGGTTGTGAGAGGCCTTTGGATTGATGCGAGAGGCATTATGGTGCTATTTTAAATTACGCGACTGAGTAGGTAGCAAGTCGATCAGTTTTTGTGTATTGCTTAGTTTAGGAATTTGGGCGGTGTGGTGTCTTACTAGTTTTTTTCAGTCGAACTTTGAGATATATTTTATTTGTGAAAACTTACCAAGTGATGAGGTGTGGTGTGAATTGGTTGAATAAGAGTAATAGGCATCTGTAGTCATATAATCAAATAAACCTTTCAGCACGATGACGTATTTTTACCTTTGAATCTGGCTAAAGTTGGACGAATGTATGCAGTATATGAAGGACCTATGCTATTTAGAAGGTTTTATTGAGATCATATTTATCCATTTGAGACCTAGACGTAGAATATAAGCCAAAGAAAATCGTCTAACTGTAACCAAAATACGATAAATAGTACGTCACCGTGTTGAAGGAGTTAACCCCTTCTGTACCGGCACAGTTTTTTTTAATATAATTCTAGCTATATTTAAACGAGTTTGTGCAATTTAGGAAGGATCTGTGGTAGTATAAAGGGCAAGTGACATAGTTCGAAGCCTGTTAATTACTGGAGGTACTTTTTATACTGAATTAATAGTGTAATATGTGCAAGAATATAATGAAAAGGACGTCACCGGTACTGAATGGGTTAAGGGGGCTAATTAACTGGCTATGCATATATCATGGACCATATATCATGCTTTTATGTTTCCAGTATGCCGGTTCTAGAGACGCCGCCACTACCCTATGCCCCAACTGTAATACACGCAGGGGGTATCCACTGCCGACCTGCCAAGCCTTTGCCTTCAGTAAGTTCCACTAAACAAAGTTTCTCTTTATCTAGTAGCACAATCAACTCTGTCTGCCACACTCGACATTAGTAAAGCCTTCGATGCCATCCCCCGCCACAACCTAACAAACAAAATCTACAACACAAACATGCACAACAACACAAAAAGGTGGCTGGCCAACTTCCTAGCAGGCAGATGTGCACACATATCTTTTGCCGGTCAGTCATCTAAAATCAGAAACTTTCCAAATGGAGTCCCACAGGGATCCGTCCTATCGCCCGCACTCTTCAATCTGTACATGCACGATATAACTACACCCAATACTCCCCAAATAAACTTAGCCTCCTATGCAGATGACATAACACTCACATGCACACACCATGACCCAAGAAGAGCAACAGATCTCCTTCAACCCTATCTCAACACACTACATGGCTGGTGCACTACAAACAGACTGAATCTAGCCCCAGCCAAATCCACCGCAAACCTGCTCACAAGCTGGACAGGTGAACACGAATACATCCCTCAACTCACCATAAACAACACATCCCTAACACATACACACACACCCAAAATCCTAGGAGTAACATATGATACTCATATGACATTCAAACAGCACACCACAAACATTAAAAAAAAACTGACACCCAGACTTAACGCCCTCAGGTCACTTGCTCACACAAAATTTGGACACAACAAAGAAACTACCACCACAGTATATAAACAATACATAAGATCAGTAATGGAATACGCAAGCCCAGCCTGGGCTTCTAACCTAGCTGAAACACATCATAAGACCTTGCAGACTATCCAAAACAAAGCCCTGAAGATCATTACAGGCTGCACAGCTACTGCACCCACAGATCATCTACATCAAGAAACCAAAATCCTCAAAGTCAAAGACCATCTGGACATGAGAGGCACTCAATTCCTGGCAGCAGCCTCCACGAACCAAGACCACCCACTAAACTACATGGCAACACACCCATTTACACCAAGAAATATCAAAACAACACCCAGCACACGGTATCACACACAGTTATTGTCCTCTCTCCCTCCCTGCCCACCCCGAACCAACTTCCAGAAGCACATCCATACTCATATCTCTCGCCAATCCATCCACTCACTCACAGACAACACGCAGCTGCATGCACGACCTCCCGAAATCCATCCTTCCGAATCCTCCCTCCCTCGCGAGGACAGAGTCCACCTGGCCAGGCTGAGATGCGGACACCATCCAGCTCTCCTGAGCTATCAGAAGAGACTGGATGACTCCGTTGTCGACGCCTGCCCGGGATGTAACACAGCACCCCATACCATTAAACACATCATAGAAGACTGCATTTCACACAACCACTTACGCCAACAACACAACCTACACTCAATGAGAGCTCTGTGGGAAAGCCCGATCGTGGCCATGGCCTTCCTCAGGGACTCGGGGCTGTTCGGCCAGGCAGCTTAGGGAACAACAACAACAACAACAACAACTCTGTCTAGATAAAACAAATAAGCTGGCATATTTTTTTGTTCATGAGACTTAATGATTATAGCACTGAATCAATCAATCAACGGGGGCCTATATAGTGACAGTGTGTAACTGCTCTCACCCTCCAACTCTTCTCCTGAAGACATCTCGAGCGAGTTCCCAGGCTGCGACTTAGTTCTTCCCGAATAGTTCTTGATATGAATGTTCGACTTACCTCAACAATGTTGCTCGTGGTCTTCCTCGAACTCTCCTGCATTCAGGGTTGTCTTGTCACTCCCAAAATCACTGTATGAGCAGGGACAACTTCAGGGAGATGAGCCACGTGCCCCTATGGCAAAATCTGGTGCCCATGTACAATGCATCCAATATTTCAAATAAGTTTCAGATATTAGGTGATCGTTTGATATGTGACCATACCGATGGTACCCCCATGTTCCTACAGAAACACCTGATACCAAATAAGTTTATGCGTCGCCCCAAATAATCGTCAAGTGCCCATGGCTCGCAACCATATAAGGTAGAAGTATCTTAGCCTGGCTGCACAGTTATCGATATCATCACTTACTCTTTTTAAGAGAATCCATAACCTCACATGTTAGGCAGAGTCGAGAAACTACATTTTAACTCGACCAACCTCTGCAATGGATCACTCTATGAAGACGCATGAATTTTTCGAAGACCTACTGTATGTGTTGTCGCTGCCTGCACGTACAGATTGCATTGCTTCACCCAACAAGCGACCATGGGGTTGAACTTAAGTTTTAGTCCAAGAAACCTTTAGGCTAAGGGACTCTGACACTTCAAGTAGTATCTCAGGCGTTCGTGTTAGAAACTCTAGCGACTCTACATAATTCGCAAAGTCAAGGTCAGTTATCTCGACATTGTTACTGACTGTCTGACCCACTAACCAGTCCATGTAAGTGTTGAACAGTCAGGGTGCTATCACACATACAGGTCTCACTCATGAGTTCACAGGTATATAGGTGAAGGTTGCAGGTATCCAACGGAATCAGAAAAGATCCCACGGTGTCTCCCAATGTACTGAGTCAAACATCTTTTTGAGATAGACATAAACATCAAGCAACCCTTCTTGAAACTAGAGCTGGCTTTCCAAAGCAACATGGAGTGCTAGAATTCGGTCAATTGTTGACATTTTGGGTGTGAAACCAGATTGCTTAGGTCTGACCTTTCAGTAGGTGGTCCCGAAATCGTTTCAGTAGTATACTATGAGCAAAGCCCTTACCTAGTACATGACCAGTGTAACACTATGGTAGTACAAAGGAGTACAAAGGAAATCAAGCAACAACAGATCTAGTGACCCTTCTAGGCTGCTTGTCCTCCAAAACACTGAGGATCAAGTGTCCAAACAGTGGTTTAGAGTGGGTAAGGGAACATTGGAAAGGGAACTACTGCCCTGGAACTAATGTCCGTGGCAGGATTAGGAAGTTAGTAGGGGACAGATGGGTTAGTAACTGAGGGGAGGATAAAATAAAGATATTAATTTACAAATGCAGTCAGTCGCGGGTTTGATGCGAGATATTTGTCTAGGCGGAGTTTAAATGAATCAACGGTGCTGCAGTCTATAATGTCTCGGGGAAGCCCATTCCACAAGTTGACAACTCGATTGAAGAAGAAATTCTTAGATTCGTGGGAGTTAAAAGATTTACCAATAATTTTGCAACCGTTTCCCGCGTGTAATTAGATTGGTCGATAGTGAAGTACTTACTACAGTTCATATTGTCGATGCCTTTGATGATTTTGAACACTTGAATTAAGTCACCTCTTAATCTGCGCTGGGTTAAAGGAAATAGATTTAATTCTCTAAGACGCTCTTCGTATGGTTTGTTCTTTAGGCTAGGTATCATTTTGGTAACTCTACGTTGAACTCGTTCTAGCTTGTTAATATCTTTTTGGTAATAAGGGCACCAGGATTGAACGCAGTATTCTAGAAGAGGGCGGACTAAGGAATTGCAATGGGTTAGGATAACTTCTTTGGATTTATGCTCAAATGACCTGCCTATAAAGCCAATTATTTTGTTTGCCTTCTTAACAACTTCTGAACATTGTTGACTCGGTTTTAGGATACTCGATATTGTTACACCCAGATCGGTTTCTCTGTTTACATTCTTAAGCTGAGTGCCATTCATCGAATAGTTTGCTTTCTCATTTAGGTATTCGATATGTAGTACTTTACATTTATCCGCATTGAGACTCATTTTCCAAATTTGGGCCCAACATGACAATTTACCTAGATTGTGTTGCATATCGTCAACTTGTTCTTTTGAGAGTACGGTATTTGCAATTTTTGTATCGTCAGCAAATTTTGAGATTGTACAGGTGAGACCCTCATCTATGTCGTTGATGTAAATTAGAAAGAGAATTGGTCCTAGTACCGATCCCTGGGGTACCCCACTACTTACATTGGTCCATTTAGATGCCTTACCGTTTATGACTACTCTTTGCTTTCTGTCGCTGAGCCAATTTTCTATCCATTTCAACACACCGTCTTGTATTCCATGCGCTTTTAGTTTTAGCAGTAAACGTTTGTGGGGAACTTTGTCAAAGGCCTTTTGAAAATCAAGGTATATAATATCTACAGCTTTACTCTCATCGTAGAGGTTGAGGATATCGTGGAAGAAGTCTAAGAGGTTTGTTAAACAGGAACGTTATTTACGAAAGCCGTGTTGAGTATCTTTAAGTACGTTATTTGCCTCTAAGTGATTTACGAGTCTGTCTCTTATGACCGTTTCTAGCATTTTACATACAATTGAGGTTAAGCTAATTGGACGATAGTTACTGGGTAGGGATTTACTGCCTTTTTTGAATATCGGTGTTACGTTGGCTAGCTTCCACTGATCAGGCATAGTCCCAGACTGCAAGGATTCATTGAATAGCAATGTCAGTGGTTTGGAGAGCTCATACTTAGCTTCCTTTAGAACTCTAGGCGTGATTGTATCAGGTCCAGGCGTTTTATTTACCTTGAGTTTATCTAAACAATTCAATACTTCTCTCTCTGTAACGGTGATATTGCTTAGAATATCTGAATTATCAATCTGAATCGGCGATGGTGTAGGGATATCACTGAGGTCTTCTGTTGTAAAAACTGATGCAAAGAAGGTATTGAGGGCATTACTCATTTGTACTTCGTCTTTGGTGTATTCTCCATTTTCATCGACTAACGGTCCAACAGTTGAAGTAACTACTTTTTTCTTTCTGATATAACTATAGAATTATTTCAGGTTTGTTTTACTTTGATTCGCAACATGTAACTCCAGGGTCTTTTTACATTGCTTAATTAACTTTTTGGCTTTGCGTCGTACCTCTACATATTTCACCCGTTCTTCGTCATTTTGTGAGGATTTTAATCTATCATTAGCAAATTTTTTAGCAAGCAGAGAGTCTGAAATATCTTTATTCCACCATTTGGGCTTATCATTATGGCCTGGACGCCGTATTTTCGATGGTATGCAGTCTTGCAGTGCCTTAAGGTAAGTGGTTGTGAAACACTCCCAAGATGTATTTATGTCGTTATTGTTAGTCAGAAAGCTCCAGTCAGTTTCTTTAAGCTTTGATTTAAGTTTATGAAAATTTGCTTTCTTGAAATTAGGGACTTTCTCAATGCTGCTATTTGATTTGTTACTAGTAAACTTTAAAGTGAAAGTTATCGTACGATGGTCGCTGTTAATGAATTCATCACCAACATTCAAATTCTCTATTAATTCTTCTTTTGTTGCGAGTACAAGGTCAAGCACATTATTACCACGGGTCGGAGATTGTACAAATTGAAAAAGTGAACTCTCTTGCAAGTTAGCATAGAGGTCGTGTCCAGAGTGTGAAGTAAGAATATCGCCCCATTTAGTCACTGGTAAGTTGAAATCGCCAAGAATTACGGTATCTTGTATGTTAGTTATTTGTGCAATTTGTTCATAAATTTCACTGTCAGTTTGAACTGATTGAGCTGGGGGTCTGTATAATAAAGCTAGTGTTATTTTAGTTCCTCGTTTATTATTTAATAGTACGTAAGATATGTCTATATTCGCAATTTGAGGTTTTGACATTAAGACGGGATTAAGACTTTCCTTTATAAAAAAACAGAACTCCTCCTCCATTTCTATTGATCCGACTTTTCTCAAACATTGTATAACCAGGAAGCGTATATTCGGCTAAAAAGTCTCTGTCTTCCGTATTTAACCAAGATTCTGTAATGCCGATTATATCATAATGTTCTGTAAACACGATTTCCTCTAGATCTGAAAATGTATTGCGTATGCTACGAGCATTTACATAAAACACCTTAAGAGTATTAGAGTTGGATGTTACTGATTGTGCATTGTCTGAATTTTCAGTTCGTATTTGACTTACACTACCCTGTCTGGATACCCCCGGTTGACCCCGTTTTTTGAACGGAAATCCTTGACTGCATCGTTCAGCAGACGACCAAGACATGCAGCTCCTACTTCATTGAGATGTACACCATCTCCTGAAAACAAAGATTTATCATAGTAAAAATTATCCCACTTGTCGACAAAGCCGATGTCCTCCTCCCTGCAGAGTTTGGCTAGTCGGCGATTTGTACTGGTAGCTATGTTGTAGAATCGGTTTTCTACATCAATCCGGGGAACAATTCCTGAAATTAAGATTCTATTAGATTTTTCCTTGAAAAACCTGATCAGCCGCCGGTACTTGCAAAGTAGTTCCTCTGACCGCGTCCGTTGGACATCGTTAGATCCAACGTGGATGACGTACGTAGTGCTTGCGGGGGCGAGCCTGGAAACCTCTTCCACAGCAGCAACAATGTCGTCCACGCTGTCACCTGGGATGCAGAATCGCTTTCTGGTCCTGGGTGCCCTGGCGCAGAACTCGGTTAATTGGCCACGGACCATGGAGTCCACAAGCCGAACTTCTTCCGTTTCCTCTTCCTCGTCAATAGCAAGAATTTTGAAGCGGTTTTGGCATGTTGTCGGGATGACCTTCCTGGTACTGGTACTGGGATGCACATTGTTTCTCACTAACTGAAAGTTGTCTTGGGGGAGAGTAGAGTCGTGCTAGTATCCTTTCCCTTTCCAGACAGGGATGGTCAAGCCACTTTTCCAGTCAAGAGACATGGTATCAGTTCATTAAAACGGCAGGCAAGAGCATATACAACCTATGGATCACAGACTCTCCCCCGACTTTCAGAAGTTCTCCAGAAATGTCACCCCTCATGCTAGACCTCAGTATGAGAGGGTGGGTCTTAGCTGATAAGTGGATCAGCAACAGTTTATATCATGGCTGTTCATTTACTGATCGAATAAATTATGTTTACCAAGAGTATTAGCCATGTACAACTGTTCAAACAACTCTAGGCTCTACAATCATTATCATTCGATGTGGTTGTGCTTTCTACCATTCAAACCAAGCTAGCTTGGGGTGTAGAATTAGAGCAGAGCTTCTTCCGGGTCGGCAAAAGTCTAGAGCGGTGTGGACATTTATGAAATATGGCGAAAGTATGGATATGGATCTCCAAGATATTAGTGCCCCAACTCTTGCAACATAGTTTTGCTACGTGGACACTTAGCTTGAAGAGGTGGATTCAATAAATTAGAAGTAAGTACTTTCTCATGACACATATCAATTCAAAACTGTAATCAAGTTATATTTGGTGCACCCAATAGTGAAACCATTTTCATTTTTGTTTTCCAATCAGCAAGTATACTCTACTGTACAACTCTCCCTCAATGTCTCTTTCCCTCACCCTACGACTTATACTCCTTGAAGCTTCATTTGTCTAGACATTTTGACGCAAACATATTTTAATTTGGCTCTCCATCATTCTTTCAATGTCAGGGGACACTAGCTACGGGTAGCATTGCTTTTTGTTTTGTGACAAATTTGGCTATATGAGCATATGGCTCATCTATCTAAAATCCACGATGCTCATATTGTGGTCTTAATGAGGGACAACTTTGTGTCAAAAAACATCTAGTGACAAATACAAACGTCCTGCCATTTTTGTTTTGAGTGGCATCATGTTGAGGACCTTTCCTCCACCTCACTCATTTATCATTCATATAGATATAGTGTGCCTCAAGTCCTGGTCAAAAGAGGTTATAAGTGACATATTCTAATCAAGCCTCTCACTATCGCCATTCATCTCCTATGCCCTGCTTGGCTAGCTTGGACTTCACAGAGGGCCGAAAATACCAATAGGGATATGAACAAATTTACAGATGATTGCATAGTGTCTATGTATAACTGATAGAATCACTATACCGGGCTATAGTCTATTCGATGTAAGTAGGCGAGAAATCATGACCTCTAACCTCTGTAACTAAAAAAACGACTAGAGTAATTGAGCTAATATTTCTACCATTTGAGAAGAGTCAGCCAGGGAATAGGTGTGGAAATTTACAGCCCATTTGCTCCAGCCCTTTTGCAGTTACAAAGGATAAGAGGTCATGATTTCTCGCCTACTTACAGCGAATAGACTACAGCTGTGTATGCGTGTTGCGTCCACAGAACTTGCCCACTGGTACAGTATGTCAGTGAAGTCCCTGAAACCATGTAATCCTTTGTATCAGTATGATAGCCTGTTATTGTAAGAAGTAATTATAGTAAAATTCACTTAACCAATCCTGTATAATTGACAGTTATCATGACGGACTAAATGACAAGTACAAAATACACGTAAGAGCTAGATATAATAGTATCAGACAAAATAGGCAGGAAACAAGATTAGCTTACTACCACAACCTTCCTGCCCATCCCCCTTTCCCCACATTTCCCTCGTCCATTTAACTAAATTATAATTATCATTCCTCCGAACCACTGAATTATCAGGAACAAAATACTCAAATCGGTAGTAAGGTACGAAACTACGAAGCTTATGAGTTACTATACATGAATTCGTCTGTTACATCACAAAATATACATCGATAGCAGGTGTCTCTGGCCAATAAAAGCTGCTGGGAGTATCTGGTAAGCTTCTCATGTTGTTCGATTTGCTTGTAACAGCATAGCTTTCAAAGATTTAGTTCTTATAATAAGACGATATTAAAAATTCATCCAAATTGTATAAGGTTATTTTGTATTGTGACATTTGTATTCGCTTCTTCCTCTGTAGGCTTTTCAATCTATTAGTTTATGATACAATTTAGTCCTAAACACACACAAATATATTGAATCGGACAATCCAAATACCCAAAAGGAAGTAATGTGTCACTCCCGAAATATATTATCCTGAACTAGAAGAGGACACTGCTGTATTCACCTTCACTCTGGGAAGTCCTGTCACACACTGATTGATTGTGTCTGATAGTTTGAGTGCGATGATGCTCATAAATGACCGTTGAGATCGCGCATCGTCATTCCCACATTTGATACAGCACAATCATGATCGTGAATTTTGCATGCCGAACGTTAGCTTTGAAGAAGGACTGTCAGGTATAAATGATAGTGTGTACGGGGCTAATGAAGTGCAATGGTCTATGCCTCGGAGATGTTGCTGGTTGAAGGGAAAGGATATAATTAGAATTAAACGGAATTCAAAGAAAATTGTGATATGTACTGTATATGTCGGGTTAAACTTAGAGAAGGGGTATCGAGTGAGGAACTAAGAAAGCACCTTTGATTAGGAGTATCAGTGAAGCGATGCACACAAATCGACTTGGTTGGTTTGGAGACGTGGAAAGAATGGATGATCAGAATTGGGTGAAGAAATGTCGGTCTTTCAACGTGGGGAGGTACTACACGTAGCGGTAAATCTAGAAAGACGGGATCAGGCAGCCAAAAATAGAGGCACCTGGAATGACGAAGGACGTAAGACTGAAAATCACATTTTCTGTGGATGAAACAGTCTTTAAACTTGTATGTATAATTGAGTGATACTTTGTTATTTTCTTCAACCCCCTCCATTAAAGGAAAATCTAATAATATGTTTAAGATATCGAACAATTATAAATTATGGGATAATGGGCAAGATCTTTGGATCACCCTGTATATGTATATACTGTACATAATATGTTAAGAATTAGGTTCCATGCCCATCATACTCCTGCCAATATTATAACCAAAATCAACTCATTCTCTTTAGTGAATATCAGAATATTTCAGGTTCCTGGGACTTAAGGTTGTTTACATATCTTAGAAAGAACGAGGATGGCAATGCTTACTGATGAAATGTCTTATCAATTTACTGTTAAGTATATGATACACTTAGATAGTTGTTGCACACTACTACACGGAAGGCCGACCTAGCTCGTTCATTGTTTGTTTCTAGTATAATTTCAGAATATGCTATAATACCCAATCATCACACCGAAGTTTACTAATCTTGCTTTGAAAACTGATTGCATGGTAAGAACATACCTGTATTCAAGTATATTATAAATTGCTATTTAAACATACATGCATTAATTATATTATGTTCATATATTTCAACCAGGATCTGGAAGAGTGGGCTTCCAATTCAGGAAAAGCTGGATTCATCTACTTCAGCTTGGGGAGTATTGTGAAACCTTCCGATATGCCAGAGAAGTATATATATATATATATATATATAGTATATATTATTACTTGAATATATGGAATTATGGTTAAAATAATTATTGATAATTTTACTGAGATTAAACAAAATCTGAAATAAATAATGTAAATGTAGGAAAGAATATGAGAACAAACATGTAATGATATATCGTATGTACAGTACCAATATGTTCCAAAAAGTGTTGTTTCAACTACAGTCGGCATTAATTTTCATCAATTTTGTTATTTAACCCATTGGCTGTGAGAGATGTTCTGGAACGCACATGGCAATTTATAGGCTTTTAAAGCCTGAGGAGACGAGTCCGAGTGAGCGAGAGCGCGGCAAGCCCACGTCCACTCCCCAGCCAGGCGGCCGTGACACTGAGGAGGTATGAGGTATATCTCGCTAGACTCTGCAGTGCTGCCAAAGGCAAATGTAGCACGACATAAGCAATTTTAGCTAAAATTTGCGAATGTCTATGGTAGCGCTGCTGATTAACCCGGCGTGCTATGAACCTCGTTCCAGTGTCATTTTGATGCTATTTTCTTCTAGGTTTTGGCTGAATACATTTCATTTCATGTAGACACTTGATCAATCATTCAGGAGTGCCTGAATGAGCCCTAATAGAGCGGAAATATGCCAACAGCGTAAGTGTTAATTACTTTTGATATGTACTTTTGGAAAATTATGCTTCAACGTAGGTTAGTATTTCATTTTGATGTGTGAATATTTAAAGTGCAGTAAGTGTGCAGTTGCCCACACAGATTTCTGTGTGCTTCTTGGTTTGTGTTATATATACAGTTTGTCCTCTCAATATTCAAGCAAATGGGTGGCAATCTACCTAACGAGTTGAGAAAGAGCAGATTAGGAATGGAGAAAATTACATAAGGTGGACCCTTCCTATTCTTAGCCTATGCTGTCCCAGCCCCGGGATCGTCAGAGTCCTGTTGTTCTTGGCTGCAGGTAAGGAACCTATTCAATCGGGCAACTATCGATAGCAAACATCATAATGCACTTAAGTTTCACACACACACTCACACTCCCAGCACGCGTCGTCTCCTACACGAAGCAGTCTGCACCTATGGATCAAAAAACGCCATTCGAGAAGAAGAAGCAGCAGCGACATAAATCATCCTATGCCAAACAAAAAACAGAGGCAACCGATGAATGCCAGCGATGAGGACCGAGGACAGCAAGGACTGAGGATAGCCATGAACATAAATGTAGATCCGACCAGAACAAAAAAATGTATTAAGGAGCGTTCCGGGAGTTCTAAAATCACAAATTTCAAGGTTTTCTATGCAAACGCTCGTAGCATACGCAACAAATTTCAAGATTTAGAGGAACTAGTGTTTACAGAAAATTATGATGTGATTGGCATAACAGAATCTTGGCTCAATATAGAAGACAGAGACTTTTTAGCAGAGTATTCACTTCCCGATTATGTAATGTTTGAGAAAAGCCGAATAAATAAAATTGGAGGTGGTGTTTTACTTTTTATCAAAGAAAGTCTTAACCCGACCCTCTTGTCAAAACCTCTAATTGTGAACGTCGACACATCCTTTATGCTAATAAGGAATAATAAAGGTACACAAATAATACTTGCATTAATATACAGACCTCCAGTTCAATCAGTGCAAACTGACCGAGAAATTTACGAACAAATTGCAGATGTAAGTAACTCACAAGATACCGTAATTTATGGCGACTTTAATTTACCTGTGACCAAGTGGGGCTATACTCTTACTTCACACTCTGGACATGATTTGTATGCGAACTTGCAAGAGAGTTCGCTATACCAATTTGTTTGATCGCCGACCAGTGGTAATAACATTCTTGACCTTGTACTTGCAACAAAAGAAGAATTGATAGAGAATTTGAATGTTGGTGATGAATTCAGTAACAACGACCATTGTACGATAAATTTCAGTTTAAAGTTTACTAGTAATGAACCAAATAGCAGCATCGAGAAAGTCCCTAATTTCAAGAAAGCAAACTTCTGTAAACCTAGAGCTATGTTTAACGATACTGACTGGGGCTTTCTAAATAACAATAACGACATAAATACATCTTGGGAATTATTTGCAACCACTTACCTAAAAGCAGTGCATGACTGCATACCATCGAAAATACGGCGTACAGGCCATAATGATAAGCCTAAATGGGGGAATAAAGAGATTTCAGACAGTTTGCTTGCTAAAAAGATTGCTAATGATGAATTAAAATCCTCACAAAATGACGAAAAACGGGTGAAATCTGTAGAACTACGATGCAAAGCCAAAAAGTTAATTAAGCAAAGTAAAAAGACCTTGGAGTTACATGTTGCCAATCAATGTAAAACAAACTCAAAAGAATTCTATAGTTATATCAGAAAGAAAAAAGTAGTTACTTCAACTGTTGGACCGTTAGTCGATGAAAATGGAGAATACACCAAAGACAAAGTACAAATGAGTAATGCCCTCAATACCTTCTTTGCATCAGTTTTTACAACAGAAGAACTCAGTGATATCCTACTGTATCGCCGATTCAAATTGATAATTCTGAAATTTTAAGCAATATCGCCATTACAGAGAAAGAAGTATTGAAATGTTTAGATAAACTCAAGGTAAATAAAACGCCTGGACCTGATACAATCTCACCTAGAGTTCTAAAGGAAGCTAATGATGAGCTCTCCAAACCACTGACATTGCTATTCAATAAATCCTTGCAGTCTGGAACTATGCCTGATCAGTGGAAGCTAGCCAACGTAACACCGATATTCAAAAAAGGCAGCAAATCGCTACCCAGTAACTATCGTCCAATTAGCTTAACCTCAGTTGTATGTAAAATGCTAGAAACACTCATAAGAGACAGAATCGTAAATCACTTAGAGGAAAATAACATACTTAAAGATACTCAACACGGCTTTTGTAACAAACGTTCCTGTTTAACAAACCTCTTAGACTTCTTCCACGATAACCTCAACCTCTATGATGAGAGTAAAACTGTAGATATTATATACCTTGACTTTCAAAAGGCCTTCGACAAAGTTCCCCACAAACATTTACTGCTTAAACTAGAAGCGCATGGAATACAAGACGGTGTATTGAAATGGATAGAAAATTGGCTCGGCAACAGAAAGCAAAGAGTAGTCATAAACGGTAAGGCATCTAAATGGACCAATGTAAGTAGCGGGGAACCCCAGGGATCGGTACTAGGACCAATTCTCTTTCTAATTTACATCAACGACATAGATGAGGGTCTCACCTGTACAATCTCAAAATTTGCTGACGATACAAAAATTGCAAATAGCGTACTCTCAATAGAACAAGTTGACGATATGCAACATAATCTAGATAAGTTGTCATGTTGGGCCCAAATTTGGCAAATGAGTTTCAATGCGAATAAATGTAAAGTACTACATATCGGATACCAAAATGAGAAAGCAAACTATTCGATGAATGGCACTCAGCTTAAGAATGTAAACAGAGAAACCGATCTGGGAGTAACAATATCGAGTAACCTAAAGCCGAGTCAACAATGTTCAGAAGTTGTTAAGAAAGAAAACAAAATAATTGGCGTTATAGGCAGGTCATTTGAGCATAAATCCAAAGAAGTTATCCTAACCCTTTACAATTCCTTAGTACGCCCTCTTCTGGAATACTGTGTTCAATCCTGGTGCCTTTATTACCAAAAAGATATAGACAAGCTAGAACGAGTTCAACCTAGAGTTACCAAAATGATACCTAGCCTATAGAACAAACCATAGGAATTAAATCTATTTCCTTTAACCCAGCGCAGATTAAGAGGCGACTTATTTCAAGTGTCCAAAATCATCAAAGGCATTGACAATATGAACTGTAGTAAGTACTTCACTATCGACCAATCTAATTACACGCGGGGAAACGGTTGCAAAATTATTGGTAAATCTCTTAACTCACACGAATCTAAGAATTTCTTCTTCAATCGAGTTGTCAACTTGTGGAATGGGCTTCCCCGAGACGTTATAGACTGCAGCACCGTTGATTCATTTAAACTTCGCCTAGACAAATATCTCGCATCAAACCCGCGACTGACTGCGTTTGTAAATGAATAATTTTATTTTTTCCCCCCCTCAGTTACTAACCCATCTGTCCCCTACTAACTTCCTAATCCTGCCACGGATATTAGTTCCAGGGCAGTAGTTCCCTTTCCGATGTTACCTTACCCACTCTAAACCACTGTTTGGACACTTGATCCTCAGTGTTTTGGAGGACAAGCAGCCTAAAAGGGTCACTAGATCTGTTGTTGCTTGATTTCCTTTGTACTCCTTTGTACTCCTTTATTATCGTATAGGCAGTGGCAGGGTTCTGGGACCATCCCTCATCTCCAGTTATACACTGTATACCATATTTATACGATAATATGTGTGCGAAGGATGGCGGTAGGCCTTGTATTGAGCGTAAGATTGCTGGCAGCGGTGATTAATAAACTGGAGGAGGGAGGGAGATGATAATCCTCTTCCCTACTTCCACTCTCTCATTCCCTACTCATGTATACCTGACCTTGTATACCCCATGCAAGTGCTATATTCTTTCCCTACACCTAAATCTTTGTCCTAATTCTTAACTAATGCCTTTGAGTGTAATAATATTGCTTTATGAAGGAGATATAAGGGATATTACATAATCCACCATTTCCTCTTTCCCCCACCACTCTCATCGAACCAAATCAGTGGTGCACGGGGGCCTACTTTTCGCCATTTGTGCAACTTCCGACCATGCCCATAATATATCCACATCACTTGATGTCATCCCAAGCAAGTAAAAGGAAGTCTATGGCATTCTTGATAGTAAATGCATGCCAGAATCGTGTGGCAGGGCTCGTGGAACACAGTCTGTCCGCACTCCGGGCTTAAGTGTAAAGTGCGGGATTACCCACGGGATTACCGCTTGCTTTTGGCAATGCCATACCACTCGAAATTTAGTGTTGTCTCTGATCCATCGCTGGTACTGGTGCGTAAATTGTATACTAACAAACGACGACCGTCGCTGGGACAGTATGGGTTAATAAAGCTTTTATGGGCCTATGAGGCTAGGCAGCTATCCCTATTTATGAAATATAATAGTATGTGAAACTTGCCTGGGGTTTGGAGTGTTGGGGGTGTATAAACAATCATATAATATATCTGTATGAGCAAATATCTCTCTCTCTCTCTCTCTCTTGTGGAACTTTGCAACTATCTTGATTCTTGAGGTATGGGGATATACCTAGAAATATGTCATCCTCGATCCAAACTATACCTCAGGAACCAAGATTGTTGCGAAGTGCCACAAGAGAGAGAGAGAGAGAGAGAGAGAGAGAGAGAGATTTGCACATACAGGTATTATTATGTTTTTTTCCACCAACCAACTTCACCTCTAAGCTCAATTAATGAAATCAACAAATACATGTGGCACTCCAAGGACTCGAACCTAGGATACTCACATCGAAATTCCGCGCACTTATGTATTACGCTATCAAGACAGTTATATATATTATATGATAAGATACATATTGTCTATACACCCCCTACACTCCAAACCCCAGGCAAGTTCCACATACTATTATAATTCATAAACAGGGAGACAAAACGGAGATTATGACACAGAGTTGGAAGGAAAAAAAGCATGGGATGGCGATAGTGCTCCCATATTTTGCCTTAAGCGAAATGATACAAACATAGTGTGTAAAGTTAAGTGATTCTTAGCAAGAGTATGGTCAAGAGATGGCTTATGTTAACACCTTACGAGCGGCCTATGCGGTTTATTTATATGTACCGCCCATCGGGGTGTTTTTAGCCAAAATAGGGCTGTTTACGTGATCATTTTCATGCCTAAATAAGACCCAGAACGTAAAACAAGTATCTATCCCTGAAAGGGCATAAACAGAGCTTTCGAATGACACCATAACGATCCTTTTATGATGGCTAGTTTTCTTGCAATAACCGTGCAACGCGAGTGCAAAAAGCATGTAATTAGGCACTTTCCCCATACAATTCCGTATATAGCGAGTGAGAGAGGGAGGGAGGAGGTGGGATTCGTGTCAGTAGGTTCGCCGCGGTGGTCTGGAGCAGTCATACGCTCGCTACTCTCCTGCCACCACTTGTCTCTCTCTCTCTCAGCAACATTACGTGCTGAAATTGCCACACGACCTATGTCGAGCGCCGCCACATAGTCCAGCTTTATTTAACTCGACTTATGTTGCTCGCCGCTAATTAAGGGTTAAGAGACGAGAACAAATATATTAGTAAGTTGCCAGACAACAACCTATAGCAATTTTTGTCAAGTAGTGGTTGTGTGTTGTCACACGGCGTGATTTGCGACTGCTGGCCAGTTCGAGTTAATTTTGGAAAGAACCCTTACTCCCTATGCTACCAGTGTTTATTGATAAGTCTTATGGTTTGCTGCCAAGTTAATATTATAGTAGCATAGTCTGTGATTTAATATAATCATGCACCAATTCCCCCAACCCCCTCATTCCACAACACAGATACCGTAAATTGTTGGTGTCGGTATTCGCATCACTGGAGCAGCAGGTACTGTGGAAATGGGATGAGGACACCATGGAGGGCCTCCCACCCAACGTGCATCTCAACAAGTGGTTCCCCCAGCAGGATATCCTCGGCCACTCTCGCCTCAGGTATAGTCATTAGCAACAATAAGTTTATTTATTTGTTTTTATTTCATATTTGACCCTTTTGCAATAGCGGCTTTTACAGGGAAGATTACGCCAGGCGCCTATTTTTCCACTAATTCCGCTCAACATACATCACTCTAGCGCCATATCCATAACCCGGAGCGTATTTGGAACAAGCTCCAATGAAAATATTGGGTAGAGCTCTCTCTATAACAGTCACCATCCTCTCTGTACCTCCTCACACTACCCAGGAAAGTTGATCAATACTATGCTTGTGTTGTCACTGAGCAGCCAACCCCCCACTTTACATTTGCAAGCAAAAATATTAAATTTTCTCCTTCACTTCCACTTGCTGTAATGATATTCACAGTTATGTATCATGTTTTTGGTGTACAAGACATTATGAGTTGTAATAAAGATGAAATGAACTTCATATTCATACCTGGTATATGGCTGTCACAGTTACATTGAAAAGAGGCCCTGGTTTTGATGATTTTCAGCTTCTAAACCACCTCTTAATTGTACACACATCCTCCCTCAACCAATGCACAGAGCACACTAATATATTTATGGGTGGCAAGCTTAGAACGTACTGGAATCGTCTGGCAACAATCAGGGCGGGTTGGTGCAACTAACTCAGCCGGTAATAACAATGTGTCTATGTACAATAACACGACTATATGGGCGGCAGAGCCCCTCACACTGTAGGAATTCGCGTTGTAGGAATAACACTTTATATGGAGATAATTCTATATGGGTCTGCGCCCTACAATTTTGCCCCCTTTTTTCCGGATTTCTTGCAAAACAAACACCTATATTACCTACCAGATATCATCAAACCATTAACAAATATTAAAAAACATCAATTACCTTAAAACTAATGAAGAAAAATGGGTCGATCCGACCCTCGCACTGCATGAAATTCGCGCTATGCGATCGCGTATACATACGGCGGAAATACGGCGGTAAATAAAAGTGAAAGATTGGTCCTAGGAAAGACCTAGAATATATTAGTTCCTAGAATATATCAAATTGTATGAATATATAATAGAGAAATTAGTTATATTTTTTTTTAATCTAAAATATCATTGCTACAATTAACTGAATAAATGTATTATTTATTGGGATCCCCCCTCGGGTGAAAGGAGGATCGCGTTGTAGGAATTCGTGTTATAGGAGGATAGACTGTACGTCGGCTGCAGCAAAAGGGTTAAAACCACATTTTGAAGAATCTAGGATAAAATAAACCAACACATTGTAATGTCTTGTTTGAGTTATACAGATTCAAATGCATGCATCGGTATTATTTATTTAACCTTCAGTTATACAAAATAATAATTATATATATACAGTTTTCAAACTTTGCATTTTCAGAAATTGACCAGTTTGAAATCGATCAAAAAATTGATCATTCACAAAATGTAAATGTAATAAAGGCTCTTGGTAACTAAGTCTGTACTAAGCAATGCAATAGATATAATATTATGCGTGGAAGCTAATTAGTTTTGTAGGAGCAAACCTAAACATTGCTGAGTGAAACAATGTTCCCCAGACTGTTCCTAACACACGGGGGCCTCCTCAGTCTGCAGGAAGCCACCTACCACGGGGTTTCCATCCTGGGACTGCCGGTGTTCGTGGACCAGAAATACAATGTTCGTAAGGCATATCAAGACGGCTGGGGTAGAGCGCTGCTGTGGGAGGACCTTAACTATCATAGTCTTCGCAACAATATCGTCGAATTAATTCAGGACACCAGGTTGGCTGCTGTTTAAAGTTTTTCGTTTAAATTTAATTATATTTACAAAATAAAGATATATCCAAATTTACCACATCAGTATTACGAATTATTTTGCTTACTTTACAAGCTTTTACTGGAAGTAAAATTATAATAAATATTAATCAAATTAATTGATATAGTTCAACCTCATTCAAATGTAGTCGACTTTGATTTAGCTTCTTGTCCAATTCTAATGTATTCACCTTGAACATTTTCGATTAAATTTATTGAATCTTACTTAATAAGTTAAAATTAAATTCAACTTGACATAACTATTATTATTTGTGAAGTAATACATTTTTATTACAGCATCATAGGGATAAGATAGCCAATCGTAAACAAGACGTATTATACTAAATCCGTTCCCGTACAAATTAACATTTACCTTCCGGTATACTGTAATGTCTCCAAAGCAAAAACAAAATATATAATAAAACAAAAGTAAAAACATAAATACAAATAAAATAAAAAATAAAATCCCGCGATTCAAAGACTGGATGACTTCCCCCCTTGAATGAAATATGCTATGTCAAGCTGAGTAATTCCCTGCAGTTAGCGTATTTTGGATTTTACTCTCGTTAGTGCTTACCCAAGCTAAGATAGGCAATTCAATGATATAGGTGAAGATCGCCGTACAGTCCCACTATTCCCTGGGTTGGTTAAAATAGGTTGCATTAATTAATATTCGGCTCTTCAAATGTATATATCCTAGCAACAAAAATAAGCTGGGTTTGTATACCCAGTAGGTGTTTCGGAAACCTTTACTGCAATACCTATAGCCTATGTTCATAGTCAACAACAAGTATATATTTGTTATAATCCTCAGAATATCCTTCAATACTGCATGTTAATGTCTATCAATAACACACCTCACTATTTATTTGTACCTCACACATAATACTGTTTTTAGAAATGCATATATTTATGGAATAATACTTCTACCTCTCTTACAACCCACAAAAGTTAACTTTAATATCTACAATAATATCACATTTTAGTAAACATTTAATAAATTTTACTATATATTTTTACGTTGCAACCTGTCACAAAATGTATATCATATACACACATAATATTATCAATGCTGTGTAAGCAGAATGGTATCACACAAACAGATCCTGCCTGTATACTGTGCACCACTAGTCAGCTTGTTCGTCGTCCTTCGTCGTTGTCGTCCGTTTGTCTGTCTGGAAACTCTTCCTAGACCGTTCAATTAATGTTCAGCTAATTTCACAGGTATATCCATATCGTCAATACAAAGGTCAGCCAAAGATAAATTTTACTTAAAGGTCAAGGTCAAGGTTAAAAATATGGTTAAAATATCATGGTTTGTATAGTTTTTACAAATTATGTTTTTAATTTTCACTATACAAGTTACTGGTATCATAGGTATTATACCGAACACATTTTAAGTATATATTCTAAAGGGTTAGTTCAAAGGTAAAAGTAAAAACAAAATATAGGCCTACTAGTATTTCTTATACTAACTGTTAGATTTTCACTAGGTTTATCATGTATTTTCGAAATATCTAAGCCAAGATCATATACAAAAATATATAATTCCATTTGAAAGGTCAAGGTCACAGGTCAAGGTCAATTATAAGGTCAATATGCTAATTTCTTTATTATTCATGCAACCTTAAAATAAATTGCTGAGATATCAGCACTTTATATGAAAATGAAAATGTATATTTTGATACACATATCATAGAGGTCAAGTTAAGAGTCAAATGTCAAGATCAACTATATTACTAATATATTATAAACTAACTGATGAATATAAATAATAGTAAGCCATGCTTATTGGATTTTCCAGGGCAATGTCAATGCAGAACAAAATACTCTTATATAAAGGTCAAGGTCATAGGTCAAGGGACAACTTCTATTATTTATTTAAAGATTACTCAAATTTCGGAAAACAAACTGTTATTTGCTTATTACTTAAATAACATATTTATCAAATGTCATATATATATATATATATATATATATATATATTAATAGTTAAGGTAAAAGGTCATGATTAAGGCAGCAGTGTTTGCTATTCTCCCTAAACTCCTATCTATCTATTTATTATATCTATATGCTCAGGCCCAATCCCCACTTTTCCTATTTTTTATTTTTTATTTTCTATTTAATTCTATTTTAATTTTAATTTTTTCTTGGACATGGCCGCCTCAAGACAGAGCAAGAACAGGGAAAACACAAAACACAACATAAAACAACGAACAAACACAGACAAAACACAAATTGACACACATCTAGGTCACTCAGGAGAACACCTAGAGACCAGGGTCACCAAGGACTCTCCAGTACTCCCCCGGCCCCCGACAACCCGGAGAGGTTCCGATTTTGGCAGGCAGACATGCAGCAGAGCCGAAGCCACAAGCCTGCCCACCACACTTCCAAGCGCACCCTTCATATTAATCGTCTCCCCGCGCCAGGCGCCTGATGGACTATTATCTAGTCCAACTTGCACCCGAGCGGCTCGACCCCTTCCCCCAAATGAATACGTGTTCACTCAATTTTGTTTTTTGTTTTTTTTATATATTCCAACTACTCCATCTCGGGCATAGGCTGATAGCCTTTACACTCTACCGCTGAACACGGAGAGGCCCGTGAGGTCTTGCTCCAGTCTAGGGAGTGAGACATGTGAAGCTTCACGGCTCGAAGCAATTCCATCTCTGAAGCTGCTCCGCCTCTGTGCTTCACAGTCTCATCCCCCAGGATCGGACCCTCACTCTCAGAACGCCACCTATTGAGCAATTAACTCACTAGACATTGCCCCCCTGTAGCATATTTTTGAATATAGGAATATTCATACAATGTTATTAATCAGGGAACAATGAGGGTATATTTTTGGCATTTCGGTGTGCTGTGGTAATGCACTGGTACTAGGTACAGCACTAATTCCATCCCAATAATATCTTCCCCTTGACATATTGGGATTCGAACCCGGGTCCATTGGATTACCAGTCCAGTGGCAAGACCACTCCGCCACACCTCCCCTATTCACAAGCATTCTCCATTCATTCCTGTTCATTACCACTTCCTTTGCCTGATCTATAGTCATTCCTCTATCATCCACAGCTTGTCTTACACAGTCTCTCCATCTCAATGGGGGTCTTCCTGCCCTCCTATCTCCCCTTGTATCTGACTCACATATTCTCTTTGTACGCCTTTCATTTTCCATTCGTTCAACATGACCATACCAGCTCAGCACCCTTCTGTCCACTCTGGCTGACAAAAGTTCCTGCTGCCCCACTCTCCTACGTATCTTTTCATTCCTCAATCCGTCTCTACGAGTAACTCCACACATACTCGTCAAGCAGCTCATCTCCATTACATCCAGCTTTCTTCTCTCCTTTTTCTTCAGAGCCCATGTCTCAGCCCCATACATCACTGTTGGCACAACAATTCCTTGATACATTGCACTTTTAACTTTCATTCTGAGATTTATCGTCTTCCACATACTTCCAATTGCTCCGAAAACCTTCCTTCCTTCACACACTCTCTGTTTTACCTCCATTTCTATACCTCCACTCCTGCTTATTGTTCCTCCTAGATATTTAAAACACTCTACTTGTTCCAATATTTCCCCATCCAGCCTCACATCTAGATTCACCCTACGATCACTCCTATTACACACCATTACTTTACTTGACATTATTTTTTCGATTTTTTGTTATATGTGAGTGAGGGAGGCAAAAGGCAGAACTGCCTGTATTAGGTGCCTCCCCCAGAGTTGAAAGAGTGACAGGGCCAAAATCAAGGGATGTTCGAGCCAAAGAGCCTGGACACACGGAGTTTGAAGCAATTTAAGTCATAGAAAGAGAGAAAGACTGGTTCTGGGAGAGAGTTCCAGAGCTCAGCTGTTAATAGAAGAAGGATTGGGAGCATTGTTTAACTCTTGAGTTGGAGGGTTGCACAGAGCGGGGGTGGGATTGTGTTGCAAGACGAGTACTACGTACCCTACATAGAAGAGGTGGCATACACAGGGAGAGCTCTAAGGAACACTGATTTTTGTAGTAGCAATAGAATAAAGAGAGGGATGCAACATTGCGGCGAAGAAAGAGAGGTTGCAGAGAGTTGGTGAGTGGACGGGAGTTAATGATACGAAAGGCTTTCCTTTCTACCTTGTCTAGGAGTGCGGTGTGTGAGGATCCTCCCCACACATGTGAACAATACTCAACACAAGGATGCACTGTGTCCCTGTACAGAACAAGAAGCTGTGCAGGGGTAAAGAACCCCTTGAGGCAGTTGAGCACACCCAGAAGAGAAAGAGACACCGAGAATAATGAGAGAAGATGAAGGATTGATTTTTGTATTGTTGAAGTGTAAGGGATAGTCTTCTGGAAATTCCGGACAGGTAGTAAGAAGAAGAAATTGGGTTTTGGAAGCATTAAAGGCAACAAGGTTTTCTCTGCCCCAATTGAAAATAGTAGTTAGATCAGAAGAAAAGTGTTGCATGGCTTTATTACGTTTGTTTTTGAGGGATTGCTGGCTGGGGCGTTCAGGAAATTTATTTGAGTAGTGTAAGGTAGAGTCGTCTGCGTATGAATGGATGGGACTGGAGGTACAGCTGAGAAGATCATTTATGAAAATTAGAAAGATAATGGGAGATAGGACAGAGCCCTGAGAAACACCGGAGTTGATAGGATTAGGAAGTGAGCGATGGCCATCCACAACCGCAGCTATGGAACGGCCGGAAAGGAAATTAGTGACAAAGGCACAGATGAAGGGTTAGAAACCGAAGGAGGGTAGTTTAGAAATTAAAGATTTGTGCCAGACTCTATCGAAGGCCTTCCATATGTCTAGTGCAATAGAAAAGGTCTCACCGAGGTCCCGAAAGGAGGATGACAAAAAGTTAGTAAGATATGAAAGATCACCAGTAGAGCGACCCTTAAGGAAGCCATACTGGCGATCTGAGAGTAGAGAAATGCTTAAGAAATTTGGAAGCAAGAATAGTTTCAAAAACTTTAGAGATACAAGAGATGAGACCGACTGGATGATAGTTGGAGGGTTGAGAGCGGTCACCCTTCTTTGGGACAGGTTCAACGAGAGAAAACTTCCAGCAAGAAGGGAAGACGTCAGAGGAGAGACAGAGACGAAAGAGTTTGCCTAGGCAGGGTGTCAGCACGGAAGCACAGTTTTTTAGTAAAACAGGAGGAACATCGCCCGGACTGTACGCCTTCTTAGTATTAAGCATAGAGAGGGTAGAACATATGTCTTTAGAAGCGAAGAGAAGGGGAGGAATAGCACCGGAATCATCCAAGGTGGAGTTTCTTGCAAAAGTTTGAGCGAAGAGTTCAGCTTTGTCAGAGGAAGAAGTGATGGTTGTGCCATCAGAGTGGAAAAGGGGAGGGAAAGACGAGGAAGAAAAATTGTTGGAGAGTTTTTTGGCTAAATGCCAGAAGGCTTGGGAAGAGCTAGAGTTGGATAGTTCTATCTATCTATCTATTGCCTGATGCCGTGATCCCCGAAGGGGTGGCCACGAACGAACTGCCCCCATGTACCTCTGTCCCCAGTCAGTCGACGCCCCTCCCCCCAACCAGCACCGCCTTCGTTCATGTACTTCCTCACTCCATCCTTCCACCTCTCATTCGGTCTACCTCTCCCTCTCTGTCCCTCCACCTCGCTCTCGTACACCCTCTTAGTCATTCTCTCGCTTTCCATACGTTCCATATGGCCGAACCATCTCAAGTTGTTCCTTTTCACACTTTCCAGCACATCTACCTCCACACCACACCTCCTTCTTACTTCCTCATTAGTCTGGCTATCCCTCCATGTAACTCCGCATGCACTCCTTAAGTAATTAATTTCCACTGCTCTCACTCTTGGTCTGAGTCTCTCAACCAACGTCCATGCTTCGCTTCCGTAAGTCAGTGTCGGGATTACCACACTGTCATGCAAGGACTTCTTCACTTCCATACTGACCACCCTATTTCTTGTTACTACTTTTAGTGTTCCTACAACCCTCTTCCCCTGTTGTACCCTCTCCCGAACTTCTTCATCCATAGTCCCATCTTTACTCAACACACTGCCCAGATACTTAAAAGAGTTGACGATCTCCATAGCCTGACCGTTCAGCTTCACCTCACACTCTGTGACTTCACCCCTTTCGAAGACCATAACCTTGCTCTTCCCCGCATTTACCTTCAAATTCCGTTTTTCGCACACTGTTCCAAACTCATTTACCAGACCCTGCAACTCCCATTCATTATCACTCATCAGAACTGTATCATCCGCAAACAGCATTTTATTTTTATTTTATTTTTTTCTATGTGATTGAGGGAGGCAAAAGGCATAACTGCCTATAGCGAGTGCCTCCCCCATAGTTGAAAGAGTCACAGGGCCAAAATCAAGGGACGTTCGAGCCAAAATGCCTGGACACACAGAGTTTGAAGCAATTTAAGTCATAGGAAGAGGGAAAGACTGATTCTGGGAGAGAGTTCCAGAGCTCAGCTGTTGAGTAGAAGAAAGTTTGAGAGTAACGTTTCACTCTTGGGTTGGAGAGTTGCACAGAGTAGGGGTGGGATTGAGTTGCAAGACGGGTACCACGTGCCCTACGTAAAGGAGGTGGTATGCACTGGGATAGCTCTGAGGAACACTGATTATTATAGTAGCGATAGAATAGCGAGAGAGATGCAACATTGCGGCGGAGAGAGAGAGATTGCAGAGAGTTGGTGAGTGGACAGGAGTTAATGATACGAAAGGCCTTCCTTTCAACTTTGTCTAGGAGAGCGGTGTGAGAGGAACCTCCCCAAACATGTGAACAATACTCAATACAAGGGCGCACTATGCCCCTGTACAGAGCAAGAAGCTGTGCAGGGGAAAAGAACCCTCTAAGGCGGTTGAGCACACCCAGCTTCTGGGAGGCTGCCTTAGCAAGACTGGTAATATGGTCCTTCCAAATGAGAGCAGAAGAAAAAGAGACACCAAGAATATTGAGAGAAGATGAAGGGTTGATTTTTGTATTGTTGAAGAATAAGGGATAGTCCGCTGGGAGATCCTGACGGGTAGATAGATGGAGAAATTGGGTTTTGGAAGCATTAAAGTTAACAAGGTTTTCTCTGCCCCAATTGGAAATAGTATTTAGATCAGAATTTAAGAGTTCTATGGCTTCATTACGTTTGTCGTTGAGGGATTGCTGGCTGGGGCGTTCTGAAAAACTAATGGAGTAGTGCAAGGTTGAGTCGTCTGCGTATGAATGGATGGGAATTAAGGTACAGTTAAAGAGATCATTTATAAAAATTAGAAAGAGAATAGGAGATAGGACAGAGCCCTGAGGAACACCGGAGTTTATAAGGTGAGGAAGTGAACAATGGCCGTCCACAACCGCGGCTATGGAACGGCCGGAAAGGAAATTAGAGACAAAGGCACAGATGGAGGGATAGAAACCGAAGGAGGGTAGTTTAGAAATTAAAGATTTATGCCAGACTCTATCGAAGGCTTTCGATATGTCTAGTGCAATAGAAAAAGTCTCACCGAAGTCCCGAAAGGAGGATGACCAAGAGTTAGTAAGATATGAAAGAAGATCACCAGTAGAGCGACCCTTAAGGAAGCCATACTGGCGATCTGAGAGCAGATTATGAGAAGAGAAATGCTTAAGAAATTTGGAAGCAAGAATAGTTTCAAAAACTTTAGAAAGACAAGAGATAAGAGCAATTGGACGATAGTTGGAGGGTTGAGAGCGGTCACCCTTCTTTGGGACAGCTTGAATGTGAGCAAACTTCCAGCATGAAGGGAAGACGTTAGAGGATAGACAGAGACGAAAGAGTTTGCCTAGGCAGGGAGTCAGCACGGAAGCACAGTTTTTGAGAACAACAGGAGGAACACCGTCCGGACCGTACGCCTTATTAGTGTTAAGCCCAGAGAGGGTAGAAAGTACATCTTTAGAAGAGATTAGGATATTAGGCATAAGTAAGAGAGAGGAGGGCGGAGAGGGAGTAATAGCACCGGAATCATCCAAGGTGGAGTTTCTAGCAAAAGTTTGAGCGAAGAGTTTAGCTTTGTCAGAGGAAGAAGTGATGGTTGTGCCATCAAAGTGGGAAAGGGGAGGGAAAGACGAGGAAGAGAAATTGTTGGAGAGGTTTTTGGCTAGATGCCAGAAAGCTTGGGAAGAGCTAGAGTTGGATAGTTCAGTGCATTTATTATTGATGAAAGAGTGTTTGGCAAGTCGAAGAACAGATTTGGCTTGATTCCGGGCAGAAACATATGAAGAATGAGAGTCTTGAGTTTTAAGGCGTCGGTACCGTTTGAATGCTTCCTCCTTATTGCGGACAGCAGTAGAACAGGCGTGAGTAAACCAAGATTTTTTAGCATTAGTCTGAGAGAAAGAGAATGGAATGTATGCTTCCATGCCCGATAGGATTACCTCGGTAATGCGTTCAGCACTCTCCGAGGGTCCTCGGCCATGGAAGCAGAAATCATTCCATGGGAAATCAAAGAAGTACTGCCGAAGAGCCTCCCAGTCGGCAGCGCCAAAGTGCCACAAGCGCCGCCGGCTAGGAGGATCGGGTGGCTGTACTGGAGAGATAGGACAGGTGACAGAGATAAGTTTATGGTCGGAGGAGCCCAAAGGAGAGAAAAGATCGACAGTATAAGAAGAAGGGATAGAAGTTAGAAACAGGTCAAGAATGTTGGGCCGATCTCCGATGCGATCCGGGATACGGGTGGGTTGCTGAACTAACTGCTCTAGGTCATTTAGGATAGAAAAGACGTAGGCTTGTTCACCAGGTGGATCAGTAGTGTGAGAGGAGAGCCAATGGCGGTGGTGAACGTTGAAATCTCCTAAGATGGAGATTTCTGAGAAAGGAGAAATGGATAGAATGTGTTCCACTGTAGAGCTTAGATAGTCAAAGAATTTGGGAAAGTTGGTAGAGTTAGGGGAAAGATAGACAGCACAGAAATATTTAGTAAGAGAATGACAGGAAAGTTTGAGCCATAAAGTTGAGAATTCAGAGGAGTCGAAATCGGGAACACGAGAGCAAGTGAGTTTGTTGTGCACATATGCACAACATCCGCCTTTGGCTTTGAAACTAGGATAGAGAAAGTAGGAGGATACAGAGAAGGGGTTGCTGGATGTTGCTACAGAAGTTATACAGAAGGATAGGTAGCTTCCACTCAATTCCCTCCCTTTTCAGCGATACACCAACATCCACTGCTCTTGATAGTATTTCTTTCATGACTCCATCCATATATACAGTAAACAACCACGGGGACATCACACACCCCTGTTTCAAACCAACATTCAGGTCAAAGAACTCGCTCTGCTCACTCTCCACACGTACTGCCGCCTTTGCACCCTCATACATGCTCTTCACTGCTTTCAGCAACTTACCCTCTACTCCGTATATTCTAAGTACTTTCCACAAACCTTCTCTATCCACTCTGTCATAGGCCTTCTCCAAGTAGTTAAGTACATTTATTATTGATGAAAGAGTATTTGGCAAGTCGAAGAACAGATTTGGCTTGATTCCGGGCAGAAACATAGGATGATAGGATGCATGAGATTCTTGAGTTTGAAGGCGACAGTACCGTTTGAATGCTTCCTCCTTATTGCGGACAACAGGAGAACAAGCGTGAGTAAACCAAGATTTTTTATATTACACTGAGAGAAAGGAAATGGAATGTATGCCTCCATGCCCGAGAGGATTACCTTGATAATGTGCTCAGCACTCTCGGAGGGTCCCTGGCCGCAGAAGTAGAAATCATCCCATGGAAAATCAAAGAAGTAATGATGAAGAGTCTCCCAATCGGCAGCACCAAATTGCCACAAGCGCCTCCGGCTGGGAGGATCGAGTGGCCGTACCGGAGAGATAGGAGACAGAGACAAGTTTATGGTCGGAGGAGCCCAAAGGAGAGAAAAGGTTGACAGTATAAACAGAAGGGTTAGAGGTTAGAAATAAGTCAATAATGTTGGGCCAATCTCCGAAGTGATCCGAGATACAGGTTGGTTGCTGGACTAACTGCTCTAGGTCATGTAGGATAGAAAAGATGTAGGCTTGTTCACCAGGTTGGTCAGTGGAAAGAGAGGAGAGCCATTGGCGGTGGTGAACGTTGAAATCTCCTAGTATGGAGATTTCTGCAAAAGGAGAGATGGATAGAATGTGTTCCACTTTAGAAGTTAGATAGTCAAAGAGTTTTGGATAGTCAGTAGAATTAGGGAGAGATAAACAGCGCAGAAATATTTAATCTGAGAGGGACAAGAAAGCTTTCGCCAGAGAGTTGGGAATTCGGAAAAATCAAAATTGGGAACATGAGAGAAACCAAGATTGTTGAGAACATATACGCAACATCCACCTTCGGCTTGAAACTGAGGATAGAGATAGTAGGAAGATACAGAGAAAGGTTTGCTGTCAGTAGTCCCAGACAACTGAGTTTCGGTAAGAAAGAGAAGATCAGGCTTTACAGAGGAGAGGTGGTGTTCCACAGAGTGGAAATTAGAGGAGAGGCCACGAAGACCACTTTGGCGAGTCATTGCCAGGGTTCGATCTAATGGGGGCATTTCTGGTCCCCTCCCCCTGGGGACTCCGAGGCGGGTCGTGATTGCATCATCAAGTTTTTTAAAATAGATTGCGTAGTATGTAAGGTGTTTGTAGTATAATGTATTGATAGGGGGAGAAGGTGTTTTGGAGGGCAGGCTGGGGTTGCCCTCAATATTGATGAGGCACAGAAAGGCTCAGCTAGGGAGGCCAATTGGTGAAATAGGAGTTCCAGCTGTCCTTGTCAACCATCTAGCACTCCCCGGGAGTACCTCCCTGTTCGGCTGGTGCCTACAGCCTCCTCCTAACAGTTCTGCAGGTGGGATTTCCAGTCCCAACCTCCAGGGACTATCTGCGCCACAAAGTGACGGGCAGTGGGGTCGCCACATCCCTACGCCAACAATTAGGTAATAGTTAGATACACACTTACATACAAACTAAATCTAACACAACAATAAACCTTCGCTTTCAGGACAAGTGATAAATCTCTTAGTAAATTAAGTCATTAACCTTAGTCTAATCAGTGGGACGAAGTTAGTCTCTTAATCGAACTCAGGAGCATTAATACAATGTAATAGAAAATCGTGAATCAAGTGGTAGCATACAACATACATACATATAAGTTTAAAGACTGTTTTGTCCACAGATAATATGGTTACAGTCTCACATCCTAATTGGTGGCCTTCCAGATGGCCCTGTCAAGGGTTTCCTCTGTTAAGTTCATTATTTTGAGATCGGTCTAAAAGTAACTGATCCCACATCATTTTAGGACTACCCCTATGTGCAGCTCCGCCCATGTTCACAGTCCGGCATCTCTTCACCCAGTTCTGATCATCCATTCTCTCCACGTGTATAAACCAACTAATTCAGCTCGTGCGCATCACTTCACTGACACTCCTATTCCCCGGACGCCTTCTTAATTTCTCGCTCGATACCCCATCCCTGAGGTTAACCCCACATATCCATCTCACTCATTCTCTCTCTTCTCATTCTGTTCCATTCTATTAATATCCTATGCTTTAACCGTCCACATCTGCATGGTATTGGTCATCACACTTCTAACACACGAGGTATACACCTTCCCTTTAAGGTGAAGTGGGAGCCCTCTCATGGTCAGGATTGGCAACAGCTCTCTAAACTTCCCCCAGCCACTTCTTACTCTAGCAATGGAGCCAGCTTCAGTGCCACCTCTGGCGGAAACCGTATCGCCCAAATAGCAGAATATATTCACACACTCCAGTGTTACACTGTTGAAATCAACACTAACAGACGGGTCATTCAAAATAAGTTCTCCCTTGCACACTGCACATTCAAAGTCTATGATTCTAGTCAAAGGTTCTCTAGCCCCACTACATCTCTTGTGCACCCAGTCACTACAGACTCAACATTGAATTGAGTTACTTCCCACCCCCTTCCCATGCACTACACTCTCCATAGTTTTGCGCCCTACAACACTAATCATGACCTTTGTTATATCAATGATTAGACCCTTGTTTCTCATACCCTCCCTCCATCTTTTGAACTTTTTCTCTGCTTCCTGCACACTATCTGCGATAAGAACTAGGTCATCTGCATTTAACAACTCCCATGGGTGTCATGTCTTAAAGTTACTTGACAGAGCCTCCAGGACCAAAACAAACAGTAATGGGCTCAGCACTGAACCTTGGTGAACTCCAACTTTCACTGGGAACTCTTCGCTCAGAATGCCATTCACTCTAACTGTTGCCCGTGACCCCTCATTCATTCTCATTTTCACATGCACCAGGTCAGGTGAAGGTATTGAGGGATAAGCCTTTACAACGGCACCTGGTATCTACATTCTACTTTTCCTATTTTTCTGAAGAGTGTAGAGAGGGGAGAAGGGGTGTTGGAGAGAGAGGAAGCTGTTGGAGTGGCTTTGCTATGTGTGTTATTAGTCTGTATACGTCGTCGAGGTGTCCCCCGACTGGGTGCAAGTATGTATGTAACATGCTAGGACGTACTATATCACCCACTAAATGTCCGCCTGGGCTGGGATCGAACCCAGGTCAAGCAGATTCACACGTGAGCATGCTCACCACTCGACCGCCGCGGTTCTTAACCACGCCTCTACTCCGAGTTTTTCATAGCCCACTGCATTAATTCCCTTGGTAACCGGTCAAAGGCCTTCTCCAGATCTACAACAAGTAGGAATAACTCCCTGTTTTTCTCTAAGAACCTTTCTTGCAGTTGCCTAAAAATGAAGATAAGATCAGTTGTGCAACGTCCCGGCGTAAATCCAAACTACATGTCGCTGATGGCAAAATTTTTCCTGATATTGCATTCAAAGACCCTTTCGCTGACTTTCATGACTTGGTCGAGCATTTTCAAACCCATACAATTTCCCCTGTCTAAGGAGTCACCTTGCCTATGTAAATATTTACTATCACACTTTTCTGCCATGTATCGGAAATGTTTTCCTCCTTTATGAGCATTAATCAGCTCTCTGACCAATTTTACCCCAATATCTCCAGCTGCTTTTAGAATCTCAGCAACAATGATGGAGCTCCCAGTGGCTTTCCCGGACTTCATTCTATCTATAGCACTTTTAACTGCATCGTATCCTATGAAAGGCGGGGGGCTTTCTTCTGGGATTACAGTGCTGAGCTGTTCTCTGTTCCATTCAAACTCCACATTAAGCAGTCTTTCATAATGCTCCTTCCATGCCTCTCTAATTTCGTTTTCTGAGTAAACAGTCATGCCACTGTCATTATTTATGCATCTTACACCCACGACATCCTGGCTACAGTCCCTCACATTCTTAGCTATATAATTATAAATCCCATTGGTATTATAAGTGGTACAAACTTGGTCTATCACGCTATCCTGTATGGTTTTCTTTGCCCTGTAGACCTCTCTTCTAGCATTACATTTGGCGGACAGGTAGTCTTCCTTGTTACCACCTTCCTTCCATGCTTTGAAACATCTCTTCTCCTCTCTGACTGCAGCTTCGACATTGTTGTTCCACCACCAGGAGAACTTATGTCTGGGTAGCACCTTTGTTTTGCCACAAACTTTGTCTGTGGTATCAAGTAGGCTGCATTCTATAAAGTTCCATTTGCCATCAAACATCAGCTGGCCTAGCACCCATTCTTCTATCAATTTCCATAATTTTGTTGTGGAATCTGTCTCTGTACTCCTCTTTTTCCAACAACCATACTTTCCTTTTTGGCAATTTTGTTTTTTCTCACAGGAACTCTGCTTAGGCACATATCACACACTAGGAGCTTGTGTTGGGGGATGCATTCTTCACCTGGTATGATCTTAGTATCTCTAACCCATTTCCTGTCAGAATTACTGATCAGGAAGTAGTCTATCCGGCTACTGGAGCCACCTGATTCATATTTTATCAGATGGTGGTGTTACACACCACCATCCCCGCGGTAGCACAGTGATCCAGTATATATTCACCTCCCAGGTTCCTTCGTCCATATCCCTGTCCTCCCCTGTCCTCCGTGCACACCCTCATATTCGTCGGCACATGCCCAGACATGCCCATTCAAGTCTCCTCCCAAAATTACTACCTCCCCTTCCTTACATCCAGCAACCACCCGTAGTAATTCATTCCAGAACTGCTCTTTGACAATTATATCTAAGCCTGCTTTTTTTTTTCCCCCTATATTCTAACTACTCTCTCTCGGGCATAGGCTGAGAGCCTGTACATTCTATCACTCAACACGGTGAAGCCCGTGAGGTCTCCATCCAGTCTAGGGAGTGAGACAGGTGAAGCACCCATTCACAGCTCAAAGCAGCCCAATCTTTGAAGCTGCTTCGACTCTACACTTCACTATCTCACTCCCTAGACTCGGATCCTCACTCTCAGACCGCCATCTGTTGAGCAATGAACTCACTAGGCAATAGGCATTGACCCCCTGTAGCATATTTTGAATATGGGAATATTCATACAATGATATTTAATCAGGGAATAATGAGGGTATTTTATTGGCGTTTCGGTGGGCTTTGTGGTAATGCACTGATGTACAGAACAAATTCCATCCCAATAATATCTTCCCATTGACATATCGGGATTCGAACCCGGTCCATTGGATTACCAGTTCAGTGGCAAGACCACTCCACCACAGCTCCGGTTGGGTGGCATATGCTGATATAACATCTATAACTCTCGCCCCAACTTTCAGTCTTAGCAAAATCAGTCTTCCATTAAGCTTGTAACTTCTATCACACAGAATCTGCCCACCTCTCTGCCACCAGGATACCCACCCCTCCTGTACCATGTTAATTTCCATTCCATATGAACTTGAAACGTTAATTTTTTTCCAATAATCCACCTCGCACTCCCCCCTTTCCACCGGGTCTCCTGGGCACAACATACATCCACTCTGCATCTCTCTAGCATTTCTGCAGTTTCACCTGTTCTACCGCTCATAGTGCTGATAATCACACTTCCGAGCCTGAACTTGGGTGAAGAATCCGCGGTAGTGTCCTTTTGCGATTTTGCATCAACAGACTTGTGATGGCTCTTATGGGTTTTAGTCATGTTCAGTGTGGGTTGCCAACGTTGGAGGTAGCGTGCTTACTAAACAGTTATGGTAACAATGATCACATCTATTATCGTGCTCACAATGGACAGTCTATCGTCCCTCTGATTATGAATGATAGAATACTAAACAGGTATGGCAGCAATGATCACATCTAATATCGTGCTCTCAATGGACTGTCAATCGTCGCTCTGATATGAATGATAGAAGATACTTTAGTATTCGTTCCAAAGAACCAGGTTTCTTTCATGAACCATTATATGCATTTTGGAGGGGCAATTAACTTGAACACAGTTTGTCATATCTAGGCTCGTTTTCGCTTTGTAGATAATTCCTCCTATCCGTCTGCTTAGGGCGGGACAGATCCTATCAGCAAGCTAACTAATTTACTAAGCTAACGGCACCTAATGTCTATCTCTTCAATTTCATCACCGCTCACCATGATCGAGGGCTCTACCTGTTAAGAGCTAAACTCGGCAAGACTTCTTAGAGTCATTTAACTAATGAGTAAATGCTACGTAACTGGGGTTAAGTGAAGAAGTTTACAGGCCATTGATCCAGGTCCTTATGCATCCCCAAGGTCATGCAAGTCCCTAGCAGTACTGCTGCCAGTACTCTAACCAGCCGTGTAATAGTCGCCTAATGCAATTTTCAAAAGGTGTGGTGGAGCTGGTCATCCAAGCTGGTTGTCTCGTCTCCTTATCACTTGCGCGTCCCTCGTTGCCTTCGTCAGGGCCCTCATCAGCGGGGCACTCTTATCTCGCACCTCAATTCCTCTCTCAACATTCCGTCTGCCAGTGTATGTTCCGCTCCTCAAAGTAGGTGTCGGGCGTCTTTAAAGTGTGCCACTGGATTAGGTCATGCAGCTCAAACAGCTCTGGGTTACGGATGGCAGGGGATAGCTGTAGCAAAGGCGGTGGAAGGGTTGAGGGCAGTCTGTCATTCGTTCTTTCTCTTTGGTCAAATACATTCATCTCGTTTGTTATCGAGCCTCTTTGTGCTTCCTTATTGCCGATATCTACAGCAGGTAGCTAGCTACAGGGTTAGCTGAAGGGGGAGGAGGAGGTCTTGGTCATCAGGAGCAGTGGACCGAAGTGACTGTGGTTGTGGCAGGGATCCCTTATAAAGCCTGGGCACAGATGGCTCAGTTTATCTCCAACCAATCAGAGGGCCCCTCAGCTCAGATCTTGATATACTTCTTAATTCCTGTACTTTCTGTGATTCCTCCTCAACGGTATTTTTCACCTGCGCCGGCTGGCCAATCAAAGGGTTGCCTGGGCGTGTGCTCTGACAAATCTGGGGGTTCCTTTGGTGTGATTTAATTTGCTCAACTGCCTTGTCTCAGCCAATTGGGGTAGAAAGCAGTACAAAGGAAATCAAGCAACAATAGGTCTAGTGATCCCTGTAGGCTGCTTGTCCTCCAAAACACTGAGGATCAAGTGTCCAAACAATGGTTTAGAGAGGGTAAGGGAAAATTGGAAAGGGAATTACTGCCCTAGAACTAATGTCCGTGGCAGGATTAGGAAGTTAGTTGGGGACAGACGGGTTAGTAACATAACACAGTTTTAAGTGATCTTTCGTATATCTGGGAAAAAGAGAGTACAGTAACGTCTTAGTAATATATATATACACAATTATCCTTGATGAACCTGAGGGGAGAATAAAATAAAGTTATTCATTTACAAATGCAGTCAATCGGGGTTTGATGCAAGATATTTGTCTAGGCGAAGTTTAAAAGAATCAACGGTGCTGCAGTCTATAGCGTCTCGGGGAAGCCCATTCCACAAGTTGACAACTCTATTGAAGAAGAAATTATAAGATTCGTGTGAGTTAAAAGATTTACCAATAATTTTGCAACCGTTTCCCCGCGTGTAATTAGAATGGTCGATAGTGAAGTACTTACTACAGTTCATATTGTCGATTACTTTGATGATTTTGAACACTTGAATTAAGTCGCCCCTTGATCTGCGCTGGGTTAAAGGAAATAGATTTATTTCTCTGAGACGCTCCTCCTATGGTTTGTTCTTTAGGCTAGGTATCATTTTGGTAACTCTACGTTGAACTTCGTCTACCTTGTCTATATCTTTTTGGTAATAAGGGCACCAGGATTGAACGCAGTATTCCAGAAGAGGGCGGACTAAGGAATTGTAAAGAGTTAGGATAACTTCTTTGGAAAGGCGGGTGCCCAACCTTGAAAGGGGTTGAAATAGGGGAGCTATACCCCCACCAAAGGCGGCTTTCTAGGGCCTTTCCTAGCTGATGCTGAGAGGATTGGGTTATAGTCATATGGTGATGGGCTGGTCTATCAGAGTGAGAACTGAGCGATCTCTGCCATACCCATAGCTTACTCTGACTGTTCCTTTTACTTATATATTTCCTAGATCTCAAGTGACGGCGTCTCTTCCATGGATTGACCTCCCAATCTACCAAGATTGTTAGCCAAAGCGTCAAATTTTTCCTTTGCCCCTCTACTTTCTCTTCATAATTGCTGAGGGGCACAGGGCCTGGGTGGGACTTTGGTTTCCCGGGCGTTTCCGCGCCCTCGTCAGCTCCCCGCCATGGAGTGGCTTCGGTCACCCAGGCTTTGTTGTGGTAGGCGGGGAGGGTTCTGTCGGGGCGCTCAGTTATGGCCTTGGCCTTGCTTGGGGCCTTGGGGCTGTTCGGCCAGGCAGCTTGGGGAACAGCAACAACAACAACAACAACAACTTCTTTGGAATTATGCTCAAATGACCTACCTATAAAGCCAATTATTTAATTTGCCTTCTTAAGAACTTCTGAACATTGTTGACTCGGTTTTAGGTTACTCGATATTGTTACTCCCAGATTGGTTTCTCTGTCTACACTCTTTAGCTGAGTACCATTCATCGAATAGTTTGCTTTCTCATTTCTGTATCCGATATGTAGTACTTTACATTTATCCGCTTTGAAACTAATTTGCCAAATTTGGGCCCAACATGACAACTTATCTATATTGTATTGCATATCGTCAACTTGTTCTTTTGAGAGTATGCTATATGCAATTTTGGTATCGTCAGCAAACTTTGAGATTGTACAGGTGAGACCCTCATCTATGTCATTGATGTAAACTAGAAAGATAATTGGTCCTAGTACCGATCCCTGGGGCACCCCGCTACTTACATTGGTCCATTTAGATGCCTTATCGTTTATGACTACTCTTTGCTTTCTGTCGCTGAGCCAATTTTCTATCCATTTCAACACACTGTCTTGTATTCCATGCGCTTTTAGTTTTAGCAGTAAACGTTTGTGAGGAACTTTGTCGAAGGCCTTTTGAAAATCAAGGTATATAATATCTACAGCTTTACTCTCATCACACAGGTTGAGGATATTGTGGAAGAAGGATAAGAGGTTTGTTAAACAGGAACGTTTGTTATGAAAGCTGTGTTGAGTATCTTAACCCTTAATTAGCGGCTCACCACATAAGTCGAGTTAAATAAAGCTGGACTGTGTGGCGGCGCTCGACATAGGTCGAGTGGCAATTTCAGCACGTAATGTTGCTGAGAGAGAGAGACAAGTGGTGGCAGGAGACTAGCGAGCGTATGACTGCTCCAGACCACCGCGGCGAACCTACTGACACGAATCTCAGCTCCCTCCTCCCTCTCTCACTCGCTACATACTGAATTATATGGGGAAAGTACCGAATTACATGCTTTTTGCACTCGCGTTGCACGGTTATTGCAAGAAAACTAGCCATCATAAAAGGATCGTTATGGTGTCATTCGAAAGCTCTGTTTATGCCCTTTCAGGGATAGGTACTTGTTTTACGTTCTGGGTCTTATTTAGGCATGAAAATGATCACGTAAACAGCCCTATTTTGGCTAAAAACACCCCGCTGTGCGGTACATATAAATAAACCGCATAGGCCGCTCGTAAGGTGTTAAAGTATGTTATTTTCCTCTAAGTTATTTACGAGTGTCTCTTATGAGTGTTTCTAGCATTTTACATACAACTGAGGTTAAGCTAATTGGACGATAGTTACTGGGTAGGGATTTGCTGCCTTATTTAATATCGGTGTTACATTGGCTAGCTTCCACTGCTCAGGCATAGGTCCAGACTGCAAGGATTTATTTAATAACAATGTCAGTAGTTTGGAGAGCTCATCCTTAGCTTCCTTTAGAACTCTAGATGAGATTGTATCAGGTCCGGGCAATTTATTTACCTTGAGTTTATCTAAACATTTCAATACTTCTCTCTCTGTAATGGTGATATTGCTTAGAACATCAGAATTATCAATCTGCGTCGGCGATGCTGTAGGGAATTAACCCTTTCACGCATTTATGACGCAGAGGTTGCCAGATTAACAATAAGAAATAGAGTTCTCTCACTCTTATAATTACCTCTCCAAAATTAGTTTTCTGCCCACAGCTAACTCAAAGACAACTGCAGAGGTTGAAGTAACTAAACTAAAGGTTTCTAAATACCCCTGATGGTAACAAAGGCTTTAAAGTATCCCCAATAGGCTCAAAATCGCGTCATATGTCGGAGTGGGTTAAAGAGGTCTTCTGTTGTAAAATCTGATGCAAAGAAGGTATTGAGGGCATTACACATTTGTACTTCATCTTTGGTGTATTCTCCATTTTCATCGACTATCGGTCCAACAGTTGAAGAAATTACTTTCTTCTTTCTGGTGGTGTAATGGTTAAGGTGGCAATAATATGTGTGTGATAACCCGGGTTCGAATCCCGGTGGATCATATATACTTTAATTAATTTCATTGGGGGTGTGGTGGTGAGATTAATAAAAATAATATAACTATAGAATTTGTTCGGGTTTGTTTTACTTTGATTCGCAACATGTAACTCCAGGGTATTTTTACTTTGCTTAATTAATATTTTGGCTTTGCGTCGTAGTTCTACAAATTATACCCGTTCTTCGTCATTTTGTGAACATTTTAATCTATCATTAGCAAACTTTTTAGCAAGCAGACAATCTGAAATCTCGTTATTCCACCATTTGGGCTTATCATTATGGCCTGTACGCTGTATTTTCGATGGTATTGAATAATTCCCTAGTTGTATTTATGTCGTTTTTGTTATTTAGAAAGCTCCAGTCAGTTTATTTAACCCATAACTGTCGGGGCGCAACATAAGTCGAGTATAATAAATCTGGACTATCTGGCGGCGCTCGACATTGGTCGTGTGGCAATTTCAGCACGTAATGTTGCTGAGAGAGAGAGACAAGTGGTGGCAGGAGAGTAGCGAGCGTATGACTGCTCCAGACCACCGCGGCGAACCTACTGACACGAATCCCACCTCTTCCCTCCCTCTCTCAATCGCTATATACGGAATTGTATTGGGAAAGTGCCGAATTACATGCTTTTTGCACTCGCGTTGCACGGTTGTTGCAAGAAAACTAGCCATCATAAAAGGATCGTTATGGTGTCATTGGAAAGCTCTGTTTATGCCCTTTCAGGGATAGATACTTGTTTTACGCTCTGGGTCTTATTTAGGCATGAAAATGATCACGTAAACAGCCCTATTTTGGGTAAAAACACCCCCCTGGGCGGTACATATAAATAAACCGCCTAGGCCGCTCGTAAGGTGTTAAACATCGCTCTAAGTTTATGAAAGTTTGCTTTCTTGAAATTAGGGACATTCTCGATGCAGCTATTTGGTTCGTTACTAGTAAACTTTAAACTGAAAGTTATCGTACGATGAGCGCTGTTACTGAATTCATCACCGACATTCAAATTCTCTATCAATTCTTCTTTTGTTGAAAGTACAAGGTCAAGGACGTTATTTCCACGGGTTGGAGATCTAACAAATTGATATAGTGAGCTCTCTTGCAAGTTTGCATACAGGTCTTGTCCAGAGTGTGAAGTGTGACGTTAACCACTCCGTTAGAACCGCATGGTTGTCCTACAGTGACTCGCTAGGATCGCCAGGGCAGTGGATGTGGCTACAGTTGATGTATTATTGTGTGCTTTATTTCATATGAAAGCTCGTGTCATGGGCAGTCCAGAAAGGCTCTTTGTTTTCGCCAATGTCAAGGCTTTATATATTTAATTGCAGAGTATATGTTTTATCATTAAGTAGTAATGATAGGATTTGAGAGAGAGAGAGAGAGAGTAGAACGGAGTGTGGGGAGGCGCGCAGTGTGTTTTGCCATACTCGATGACGTCATAGCTGGCTGGTCTCTTGGGGATTGGTTGGAGGAGTTTTTTACCATTCTTGGTGACGTCATGTTTGGCTGGCTTCTTTGGCATTGGCTGGAGGACTTGTTACCGCTTTGCCTATGCGGTGCGAGCTAGTGCTAGTATATATACAGCTCTCCTGCCACTCTCTCCCTCAGATCTGGTTTCTAGAACGCATCCCTCTTATCCCTTTGATATCTGTCCCCCTCTCTTCACCTGAGAACCTTTTCCTCTGCCTAACTCTCATTTTCCATATCTTTCACCACCTTTTATTAATATTATACCCCCTCTGGTTAACTCTGCAAAATTAGCTTAATGCTGGCCAGTTGTTTGTGCGTTAAGGTCTTATATAACCAATGTATGTTAGTTGTTAAGATAAGTTGATCACGAAGCATTGGTTGGCATTCATATTGTTCAGTACTGCTTCCTGTAATTATTAGTGTTCTGCTGGATTAGATAATGCTAGACTAGGAGTCTGATACTATTATAAGGTATTGTTTCCAATGGGTGCTGGCTTTAGTTAAAAGCTGCACAACATACCCGAGCACTGGAGTTGATTGGGTAAATTCTAGTCTGTGTGCCATTGAGAATAGAGCATGCACGAATGAGGGCTTTTTGCCTATACCATTCTGCACTGTTCTAAGCTCGGTTGTTTGTCTTTGAGGTACGCCAGGAGAACGCTTGATACTTCGGTATTAAGGTTTCTCAAGAGAGCTACCCTTCACTATAACGTAATATTTGACGCACAGACTTGAGATTTGCACTAGGCTATGCGGCATGCCATGCGCACCAGTATCTCGTATCATTGACTCTAGCTAGACTTTATCAGTCATAGTAGACATTAAGTATATTAAACCGATTACTCTTATTATGCATACCCGTTTATGATTACACAAGCATTTCGCAGCCTAGTTTGATGTATTGAGACACAAACGACTTAGGCTCTTTTTGTTGATTGGAATACTGCATTGTCGTGGCGATTATTATTATTGGTGTAGCGTTTAGGATATTCTTGGCTCCGACTGCATTATATATCCTGCCTTTTGTGAGCATAGCCTGCTCGAGCATTGTTCCGCTGCCTGCCTTTTTGGGTTCCATTTTCGATTCGAGCATCTTGATACTCAATGAAAACACTTTACATATATTTAGTGTTTATTTTGTTCACTTGTTTTGTGAAAAGAGAGCAGATTACTTATATTTTTGAAGAAAATACTTAGCAGTGGACTAGGAAAAATAAAAAATGCTTTATGTGAAAACATAACTGACTAGATAAAATAATACAGCTTGATTGCCAATACTGCAGAATATAAAAGCAAAGATATCAACTAGTTTTAACACAAATATTCTCAAATATATTTCTAAGCATGAAAAATGTCTGGTTCGAAACAAGAAAAAAAGGGTTTATGTGACACATACTACTGACCAGATAACAGAATACAGCTCTATTATGGGTAATAATAACTGTAGTCAATACAACATCATACAGAGAAGATAGCATGTATCGAAGAACAACCTATATCGACTTGAAAAAGAAAGCATAATACAAACAGAACTACCTGAAAAAAAACAGCTGCACATACGAGAGAACATAATACAGCTATATGGCTCATACTGTAGTCAATATTACATCGTACATATAAAAGATAACATACAGTATATCGAAGAACAACCTATATCAACTTGAACAAGAATACAAACTACTTGAAAAAACAGAAAAGCTGCATATCCAGATCTTAACAACAAGATTAGCCATATCCTACATGTCAAAATGGTACATTTCATTAGTTAACACTCGACATCATCATCATCATCATCGTTGGCGTGTCCGTCATTCTTGATAGCATTCGAGCAATCACCGCCATAGCATTTGCAAAAGTGGAGTGCACGGAAGCCCATTCTTACAACAGCTACACCTTCCTCTACATGCAGCTTTACACGAACACTTCGTCAGTTCAAGCACAGCTCGAGGGGCAGGTAGCGTCAGACACCTCACCGGAAAGTAGACACCTTTTTCCAGACTCCAGCCACTTTGATCAATTGGAGGAAGAATAGGGCATCTGGTCACATAGGACTTGTCACGCATTGCTATGTAATTTGTGCGTGTGATATGTGGCACTAAGGCAGCACGAGTTGGCGGCAGCATCTCGCCCTCTAGGTTTCTTGAACGGAACATCTCCCATCGTAGTGAAGGAAGGTTAGTTGGACCTTTTGGGCAGTAAACACTGCAAACGAAGTGCTCCAATGGTTTGAGCTGTTGTGGAAGCTCAGTGCCGAGTAACTCAGTTGGCAAACGACTTTCACCAAGTTGTCCGAAGCAGTTTATGGCCGGGTCATCATTGGGAAGGTTCAGATATGCACCAACCCACGTCTTCTTTGTGATACCGACAAATTTCCCACCCCAGTCAGCACCAGAAAAGTTGTGGAGTCCGATGAGCCCTTGGCATTTGTGACGTCCGATGACTTGCACTAGCTCCACCACGTCAATCTCTCTGTACTTGTTACCCTTGCCAGTTAGGAATTTGAGAATTGTCAGGGAGTGGGACCCAAGACGACCACGAGACACTAGATCAAGGAGAAGTATGAGGACATCTGTATCTGGTGTCCAAACGCATATTTCTTGCCATTTACTCTCATCAATAGAAGCCAGGACTTGATGCGGAATGAGAATATCAGCCTCTTCATGTGCATGCTCCTCTTCAAACTCTCGGCTCTTGATTTTGGTTCCATAGACCACGATCAGATTCAAGGAACTGTTAGATTTTTCCAACAAAGTCTGGGCGAACATTGTTGTCAGACATCGCTTTGATTTTATGGAGGATAATATATCTTTCAGAGACATTGTGAGCTTCATTGCAGGGTGGATCTCAAATTCTGTTGATGACACTGCTCGCTTTTGACGTGTTTTGTTTTTCAGTGACTGATCCAGATAGTTGTCGAAGACGAAGTGTGCCTCATTGTAGCCGGCCACCAATGATTCAATTCGCTTGATGAACGCTACCTGGAAATCTGATATCATCAACATTGTAGGAGTTTTCTTCATGCTTTGAAGCACAGCCATAGCATCAATGATCAGAATGCGAGTCGGCTGGCCAACTTGAGCCATATAGCTAGGACTAGGAGATGCAGAATCTGGTGGTTCGCCTGTGGCTTCTTCAATGGCGTGCATTAGACTAGCCTTGTCTCCGGGGATGTAGAGTGACCCATCAACAGCACAAAGTGAACGTGGCATCACAGACATCTCGTACTCGCCGATGGTCTCTTCGAGTTTTGGAACCAGTTCCGGTCTGCTCCCTTGAATGATCAGGAATCTTCCCAGCCGTTCACGCTCTTCTCGTAACTTGATCACCTTGTCGCCCACCTGAAGTTTTGTCTTCTGTATCCAGTTTGAGAAAGTCTTCAGTTTTAACTTCTTCATCGGATCCCAAACTGACATTTCCGATGTCGGCAGCAATCTATCAGCAATGAAGGCCTCAAATCGCTTCTGTCCCTTCTCAGTAAAGTGAAGGAAGTCGTCTATTGACTCTTGAGGAATTAAAGCAGATGAAGCTAAGCTCTTCAGTGGAGTCTTCACTTCAAAGGGGTTTCCCCCACAGTGTAACTCTATTGCGTCCCGCAGCTTCAGAGCATTCAATCTTGTCCTCACAGCAACATCTCCTGCCAGTTGATAATGCTCATTTCGCTTGGACAACTCAGTTGTTTGACTGAAACAATTGAGGTACTGCTGAACTATTCGAGCAAGATGAGGTGTAGTAGTAATAAGTCGGTCTAGAGCTGCTTCGTCCTGACTCAAACCGACTATGCCACCATGACGCTTCAAACTCTTGATTTCTTGTTCAAGCGTCTGGTCAGTGAACATGCACGTGAATGGAACCTCCGACATGGCTGCTCATCACACCTGAAATAAAAAAGGTGCCACATAAATACCCTATATATGATAAGAGGATCCAATATGTCTTATCTCTAAAATGAATGGTCTAGTGACAAAAACAACTGCCCCATTCGTCTTCCTGCACCTGAAAACCTTGAAAAAGAGGTATTACATGACTAGGTTGTTAATATCGTGACAAATTTCGTTGTTCGGGCCCCATTTAGACCCCGTTGACGTCACGCCTACGCCGGAAATTGATGATATCCACTTCCGGTCAGCTCGAAAGTCTCATAAATGGATTCGCCATCATTAGTAACCCCTGAAATAACACCAAGATCATAAAATTCGGCTCATTATTAGTGGGATTAGTAGTATTGTCAGTTACGGGCCCCTCCAGAACAGAAAAGGCCCCCCACAGGGGGGTCTGGGGGTCGAAAAATTTGGCCCCCTCCATTTTACCACAGTATGACCCCAAATCAACCAGTAACTGCAAAAAAATCAATTTTGACACGAAAATCCTACGGGAATACAAGTCATACTGCACTAGAAGCGAAGCATGGACGTTGGTTGAGAGACTCAGACCAAGAGTGAGAGCAGTGGAAATGAATTACTTAAGAAGTGCGTGCGGAGTTACATGGAGGGATAGACAGACTAATGAGGAAGTAAGAAGGAGGTGTGGTGTGGAGGTAGATGTGCTGGAAAGTGTGAAAAGGAACAACTTGAGATGGTTCGGCCATATGGAACGTATGGAAAGCGAGAGAATGACTAAGAGGATGTACGAGAGCGAGGTGGAGGGACAGAGAGGGAGAGGTAGACCGAAAGAGAGGTGGAAGGATGGAGTGAGGAGGTATATGAACGAAGGCGGTGCTGGTTGGGGGGAGGGGCGTCGACTTACTGGGGACAGAGGTGCATGGGGGCCGTTCGTTCGTGGCCACCCCTTCGGGGATAACGGCATCGAGCAATAGATAGATAGATAGATAAGATGGGTTATCTTAGCCACATGTTGCTGCAGTCTTTCCTTCCGGGGCTGTTTTCTCGACTTTGGCAATATCCCAACATCTAATATTATTGACACTCAGGTTCGGTAAAGTTTCCTTGAAATGTATTACCCCTATCGTTCACTCTCAGTGCTAATTGCACTACTGTAAGGCGATATACGTATGTTATTGCTCTGTTTAAACTCATAATAATCTCTCTACATGCAATTTTATATACATCCAAGGATAGAGCAAGACACATACTATTATAAAACCGCAAAAACAAATCCCTAAAGATCAAATTATCATATTGAAAATTGATATATAAGAAATATTTAATCCTTATTCCAAGTTTAACCGTCATAATTTCACTCTAAGCTGAACAATATATTTGTTTATATATGGAATTAGAATAATTTTGTCTCGATAATTTCAAATGTGCCATCAGAATATATTGTTCATCAATAGTTTTTTGTATTGATCATCATCATTTCCGATGCCTTGTTTCCCCCTGGGAAACCCCCGCTAAAGGATGACCGAAACACCTCCAGGCTACTTTGTCAAGACATGTTTCCTTTGCCCGTGCCACAATGCCCCTTCCACAGCGTTGAAGCTTTTCCTAAATATATGTTTCCATTTTTCCCATACCATAGGTGGTCTTCCACTACTAGCTTCTCTACTCACCTGACTCCCATATACCTTTCTTGGCATTCTGTCCGGTCCTAGTGAGCTTGGCCCCATTCATTGCTATTTCCTCTCATTAAAACATTAGGCTGTCCATAATGCAGTTGGGTCTAAGTAAATGATTAGATTGATATCCAAAATTCGAAAATGGATATTAATCGTGATAGAGTACATAGCCTTTAAATGTGTTGTTGGTGTAATAGTTTAGATTCTTATGTTCTGGGTGTGGTGTCCAGAGTTCGAATCCCGGGAGGACCATATGCTTTCATTAATTCATTAAAGTGCATTGGGGTTTGTAATGGAGGATTAATTTTAAGAATGGGGTGTTCCTTAATTTCTATAGGTACAGGAGCTAATGTCTAGCGAGGCCGGTCCTAGTGATCTTGGCCCCATTCAGTGCTCATTCCTCTCACTAAAACATTAGGCTGTCCATAATGCAGTTGGGTCTAAGTACATGATTAAATTGATATCCAAAATTCGAAAATGGATATTTATCGTGATCGTGTACATAGCCTTTAACTGTGTTGGTGGTGTAATAGTTTAGATGCTTATGTTCTGGGTGTGGTGTCCCGAGTTTGTATCCCGGGAGGACCATAATTATGTTTTCATTAATTTATTCAAATGCGTTGGGGTTTGTAATGGAGGATTAACGTTAAGAACGGGTTGTTCCTTAATTTATCCATTCTCTGAACATGACCATACCACCTCAAAGTACTTCTCTTTATAAACTCAACCACTCCAAATTCAATGCCCAAAGCTTGCTCATCCATACCAAGATTCATACGCTTCCCTATTCCTTGTCCCATCTAGCCTATTCACGCCAGCTGCCATTCTGAAAAAGCTCATCTCCACAGCTATCAGTTTGGAGAGGTCCTCGTCACTTGTTGTCCATGTCTCACTTCCATACGAGAATATTGGGAGCAGCAGACTGTTTCTCAGTGACTTTTTCACTTCTTGACTAAACCTTCTTCTTTTCAGAATACAATCAAGTTCGCCATTTACCTCAATCCCTTGCATGTTTCTCTCTTTGATCTTCATTTTAACATATTTGCACAGTACAGCTCTTAAATACTAGAAACTTTCAACTTCTTCCAATACATTTATATTTTACAACTTTTCTTATGTTCTTTATTAGTTCTAATTTTGAATTAAATCTATTGTTTCATGCATGTTTCTCTCAAACACCATTACCTTACATTTCCCTACATTTATCTTTAACTTTCTCATTTCGCATACCCTGTCAAAGTCTGTGACCACTCTCTGAAGTTCTTTCACATTCTCTGCCAACAGGACAACATCGTCCGCATATAGGCATGTTAAAATCTTCCACTCTCTTCCCTCTGATTCCAGTCTACCTCCTATACCCATTGATCCCGCACTACACATTCCCTATTCACTCCGTCCATGTATATATTAAACAACCAAGGTGACATGACACATCCTTGTCCTACTCCTACATTGTCCTCAATACTCTCACTTAACTGATATCCTACCTTCACATTTGCAATTACATTCCTACAAAAAAGATTTGACTGCCATTAGCAATTTTCCTCCCACACCATATATTGTTAACACATTCCACAGACCTTCCCAATCTACTTTGTCTTCGGCTTTTTCAAAATCTATTAGTGCTCCATAGAGTTTTCTGTTCTAAATGGCCAAATACTTCTCTACCAACAAACAAATTGAGGCTATCTGGTCAACGCAGCGCCTGCCCTTTCTCAAACCCACCTGCTCTTCACCTATTTTGTCATCCGTTACCTTTTGCAGTCTTTCTGTTACTACTCTTGTGTATACCTTACCGGGTATGCTAAGCAAGTTAATTCCCTTATTACTCCCATGCTGGTATCAAAAACTCTCGCGTGATACCGGCTTTACACTCTACTACCCTTCCCTTTGTACAAGGGTACTAGAACTGCTCTCCTCCAGTCTGGCACACTTTCCTTTTCACATGCTAAATTATTATAACCTATGCATAATGTCTACAGCTTCATATATCAGCATTTCACCTGGGATGTTATCTACCCCAGCAGCTTTGCTTGCCCATTTTAAGTCCATTGGTTGCTTTTTTTTACTTCTTCTCTGCTTATCTGTCTTTCATCTACCATGTTTATTCTACCTCTCTCCATTCCCATGGATGAAAGCTTTGCCTTCCCCCTACTCTTTACAGCTAAACTACTCAAATTATCTTTCCACATATCACCCTCCACCACCTCCCCGTTCATGTCTCTCATTATACCACCTGAAACAATCTCGGTCTTCCTACCGCTGGCTTCATTCATAACTCTGTAGTATGCTTTCTTGTCACTCAGAAACTGTTCACTAATCTGCTTCCCATATTCTTCATCTGCCTTCCTTTTAGCATCTTGCATCATCCTCTTCACTCTTTGTTTCAAGTTCTTATATTCTTATTTCCTTGCATCTCTAGGTACATTATTTTGCAGCATATTATTTCATAACTTTTTCTTCTTTTCACCATTTCTGCTATCTCTTTGCTGAACCACGTGTGACCTTTCTTTTTTCACATTTTACAGTTTTCTTGACACATTCTTTCTCAGTTTTTATATAAAAAAAGCTAAAATATTTTGGCGAAAACAAATTATGCGTTCCCAGCAAAATATTCACTTAACAGTAATATTCAGCAACAACAAATATGTTTAGTACTATCTATTTTCTCAATAGAAAAAGGAAAGGTTGATTTACAATATTACCATAGCAAAACACCCCAAAAAATGAATTTGAATCGATAAAAGTGATGTGGTCCGAAAATGCTATATATTTTTCCAAAATCCCTTCACATTACACCATCATAAATAAGAATTATCAGCGATGACAATAGGTTTATAAAAATGATATGACAAGAATTTTACACATATTTTCCACAAATTCAATCAGAATTTGTCTATTGTCAATGTATTTGTATATGATTTATGATTATAATAACAAAATTATACATGCTCACATTTCTTGGACTCTCAGACTGTTCATTGTTCTCGGTTTATTTTGTTTAAGATGTTTTATAGCTATACATGTTAGTGATACATATAGCTAGTGGTCCCTACACCTATTTCATTATATACGATTATTTACAAATCGGCAATCGACGGATAAGAATTTTTATCAATTATAAAGTTTCTTATATTGAAACGATTTATACCATACACTGATAATATCTTACACTACATACCGTACATATAACAACAAATATTTTTCATATAAATCCCTACATATAGTATTTTAGATACACTAACCCGTAGTTAAGGCGGAAAATTGTTCATGTTTAAATTCCTCGCGTAGCATGCTCCTGCTCCCTCTGCCACCATAATACTGATTTCTGTCTCTCCTGGACCCTGGTATTGAATGGGAGGGGCAAAGATGACTGAGAGTAGTGTTGCCAAGGTTTTCATTCAGCGTGCCACTAACAAAACGTATTGTAACCCAATATATATGCAATTCGAGTATATATCATTCATTTGATTTCTAAAGTCTCCGATATGCTCATCACGTACCTATGCTCTAATAATTGTGGTTTCGACCCTTAGAGAGGTAACCGTAATAATAAATAAAGTTTTTCAAAATAGAAATTTACGGTTTTCCAATGTGAATTTTATCGATACATTAAATTATTCCCCTACTAAAACTTATATCATATATTTCACAATGTAGGTTTTGGTTGAGAACAATTTGATGAACAGTTGAGTTGACCTTGAACCTTCTGAATATGTTATACCAAGGTGATCCAACATTTACTAGCATGAAGGAGGAGGTTGATCGTCGAAGGAGAGTGATGCGTGACCAGCCGATGTCTGTGAGCGCCTGGACTGTCTACTGGGTGGAATATGTCCTCAGACACCGTGGTGCCACTCATCTACGCTGTCCCGCCGTGCACATGCCATGGTGGGTTTTCTTTCAGGCTCATAATATTATTACTAGGGAGAGAGAGAGCGGGAGAACTGAGTAAAGTAAAGTGTATAGTAGTCTCCTATTTTGAGTTCTCTTTTCTTTATATTTAGAGAACCAACATAATTGGAGCACTTTCCCGTATGGGGGAGGGCAATGTGTCAAGTCTATTGATTTTTTTGTTTATAAAATTGGTATCTGGCTTTAGGTCATCTCTACTATGACCGTATTACTGATCTTATACTGATACTAATGAAGAGTCATGCCAATTTCAAAATTAGATAAAAAAAATCTTATAATAATTAGACCTTTTTTGTGGACTCAGGACTGATACATTGATCTGACACCCTTGCTTGTGTGACTCGGGCATAATATTCTGGTTGTTATGGTTTGACTTTTTTATGGTGTAACTCTATGATATGTGATTATAGGTATCTGTGAATCTTAACTTATTTATAATTAAAGGGATGTAAAAGAAAAATTAACAGCTTTTGGTAAAATCATTCGATTTTGGAAGAATCTATTGGTCAAAGGCTTAATTGAGACCGTTTATAGTTCTTTAATACAAATACAGGTCTCTCTCAGTATCCGATGAACCTATTTACGATATCTTGCATACACGATCGCTCTTCTTTATTACCCAATGTTCGTTTTACAATGGCCGTGAATCGCGTTTACAATCGCCGGAACGTAGCGCTTATGGAATGCACTGCAAGTCGCAATAAATTTGTTTGATCGCAGCGACACACAGAACTCGGTGACTAAGCCACTTGACTCTGCCAAGTATCTCCCGCAGTCCTGTTCAACTCACAACTCAAGTGTTAGTGTCCATGTTGGTGTTATGCAAATCAGTATCTTACATTCAGGATCGCAAGTGAATAATCAGTGATGGATTCTAAGCATCCTGCAAGGTCCAGTGCATCGGATGAAAAGCCCAAACGGGCTAGAAAATGCTTGTTTTTTGGAGGTAAAACTTAACATAGTGAGGCATTGTGAGGGGTCCCAATTCGATCGCACATGCCCTAGACCTGCCCCAGTCTATGGTCTCAACTGTGCTTAAAAAAAAGTAAAGATTACAAAAATCAGCACATTGATGGCCAAGAGAATGACTAAACATCATGAACCAATAATGGAGAAAATGGAGCGCCTTTTAAGGGGAGGTTTTTAGTTGATTCCCTAGACTTCCATCAAGCTTAAAATTACTCCCCCTAGACCCCCTTTTCAAGATAAATTTGTACATTTTTCGGTAGAAAAATTTCCCGGCCGAAGGCCGGTTCCCCTTAAATTACAGTCTCGCTATCGCTCGCCAGGAAAAATCGACACCTAAATGGCACGAATGGTCTTAAAATTGACAGAAATGGGTCAAGGGGTCTTAAAATCGCCAAACTAATGGGGCGAACGTCTTAAAATCTCAAAAGCAATGGGGCTAAACATGAGGGAGAAAGGAGTCGAGAAAAAACTCCCTCAAGTGGAAATCTCCCCTTAAAGCTATGGATAGACGATCAAACTCGTCGCCGCATGCCTCCATCTAATGCCCTGGTATCTGCTAAGGCTTTATATATATGGAATGACTAGAAGAAGAAGATGCAGGGGGATGAAGGAGTGACATTTAAGGCCAGCAAAGGGTAGTTCAAACGATTAACCGTCTCCGACATATGACGCGATTTTGAGCCGATTAGGGATACTTTAACCCTGGATCACTATCGCACCAAAAGTGAGATATTCATCAATCACTGTTGCACATTTGCTACTGCCACTTTAAAAATCCATATCTCCATAACCATTTGGGATTTTTCATTATCCTTCCTACACAACATTAATCTATCATTCCTTAGTATACTCTCAGGTTTAAGGCAAAAGTAAGTTATTCTATCATATTTAATTAACAAAATATATATAGCCACAATATATTCAAATGCCAGCATCAAATGTGAAAGTTTTGCAAAATTGGAAATATTTCCTATCAGGTTTCAGAGCCTCTAGTCCAGCATAGGCCTACCCTACCCAAACCAATATGGCCGATCCTGTTAGATTAGGCTTACATGCATATACGGTCGAAATATCATAGACCTAGTTAATATATATGGCTCACAATCTGCCTAAATATGCAAGTATTGCATAAACACAAAAGGTAATTACTTCCTATCGGGGTTGCACCAATGCAACCGGAAAACTTGCTGAGCTGGAGCTGGAGCGGCGTAGGTCTACTCACCATCGAGGCATGCCTCAGACTGCCCTGGCGCAGTCCGAGAACCAAGATATTGCCCGCCAGGGCTGAGTGGCATGAAAATAATTGTTTTTGCGCATGCGTTGGTTGCCCAAATGCACCCTTGATAGTGCACCAGGGTTAAAGCCTTTGTTACCATCAGGGGTATTTAGAAACCTTTACTTTAGTTACTTCAACCTCTGCAGTTGTCTTTGAGTTAGCTGTGGGCAGAAAACTAATTTTGGAGAGGTAATTATAAGAGTGAGAGAACTCTATTTCTTATTGCTAATCTGGCAACCTCTGCGTCATATGAGTCTGAAGGGGTTAAGGCTGCTACCCTACACAGCATCAAGATAAATGGCGAGGCAGCCAGTTCAGATAAGCCTGCTGCCAATGACTTCAAGCCTATGCTGAAGAAGAAGATCAAGGAATGATGATATTTTAGCAAGCAGATGACCAATTGCGATTAGACCGGCTAGTACTGGAAGAAAATATCCTCCATGACTTCCATCGCCAAGGCGGAGAAGACGGCACCAACTTTTAAGGCCTCCAAGGATTGACCTACCCTATTGCTGGGGGGTAACTCAGTAGGGGACCTGAAGCTGAAGCCTATGCTTATTTATCAGTCGAAAAAACCCAGAGCACTGAAGGGCCTCCTCAAAGAATACCTACCTGTGATCTGGAAGTCGAACAAGAAGGGTTGGATGAAAACAACATTCGACCAAAATTATGTCACCAACTCTCTTTACCCTAGGCTTCGAGAAAATGCTACAGCCAACAACATCGTCAACAGCATCCTTTTGTTGCTATAGGCAAAGCTCCCAGCCACCCCCAGAGCATGGAAGATTGGGCTGACAACATTGAGGTGGTGCTTTTTACCCCGCAACACCATTGCAATCATCCAGCCAATGGACCAGGGGTTAATCGCCATCTTCAATGCTTACTACCAGCGCCGAACAATGGCACAATTTATTGAGTGCAAAGGCACCCCTGACAAACTCACAATCATGCTAACCTTCTTGCGGATATTTTCTCCACCAACTCAACCTTAGATGAAATAAATCAAGATGTCCCTGTACTTAATTTTAATTCGCCTGAAATTCCCTCGCTTAAGATCCACACCAGACATGTCAAAACTATTTTGCAGAATCTCTCAGTAGATAAGGCTCCTGGTCCAGATGAAATTCCTCCAATAGTACTTAAGAATTGCTCCTTGGTGCTCGCTCCTGTATTGGCAACATTTTTCCGTCTGTGTACTCATACCTCATGCTTCCCAGTACCCTGGAAAGAAGCAAACATCCATCCAGTTCCTAAAAAAGGTGCCTCTTCAGATCCATCAAACTACAGACCAATAGCTATAACTTCCACTCTTGGTAAAGTCTTTGAAATTATATTAAATATTCACATAATTAAGCATCTTGAGAATAATAAATTAATCAGTGATAGGCAATATGGTTTTAGACGATGTCGATCAACTGCAGACATGCTTTGCCTTCTTACGCATCAAATCAACCAAGCTACAGACCAACATGGTGAAACACATACAATAGCACTGAATATATCAAAGGCATTTGATAGAGTCTGGCATCAATCCTTATTATCGAAGATGTCACACTACGGCCTTGCATCATTAGTTCCACTAATTTCTTCTTATCTTCATAACAGAAAAATACGTGTAGTGGTAGATGGCCTTTATTCTCAATGTCACTCAATAAATGCTGGTGTTCCCCAGGGATCAGTTTTGGCCCCAATTCTGTTCCTCATTCATATCAATGATCTCATATCTACCACTCATAATCCAATACATTCCTACGCAGATGACTCAACACTCCACAGTTCCTTCACATTTACCAATTCTTTCACCCAACCCGATCTTATAAATTCAAAAATAAACACTGCAATTTCTCTGAACCAGGACCTTTCTAGAATAAATGGATGGGGACAAAAGAATCTAGTTTCCTTTAATGCACAGAAAACCAAATACATTCAATTTTCTAACCGACAGAATCTCACTGACTCCCATATATTTTTGAATGATGTAAATATTCCCACTTCCCCTAGTATTGACATTCTCGGTGTAACATTAACTACTAACTTGAGCTGGACACATTATGTTAGAAGCATTGCTAAGAATGCCTCTAAAAAACTGGGACTCCTGTACAGAGTTCGAGAATTCTTCACTGACGAGCAGTTGGCCGTGATATATAAAAGTCATGTGCGTTCTCAGATGGATTACTGTTCACCTCTGTGGGGTGGAAGTGGAGTGGTTGCATTCAGGCAGTTGGACAAAATTCAAAATAAAGCTATTAGATTAATCAATAACCCTGCAATCACACAGGACCTTCCTACATTATCCATACGAAGAAACGTTGCATCCCTTGCATTATTCTACAGATATTTTCACAGCAATTGTTCCGAGGAACTTGCTTCAATTGTGCCGCCTCTTCACATCTTTCCCCGTAGAACTAGGGCAGCTGAGAGCGCCCATGAATTTACACTTTCTCCTCCACAATGCAGAACTTCTGCTTATCAGAATTAATTTATCCCCAGAGCTACTACTCTTTGGAATTCACTTCCCTCGAATTGCTTTCCACAAACTTACAATCTACAAATGTTTAAATCCAGTTGTTACAAACATTTTATGAATGGAGGGTGCCTTTAGGCACATGGACCTTTTTGTTTTATGTGTTTTTCCTTCCTCTGTTCATTGTCTCTTAAAACAGAAGAAAAAAAAAAAAAAATCAAAGCGTTCTGGAAGAATCCCAACGCAAAGAAGGCCATCGACAAAATCGACGAGTCCTGGCAAAGAGGTAACTGAAAATGCCATGAATGGATGCTGGAAGAAGCTGTGAAGTGACTGTGTCACATATTTCACTGGCTTCACGAATGTGAGTGAAATCAGGAAGGACATCGTGTGACATTTGCACCTGGCTGGCTTCAAAGAGGTTGACGAAAAGGGTGTGCAGGAGTTGTTGGAAAGCCATGATGAACTGCTTTCTAATGAGGATCTCGTACAACTAGAGCAGAAAAGGGCCCACATAGAAAAGGAAGAGGAACAAGAGAAAGAACCACAACAAGGACTGGACTTACAGACACTGCGAGATGTTCAATGGCACACAACGTCTTATGGAGTTGCTAACGAAACGTGACCCAAACCCTGCAAGGAGAGGAGCAGCAGTACACAAGGTGGAAGGAGGTATGAAAGCCTAAAGAGACATCTTTGAAGCCAAGAAAAAGTTAGCCAAGCAGTCTGTGAACTCTAGTTTCTTCCCACCAACACTCGTCCTCGCGAGATAAGGAAAACACTGCGGAAATTACCTTATTTTAGGGTATATTCACCTCCGGTTATGCAATCGCTACAGGATAATCCGTGGTCGTACAAGGATGATTCAGGTGTCATTGGAAAGCTCTATTATCACCCTTTCACGGATATATAATTGTATTACGCTCTGGCTCTTGCTTATGCATGAAAAAGAACATGGAATGAAGCTCGTTTTCTGTAAATATACCCGCCTGGCTGCTACAGTAGGTCATGTCAACAAACGGCCCCGTCCTTGTAATGTATGGTTATTATAGGTTTTTAGGTGTTTGGTTTTGGGTTTTTGCTGGTCCGAGAACACATCCCCATGAACCACATTAATTTTAGAGTTCAATTTACAATTTGTCGATGTACAATTGGGTTTTTAAGAACGTAACCAAATTGTAAATAGAAGGAAACCTGTAGGTCATTCCTAAGCTGTCTAGTGGATATATTGAAGAAAAAAAAGCACCAACGCACGCATTTAATGGATTAACCCAGTCAGTGTGAGGATGCCTATACCATTTTAATCTTTCTAAAATTTGACAGATTATTCAGCTTAGGAGACGTTTTAAACTAGATTAAGTCACTGTTTTAGGAGAAGCACTTTATGAACATTTTTCGCAACTAAGTGTTGCTCCTCATAGGGTGTTTAAATGGGTAGATGTTTAGAAGGTTAACCCTTAACTGGCGGCACCCGGCTATTGTCGAGTTAAATAAATGTGGCCTATGTGGCAGGTCACGGCTATTGTCGAGTGCAATTTTGAGCACATAATGTGCTCTGAGAGAGAGCGGAGCGGTGGGAGGAGCATAGATTACCTCCTGACCGCTCACCGTGGAGCTACTGAGCTGTACTCCTTTGTACTCCACCCTCTCTCACTCATTTCACACGTAATAATGTAAGAAAATGACGGTATTTTACCGATTTTGCCCTTCGGTTGCACGATCGTTGCAAGACAACCAGTGATCGTAGAAGGATGGTTCGGGTGTCATTGGAAAGCTCAATTTACGCCCTTTCAGGGATACATACTTGTATTACGCTTTGGGTCTTGTTTATGCATGAAAAAGAGCACGGAAACAACCCCCTTTATGGTAAAAAAAAACGCTGGGCGGCACGGTCAAATATACCGCCTAGCCCGCTCGTAAGGTGTTAATGTATCATTTTATATTCAAGGCATGTAAAATACGTCCAGTTATTCCTTCAATATAGTGAGGTCCTGTTTTCTATTACCCTGGCTAACACTACTCTATTAAGATCACGAAATGCCTGTCAAGGAGTTAACCCACTGAGCCCCAGGCAATATAATATAAATGTACACTCCAGGACCAGCAGGTTGTCATACATTTTTTGTTCTCCAGAAAACACCTGGAATGGGTTAGAAATGAAGGAAAAACCAAAAAAAAAAAAACGATCCCCTAGGTCATTAAGGAATCCTACTGGGCGCCCGAAAGTAGGAATTAACATGGGGAAATGGGTAGGCAAAAACAAGTGTTTGCATGCTCACACGCACACGGCTGGACTTTGAGGGTTTTCAACCATCGGCATAGTTGCGTGGGATACTTACGCATTTCCCATACAAATCTGAGCCCTCTAGGTGCCATAGGACCGGAGTAATTACCCGCGACGCACCCTATGCGGCGCTGGGGCTTAGCGTTACATTCATTGCCGACGCATCACGTGCATCGCTGGAGTCCAGTGGGTTAATTGTATTAGCTAAATAAATTTGTCTTGTGTTAACCAGAATAACAGTATAATGAGGGTACAAAAATGGAATTGGTATGGTAAAATAGTAAAAACATTAGTAGTTACTATTAGTTATGCAATTGTATGTTGGTTGGGTGTGTAAGGGATCTGCCTCATATAGGCCAGTAGGTCCTCTGTAAATATCCGTGTGTTTCATATGTTCTAACATTCCATACATATATCAGCGGTGCTTTACTTTTACACACACAAAAATGAAGAGAGAGAGAGAGAGAGAGAGAGAGAGAGAGACGATGATAAGGAAGTGGCAGAAGAAACACACTCACAACGAGCGAGAGTGAGAGAGAGAGACAGACTGACAGATGAGTGGTCGGAAACGAAGGAGACACAGACACACACACAGCGAGTGACAGACACAAATGAGTGGTTGGAGATGACAGACACACACACAGTGACACACTAGAACACCTCGAGCGAGACCGAGGGATAGTGAGAGTGAGGAAGAGAGAGAGAGAGAGAGAGAGAGATACTGACAAGGAGTGGCTGGAGACACACACACACACAGTGTGGTAAAATCAATAGAAAATATGATAAATATACAGTAAATGTAGTTAATATTAAGTGGAAAATCATTCGTAATACCGAGTGATACTTGCACGAACGATGGCGCAGCCATTACTCACCCCACGAGCCAGCCCATCTTGGCGGGATAATGCAAAAATGTGCGCGCAAAACATTCTGATTTGCTTGCTTGCTTCCAAAGAGGATAGATAGAAAGAGAGGAAAGAGTTGAGTTCCGCGCGCATCCTAGAGGTAGCATCACTGGCGTGGTGCATAATATTATAACCAAAAAACCTCAGTGATTACTCCTTATTAGATTCTCCTTGATATCCGCGCGCTTGGCTTGTCTGCAGTGTTACCATAGTTAGGAAAACTTCCGCATAATGAGGGGGGCGTTAGATTAAAGTGGGAACTTCTTTGAGAGTAAATTAATATTGGGTAAAAACACATGTAAATTATTGAGAATTAAATAGATATATACAAGCAAGAAAGAAATATATAAAATACATATATATGATGCAAGTATAACTCCAACCAACACAACAAGAATAAAAGGATAATTTTGAATATATATTATTATTTACATCATAGGTAAATGTTAAATTATTGTATTAAATCTGAAAATGTTGACGAAATACGTAGGTTAGATTATATTTATGACATCTAGGGATATTCTGTTGGGGCGAGATCCCAGGTTGTTTGACGTTAACAACTCCGAGTCTTACAAAAACAATGGCGGTGGTAGTGGAGACTCATCTCTGTACCTCCTCATAATTATGACAATTTCATGATCATCTGGCCATTACAGAAGCCTTTAATTATGTCTCTTGAACTCTTGTCATGATTACAAAGTTTGTGGATAACGTTGAATTGAGTCATAGCGTTAGTAGTACAAGGTAGGGATTATTACAAATTAATAGGTACCCTCCTATTTTCTTTTGTGATAGTGCTGCCATGTCTCGTGTGCGTGGATCACTATTATCAGAACTGTGACCTCTCACTTTCCCATCCTTTCTTAACTCGTAAGCTGCGCAGCTATGGTATTTGAAAGTGCCCGTCATGCAAGGGTATTTGGTACATTCCTTACAAAAATTGTCAATTTACCATATACATAATTAATACTTATGCAAATACATATACATATGCGCCTATTTTACTTTTAATATGAAAATAAGAACATTGGAAGACAATAAAACAAGTGGTAACAGCAATTGGCTGGTGAAAATCGTATATTTTAGCCCCATGGTCGTAATCTGACCTTGACCAGCGAGAGAGAAACACCCTCCCTCTCTTGTGTCTGGCATGGTTCTGCGAGACAAGGAGACCTTTCAGACTGGCTTAGAGGGTCGAAGATACACTCCTCCATCCTCCCCCTCTCTCTCACTCGTCCTCGCACGAAAATACTTGATAAATGTCACGAATAATTGGGAAAATACCGGAAAATAGAGGAGGGGGAAGAGGGGGGGAAAAAGGGGGGGAGGAGGGGAGAAGGAAGAGGGGGGGGGGCACATGTGTAGGAGTGGTAGCAAGTAATGGAGGGGAATTATCTCACCTAATAACAAATTGCTATGTTTTGAGTGCCACTGGGGTGTTTTAAAAGTTTTGTTATAGGCCTTGGATCTTAACACCTTACGAGCGGCCTATGCAGTTTATTTATATGTACCGCCCAGCGGGGTGTTTTTAGCCAAAATAGGGCTGTTTACGTGATCATTTTCATGCCTAAATAAGACCCAGAACGTAAAACAAGTACCTATCCCTGAAAGGGCATAAACAGAGCTTTCGAATGACACCATAACGATCCTTTTATGATGGCTAGTTTTCATGCAATAACCGTGCAACGCGAGTGCAAAAAGCATGTAATTCGGTACTTTCCCCATATAATTCAGTATGTAGCGAGTGAGAGAGGGAGGAGGGAGCTGAGATTCGTGTCAGTAGGTTCGCCGCGGTGGTCTGGAGCAGTCATACGCTCGCTAGTCTCCTGCCACCACTTGTCTCTCTCTCTCAGCAACATTACGTGCTGAAATTGCCACTCGACCTATGTCGAGCGCCGCCACATAGTCCAGCTTTATTTAACTCGACTTATGTGGTGAGCCGCTAATTAAGGGTTAAGAGTCTGGCCACATTCGCCCAGTAGAACCTCTTAAGAGTCTAGCTGCAGTCCCTGGGTTAAAGAATCCTTGCTTGCTTCCAAGGTTGACCAGTCCGAATGGGTGAGAGTTAGACTTCAATTGGGAGATTAGACTGGAGTTTTCCACTGAGCATTGTTTCATTTCGCTTAGTCAATGGTCAATGGTAAAAAAAAAAAACAAAAAAAAAACAAAAAAAAAAACAGTTAAGGGTTAATGAAGTACTCGAAGTAGTTTTAAATACCTTCACTTTTCTTAACCAGTACCAACTTTAATCCCTTTAATAAAAGAGAACGCCCCTTTATTTATTTCTGGCTAACTATTGTAAATTAACAAAATTAAGACCCTCTAGGAATCAAAGGTGGAAAATCTATCTCAACTTCCAAACTTCCTTCCTAAACTGTATATATTGTCTAATCATAGCCGGCATACAAGGGCTAAAATAATGTCCTCGAATATTGCAGGATTAATGCTTACCAGAATACATTTAAATAAGTTCCTGAAGGTCTCAACTCCTGCAGTGTGAGGATGGTTCATATTATATTCTGGCTAGCTTAAGGGGGGTGACCTGCTTTTTGTTATTTCTGTCCTTTTTTCTCTTTCTCTGGCTTGTATCCATTCGGCCCCATTCAGCCAACTATTTTAAGACGTTTATTCCCATCTAGGTGTCGATTTCTTCCTGGTGAGCGATAGCAAGCCAGCATTATATGAAGAAATCCGGCTTCGCCGGAGACATTTTTCTATCGAAAAATATACAAATTTAGCCTGCTGTCAAACAAAAATACAAAATATGCTGGCTCGCTATCGCTCACCAGTAAAAAATTGACACCTGGATGGGGATAAACGTCTTAAAACAGTAGGCTGAATGGGGCCAAATGAATACAAGCCAGAGAAAGATAGAAAAGGACAGAACAAAAACAGGTCACCCCCCTTAAGATATTATTCAGCTTAGGGAACCCTTTCAGTATTTATTTTAGTGATGTAAAACTCCCTAGTAATTGTTTGATATTTAATAAGACAACGCTATTCACGTTCTATTTCGACTATCCCAAGTGATTTTGTTCAATTTAGGAAGGACTTCTTCAAAGTTAAGTTATTTTAGGTACTCTTTAATCCTTTAATTCCAAGAGTATCTTACTAAACTGAATAAAACATTCTGGTTATATGTTTATCAAAAATATTAATAAATGAAAACAAAAAAATGCATGAAGGAGTTATGTTCATTTCAGGCTTATGAAGTAGTTAGGCTTCGGCCATGACTTAACCCCTTCTATATCAATGCTTTATTTGTCACTATACTATGGCAACTATTAGACGATTTTGTACAGCTTAGGTAAGACGTCTAATCATTAAAAGGCTACAGACTATCTCAATTAATCCTTTGAGCTACCATATATCCTTACTAAGCTTCATGAAATAGTCTAAATGTAGCTGAAATAAAATCAAGTAACGTCGAGAAGCAAGAGAGAGTCGAAAGATGGAGGGAGTACTTCAATGAGTTGCTAAATGTAAGGAATGAAGAGCCAGCAAACATAGCTGGATATGATATGGGAGGGAGAAGAAGAGAAGTAGTGGAGGAGGAGGTGGGGATTAGGAGGTCAGAAGTGTGGGAAGCAATGAAAAGAGTGAAGTTGAGGAAAGCACAAGGAACAGATGGAGTGTGTGGGGAAATGTTGAGGTATGGTGGTGAGATAGTGATCGAATGGGTATGGAAAATGTGCAAACTAGCATGGGAGAAGGGGAGTGCACCCGATGACTGGAAGACTGGCATAATAGTCCCCCTATATAAGGGCAAAGGGGAAAGAGGAGTGTGTGGTAACCACCGAGGAATATGTCTTCTAAGCGTAATAGGGAAGGTATACAGTAGGGTAGTGATTGAGAGAGTGAGAGTGAGAACGGAGAAATGGATAGGCGACGAGCAGGAAGGTTTTAGGAAGGGAAGAGGATGTGTAGATCAGATTTTTACCCTGAATTGTGTTGTGGAGAAATATCTGGAGAAGAAACAAAAAGGTGTACCGTATGTTGCCTTTATGGACTTGGAGAAGGCCTATGACAGAGTGGATAGAGAAGGTTTGTGGAAAGTACTTATAATATACGGAGTAGATGGCAAGTTGCTGAAAGCAGTGAAGAGCATGTATGAGGGTGCAAAGGTGGCAGTACACGTGGAGAGTGAGCAGAGCGAGTTCTTTGACCTGAATGTTGGTTTGAAACAGGGGTGTGTGATGTCCCCGTGGTTGTTAACTGTATATATGGATGGAGTCCTGAAAGAAATACTATCAAGAGCAGTGGATGTTGGTGTATCGCTGAAAAGGGAGGGAATTGAGTGGAAGCTACCTATACTGCTGTTTGCGGATGATACAGTTCTGATGAGTGATAATGAATGGGAGTTGCAGGGTCTGGTAAATGAGTTTGGAACAGTGTGCGAAAAATGGAATTTGAAGGTAAATGCGGGGAAGAGCAAGGTTATGGTCTTCGAAAGGGGTGAAGTCACAGAGTGTGAGGTGAAGCTGAACGGTCAGGCTATGGAGATCGTCAACTCTTAAGTATCTGGGCAGTGTGTTGAGTAAAGATGGGACTATGGATGAAGAAGTGCGGGAGAGGGTACAACAGGGGAAGAGGGTTGTAGGAACGCTGAAAGCAGTAACAAGAAATAGGAAAGAAACAAAACTCCGCACAACACAAAAAACACCCACATTTCATAATTTCACCACCATCAGACAAGACCGGGCTGTCGGCGGGGGCGGTGGACTCATCACCCTGGTACACAAAGAAATATCATACATAGTAACCAGTGTACAAACCAAATCCCTCCTCCCCCCAAATGATAACACAACAGAAATACAATCAATTAAAATACGCACTGGCAACAACTCCAACATAACCATCATAAACACATACATCCCTCCCCAAACATCCCCTACAGTACCAAATGAATACAGACCACACTTACAACACATCACAAACACCCCACACACCCCACACATCATCCTGGGTGGTGACTTCAACGCCAAGACGTCGGCCTGGTTTGTCGACAACCCCGACACAGACAGAGGGCTGGTACTACAAAACCAAACCGATAACCTCATCATCCTTAACGACATCCATCAACATACCCATATTCCTCACCAAGCCCTCTATAACCCATCATCTCCTGACATCACCTTTTGCTCCCCAGAACTCGCCCCCACAACATCCTGGAGGGTGGTCAGAACCTGGCTCTGACCACCTCTCGATCATTATCACCACCAAAACCAGACTCACCCCAGCTAGCCACAAACACACATACACCAATTATAAAAGAGCTAACTGGGAAGCATTCACAAATGAGACAGAACAACACTTCACAACTCTAAACAGTACACCCATCACTAACATCAACAATGCTGTACACATACTCAATAAAACTATCCAAAACGCTGACAAGAAACACATTCCAAGAGGTAACAGGAAAAGACACAACCCCAACTTCACACCAGAAATTCAAAACCTCATCAGACAACGCGACATACTGAAACACTCCCCAGCACCCCACACACAAGACATCACACAACAAATTCAAGCACTCAACACCCAAACTAACAACAAAATACAAGAACAACAAAAACTAAATTGGAATAACTTCCTACAAACACTTGATCACAAAACAAACCCCAAAAAACTCTACAAAACACTAAACAGCATCACACTTTCCAACAGCAACACAACACATTCACATGCTGCAATCACAACAACAGACTCTACTCCTTCATGTAAACAACAAGCAAACACTCTCATCAATCACTTTTCACATGTCAGCCACCTAAAACCTCACAAAGACGACCGACGTGTCATCCGACGTAAGAGACTATTCCCCACAGACCCTGACTATACACCCTTCACCAATCACCTGACAAAGCATATCATCAACAATCTCAAGCACTCACCTGCCTGTGGCCTAGACAACATAAGCAACATACACCTCAGACACCTGGGACCACAAGGCATACAAGCACTCACTAACATATCAAACTACAGCTATTCACACAACACAATACCAGACATTTGGAAGCATGGTATCATTATCACATTCCCCAAACCCAACAAAGACCCCACGCTACCCTCCTCGCACTGCCCCATCACACTTCTTTGCTCCCCCTCCAAAGTCATGGAACGCCTAGTATTACAACTAATTACACCTGACCTACCCCTAGCTCCAACACAACATGGCTTTAGGCCACTGCACTCCACAAACACTCTTCTCACAGACCTTACACAAAGAGCTTTCGACGGCATCAACTCAGCTAGACCACCACACAGATCACTATTAGCCACACTCGACATTAGTAAAGCCTTCGATGCCATCCCCCGCCACAACCTAACAAACAAAATCTACAACACAAACATGCACAACAACACAAAAAGGTGGCTGGCCAACTTCCTAGCAGGCAGATGTGCACACGTATCTTTTGCCGGTCAGTCATCTAAAATCAGAAACTTTCCAAACGGAGTCCCACAAGGATCCGTCCTATCGCCCGCACTCTTCAATCTGTACATGCACGATATAACTACACCCAATACGCCCCAAATAAACTTAGCCTCCTATGCAGATGACATATCACTCACATGCACACACCATGACCCAAAAAGATCAACAGATCTCCTTCAACCCTATCTCAACACACTACATGGTTGGTGCACTACAAACAGACTTAATCTAGCCCCAGCCAAATCCACTGCAACCCTGCTCACAAGTTGGACAGGAGAACACGAATACATCCCTCAACTCACCATAAACAACACACCCCTAACACATACACACACACACCCAAAATCCTAGGAGTAACATATGATACTCATATGACATTCAAACAGCACACCACAAACATTAAAAAGAAACTGACACCCAGACTTAACGCCCTCAGGTCACTTGCTCACACAAAATTTGGACACAACAAAGAAACTACCACCACAGTATATAAACAATACATAAGATCAGTGATGGAATACGCAAGCCCAGCCTGGGCTTCTAACCTAGCTGAAACTCATCATAAGACCTTACAGACTATTCAAAACAAAGCCCTGAAGATCATTACAGGCTGCACAGCTACTTCACCCACAGATCACCTACATCAAGAAACCAAAATTCTCAAAGTCAAAGACCATCTGGACATGAGAGGCACTCAATTCCTGGCAGCAGCCTCCACGAACCAAGACCACCCACTAAACTACATGGCAACACACCCACAGACACCAAGAAATATCAAAACAACACCCAGCACACGGTATCACACACAATTATTGTCCTCTCTCCCTCCCTGCCCACCCCGAACCAACTTCCAGAAGCACATCCATACTCATATCTCTCACCGATCCATCCACTCACTCACAGACAACACGCAGCTGCATTCACGACCTCCCGAAATCCATCCTTCCGAATCCTCCCTTCCTCGCGAGGACAGAGTCCACCTGGCCAGGCTGAGATGCGGACACCATCCAGCTCTCCTGAGCTATCAGAAGAGACTGGATGACTCCGTTGTCGACGCCTGCCCGGGATGTAACACAGCACCCCATACCATTAAACACATCATAGAAGACTGCATTTCACAGAACCACTTACGCCAACAACACAATCTACACTCAATGAGAGCTCTGTGGGAAAGCCCGATCGTGGCCATGGCCTTTCTCAGGGACTCGGGGCTGTTCGGCCAGGCAGCTTAGGGAACAACAACAACAACAACAACAACAAGAAATAGGGTGGTCAGTATGGAAGTGAAGAAGTCCTTGCATGACAGTGTGGTAATCCCGACACTGACTTACGGAAGCGAAGCATGGACGTTGGTTGAGAGACTCAGACCAAGAGTGAGAGCAGTGGAAATGAATTACTTAAGAAGTGCGTGCAGAGTTACATGGAGGGATAGACAGACTAATGAGGAAGTAAGAAGGAGGTGTGGTGTGGAAGTAGATGTGCTGGAAAGTGTGAAAAGGAATAACTTGAGATGGTTCAGCCATATGGAACGTATGGAAAGCGAGAGAATGACTAAGAGGGTGTACGAGAGCGAGGTGGAGGGACAGAGAGGGAGAAGTAGACCGAAAGAGAGGTGGATGGATGGAGTGAGGAAGTATATGAACGAAGGCGGTGCTGGTTGGGGGGAGGGGCGTCGACTGACTGGGGACAGAGGTGCATGGGGGCGGTTCGTTCGTGGCCACCCCTTCGGGGATCACGGCGTCAGGCAATAGATAGATAGATAGAACGTCGCCGGTACAGAAGGGGTTAAGACTTTCAATTTATTTTGGCTATTATTAGAAGAAGAAGAAAAAAAAAAAAGAGAGGATCCGTGGAAGTGTATCGAATAATGTGTATAGATTTTGCCTCTTTAAGTGCTTTAGTATCTTTAAACCTGTATGCCATCTTCTACAGTAGTGTCAGCAAAACTAAAACAAAGAAAGAAGACCCCATGTTTAGAATGGTTATACTGTATATAGTATATATCATGTGCTAGTCGACATATTAAATACGAAATCAAAACTGTACTAAAGGAAATACTGAAGCTATAGTTTCACATTCCTTGAGTGCGTCTAAGCTGAATAATCATTTATTTTAATGAAGACTTCTTAACCTAAGAAGTGCGCATGGGGGTAATTAGAAACGTCCCCCTGTGCTGACGTATTTGAGCTGTTTCCATCACTAAAATATTCATTTTACCATAAATAGCATTAATACTTATCCATACGCGCCTATTACGGGTTGATTATAAAGGTATTAACCTGAAACAACAATAAAACGAGTGAACACAGTGTTTGGATGGTCAAAATCGGAGATATAGGCCGCGAGTTATATAATGTATGGGTGAGGCAACCTGCTTTCCCGCCAATTTCCCCCAAGGCCACTGAGACACAGTCAATCGATATTCTCTCTCTCTCTCTTGCACTCGCTTGCTAACACTGATGACAATGCCCTGCTTGCAACTCGCTAATGTTAGCACGAAAATAAACCTCAGAATAAGGGAATAACAGGGAAAATAGGTGATAACTGAAGGAGGGGAGGAAAGTGGGGAAGGAGGGGAGGTAGAGGAGTGATATTTTGCATAGCCCAGGGGCCAAAAAAAAAAAAAAAAAAAAAAAATGTTTTCGATGTTTAAAGTTGATTTTTTTTTTCTCTGACTCTTAAGAGTCTTCCCGCAGTCCGCCGGGGGAACTCTTAAGAGTCTTCCCGCAGTTCCCGGGTTAAGGTACTTCACACTTGCACGATTACAGCCGTGAGGGCCACAACTCTGAAAATCGGGACAAAATCGGCGGAAAATGAGGCCGAATTTTCCGCAAAAAAACGTGAAACGATAACTTAAGGACAGTAACAAAACCGTAAATGACAGTGCCACGACGGCCCCCGAAGTGTCACGACTGCCGGTCACGACTGATTAAGAACTGGAAACATGGTGCGACGGCGGTAGGAATGTGCCCCAATGTGTCACGACGGTAGCCCGAAATGTGCAATGGTTCATGCCACTCTGGGAGCATATTTAAGGGGTCATTAATATTTATAATTTTGATGTGTGTGTGTATATATTTATTCTCCTTATTTTATATAAATTGTATTTCATTCATTGTGATTTGTATTCATGTCCATAACCTTATTCATTGTGTTCTGTAATGATTGCTTCTATTGACCTTTATTATTGGCTTCAATTTTATACCTATCATTTATTATGTTTCCTTTGTCAAACTTACTTGTATGTATTGTTATTTAATTGTAGTATTTTATGATCATATTATTAAAGAAGAGGAAGAGAGTAAGGGTAGAACCAAGGAACAGGTGGTGGAAGTTGAGGGAGGAGGAGTACCGGTATTGTGTAAAATTTAGGGAGGAGGCGAGCCAAATGCTAGTGAATATAGAAGAGGTGCTGGATAACTGGACAATTATTACGGAAGGGATGAGGGAGACAGCAAAGAAGGTACTCGGTTTGAGATTCGGACGGAGAAAGGAAGACAAGGAGACTTGGTGGTGGAATGAGGAAGTATAGGAAAGTATAACGAAGAAGAAGCAGACGAGAAAAAAAAATGGGATAGTCAAAATGATGAAGACGAGTACAAAGAGATTCGGGGCTAAGCGAAGAGAGAGATGGCAAAGGCAAAGGAAAAGGCATATGGAGAGCTATACGAGAAGTTGGACAGTAAAATAGGAGAAAAGGAAGTTGATTGGTACCGATTTTTCAAACAAGGGTGATGTACAGAGCTGCAGTAACTACAGAGGCATCAAGTTGATCAGCCATACCATGAAGTTATGGTAATGAGTGGTGGAAGCTAGGTAGAGAAATGAGGTGAGGATCTGTGAGCAGCAGTATGGTTTCATGCCAGGGAGATGTACATCACATGCATTGTTTGCTCTGAAAGTGTTGATGGAGAAATACAGAGTAGGCCAAAAGAAGCTGCATTGTATGTTTGTGGATTTAGAGAAAACTCATGACAGGTTGCCAAGAGAGGAGCTGTGGTATTGTATGAGGAAGACAACAAAATGTGACAGAGAAGTATGTAAGTGTGGTGTAGGATATGTATCAGGATAGTGTGACAGCAGTGAAATGTGCAGTACTAATGACAGATGGTTTCAAGATAGACATGGAATTACATCAAGGATCGACTCTGAGTCCTTTCTTGTTTGAATTGGTGATGTCAGGCTGACGGATTAGATTAGACAGGAGTCTCCATGGACAATGATGTTTGCGGATGACATTTTGATATGTTGCGAGAGACGGTACAGGTTGAGGAAGATTTGGAGAGGTGGAGGTATGCACTGGAGAGAAGGGGAATGAAATTTAGCAGGAGCAAGACTGAGTACATGTGTGTAAATGAGAGGGATGGCGGCGGAATGGTGAGGTTGCAAGGTGCAGAGGTGGCGAAGGTCGACGAATTTATATAGTGTACTTAGGGTCAACAGTTCAAAGAAATGGAGAGTGTAGTAAAGAGGTAAAGAGGACAGTGCAAGCCGGGTCGAGTGGGTGGAGAAGGGTGACACGAGTGATCTGCAATAGAAGGGTTTCTGCAAGAGTGAAAGGGAAAGTATACAAGATGCTAGTGAGACCAGCTATCTTGTGCGGTATGTAGATGGTGACATTGACAAAAAGACAGGAGGCAGAGTTGAAAGTAGCAGAGTTGAAGATGCTGCGATTTTCGTTGGGAGTGACAAATATGGATAGAATTAGAAATTAGTATATTGGAGGGACAGCGCGTGTTCGACGGTTTGGGGACAAAGCGAAAGAAGCGAGATTGAGGTGGTTTGGACATGTGCAGAGGAGGGATGCGGAGTATGTTGGGAGAAGGATGCTCAGGATGGAGCTAACAGGCAAAAGAAAAAGAGGAAGGCCAAAGAGGAGGTTCATGGATGCAATGAGGGAGGAATATGCAGGGGACAGGGTGAATTGGAGACGAGCGATCCACTGTGGGGACCCCTAAGAGGAACGGCTGAAAGAGGATGAAGAAGATTATTATATGATATAGTATAAGTTGTGTATATTGAATATGATATTATATGTTGCATTATATAATATATTTATACTTTATACATAATTAAATTATTATATATTGTCATGATCCTCAAAAGGTTAGTATTACAATTCCTGTCTGCTGCGAAGTGACTTCAATTACATACAAATACATATACAGTATATGACATAGGATTCAATATACAAAATTCTCATATACCTAACTTTGACTTTAGGGGAAGCCTATTTTATTGTTATTATTGTTTATATATATATATATATATATATATATACTATATATACCGGTATATATGTATATATATATTATATTTTTGTATGTGCCATAACAGGAGCATGTAATCTTCTAATAGTTGCAAGAATATAATGAACAGGACTTCACCAGTACTGAATAGGTTAGCAGTACACTATTAAGAGATGAGTGAATAAAAAGTATTGACATGTGTCATGATTTCCGTGTATCTGATTACCGGATAAACAGAGTTATACTGTACCGTTACATCGATTATTCACCTCCAATGCACGCCAATTGCGAATAATGGTGACAAAATGGTGCTACGACGATACCGACGGTAAAAGGACGTAACCGATGATCCTATGACTGTGCCGCGATAGTACAAGAATGGCACAGCGACGTTTAATGGGCCACGACCGTCGGCCCCAAATTTCAATCACTTTGAAAACTTCTTGTTCCTTACCAATGCACGAGGACACATAGGGGTTCCACTAGGCTGCCCTGGGACTACCCCAATCCCCCTTAGGATTCCGCCACATTTGCCAAGTCGTGGGGCACTTGGATCAAGATCGTGCATGTGTGAAGTACCCTTTACACAAAATATTAATGCACCTTTACCAACTGCGGTGCATCCGTTGTAAGTTTATGAATGATTGACTTTGTTGCGCTGTACTTCGCTTTCTTGAGGGTCACTATTTGGGGATGGGTATGCCAATAGTGGATTTATTTATTTTATTTTATTATACAGGTCTGATTTTCAGTGCTCGTTGACAACTTTATGCACTTTACTTTGGTTAGCATTCTATTATTAGATTCATTATTAGTAAGGGCGTGTTGGATTCAATTGGTCACCCCAAGAGTTTCTTCCTAGTTTGATGGATTGAAATTAGTCATGTGGTGATGGGCTGGTCTATTAGAGTGAGAACTGAGCGATCTCTGCCATACCCATAGCTTACTCTGACTGTTCCTTTAACTTATATATTTTCTAGATCTGGAGTGACGGCGTCTTTTCCGTGGATTGACCTCCCAATCTACCAAGATTGGAAGCCAAAGCGTCACATTTTTCCCTTGCCCCTCAACTTTCTCTTCATAATTGCTGAGGGGCACAGGGCCTTGGGTGGGGCTTTGGTTTCCCGGGCGTTTCCGCTCCCTCTTCAGCTCCCCGCCATGGAGTGGCTTCGGTCACCCAGGCTTTATTGTGGTCGGCAGGGAGGGTTCTGTGGGGGCGCTCGGTTATGGCCTTGGAATTGCTTCAGGGCCCTCCCGGTCGTCATCATGCGACTGTGTCAAGAGCATTGCAACGTCCCAAAGCTGCTCGTCGGTGCAGCTTTTTCTTTAGCAATATAAGGGGACTTCACTCTAACATAAATTCTGTACACCAATTCCTTCAAGCAGAATCCCCTACTCTCCTTTTTTTTGACAGAGACTCAAGTAACATCCACATCTGACACGTCTAGATTTAATTTTCCAGGTTATCAACTGCTCCAAAATTTCAGACCTAAAGGAGGTGTATGTTGCTTCGCAAAATCTGAAATTGCCCTGGAGGAGGTTACTAGTTTCAATTGTCCCTATTTTGATTATTCTATATACAAATTAATTTCTGCTGGTAAATTTAAATACATATGTTGCATCTACCGTTCCCCAAATACTCCTCCAGAGCAAAGTCTTTTTGATTCTCTGTCCTCACAACTCAGTGTCCTCAACTTAAATGCTTCTTCTGAAATCACTGTGTTGGGTGATTTTAATGTCCATAATGTTGAATGGCTCACTCATTCAGCCAGGACTGATGATGCTGGTCTTGAATGTGAGCTATTTGCAGACTCATTTAATCTCACTCAACTAGTCAACCAACCCACCCGTGTACCAGATAATCCTAATCATAATTCCCACCTACTGGACTTATTTTTAACAACCAATTCAGACAATTATGATGTTACAGTGAGGTCCCCGCTTGGATCTTCTGATCACTGTCTGATACAGGCCACCTGTCTATCACCTACCACACCTTCCCACTCTGAACCTGTTTTGGTGACTAAATGGCATTACGATAGGGCAGACTGGGAGGGTCTTCAAGGTTTATTTATTGATATTCCCTGGACCTCTTTCTTTTCTAATGATGCACACTCCACCTTGAGCCACATACAAGATTTTGTAAAAATTGGAATGGAAACTTTTATTCCTCATCAAAAGTACAGTAAAAGATCTAATTCACCTAAATGGTTTGACCATAATTGTGCTAGAGTAACTGAACAAAAAGCAATAGCCTACAATGCATACACAAGATAAAAAACACATGAAGCCTTTAATTACTTTAGAAACATCAGAAATCATGCCAAAACTGTATTAAACCTAACTAAATCAAACTTTCTCCACAAGCAGGCAAATAAACTTCCAAATAATCCAAATGATAACAAAATATTTTGGTCTACTCTTAACTCATTTAAATCCAACTTCACTACTGCTTCATCCATTCCACCATTAAAATCTCCGACTGGCAATCTTGTAAGTGACCCACGAGGTAAAGCTAACCTTCTTGCGGATATTTTCTCCACCAACTCAACCTTAGATGAAATAAATCAAGATGTCCCTGTACTTAATTTTAATTCGCCTGAAATTCCCTCACTTAAGATCCACACCAGACATGTCAAAACTATTTTGCAGAATCTCTCAGTAGATAAGGCTCCTGGTCCAGATGAAATACCTCCAATAGTACTTAAGAATTGCTCCTTGGTGCTCGCCTCTGTATTGGCAAAATTTTTCCGTCTGTGTACTCATACCTCATGCTTCCCAGTACCTTGGAAAGAAGCAAACATCCATCCAGTTCCTAAAAAAGGTGCCTCTTCAGATCCATCAAACTACAGACCAATAGCTATAACTTCCACTCTTGGTAAAGTCTTTGAAATTATATTAAATAATCACATAATTAAGCATCTTGAGAATAATAAATTAATCAGTGATAGGCAATATGGTTTTAGACGATGTCGATCAACTGCAGACATGCTTTGCCTTCTTACGCATCAAATCAACCAAGCTACAGACCAACATGGTGAAACACATACAATAGCACTGGATATATCAAAGGCATTTGATAGAGTCTGGCATCAATCCTTATTGTCGAAGATGTCACACTACGGCCTTGCATCATTAGTTCCACTAATTTCTTCTTATCTTCATAACAGAAAAATATGTGTAATGGTAGATGGCCTTTATTCTCAATTTCACTCAATAAATGCTGGTGTTCCCCAGGGATCAGTTTTGGCCCCAATTCTGTTCCTCATTCATATCAATGATCTCATATCTACCACTCATAATCCAATACATTCCTATGCAGATGACTCAACACTCCACAGTTCCTTCACATTTACCAATTCTTTCACCCAACCCGATCTTATAAATTCAAAAATAAACACTGCAATTTCTCTGAACCAGGACCTTTCTAGAATTAATGGATGGGGACAAAAGAATCTAGTTTCCTTTAATGCACAGAAAACCAAGTACATTAAATTTTCTAACCGACAGAATCTCACTGACTCCCATATATTTTTTAATGATGTAAAGATTCCCACTTCCCTTAGTATTGACATTCTCGGTGTAACATTAACTACTAACTTGAGCTGGACACATTATGTTAGAAGCATTGCTAAGAATGCCTCTAAAAAACTGGGACTCCTGTACAGAGTTCGAGAATTCTTCACTGGCGAGCAGTTGGCCGTGATATATAAAAGTCATGTGCATTCTCAGATGGATTACTGTTCACCTCTGTGGGGTGGAAGTGGAGTGGTTGCATTGAGGCAGTTGGACAAAATTCAAAATAAAGCTATTAGATTAATCAATAACCCTGCAATCACACAGGACCTTCCTACATTATCCATACGAAGAAACGTTGCATCCCTTGCATTATTCTACAGATATTTTCACAGCAATTGTTCCGAGGAACTTGCTTCAATTGTGCCGCCTCTTCACATCTTTCCCCGTAGAACTAGGGCAGCTGAGAGCGCCCATGAATTTACACTTTCTCCTCCACAATGCAGAACTTCTGCTTATCAGAATTCATTTATCCCCAGAGCTACTACTCTTTGGAATTCACTTCCCTCGAATTGCTTTCCACAAACTTACAATCTACAAATGTTTAAATCCAGTTGTTACAAACGTTTTATGAATGGAGGATGCCTTTAGGCACATGGACCTTTTTGTTTTATCTGTGTTTTTCCTTCCTCCGTTCATTGTCTCTTAAAAAAAAAAAAAAAAAAAAAAAAAAAAAAGCTTTATTGTGGTCGGCAGGGAGGGTTCTGTGGGGGCGCTCGGTTATGGCCTTGGAATTGCTCGGGGCCTTGGGGCTGTTCGGCCAGGCAGCTTAGGGAACAACAACAACAACAACAACAACAAGGTCAAATGGCGCAGGACAAGCTAAATGATATGCTCCATAGTATGAATGAGGAGTTATATTTTGTTTTAACTTTTTACCGGAAAGCATATAATGGGGTGTCATAGTATACCGAAATTATTAACAAAATACTTGTTATGATCTGACCTGTAAATATTAATGTTTTTATATATATTTTGTGTGTGTTTTTTTTAATTTTAGGTATAAAGCCTACAACGTGGACGTGTGGGTGACTGCGGCGGTGGTGGTCGTGGTTAGCTGCTTCCTAGTCCTACGCTTCTGTTACAACCTTGTCCGCTGGGCATACTTGGCCGGATGTGTTTATTTTGGTTAAGGCGGTTTTTACAAGTTGAATTGACTTAAAGGTGGGGGTGCATGGGTTGAGATAAACATGGATTAATAATCGCTAGCCTACACATAATTATCTTGCAAAATGCAATGGCACCGAAATAATTATTAACAATGGTATAAAGGATTTTGTGGATCGTCTAAACCGGACCTGTGACATCACAGGAGTGGAAGTCCACCATCCAGTCCACGTTGAGGATACTGGTGTGACGTCACTATGACGTCACAGGTCTGGTGTAGACGATCCACGAAATCCTTTATACCATTGTAAATAATTATTTCAGTACCATTGCATTTTTCAAGATAATTATGTGCAGGTTGGCGATAATTATTCCATGTTTATCTCAACTCATGCACCCCCACCTTTAAGCTTTGGAATGAGGTTTTGGAAAGCAATGGGGAGAGGCCAATATAAACCCTCGGACAGATCCTTCAAAAGATGAATATATTGTTTGGAGGTATAGTTAGAATAGAGCAAGAAATAGCATCAAATGGTTGAAAGAACTATCCCTGGACTAAGTGAGGCATTATTAATTTTAATATTATAGTTAGTCTTACCCAAGTTATATAAAATCAAGGCATCCATTATACAGAAGGATATTTTCAATCCTCTTGACTAAGGGACTTCTTTCAAGTTAGTTAAAATAGGACTTTAGAGGCTATCGACCCATAAGCATAATTTAGCCCACCTTAAGGGGAGGTTTTTAGTTGATTCCCTAGACTTCCATCAAACTTAAAATTACTCCCCCTAGACCCCCTTTCAAGATAAATTTGTAAATTTTTCGGTAGAAAAATGTCCCGGCCGAAGGCCGATTCCCCTTAAAATACAGGCTCGTTATCGCTCGCCAGGAAAAAATCGACAACTAAATGGCACGAATGGTCTTAAAATTGACAGAAATGGGGCGAGGGTTCTTAAAATCGCCAAACTAATGGGGCGAACGTCTTAAAATCTCAAAAGCAATGGGGCTAAACATGAGGGAGAAAGAGGTCCAGAAAAAAATCCTCCAGGTGGAAATCTCCCATTAAAGTCTTGAAGAACGTAATACCAGAGTCCCCGAGACCCCCCAAATTTATAACCCCAGGTATACTGGGTGTCCTGCTCGAGAACCCCAGACGTCTTCATTAATAGCGATCAGGACTATATCCCCTGTACGAGAACCCCAGCCCCTTCGACTTCTTTTTCATTCTGAATCAAATATAATGTTAACCATAATAAGATGAAGCAGATATCACACGTTCTGAGGCAGCCTTTTCATTCAGACGGCGATTTCTATTGCTAGGAAATTTGAATTAAAGTCTAGGGGTGAATTTCAAGACACAAATGAGACAATTTCGTTTAACTCTAGCTGTGGTCAAACCTTAGTTGAATAAAATAGTTTGTTGAAATAATACAGCTAGAATAAAATATATGTCAAACGCTAAGTGGTCTCAGCCGGTCACCTGATAGGTAAAAATCTTTTTGACTGTCAAAAATCACTGAAGCTAAGTTTGATTACTCAAATTAATATCTTTCAAGGAGATTCATTATTTTTTAGCGTATTCCTATTGCACAAAATATAGATTGAATAATACAAAATAACTACATTATTGTGAGTACATTTTAACAAAGTTTCATTGGTACTAACGCTAATCAAATAATGCCAATTGTTGAAGTAATTATTCAAGAATATTTCACTCTGAAGGCACACCCCAAGACACAGTATATTAAAACATTGACACTCGTTCTTCACACTTGCAATGCTATAACCATACTTAGAAAAGGTTACTAAAACATATGATGCACCCATATATCGCTGAACTAGCAGTAATAGTGTACAACTAGTTTAGGCTTTTCTGATTTATCCTACCTTTGTTAAAATTCAGAGATCCCTGTGTCGGAACAAACATTGTTATTGCTTAGTGCTTACAGAGGCTAATGTAAAAATGTATGGGTATAGCAAAAGAGTTACGAACGATATAGGCTACAGTAGTAAACTTATTGTTATTTTTATATACTACATAAATATATACGAATAATTATACTAGATTCAATGAAAACAATATACAGTATATATATATATATATATATATATATATATATATATACTGTACATATGAAGAGGATATGGGTATGCACCGCGTGATGTCCAGTTGCTAAGTCATGAAACTGGAGCATGTACTGCAAAAAGCAGACGAGATGTGTCCAAGCATGGTGTTAGGGCATGCTACAGATCAGTTTGGAGGCAATGTTTCGGAGCACGATAGACTCCACTGATCAGCAAATGGGTTTTCAAACGGTACTGATTCACCTATACAAACCCTGTTCATTTGAGCCAGATATTTGAGATAAAAGAAAAGATGCTTGTGATTGGCGGACACAAACTGTATTAAGTGGCAGTTTGGTAGTGGATAGTTAACAATAATTTTGGTTACAATGTGTATTGACCAGTTAGTGTGCACCAGAGGACAACTAGCTTTTCAATCCCATGTTTTCTCACCAAGTTTGAATCATTGGTGCTTCTTTCCATCTGAATAATGCATATACGGTTATATAGTAAAGTCAAGAGCATACAACGCAACACAACCATTTGAATCAGTATTGAATGCAAACAAGACAATTCAATGCACAGATGCTTCAGACCACAGGTATATGTACTGTACTTACCAGGATATGGGAACTTCCTATCTAGTGGACTACTAATAACATCGTGCCTCTATAGGTTGCCAATTGCCACATATCTTTCATTTATCTATGTGTGTGCACTCCAGTACTTCACAGTAATCACCAATTTCACGTTACACACATGAACTGCAAGGGTAGTCTCTTATTTATCCTGTTACCACATCTATGTGCTTACAAGTAATGTTCTCTGACATGAACAAACTATATTATCCTGCGAAGGAACATTTCATCATTACTTTAGTTCATAAGTCACAAAGATGTTGTACGGCGTTTACCTCTGAATTAATATATGTTTTAATTGCTAATTGAAGGACACTTGGTTTGCCAAGTAAGTGTCTTACATAAAAAAAATATGTATTCCATGCAATATCGCACATTAATAATATTACTATATGTATTTCAAGGGCAAATAAAAACCATATACTCATACATATAATTTCTTCATATTTTTCGATCAATATATTTATTTAATTCTTTCACCATTGGAAAAAGGCATCACCTGCAAATAATATTCATCCATACGTCACAGGGAGTAAAACTACCCTACCTTAGCCCAAACTAGATTTGGTTAGGTTCGTCAATATCTCTATGAATAACACGAATCGAATATATACGAAAATCGATGTTCAAGGAAGACCTCGCCGACCCTTTTTTGTATGATGTTACTATTACTGTCGGTATAAGAGGATATACAATACATAGGCCTAACTCAACTTAAGGGGAGATATCCACTTGAGGGATTTTTTTCTTGACCCCTTTCTCCCTCATGTTTAGCCCCATTGCTTTTGATATTATAAAACGTTTGCCCCATTAGTTTAGCGATTTTAAGAACTTTCACCCCATATTAAGACCTTTCGTGCCATTCAGGTGTCAATTTTATCCTGGCGAGTGATAGCGAGTCTGTAATTTAAGAGGAACCGGCCTTCGGCCGGGAAATTTTTCTACCAAAAAATGTACAAATATATCTTGAAAGGGACTCAAGGGGGTGTAATTTTAAGCTTGATGGAGGTCTAGGGAACAAACTAAATATCTCCCTTTAACACCTTACGAGCGGCCTATGCGGTTTATTTATGTGTACCGCACAGCGGGGTGTTTTTAGCCAAAATAGGGCTGTTTACGTGATCATTTTCATGCCTAAATAAGACCCAGAACGTAAAACAAGTACCTATCCCTGAAAGGGCATAAACAGAGCTTTCGAATGACACCATAACGATCCTTGTATGATGGATAGTTTTCTTGCAATAACCGTGCAACGCGAGTGCAAAAAGCAGGTAATTCGGTACTTTCGGTACATAATTGAGTATGTAGCGAGTGAGAGAGGGAGGAGGGAGCTGAGATTTGTGTCAGTAGGTTCGCCGCGGTGGTCTGGAGCAGTCATACGCTCGCTAGTCTCCTGCCACCACTTGTCTCTCTCTCTCAGCCACATTACGTGCTGAAATTGCCACTCGAGTTATGTCGAGCGCCGCCACATAGTCCAGCTTTATTTAACTCGACTTATGTTGCTCGCCGCTAAATAAGGGTTAACATAGCGTAGGCCACGATATGGTTGGTTAGGTTTGCTTCTTTATAAGAGTCAACCGTTATATGATAGCGAAAAGACTAGGGAACGAGTTGATTAGTGTCTGGAGTCATGGTAAATCACTATTTACCAACCAATATATTTGAAATTCACAATTTAAATTAAATGTGTTACGGCAAAGATTTTTTTAAACCATGCCAGTGGAATATTGGAAGAATACTGATTGACTTAAGCACAAAAAACACTAATTTGTCCTTCACAAAACCAACAGCTGACCTGTGGTATTTGGAAAGCTAATTACTAGTTCGGCTTTAACATATTGTTACAAGGGGAGGCTGGGGGAAAACAGATGCTCAAATAGCCTAGCCCACCGCACTGGCAAAAGGACACCAATGCTGTAGACCTGCACCCAACACTGCCCACTGCACTAAACCAACCCTGCAACAGACACGCTCTTAATATCTGACTCAACACTAAGACACGCAGGTTCTCTAGTCAATAGTGCGTGTAGTATGTCAGAGAACTTCTAAGGGTATTATGAACTGCACATAAATGATACACCAGAACACTGCTAGGAATTAGGAATAATATACAGCAGAAACATGGGGTAAGTCTGAAGCCCTATCCTAAGACATGAAACACAAGAGTTGGCATTCCAGTAGGTTGTGATATGTTACCCTTGAGCATACCTCCAAACCACTGTGAAAGTCAACTTCAATAATAAAGGATAAATTCATGTAATAATAATATGCAATGTAGTTAAACAATGGGAAAGAAATGCAAGGAAAACAGTGTCGAAGCTTATAGACTAAGATTGCCAAAGAAGAAAGGAATGCAGTGATTAATATTAAACTAAAGATGTTGAAACAAAAACAATATGCTCAATATGACTCCAGCCCCTGCTATACTTCAATCAAACAACGAAACAAAAGAAATATGCGGTATCCAAAGGGAAAATAAAGAAGCAAGCCAACAACGTCAGACAATGATGTTGTCACAGCGAGAGGCGAGACTGGAGAGCCCTGCAGCGGCTAGAGTCGAGCTAGGGACCTCGCGGGGTGAGGAAGGGCTCCAGGCGTTGCAAGAATACTTAATTATCTCAGGCAGCCTGTGCTCTCATTAACAACAAAAGTAATCAAATAAATACGAGTTATCATTGTGTGAACTTATGATAAACTGCATTAATCACACAAGACTAAATAAACTAACTAATTCATAAGGCTGACCTGACGGCAACACAAGACTACAGGCACCATCCTGCCAGCCACGAGGGAAGATAGGCAGAGGGACAGCAAGCTACGAGCCTTGCCCAAGGCCCCTCCAAAATAGGCTTCGCAAATTATAACTCACTCACAAATGATATATGCTACAAATTCATTTGGGAGTGACAATATTAAGGTGAGATGACGTAGGATAAAATTATCCCCGACGTACTTGCCAACCATCTACCACCCATGACTATCATACCAGATCAAACCATCCACGTTGCTAGCATAAGAACCTGCACTGGCAACCAGAGGGACCGAGTAAGCAACAACAACAACTACAACAAAAGACCAAAGAGAGAAAACGCGGCTCGGAGGGAAAACTACGATGTGCACCCGTAGAGTGTCAAAATCACAGTGAAGAATATGCTAAGATACAAAGTGAATATTTAGAACCAGTGCTAACCCATCACAATAGTGCAAATAATGAATAAATGAACAGGCAAGAAATAACAGAACAGCCTCACATGTCATACATAAATATCCCTCAGATCTAGTACAAGCCAAATACCAAAGTTAAATCAATGCATGCATCATCCTCACATGATTCCCAAGTGCAAATAAACCCTAGTGCGACCGGCTCCCTGAAAAAACACAAAGCCAGAGTGTTACCCATGCCCCTCTTGCCCCGAAGCAATCAGCCTACTACCTTAACACCATTTTTGAGTTCTGAATTCGAAGCTTCCTGGATAAAAGGGAGAAAGGAAGGCATAAACTTTGACGAAGAATTCAGTTCTTTATTTTCTGGTGATCCATACCAAAGGGGGCCAGAAAATAGTTCAATCGGGATCTTCTCTAAATGTGAGATTCCGATCGAATCGCAAGATCGTATTAACAGACTGGGACGAGATAGAGTCATTGGCTTCTATATCTTTCGATAAGTTCATAATAGATGACCCAAGTACTGGCGGTGCAAGTTTAGTTAACACTACTCAGCCTAGGCTTGCATCACCGTACTTCTTCGAGGTTCAGGACAGTAATTATATTGACTGTCCACCTATGCCCGCAAATACCTTAAGTTTACTGAGTGTAGGGGATCCTTTATTGTCATCCTCCAGGTTCAGCGTGAATAGTGATCAAATGTGTCGTGCCAAGACAAGAGAGAGAGAGGAGAGGTAGAGCAGAACGTAAACTGGAGTTGTTTGGGCCCGAACTTAGCTGGTAAGTGTGAAATCCCAAGTCCCTGTAGTCAAGAACCAAGACAATCGTGCCTCTATCAGTGTGCTCCAAACTCGCTCTCCCTGTTTTCTACTCTCTACGCAATCCTTTAACTAAGTGTTTTTCTTGTTCGTAATGGTAACGATGATTACAGCGAGGTTTTAGACTGAGGTATGTCAAGGTTCACAGTGTTAATGTAAACTAAGAAGATTTTTCTTTCTTCCCTTACTTGTTTATTATTCGTTGCTCTGTTTCGGGAGAACAATACACACCTCTATCGTGCGGAAATATTTATATACTTCCTCGAATTCAGGCTCTTGTATTCTTTGACGAGGAAATATATATATGTTTATCCGGTTATAAAGACCTACACCTACATGTAATACTTGAACACTTATTCAGACCTGAGTTTATGCGCTACTTATCATCCAGGTACAGATGCAATAGTGAAAGTTCAGTCGCTGAGTAATTGCTTCCTCAGTCACTTATAGTTGACTATTATTATAATCATACTTTTATGAAGTTATCTTTCATATTTAATACTCTTTGAGTTATTACAGTTTAATTACTTATTCAAGTTACTTTAACTTATTGTTCGTTTTGAAAACAAATATTGTCCTATTGTCCATACTTATCGGTGCTACGCTTACAACATCAACATCACAGTAACTATCATTTACTTACATTCAAGCTATATTTGAGAGCTTTGTATATTTATTTCAGTACTTTATTTATTGTGATTTGAGACTTATCCTCTGTGTTATTATTCATATGTTCATTTGTAACATTATTCTCTATATACGAATGTTATGTTTAATTTTCCAGAGACATATTGAGATTGTACCCTAGTTGTTAAGGAATAAAACCTGTATATCTTTTACTTGTGTGTTTTGTGTCCATTGCTTATTACTAGAGTGTTGTTTAATAGAGCCAGGGCTGATCCCTACCCAGTGGGGGAGGAAGAAAGTGGTACGTGAACAATAAGTTCGTGCTAGTTTTTGGGAAATAGGTACGTGGAAATAGGTTGGAAAACCTGCGAACTTGTTTCCCACGAACTACTTTTCCGATTTTGAAAAGGGACTTGGAAATAGGATCGTATGTAATATTATAACATTTAGTTGGAAGTACGTACTTGGTAATAAGTACGTGTTGATAGTGCAGGGTTTGAAACAGGTACGTTTTCGAATTTCTTTCCAAGTAAACGTCAGTAAGTTCGAAAAGGCCAAAAACTAGATTGTTGGAATTAAGTTCGAAATGTTGTAGTTTGAATTAGGTTTAAAAGTACTAATTGGAATAATATTCGAAACTATCCACTCGTTATTAAATTCGAAATTCGAAAATAAGTTCGAAAATCCTTCGAACTTGTTTCCCACGAACCAATTTTCCGATTTTGAACAGGGACTTGGAAATAGGATCGTATGTAATATCAAATTTAGTGTGAAATACGTACGTGGTAACAAGTAGCCTACGTGTTGATAGTGCATTTTACCGAGTGGATATTTTCGAACATAATTCTAGTTAGCACTTTTCGAACCTAGTTCAAACTAGAACATTTCGAACATAATTCCAACAACCTATTTTTGGCCTTTTTGAACTTACTGACGTTTACTTGGAAAGAAATTCGAACACGTACCTGTTTCAAACCCTGCACTATCAACACGTACGTATGTCCAACTAAATTATATCTTTCGGTCTACTTTTCCCTCTGTCCTTCCACCTCGCTCTCGTACACCTTCTTAGTCATTCTCTCGCTTCCCATACGTTCCATATGGCCACCGAACCATCTCAAGGTGTTCCTTTTCACACTTTCCAGCACATCTACCTCCACACCACACCTCCTTCTTACTTCCTCATTCGTCTGTCTATCCCTCCATGTAACTCTGCACGCACTTCTCAAGTAACTCATTTCCACCCCTCTCACCCTTGGTCTGAGTCTCTTCTCAAACGTCCATGCTTCGCTTCCGTAAGTCAGTGTCGGGTTTACCACACTGTCATGCAAGGATTTCTTCACTTCCATACTGACCACCCTATTTCTTGCTATTGCTTTTAGCGTTCCTACAACCCTCTTCCCCTGTTGCACCCTCTCCCGCACTTCTTCATCCATAGTCCCATCTTTACTCAACACACTGCCCAGATACTTAAATGAGCTGACAATCTCCATAGCTTGACCATTCAACTTCACCTCACACTCTGTAGCTTCACCCCTTTCGAAGACCATAACCTTGCTCTTCCCCGCATTTACCTTCAGATTCCATTTTTCGCACACTGTTCCAAACACATTTGCCAGACCCTGCAACTCCCATTCTTTATCGTTTATCAGAACTGTATCATCAGCAAACAGCAGTACAGGCAGCTTCCACTCATTTCCCTCCCTTATCAGCGATACACCAAAATCCACTGCTCTTCCTTGTATTTCTTTCATAAGTCCATCCATATATACAGTAAACAACCATGGGGACATCACACACCCCTGTTTCAACCCAACATTCAGGTCAAAGAACTCGCTCTACTCATTCTCCACACGTACTGCCGCCTTTGCACCCTCATACATGCTCTTCACTGCTTTCAGCAAGTTACCATCTACTCCGTATATTCTAAGTACTTTCCACATACCTTCTCTATCCACTCTGTCATAAGCCTTCTCCATGTCTATAAAGGCAACATACACCTTTTGTTGCTTCTCCAGATATTTCTCCACAACACAATTCAGGGTAAAAATCTGATCTACACATCCTCTTCCCTTCCTATAACCTCCCTGCTCGTCACCTATCCATTTCTCCGTTCTCACTCTCACTCTCTCAATCACTACCCTACTGTACACCTTCCCTACTACGCTTAGAAGACATGGTGGAATAAGAGTGTTAAAACGAGACGGGGTGGCTATGTTATTGTTTTGATCGTGAAACATGGCGGCGGAAAATTGGCCTAGTCTAGGAGAATTTCAAGGGTTTATGAGTAAAGAGAAGAAGTTAGAAAACGTTATTAGTATTGTGAAGGATTTGGAAAAATTAAAGAGTGATATGGAGAAATGGAAGGGGGATATTGGTGAGAAAATTGAGGTATTGTGTGAAATATGTGATGCGTCAGGTGGTGAAGGGAAAAGTGATGTAGGGAGGCCTAAGCCTATTTCGGAAGTTAATAATAGCCTAGAGATGGTATTAAAAAAGGTATAAGAAATGGGAGAAGAGCATATGGCGTTGAAGGAGCAGCTGAAGGAGTACGAAGGACAAGTCAAGGAGGTGAAGGAGACAACAGCATGGAAGGTAGTAGGTAAACAGAAAGTGAAGGCCTTGGAGGATATTGTGCAAGAACACAAGGAAGACATGAATAAAACCAAAACAAGTTTCGAGAGTGCAGTCGTGGGTGTCATAAAGAAAAAGAAGTGTCGTGAGGGAGGCCATGGACAGGGATAGGGGTGTAATTGTGCATGGAGATATAGAGACACATGTATGACTGATAATAGAGAGAGGAAAGTGAGGGATATGGAGAAAGTGAAGGAGTTCATGAAAGGTATGAGGATGGATATGGATGGGAAGAGCAGGCAGGAGGATAGGTAGATTTAGAAAAGGGGAGATGAGACCTATAAGAGTACAGTTCAGAACCAGGGCAGTGGCAGAGGCAGTGACAAATTTTAGTTGGAGGGTAAACACGAATGAAAAATTGAAACACATAAGAATAAGGAAGGATCTGAGCATAGAACAAAGACAAAAAATAAAGGCATTGCAGGAAAAGGCTGATGAAGAGAATAGTAAGTTGGATTAGGAGAACAAGAAGAAGTTTTTCTGGAGAGTGAGGGACGGGAAATTGAGGAAGTGGTTTATACGAATAGAAGGAGATCAGGGAAGGAATAGCAGGTGATGGGCGGTATGGTAGAGAGGGAGAACAGGTTGGGGATGTATTTCGAAGAGACAGGAGACGAATCTGTAGACCCAGTAGAGCAAGGGAAGGAGCAGGGTGCAGACAAGAGGAGCGGTATGGTGTAGTTGCTGAAAGAATGGTAGAAAGACTAAAGATTATGTTTAGTAATGTTGATGTGTTTACCCAGGACAAGAAACGAGAACTGATATGTAGGTTGCAAGATGAAGAAGATAAACTCGATGTCATAGCCCTACAGGAAATAAGACCAAAAATGCTAGAATTGAAAGGGAACTGGTGGAGTATATCTTGGAAGGTTATGAGTTGTATGAACATAATGCTATTAGGACAGAGGTTGGAAGACGACTGTTTATTTATGTAAGGAAAGAGCTTAAGGTTAATGAGGTGGATTTGATAAAGCAGTATTGTGAGTATTTGTGTATTAAGGTCAAATGTGCAATAGGGTCAATTTTATTTGCCTCAATATACATAAGCCCAAATAATAGTAGGGAAGAAGATAATAACCTACTGAAAGTAATGGAGGAAATATATAATAGAGAGACCAAATATAAGGTTTTGCTGGGAGATTTCAATTTGCCAAGGATCAACTGGGCAAATTATACTACTACAGCGGGACAGTGTAGCCTGTAATATTAGTACATAGAGAAAGTGAGAGATTGTTTCTTAACACAACACATTACAGAGATAACGAGATATAGAGATGGGACACAGGGGAGTGTAATTGATTTGATATTTAGTAATGAGGAGGATATAGTGGATGATGTCAATGTGAATAGCCCAATAGGTCGCAGTGACCATGCTTATATAAGTTTTAGTTGCAGAGAGGATAAAAGAAGCAAACAAATATACATGTATGATAGAGCAGATTATGAGTTGCTGAGACGGTGTTTGGACATTGAATGGAAGGAGTACTTGAACGGTGAAGATGCTGAGGGAATGTGGAGGAAGATTAGAGTCAAACTGGAGAATGCGATATCCGAAGGTGTACCAGTAAGAGAATATAGAGATAAAACAAAATTGAGGAAAAGAACGAACCCAGAATTACCAATGAACAGAACACTTTGGACAATGATAAGAAGAAAGAAACGTTTGTGGGCAAGAATAAAATTATTTAAAAAAAATCAATGGATCTAATATAGAAATTCAAGAAGTGGATTTGGAACGCAGACAAATAAACAATATAATAAGGTGGGAGACAAGGAGGAGGGGTGAAGGAGAGGGAAAGAGAGATTGCAAGAAACGTGAAAGAGAATCCAAAAATATTCTGTAAGTATATTCAAGAAGAGTGGATATCCCAGAACTGTTGGGAGACTCGGATGACAGGACTAGAGCAGAAACTGACAAAGAGAAGGCAGAGGTGCTAGGGAGATACTTTGGGGAGGTATTTACAGTGGAACCGGATGAAGAGGTGCCCAGTACTCCCATCAAACAGGTACCAGCACTGTAACTGATAGAGTTCTGCCAGGCTAAAGTAAGGAGTGCTATAAAAAAGATGAACAGAAGTAAGTCCCTGGGACCGGATGGGATACATCCAAGAATTATCAAAGAAGGAGGTGAGATGTTAGTTGAACCTTTACAAATGTTATTTGAGGCATCATTTAATACAGGACAAATCCCGATGGACTGGAAAGTGGCATATATAACCGCTATATATAAGAAGGGAAAGATAAATTACCCAGGAAATTATAGGCCAGTCAGTTTGACAAGTGCAGTGTGCAAATAAATGGAAACTGTAAGCAGAGAAGGAATAATGGAACATATGAAGTCAAACCAACTTTTCAGTGGGAGACAGTTCGGATTCTTGCCGGGGAGGTCGACAGTGCTTCAGCTCATTAGAGTGGTCGATGAGTGGATGCGAATACTGGAGGATGGGGAGTTATAGACATGGTATATTGCGATTTTATGAAGGCCTTCGACAAGGTCCCACACAAAAGGCTATTAGAGAAGGTGAGAAGTTATAATATAAGAGAGAAATGTGTGAATTGGATAGAGGCCTTCCTGAAAGATAGAAGACAGAGGGTACTGGTGAATGGAATAAGATTGGGGTGGAAGGAAGTTACAAGTGGGGTACCTAAGGGATCTGTGTTGGGACCACTACTGTTTGTCATGTTCATTAACGACTTACCTGAAGTTTGGAAGTGAGATACATTTGTATGCACATGACACCAAGCTATATAGAAAAGTGAGGAGTAAGGAAGACGTGGGTTTGCTTCAAGGAAATGTGGAGTGCATGAAGGGATGGTCTGAACATTGGTTAATGCCTTTTCATCCAAAAAAAATGCAAGTACATGCGGATTGGGACAAACCAGACAGACACAGTAGGATACAGTATGTACGAAACAATGGAGGAAGTGAGTAGAGAAAAGGATATAGGAGTGGTGATAGACAATAAGTTAAATTTCTCAGAACATTTAGCGGAGAAGATAAATAAAGCCAATACAATAGTTGGGCTGATAAGGAGAACATTTGTGTCACTGGAAAAATAAATCTTTAGGAATCTCTATACAGCGCTGGTTAGGCCGCACCTGGAATATGCAAACTAGGTGTGGGCTCCATATAAGGTGAAAGATATAGAAGCGGTGGAGAAAGTGCAGAGGAGAGCTAGCAGGCTGGTACCAACTTTGAAGAACCTGGGCCATGAGCAGAGGTTGAGGACACTGGGACTGCCGACACTAGCATATAGGAGGAAGAGAGGGGATATGATCGAGACATTTAAGATAATGTCAGGAACGTATGATGAGGATGTGTGTGAAGGTACCTTCTTGATGCGGGAGGGAACAAGAACGAGAGGACACTCTAAGAACATTTACAAGGAAAGAACTAGGCTTGAAAAAACAAAGATTTTTGTTTGTGATTGAGTGGTAAACGGGCGGAATCCACTGCCCCAGTATGTGGTCGATTCCGAATCAGTAAAGAAGTTTGAAAGTAATCTTGATAAAGCATGGGCTAGACAAGAGTTGAAGTTTGATTACAAAGCAAAAATACAGAATAGTACAAATGTTGCGTCTGCTGCCACCGCCGCCAACACTGTGAACAGCAGTGCAAGTACTGGTACTGAGCTGGATACACAGGCCTAGTTTGCCTTTTTTCCAGAGGATCTGGAATTACTGCAAGAGTAGCTAGTACCAGTCTGTAGAGCATTGGTCTAGTAAAGTCCCTTGCCAGTATCAATGATGATGATAGTTTGGTAGAGCCTCTTAAGAGTTTCTTAGGTGATTAAAAATGTGTACTCTTTTCTTGGCAACTGTGGCTAATACTCAGAAGGCATAATTGACGAACATGAACATGAGAAAAGTAACACCAGGCCTTCACCACCACCAAGCAATTTCCCTGCACTTCCCACCACACCTCCGAGACAAAAGGAAACAACCACCACCCCACCAAGATGTGCCCAAGTAGCTGCTATTGATATTGCACGTCCTCCAACATCCGGGAAGAACCTGACCCTCACCATCAACAATCCTGATGCACACCGGAGAAGGAAAGATGCAAAGGAAAGGCAACCAATGAAAAGGCTCCATAGACACCATACCTCCAAGCGCTATTCTTCATCTAAGCCGCATCACTGCCGTGACCGTGAGGCCAGGAGGGACTACTCCAAATACCCCAAGAGTTCACCCCCCCCCCCCCCCCCCGCACCTGTGCCCTTATTAACCCGAGATGGACCGGCAGGAACAACCCAACAAAAGGTATGACCACCGCATGCAAAATTAAGATAATTTCAGTTGGACAGCTCTTAGTTACCTATCACTGGAAGGTATCTAATAGCTGCAAGATTTTGGCCCCTTTTAATAATGGAGTAAAACCCTGATCATACTGGTGATAAAGCATTACTCCCAATCTTATTTAACATCGTGGCTCATCAAAGGAATTTGTTATTATACTCTACTGGAGTCTACCTAATATCCGATATTACGATATCGGTAAAGGCCAAACTTTCCTCATCAACCCAGTCACTGATAGACTCTTATAACAGTCTGTTACGACCGGGGATACGAATAAAACAAGGGCACTTAATGATTGGACTAGTAATAGGGCACTATGCAACAACGGTACGCTAGATCCAAAGCCTCGAACTTATATGCCGGCGAACAAAAACACCTATACCCTCCAGAGTTAATCTGCGATAACGGGGTATCCTTAACTGGGCATAAATGTACTCTACTTCAGGCTAACCCACACTGGTATAGCCTGATAACAAACAAGATGCAAGTTACGTTAAAATGCATAAGAGGGAAGCAATGGAAAGATCAATTAAATCACTGCAAGATTTAATACAATAAAAAGATGATTCAATACAGTTACTCTAAACAACAATAAACTCTTCACTCCTATCTGAAAGAAAGTGAAGTATAGTCCTACAGCATAGACCTGGAAACTTCTGAAGAAAGTCTGATGCTCATAAGATGCTCGTATCTTAACTATATAAAGGCAGGAGACAGGACACCACACGTGTAGACTGAATACACTAAAAGATAGGACATATAATGTTAACTGACACGAGAATACTATAAATGCGCAACGGTAGTAATGCTCGACACTAAAAAGAAGTACTTCATCATCAACGAAACAGTCTGCTATGGTTGTGCGGCTCAACAACAACCTAGACTAATCAATGCTGTGAATAATAATGCGTACACATCAAAGAGCTTATATTAAATACTAACAAGTGTCTACTCAATTAATAATGTCTAGCTGGGATACTCTAGGTAAGGAACTGGGGTTAAGCAAGACAGGCTCGCAGCCTAGCGATGTCCTTAAGACTGCATTCTTTAAGTTACGTTAATTGACAGGGGTGCTCTCTTGATAGATCCAGATCACAAGTATCTGGTTCTATCCTGGCGACCCTCAAAAGACAAGCAAAGAGGCAGCAAAGTGTGGAACTGGAACAGGCCAAATACCTCAGTCAACACAATGCTGCACTCGCAAAAAGACGCAGCCGAAAAGACAACCTACGCTACCACAGGACCGGTCGAAGTCGTGTAGGTATAAACAAACCATACACACACCGGAGACAACGACTACAGTAACCTTATCCCAGTCTAGCATTAAATAAAAGAGCAGAACACTAAATCAATAATGGAGACACACCGAGTTCTTAACCTCTACTAACTAAGAACCCTCAAACCTATTCTAAGTACATGTAAATATCTCAGAGGACGGTGCATGCAATACAATGGGCTGGCTATGGAAACCGTATGCAGAACCCAAGGGGATAAGTAATTGAATAAAGGTGAGGAGCAATGGAAAAGAAGAAGGTCAGAGAGAGAGACAGTGGTAAAGGGGGTGATCGGGAGAGAGTATGCAAAGGGATGTTAAAAGCATGCACGCCAAGCCTGTCCTGAGGAAGGCAGCTCCCGGGAACCCTCATGGAGGAGGCTAGTTACACAGGAGCCCACAAGGGCGCGATGGTCGGCCAATCACGGGCCGAGACGTCACAAGGCAGCGCCAGGAGCCACCAGCCAATCAAAGGCGAGGGAAAGCCCGCGCGAGCGGGAAAGCTCCTCCGAGCGAGGTAGCACATACATACACACGCACATATTACCACCACGCTCTCGTCTCTCTCTCTCTCTCCTTAACTCTACACAATGCATCTTATATTCTACTAATGATATAAAATACTTCCCGTTGTCACAGACGAAAATAAAGACCACCACTGGACTGTCTGTGACAATGCGAGTACTATGAAAGAAAGAACAACATTCTCTGATAACTGTAGCCCATTTCGATTTCCCTGGCGGACACTAGTGGCTAACGAGAGGCGATTCTGCCAACGCTGGTCGGCGTCATACCCCACCCAAGATATGGAACGCTCAACATTAGGCGAGCACCATATCTGACAAGGCAGAATGCCGACAAGACTCGCCACAACTAGCCACTCCACCAGAAATGAAATGCAAAGCTCAATCTTAAATAAAACAACATTTTAGCATAAAGAAAGTCTTATAACCCCTCCCAAACATAATAGTATAATTTTAGCCTGCTATGCTCCCAGAGCGAGCTTCACAGAGCCCAGCCTACTAAGTGAAAGACAGGTTCAACTTAGGACTTTAGCTATAACATTGGCAACTTACAATTAACTATCAAAAGAAAGAGTTTTTATGTTATTTTTTTATTTAATTTTAATGTTGTTTTTGACGGCTGCTCTATAGGGGCAAGCCTGGTTTTTCTCCACTCTCAACAAACACTGACTGAACGGCGAGGGTTCTCCTGCAAACATACCCTCCCGTGACAAACAATCAGCCAAAACATTATCAGTGCCCTTAACATGCCACACATCCAACTTGTGTTCCAGCAGCAAAACAACACCTGACACTGATAAACTGCCCAGTTCATCACAAAACTGGCACTTCTCTTCGCTCTCTCTGGCAACGGGGCCTGCCAATAACCTTTCACTAGTTCTACCTTCGTGATGAGCGAGGCAGCCCCGATGCGGTCTATGGTGTCGTCAACTCTAGGTAATGGATAGGCGTCTGTCAGGGATAATGCTTCCACACTCTTGCAATCACCATACACACGGATCTTGCCACTCAACTCAGGTTGCAAACTCACTGGCAATGACCACTCACGATATCCTTTATCCCTCAGACCCTTTTTCCACATGTCGTCTAGCTCTGTTTTCACGACAGGCTGTTGAGCAGGATTTATACGGTAGGGAACTAACTTGAGCCTTGCACTGTCTCCAGCCTCCATGTCGGATTCTACCCCGTACAGCAGGCCTGAAGAAGCAACAAACATGCGGATGTACTGCCACAGCCTAGTAAACAACTCCTCTTGTCGCTTAGGAACAAGAGGTTGCAACTTATCTCGTAGAACAACATGCCTAGTACCCTCCCACAACCCCGCCGAGACCGCAGCTTCTAAACTATAGTCTCCCTCCTTCTCCACCTTCGTCCCTAGAACAGCCAGGTCATGAGAGAGACAATCAGTACCACCTGTGCAGTCACTCCCATAGTTCATAATTGCTAAGGCTTCCCCGCCGATACCGTACATGCGCACCCCCGCATTCCTTGCGACTACATCTGCCTGCGCAGCATCACCGCCTTTAGCGACATGGCCAGATACAGTCGGTCTATGGTAGGGCTGTTGCATTCGACTAGAGCAGCAATGGGAGGCTATGCGACGACCGGGCACATCCACTCCACAGCCAACCTCACCAATCTGCTCAATGTCCTCCTTCTGACCACCACCCTTGGCAGCCATGGGTCGACCCTGACCTGACAACCATGCTAAAGCCTCGTCGCCCACCTTGAACCACCGAAACAACGAGGCTGACGGTCTGCTCACACTCAAGTGACCTGTCAGCGGAACATCGTGCACCGCAAGAGTTGTGAGGCCTGGGTGCTCGGCATGACCAGTGGGGTATGAACCGAGCTGGTGCTGGAGCACTGCACACTGCTGCTCAGGCAGGTGCTCTAGCGCTTCCACAGCCACCAGACTCGTGTCCCCCGCCCACTGCTCCGCCGAGACATGACAATCCCAACTCTCCTCCACCTGTGCCCCACTGCCCCCCTCTCCTTCTCCACCTTGGCCGCTGCAGACCAACGCAGGGACAGTAGGCTGCTCAGGTGGTTGCCTCACAAACTCCTTTAACAGGTTCACATGACAAGTTTCCCCGTCTTCGTGTTCAATAGCCCCGTTCCCACAACTCTCCTCCACCTGGGAACTACTCTGTCGCGGAGTGCCGTCACGCCCAACCATGTCACTAGGGGTGACAGGTTCTGGGGCCACTCTGGAGCTCACCTCTGGGTCAAGTACTAAGTCGCTAAGAAGAACCGCTGGAGCAAAACTCACAAAACTCCCAACTTTAGCTTTCTCCTTCCGACCGTTCCTTCGCTGGTCTAGAGACTGAGGAATAGGCTGTGACACTTTAGATGCACGAGATCGGGTGACAACACACGCCCTCTGCTGTGATTGACACCTCTCGACCAACTCCTGCCCCTCCCTACTCATGTCGGCCGCCCTCTTGGCACCGACTAAGGGTGGAACCTCAGAAGCAGGTACCGCAAAGTCGTTGCCGAGAAGAATGTCGACGCCCTCTACTGGCAGTTTCTCCAAGATTCCGACATCCAACTCTCGTGTCACACCTTCAACCTCCAGCTCTACTCGAACCAACGGGTATGACCTTGTAGCATTAATACCCTGCACCACAACCACCTGTGCCGCGTTTATAGGTTGGCCTGTAAAGTTTTTCATCAGAGTCTGGGATGCACCTGTATCACGCAACAATTCCAACCCATGCTTGCAACCAGCCCAACTCACGCAGCCACGCCCTCTATGGTCGCAAAAAGCATCGCGGACAGGTATCGAGCCTTCCGGACACTTCTTCACTGGCTGTGCCCCCGCATCTGACATATCACCCCGGATAAATGCAGAAGACCTCAGAGACACCCCAATGTTACTAGCCAAAGACAAGACTGCTGTAGGTTGGTTACTAGGGCAGGAACGTGCGAAATGCCCCTTGTTATGACACTTAAAACACTCTACTTCACCCTTGGACTTCCCCTGAGGTGGGGAAGGGCCCTGACCTTTCTTAAACGGGACGGTTTTAGGTTTGTGATCAAAATTGGTATCATTGCTCTTACTCTCGTTATTAAATTGTGCATCACTGACTCGGGGGGGTGGAGTGTTGCGCCCCTTGTTAACTGCATCGGTCCGTTGTGCAGACCCGCACCCACGAATCAGTAACATTCTCAGGTCAGCCAACTCAGCTGCCTTTTGTAGAGTTTTAGGCTGTTTCTCTTTGAGGTTCAAAGTCAGGTCGCCGCCTGTGCACTTGAAAAATTGCTCTAGAAGGACTAATTGCTCAAGCTCCTCGAACGTCGTCACCTTCTCTGACCTCAGCCAATTTCTCAATGCATCAGACAGTTCCCGGGCATGTTCTAGAAAAGTGCACTCACGACCCTTCGTAACACCCCGGAACTTCAACCTATATGTCTCTGGTTGTAACTCGTACGCCCGCAGAACAGCTTCCTTCAGTACCTCATAATCAATGCAAGACTCCAAGGGCAACGCATTATATGCCTTGAGTCCTTTGCCAACCAACCTAGAGGAAACAAGGGATGCCCACTTAACCTCGGGCCATTGGTGCTCCCGGCACTTCTTCTCAAAACGCAGGAAAAACTCGGTGACACCCGACTCGTCAAATACAGGGACTAACTTAAGAAGGTGTGATAAAGACTGATCAAGACCTCGATTCCCAGAACCGAGACTTCTCAAGATCTCTGTCTGCACAGTACTTCGTAGCCTCAACCTGAAGCTCAGCCTCACGTATGGCCTTTTTCTCCTCGGCCTCAGCCTCTCGCTGCCGTTGCTCGAGCTCAGCCTCATGCCTTCGTTGCTCAGCCTGCTGGTTAAGTTTAGCCATCTCGAGCTGGAAGATCATCTCTGGAGTTAAACCTTGAGGAGGAGGAGATGCAACAATTGGAGACCCACCCAGTGATCCACCCCGGGGAACCCACGCTGCCAGTGACTATCGGCCTGCGGGAACGTACCCGGCTCCGGAGCCCGAGGGGGCACCATGGTAGGAGTCGAGTGGAATGGGGGCTGGGCCGAAGGTGCCCCAGCTCCCGCTCCCCCCGAAGCCCCACGCACCCCACCGAGCACACAGGCCACCAGGTCACTTCTCGTCATGCTGCTAGTGCCAACATGCCCCATGACCGTGGCCAAACACTGGAGACCATACCGATCAATCCCCGACACCCGGTCAACAGTAATAGGCATCTCCAGAAACTTCCTTGCATCCTCCTCACTAGTTACTACTCTAATGCCTTCTAACAAACCCTGCTTCTGCACCTCAGAGCCTGCTTCCCATACTGTGTCCTCACTGTGCATTGATCCGTCATTCGACATAGTGACCACCGAAAATTCTCAACGTTTATACAAAAAAAAAAAGTACCTAAACTCTCATGTAGCACTATTCACTCAAACAAATGCTTGAAGACAACTCAAGTGCTATACTATGTTGCCACAAAAAAATTCCACATGTCCAAAATATTCCTCAAAAAACAAATGTCCAACAATCCTGCAATTATTCTTAGTTCATTTGGTATGACAACTAAGATAAGATACTAGGCAAGGTCGCCATTTGTTACGACCGGGGCTACGAATAAAACAAGGGCACTTAATGATTGGACTAGTAATAGGGCACTATGCACCAACGGTACGCTAGATCCAAACCCTCGAACTTATATGCCGGCGAACAAAAACACCTATACCCTTCAGAGTTAATCTGCGATAACGGGGTATCCTTAACTGGGCATAAATGTACTCTACTTCAGGCTAACCCACACTGGTATAGCCTGATAACAAACAAGATGCAAGTTACGTTAAAATGCATAAAAGGGAAGCTATGGAAAGATCAATTAAATCACTGCAAGATTTAATACAATAAAAAGATGATTCAATACAGTTACTCTAAACAACAATACACTCTTCACTCCTATCTGAAAGAAAGTGAAGTATAGTCCTACAGCATAGACCTGGAAACTTCTGAAGAAAGTCTGATGCTCATAAGATGCTCGTATCTTAACTATATAAAGGCAGGAGGCAGGACACCACACGTGTAGACTGAATACACTAAAAGATAGGACATATAATGTTAACTGACACGAGAATACTATAAATGCGCAACGGTAGTAATGCTCGACACTAAAAAGAAGTACTTCCTCATCAACGAAACAGTCTGCTATGGTTGTGTGGCTCAACAACAACCTAGACTAATAAATGCTGTGAATAATAATGCGTACACATCAAAGAGCTTATATTAAATACTAACAGGTGTCTACTCAATTAATAATGTCTAGCTGGGATACTCTAGGTAAGGAACTGGGGTTGAGCAAGACAGGCTCGCAGCCTAGCGATGTCCTTAAGACTGCATCCTTTAAGTTACGTTAATTGACTGGGGTGCTCTCTTGATAGATCCAGATCACAAGTATCTGGTTCTATCCTGGCAACCCTCAAAAGACAAGCAAAGAGGCAGCAAAGTGTGGAACTGGAACTGGCCAAAGCCCTCAGTCAACACAATGCTGCACTCGCAAAAAGACGCAGCCGAAAAGACAACCTAGGCTACCACAGGACCGGTCGAAGTCGTGTAGGTATAAACAAACCATACACACATCGGAGACAATGACTACAGTAACCTTATCCCAGTCTAGCATTAAATAAAAGAGCAGAACACTAAATCAATAATGGAGACACACCGAGTTCTTAACCTCTACTAACTAAGAACCCTCAAACCAATTCTAAGTACATGTAAATATCTCAGAGGACGGCGCATGCAATACAATGGGCCGGCTATGGAAACCGTATGCAGAACCCAAGGGGATAAGTAATTGAATAAAGGTGAGGAGCAATGGAAAAGAAGAAGGTCAGAGAGAGAGACAGTGGTAAAGGGGGTGATCAGGAGAGAGTATGCAAAGGGATGTTAGAAGCATGCACGCCAAGCCTGTCCTGAGGAAGGCAGCTCCCGGGAACCCTCATGGAGGAGGCTAGTTACACAGGAGCACACAAGGGCGCGATGGTCGGCCAATCACGGACCGAGATGTCACAAGGCAGCGCCAGGAGCCACCAGCCAATCAAAGGCGAGGGAAAGCCCGCGCGAGCGGGAAAACTCCTCCGAGCGAGGTAGCACATACATACACACGCACATATTACCACCACGCTCTCGTCTATCTCTCTCTCTCCTTAACTCTACACAATGCATCTTATATTCTACTAATGATATAAAATACTTCCCGTTGTCACAGACGAAAATAAATACCACCACTGGACTGTCTGTGACAATGCGAGTACTATGAAAGAAAGAACAACATTCTCTGATAACTGTAGCCCATTTCGATGTCCCTGGCGGACACTAGTGGCTAACGAGAGGCGATTCTGGCAACGCTGGTAGGCGTCACACAGTCAGAACAGTTAAGAGATGTTGCGTCACAAACAACCCTTTTACGTTAGTTCAATGATGTGTTGCAGATGCACTGTCATATTGCACACAACATTAAAGGCCCAACACCCAAGAGTACTGGAAGATCTGCATCAAAACTCTTATAACTGTCAGAGCAGTTAGCGAGTCATATCCTACGTTAGCTCGATAATACTATACATATGCATTTGTATATTGTATGTATTATTCAAGACCCAACACCCAAGAGTTCAAGTCTCCATCTACTATAATTCAGCCATGTCAGGATAACCACCACGGCCCAGATTCTCACCAGAAGACTATAGAGTGCTCATATATATAATATATAGTGACATCCCTTTATAAGTACTAGTGATACACCTTATTGATAAAAGGAAGTACTAAATTAAATTTGTATATCTCCTTTATATGCTACTGAAAACGCATAAGAAGTACAAGTGATAATCAATTATTAATAGAAGTACTTAGTGTTGACGCAGGAGATATATACTGTATATAATTTATATAAAATAGAGAAAGAGTAAAAGTACTAGTGACGCGCATTATATAAAAGGAGGTACTTGAGTAAATTCATAATATTATTTTTATGTAATTTGAAACGTAATTGAAGTACTAGTGATGCCCACTTAACCCTCTCACCACGGAAGGGCTCTTGAACGCCCATAAAAAAGCATATAACAGGTACCCGGATGGTCTCTTGAACGCCCAGTGGTTGAAAGCCTGTGAGCTTCGTGTGCGAGGCGTCGGTCCGACGCATGTAAACAACAGCCGGCTGGACCGTCGCCCCGCATCTCACACAAGAAGGAGAGCGTCGCTTGTTCGTGTGTGCCTGTATGTTGTTGTTAAGTATCGAAAAGTGGTGTAAAGTGGCTGTTTTGGCCATAAAGTTATCTCCAATGAAATCATCATCACAGCTCAACCAGTTGACTTAGAGAGCTCTACTTAATGCCATTCTACAGGTAAATAACACAGCTACGCTTGGGGATGCGCGGGAATGCGGGAAGCAGTCTGATTAACGAATATACGGTAGCCTAGCCTAGACGTTTTTCGGCCAAAACACCCGGGTTTCGAGGAATATATATATAATACATAGCCGGGGCTGGAGGGTTAATTTAGGGAAGAATTTAAATTAAGGTTCTAAATATTCATACAAAGTGAAAGATTATAAGTATAATAGTTAACCCGTGAAAAAGCAAATACCTAATAATATACCTGTGTCGCGCATTAAAAGAAAATACAAGTGTCCTACCTCGATTGAAGGGCGTACTAAGCTATATTGAGTTTAACAAGTACAAGTGTCATACGACGATTGAAGGGAATACTAAGATGTATTGAATTTAACAAGTACAAGTGTAATACCTTGATTGAAGGGAGTACTAAATTATATTATACAAGCCAAGTCTTAAGAGTGAACGAAGATTGTGGGACCTCATTCATGCGTCTTATTATAGGTTTGAGTCCCGGAGGGAAGAAGGAAAACCTAATATTTAGTAGTGGTCCCAGAATCATTGACGATATGCCTTATACAGTGACAATTTCATCTTTGCCTATGCTATAATAAAGACTTAAAAACAATAAACTTTAGCTTTAGTTTGACACCCTGCTAATATACACTAGTGTCCTGCTCGCTTTGACTCATTCACTACCGGTGACGTCCTTTTCATTATACTCTGGCAACTATTAGATGATTGAATTCAGCTTTGGAAGGACCTCTACTAGTTAAGGGGGCAGTACTCGCTTTTTATGGACCCCCTTTTTCCCTCATGTTTAGCATAAAAGTTATTAAATATTAAGACGTTCGTTTCGTTAGTTTGGCGATTTTCAGACCGTTCGCCTCATTTTTTGTCAATATTAAGACTTTTCCTGCCCTTTAGGTGTCGATTTTTTCCTGCCCAGCGATAGCGAGCCTCTCATTTTAGAAGGAATCGGCCTTTGGCCAGGAAATTTTTCTACCGAAAAATGTAAAAATTTATCTTGAAAAGGTGTTTCTAAGCTTGATAGAGGTCTAGCAAGGAAACTAAAAAATATATAAAAAATAAATAAATATATAGACCAAACACCAAGCACTATCCGCTCAAAAGGCAACAGACTATCTCAATGATCCTTAGAGCTACTACAGATCCTTCTTTAACTGCACAGAAACGTCTAAATATAGCTAGACCAAAATTGAAAAGACATCGCCGGTTCAGAAGGGGTTTAGCATCCGCCTTAAATAGAGTGCTCCTCCTAGGATGGTGATTCCTGTGTTCGATGAATCATGTGTGACTGAGTTTTTTATGCGATTTGAGAAGAAGTGTCAGGAACACCAGTGGCCTCAGGAAAAGTGGGCAGCATTAGTTTCATCAAGACTCCTAGGAAAGGGGCTAAAAGCGTATGATGCACTACCTTTAGAGTCCTGTGTAGTTTATGATGAGCTAAAGAAGGCTGTGCTACGGGCCTATGAGTTACAACCAGAAACTTACCGCTTGAAGTTTCGGGGTGTTACTAAGGGCAAGGATAGTACCTTCCTAGAACACGCCCGGGACTTGTCTGATGCACTACGACATTGGCTGCGTTCTGAGAGGGCAGCTACTTTTGAGGAGTTGAGTGAGCTGGTTCTCTTGGAGCAGTTCTTTAAGTGCACAGGCGGGGAGTTAACATTAAATATAAAGGAAAAAAATCCTAGAACTCTCCAGGAGGCAGCAGAAATGGCTGACCGCTGACTGTCATTAATTCGAGGGTGCGAAGCAGCAGCTAGGAGTGAGTCGGGTGCAAAGGATCGTACCCCTCCCCCTCCCAAGAATTTTGATACACATAAATACACAAAACCATTTAGCACTGACAATAAAACTGAACATAAACCAAATACCGTCCCGTATAAGAAGTCTAATGGTACCTCCCACTCCCAAGGGAAACCAAAGAGTAAAGAGTGCTTCGCATGTCACAAGGAGGGTCACTTTGCAAATGCTTGTCCGAACAAGCCACCAAACAAGGTTGTGTCATTGGCCCGCAGCATAGGGGTGTCGCCTATATCTTCTGAGTTTGCCAAGGGTAGTTCGTCAGAGGTTGGGACACAGCCTGTGTTCAAGAATCCGGAAGGCTCGAACCCTGTCCGCGACGTCTTTGGGGGTCATAGAGGGCATGGTTTTGTGAGGTGGGCTGGCGAAAGGCGAGGAGTTAAGCTATTGCGTGATACTGGGGCTTCTCAGACCTTGTTAAGGAACTTTACTGGTAGACCGATTAATGCTGCTCGGGTGGTGGTAGTTCAGGGGATCAATGCTACGAAGTCCTACCCGCTGGTGCGGATGGAGCTGGAGGTGGATGGTGTGGCGAAGGAGCTGGATGTCGGAATTGTAGAGAACTTGCCTGTTGGGGGCGTCGACCTCCTCCTCGGCAACGACTTTGCGGTGCCTGCTTCTAAGGTTTCACCCTTGGTCGTTGCCGAGAAGGCGGCCGACGTTAGTAGGGAGGAACAGGAGTGGGTTGAGAAGTGTAGCGTACAAACCAGGGCGTGTGTTGTGACGCGTTCTCAGACATCCGGAGCCTTGCAGCCACCACCTCAGTCTATCAAACCGCGGAGGAAAGGTCACAAGAAAACGGGAAGTGTTGGTCAATTGGAGAGTTTTGAGCCGGCAGTGTTTCTTGGTGACTCATTATTGGCACCTATGTTAGAGTCTGGAGAGGCCCCAGGGCCTGCCACCGCTAGTGCAGGTGAAGGGCAGGAAGAGACTCTGCGACAGCATCGTTATGCGCAGCGTGAGGAAAGGATGGCTCAGCGGGACATTGGAGGTGGAAATAAATTATTTAAGATGAACTTGGATAATCTCGCACCTGCTGACATATGTTCCTTGCAGCTGGAAGATCCTGAAGTCAGGGCGTGTGGTAATGGTGCTGTCGAACTGGAGAGCGATGGGGATGCACAGCCTGGTGATTTTTTCTTGTCCGAGGGGATCTTGTATCGGAGACATCAGGATCCCAAGAAAAAGTGGGATGGCGGGTCAGGATTAGTGGACCAGTTAGTAGTACCGAGGGTGTGCCATGAGAGCTTATTGAGATTAGCTCATGATGTGCCTTTGGCAGGGCACCTGGGGGCACGTAAGACGGAGGCAGCTCTGAGCAAGCTTTTCTGGTGGCCTGGGTTAAAGGAGAGTGTCGTGTCATGGGTGTCACAGTGTCACACTTGTCAAGTTGTTGGGAAACCCAATCAGGTCATCCCGAGAGCCCCGTTACAACCCATCCCTGTCATTGGGCCGCCCTTCAGCAAAGTAGTTATCGATATGGTTGGCCCATTGCCCCCCACTAGTGCCGGCAATAAATTTTTACTAACTGTAATGGATGTAGCAACACGGTATCCAGATGCTTACCCCATGCGTAACGGGATGGCTAAGACTGTTGTCAAAAACCTGCTTGTCTATTTCTCTCGTTATTGCTACCCTCAGGAGATCCAGTCTGATCAGGGATCCAATTTTACTTCTGCTCTGTTTAAGCAGACCATGCAGCAACCTGGGATAGTGTTTGTGGTGTCATCTGCCTACCATCCCGAGAGTCAGGGAGTTTTGGAAAGGTGGCACTCGACTCTCAAGAGTATGTTGCGGTGTTATTGCATGGAAAATGGGAAGGACGGGGATCTAGGTCTCCCATACGTTTTATTTGCTGCGAGAGAAGTACCTGGGGAGAGCTTGGGATTTAGCCCGAACGAGTTGGTTTTTGGACACAGGGTCAGGGGCCCCTCCACATAGTCAAGGAGATCTGGGAGGGAGTCACAAAGCCATGCTCGCTTCTAAAGTATGTTGTTGAAAGCCGTGAGAGAATGCTAAAGATCTTGGAGGTAGCAGGTCGGAACCTTAAGAGTTCACAAGCTCAGATGAAGGACAGATATGACCAGAAGGTGAAGCTGAGGGAGTTTGAAGTAGATCAGGAGGTACTGATACTACTGCCTCTGGTGGGACACCCCTTGTCTGCCAAGTATTCTGGTCCGTATCGGGTTGTAAGGAAGGTTTCTGATCTCGACTATTTAGTAGCTACTCCTGATCGTAAGAAAAAGAACCAACTCTGCCATGTAAATCTGATGAAAGAGTATGTGAGGCGCCCCTCCGAGCCTCTCACTGTCCCGGTGTTGATCTGCAGTGATCGTGGTGGAGAAGGAGGAAGGGACAGTCAAGCTGCGGGGGAGGATAATTGGGATTGTCATGTTTCCGCGGATCAGTGGGCAGGGAATTCTAGACAAGTGGCTCACGAGTTGATATTGCACCTGCCTGAGCAACAGCGTGTAGCTGTGCAGCACTTGTTTGATTCAAACCCAGCTGTTTTCGCGGAGCATCCTGGCCTCACTACTCAAGCGGTGCACGATGTCGATGTTGGGGACCACCCGCCCTTTAAATCAGTGCCATACCGTGTTCCCCCTATTAAATTACCAGCACTTAGGGAAGAGCTGGATTATATGCTGAAACGTGGGCTGATTTCTGAGGGTGCAGTAAGGTGGACTTCCCCAGTCACACTGCAGCCCAAACCAGATGGCTAGGTGCGGTTTTGTATAGATTTCCGCAGGTTGAATGTTTTAACCCCCACAAATGCCTACCCTCTCCCTCGCGTGGACGACAGTGTGGATAAGATAGGAAAAGCCAAGTTCCTCACTAAGATAGACCTTGTTAAGGGTTATTGGCAAGTGCCCTTGTCTGAGCGAGCGTGAGAGGTGTGTGGGTTTGTGGTGGACGGTGCCACATATCGTTGCCATGTTATGCCATACGGGCTGAAAAATGCCCCTGCAACGTTTCAGAAATTAATGAACGACATTGTAGCCGACATTCCCAACTGTACGGTGTACCTAGATGATGTCATAATATACGACGAGGATTTTAACAGTCACTGTGCTCACATCGGACAGCTTTTTAATAAACTGAATGAAGCAGGTTTGGTGGTAAACCTGGGTAAGTGCGATTTTGTCAAAGCCACAGTTTTGTACCTGGGGTTCGAGGTGGGGATGGGTCAGGTGTGCCCTCCACAGACAAAGCCATCGATCAGTTTCCCCAGCCTACGACTAAGAAACAAATCAAGCGGTTTCTAGGTATGATAGGCTATTATCGTCGCTTCATCAAAGGCTATTCGACTGTACTTGCACCTTTAACTGACTTATTATCTAAGGACAAGAAGTTCCGGTGGTCTCCTGAGTGTGCAGAGGCGTTTTCCTTGGTGAAACACCTGTTATGTACCCACCCCATACTCAGGGCCCCGGACTTCAGCAGACCTTTTCAGCTGGCGACTGATGCCAGTGGCGTAGGGGCTGGGGCTGTCTTGTTACAGACAGATGATGAAGGTATCGAACATCCAGTGAGTTTTTACAGTAAAAAATTCAATAGTGCACAAAGGAATTACTCTGTAATTGAAAAAGAACTCCTGGCGATAGTGCTGGCGCTCAGGCACTTCGATGTATATGTTCCTGCTTTCGGACCAGTCGTAGTGGTTTATACCGATCATCACCCTCTGAAATTCTTGAATCAGTTTCATAACCGGAATATGAGCCTGACCAGGTGGTCACTTATGCTTCAGGAGTATAATCTGGACATACGCCATATTGCCGGTTCTGATAACGTGATACCGGATTGTCTATCAAGGGTGGATGATGTTGGTTAGACTGCCACAGGATTGAGGGTTGAGTGTGGAGGAAAATAGGCTGTCACTGTAGTTCAGCCGAAAAAAACAAATTAAAAAAGCAAAAACCTTATAAAAACTCTTTATTTTTATAACAGGTAGAATTTTGTATAAGATGTTGTAGCAGTATCTAAGTTGAATGTTTTCGCTTATTGTCGCTAAGTTAGTTGAACTTGCTCGGTGGAGCGCAACAGTCTTTATTTGTTTTATATATAGTGCCTTGTGTCGCAACAGTGTGTGGTACTATGAGAAGCTTTCTGTTAGATATGAAGAACTTAGTCAGGGGTCTTATATCTTGGGGGAGGTGTGACGCTTCTGCATAGTAGCCACGTGCGGGCGTGCGCGCGCGTCGGCTGCCCAGCCGTTTAGAAACTGGCTGGCGGCAGCCGGCCGGCAGGCTTTTCTTAAGTATATATCCTACGACAACGTAACTAATGTCTGGGATATTCTTATGTTGTTTCACAGCTTGTAGCTGCCCTTATTCTTAACCAACGCATCTTAGTATATTTTATTCTCGATAGTTGATTGTTTCATTATAATATATAAGATGTAAGTCTAGTGAGAGTGGGAGGAGACGAGCGGGAGAGAGAGACCGGCTGGGGGACGTTGCTTCGCGCGCGGAGAGTCTAGCTTGGGACGAGCCTGAAGCGTTGCCATATGCATCCGATTGCAACGTTAGGCTTAGTTTCGACTCACGCACGGGGTAGACGATTTTGACCCGGCAACTGTGTTGAGTGTTGCCAAGCCTGGGATGTATTTTGTATGCCTAGGGTGGGGTCCAGACAGATTCAAGACTCAGAGCTCACCTCACTGTCGTACCCTTCGGACCCCCTTGATATCTATCCCTCTCAACCCCACTTAGAAACTTTCTCTCTTACTTTGTATACCTTCTTTCCACTACTTCACCAATCTATTTAATTATCCCATCCCCTTGATAGACCTTATATCTATTATTGTATTAACGACGAGCTCTCAGATAATTAGATAGGATTTGGGGCCTTATGCAGAGATGTAATTGTTAATGAGACCTAGGAAGCTTTTTTGTTGTCTCATATTTGGTGGTTTCATGCTTGCTAGTGTGTTCTTGTGTCAGGTTAGCAGGAGCTAGACCGGAGGGGAGGCTTTTTGCGATCCTTTAAGTAAAGTCTGCTGGTGCGAGTCCTGTGGACCCGCACGACTTTACTAGGATACCCGTGGGAGTCTGGGGGCATTTTCTTGTCTGTGTCTCTGTGTGTCTAGTGTTGTGTTGTGTGAGGGCCCTTGCCTAGTCCACTCAGCACTGCGCTAGCACGTCTTGCTTTTGTTTTAGGGTCGCCAGGAGAGAGTCGGATACTTGCAATCTGAGTCTCTCAAGAGAGCACCCTTTCAATTAGAGTAATTTGGCGCACAGACTTGGGAACGTCCCTAGGCTAGAGCAGGTGGCTCAGCCCGGGTATCCGAAGCCTATATCCTTCCGGCTAGACCTCTGCCACCTGGCAGATTAACAGCTAGTGGTTTATTATATCTGTATGCTTGTTATTGTGCCACAGTTTACCATTTTTGTGAGCATTGTGAGCCAGGGTGTGGCTTAGAGACTCTGTCCGAGCAGGCTTGCCTGACTAAGAGTGAGAAGCACACCGGGATGTGGTTATGTTGCGAGTTGCTGCCTTTATTTAATTATACCTATGCCATTATACACTGTATGGCCTATCACTAGTATTTATTCCTGCTTATGGGTTAAGAGTTCTCTAAATCCGTAACGTACTTTCTTTGCTAAGCATCAGATCCTACAGTAGCCGCATGCAGTTTAGAAACCCGCATCTTGTCTACCGGTACGATGTTTTGAGGACTGTTTGCTTTCACCTTCTTTCACGCAGGGGTGATTAGTTGTATTAATTAACGTAACGTTAAATGTACTTTCTTCTAGTTTGTTATTAAATTGTTTCTGCAATTTAATTCCGTTATCTATCTTTTCCTTGAAGCTTTAAGTCAACTTAATTGGGTGATCTTTTATATTACCTGCTTGACTATCAACAGTCTATAGTGCGTGCACCCTGTAACCGAGTCATAGGATACCTCGTTGTCCAGGCAGGACTCTTGACGGTTTAGGGTGGTTTGTTGCCTGGGTTTATAGATAAGGGTTGGATCTAGCGTTTTCCGTTGTTGCTTGTTGCCGCATACCTAGTCCAATAGAAAGAGCCCAGTGTTTATATATCCCAGGACGTAACATGGGTCACTCAGAATTAGAGTCTTATTACCCTTTCCTCGAGGTGTACGTGAGTCACGGTAAATTTCTTATTTTGATCCCTTTTGCGTCTGACATGATTTTGTCTTGGTCTGAAATTATACCTATTCCGGTGAAAAGTTCATAATTCCTTGCTCACTTTTATTTTTCCTGCCGAGAATTTGCTAGTTACGAAAGGGAAGTATACAGATGATTACTATTCGTTACTGAGTTTCTCCACTGTTCATGCGTTTTGTCACACGGTTCTCGGCTTGTTTACAATTTGCCCAGTGTCTGCCGTTCCTTTACTGCCATTGAAGTCTAACAAATGCGTTCAAGCTATTATTGGCAATGCCGATATCCTGGATAACTAATTTCACTCCGGTTCAGTTTCACCCATTTTTTCATGTTCATGTAATTAATACTCATTTTCTTTATTTTGTGAATGCTTCCGAACTACTGATTACTTGCCCGGACCGTGCACCCTTTCATAAATCATGTATTGGCCAAGTTTATGTAAGGGACTCGTGTCTGTTGGTTTCATCTCATCTTACTCTTTATCCATCATTCACTCACATGCTTTCGTTCACAGAACAGGATATTCTGTTTGCTAGCATTCCGTCTGAAGTAAATATTACAAACAACTTTTCATTTCCCAAGATAATTTCGCGTGAGATTGAAACTTTGGAGCTGATTAACACATCCATGGATACGTTGTCATTCATGCATTTCGTTCGCCCTGAGTACATCTACCCTATGCCACTGTTCACTGGTTTTGTCGTGCTTCTTTTTATTATCATTTCCCTTGTAATTGCCAAGAACATTGAGGGTAGGTTGACAAGGATTGAGATTATTCAAATTGCTAGACCATCATTTGTTTTCATTATGTGTAAGGCAGTAGAGGCCTGTAAACAGACCTGTGACATTTTTGTTGGTACGATTCCGTGTTTAACTTACTTTGCATAAATTTGATTTGTATATTAGAATTGTACTTTTTCAGGTTTTCTATTTTTCAAAATTTGTTTTTATATATTCTATGTAAATGTTATTGTGTATATAACTATTTTGCACATTTGATTTGTTATTTGCATATTGCATATTATCTGATTGGTTTAATTGTCTTTCCTTGGTATTCCGTGTTGAAAACCAGAATTCAAAGGCATTACCTATCTCTTTCTTTTCCTTAGTATAAGCTCCAACGTAGTGTTTATCTACTGTATATTGAAAATTAGTTGCACTCTACATCTACAAATTCATCACAATGTTATCAATGTTGAAATCTAGTATTATAACTCTTGAAACACGAGTTATCAATTTTAATTTAAGTGTTAACCTGGACTATAACCTACTATTTATTGTATTCATATTTCAGAACAACTAATGACTGGATAAAATTTCGATCAAAGACATTGATTAAGTGGTGTAGTAATTGGTGGATCCTATCGAAAGGATGATAAACTTTCTCTACATTGCCTCAATTATGTTCGATTTGCTCTTATGTCTTTGTTGTTTGGGATGTGTGTACACTTATATATATATAATCTCTCTATATTGTTCTTATGTACATTTTTCTTCCAGATTTTGCTTAATTTTAAATTCCTTTTTATATAATGAATTTACAAACTTTAAAATTTTTACAAAAAAAATCACAAAACAAGAAAAAGTATTCTTAATACTATAATCACTTTCTATTATATTTTGTTTGGGAGTAATTTCAGTGGTAGAAATTATATCTCTTATCTTTAACCCTTCCTACCCGGGCTGTCTTACCCAATGACGGTCGCCCCTACCTGGGCGAAATGGCTGAAAAACGTCTAGGCCTAGGCTACCGTATTTATGTTGATTTTCACTGCTAGAACTTTCCCACTCATCTATAATCGTAGTGCGGTTTTCAATCTGTATTTTGGCATTGAGTAGAGCTCTGTAAGTCAACTGGTTCAGTTGTGATGACGATTTCAGTGGAGCCAATATTGCAGAGATGTTGCCAATATGGGGGCTTTTCAGACACTAATTTCGTCATGACGTCATAACAATAACATTGAGGAGTCTTCTCCTTCTTGTTTTCGGAGGTGCGGTGACGAACGCTTGGGTTTGGTGACATACGTCGTACGCACGGCGTTCAGACCATTGTTCACTTCCTCACCTTATAAACTCCGGTGTTCCTCAGGGCTCTGTCCTATCTCCTATTCTCTTTCTAATTTTTATAAATGATCTCCTTAACTGTACCTTAATTCCCATCCATTCATACGCAGACGACTCAACCTTACACTACTCTATTAGTTTTTCAGAACGCCCCAGCCAGCAATCCCTCAACGACAAGCGTAATGAAGCCATAGAACTCTTAAATTCTGATCTAAATACTATTTCCAATTGGGGCAGAGAAAACCTTGTTAATTTTAATGCTTCCAAAACCCAATTTCTCCATCTATCTACCCGTCAGGATCTCCCAGCGGACTATCCCTTGTTCTTCAACAATACAAAAATCAACCCTTCATCTTCTCTCAATATTCTTGGTGTCTCTTTTTTTCTGCTCTCATTTGGAAGGACCATATTACCAGTCTTGCTAAGGCAGCCTCCCAGAAGCTGGGTGTGCTCAACCGCCTTAGGGGTTCTTTTCCCCTGCACAGCTTCTTGCTCTGTACAGGGGCATAGTGCGCCCTTGTATTGAGTATTGTTCACATGTGTGGGGAGGTTCCTCTCACACCGCTCTCCTAGACAAAGTTGAAAGGAAGGCCTTTCGTATCATTAACTCCCGTCCACTCACCAACTCTCTGCAATCTCTCTCTCTCCGCCGCAATGTTGCATCTCTCTCGCTATTCTATCGCTACTATAATAATCAGTGTTCCTCAGAGCTATCCCAGTGCATACCACCTCCTTTACGTAGGGCACGTGGTACCCGTCTTGCAACTCAATCCCACCCCTACTCTGTGCAACTCTCCAACCCAAGAGTGAAACATTACTCTCAAACTTTCTTCTACTCAATATCTGAGCTCTGGAACTCTCTCCCAGAATCAGTCTTTCCCTCTTCCTATGACTTAAATTGCTTCAAACTCCGTGTGTCCAGGCATTTTGGCTCGAACGTCCCTTGATTTTGGCCCTGTCACTCTTTCAACTATGGGGGAGGCACTCGCTATAGGCAGTTATGCCTTTTGCCTCCCTCAATCACATAGAAAAAAAAAAAAAAAAAAAAAAAAAAAAAAAAAAAAAAAAGACCAAGCTTAATTAGGCTATTAAGCTCATGCCTTAGATAAGGCATACCGGGTAGCGGCCCTTCTTTCGTGCTGTCCTTACCTAAGGCAGACCAGGTAGGAAGGGTTAAGGGGGGCGTGTTAGCTACTCCAATATATCCAACTATTACTCCGTGAATTACTTAAACACTAGAATACATATTTAAAGTATATCTCACTATAATAACCTTAACACAACTACTCATATTAGTAAACATAGTATTTCTTACATCGACTGTAAATGATGGAGACAAGTGGTACTGGGCGCCTAGAATCTGAGGTTAAGTAGACATCAGCCACTAAGTCAGCATTCCCAAGATCTCACAATAGAGTTGGTTACACGTGACCGCTCTGATGGAAAGTTACCCAGAACAGGTCACGTTGGAAACCACACTTTTTTACGTCATTATCGACAGGTACTAGGATTGGTCGTGATGTACACGTGAATGATAATGAGTGGTTTTACGTCATAAAGAGCGGCGTAACCCAACATAATATAAGGTGGGTATCCAGAGAGCGAGGGCAGGAAAAGCAGAGACCCCGGCTCGCTCATCGAAGAGTCAGAGGTTAGCTCCGTGTGAGATAACCAGACTATATAACATACTTGAATTAATCGTACTGATACGAATACTTATACAATCAATATATTAGTGTACTTCTGAATAAGTCTTAAGATATCTTTCATTATACTATTCTTAATTATTCTCAAGTTTCATTTACCTAACCTTACCATTTATCTAACATTCATTTGAGTTATCTAATTACTCCCAGGGTAAGCCTGTGATGGTGGCAGCTTTTATATAGGGGAATGATACCATTATTAACCCTATTTACCTCTACCATACACATCTGACTAGTATGATTTCTTACACAATACAGGGAGGAATCCAGGAAAGGATTTCATCAGGTCTGACGGCACTCATCCACCCATATACCTCACTGGGGGTGCCCCCGGAAGAGTAGTTAGAATGGGTATCCCAACACTGACAGGAATCGAGTAGTACCAACATGGCCTCCACTCGCACTGGTTTAATCATACCTCCTCGTATAGAAATTTTAGAATCAGGGATAATCCCCGAAGACAGCTAAGAACCTTGAACACCTCACAGGTGAGGCGACGTTAAGACACCGAGTAGAAGTCTCTTAATCGCAGGGTCCTCATAGGACATGAGGCGACAAGTCATCTGAATCCGCGAGACAGACGAGAATCAGGGTATCTTGGTTTTATAACGGTCATTCCCTAACATGTTAAAATTTAAGTAAGTTTACAATAAGGTGTCTTACCTTCTTAAGGACCTTAGTAGTTTCCAACGACGTAGCTGACTACTAGTTGACTCCCTCCCGATCGTCCTCATTATAATCTACTCATAGGTTAGTACTACGGTCATTTCCTAGTATGTCACAAATTTTAAGTAAGGTTACAACAATGTATTTTACCTTTTTAAGGGCCTTAGTAGTTGTCCAACACCATAGTGTGCTGACAGTTACTCCCTCGCGATCGTTCTCATACTAATCTACTCATACTGTATGCAAACAGAAGTTAGTATTCATGTCTACAGCCGCCGCCAGGTCAGCTCAAGCCCAACTTTACAAATCCATATGAATTCTTGAAAATTCTAAGCTAGGTTTCCCAAGGATCGTCATGGCATGCTTGAGCTGGCGAGGCAAGGCTACGGACCTCAGGTCCACTAATCCGTTCTAGTTATATGTTTCCATAACCATTACTATTTTTATTTAAATGAATGAACACTGGATTTACAGCCCAAGCTCCGACTAATGGGCATATGCATATCCCTTGGTGCTAGGTACATGTTTTAGTTTTAAAAAGTAGGAGGTCAACACAACCTCATTAATTCAACCCCTCAGCATGGTCATCCAAGAAGATCTTTACTTCATGAGAAGCGAGTCATCTCCCTTACTCACAGAAGTATCAAAGATTTTAATCAGAGTCATCTCCACGGCCATACAGTGGCCAATTACAGTTACTCTCCTGACGCAAGATCGAGCTATGACCCGGAACAGTCAGATACCTGTGCCAGGTAATGTTGTGGCAGAAGGGTTCAGAATCTGGGCTCATTACTATTAAGGCCTACGGCGAAAAGACAAAGGGGGGGGGGGGAGTGATCCCTAGAACCCCTCCGCTGGATAATGCGTCCGCCGGAGAGTAGGATAAGTGTACATTGTGTAATACTTATTTAAGAGCTAGGTAGAAAGCTCAAATTTTTGTTTGGTATTTTAAGTTTAAAAGTTTAAAAAGATATCTATAATAATAATAATAATTATTATTATTATTATAGTTGCATCTATATAGTGTATATTACAGTATACAACTAGTAAGTGGTATACAGTGATTTTTAAGCCAGAGAATGAACTATACAAGTTATAAGTCTGGATAAATGAGAAGGTTTATAATTAAACCTCCTTACAATTGTCAGACGGGATCTCAAGCAAGAGACCCGGTCAATTAACCCTGCCAAGAATTCACCTGAGACCTCTGGTGGACGCTTCCGAACTAGCGCCAGAGCTATGACTGTTGACATCAACAATATAATACCCAACACTTAGGATATACACAGTTTATCTCGATTTTTTGTGATTCTACATGTTTATATTTTAGATAAAGTGGTAGTGGTGGATAGAGTGGTAGTAGTAAAGTGGTAGTGGTAGATAAAGTGGTAGTGGTGGATAAAGTGGTAGTGGTAGATAAAGTGGTGGTGGTAGATAAAGTGGTAGTGGTGGATAAAGTGGTAGTGATAGATAAAGTGGTAGTGGTGGATAAAGTGGTAGTGTTAGATAAAGTGTTAGTGTTAGATACAGTGGTAGTTGTGAATAAAGTGGTAGTGGTATATAAAGTGGTAGTGATGGATAAAGTGGTAGTAGTGGATAAAGTGGTAGTTTTGGAAAAACTTAGTGGTGGATAAAGTGCTGGCTGTGGATAAAGTGGTAGTGTTAGATAAAGTGGTAGTGGTGGATAAAGTGGTAGTGGTAGATAAAGTAGTAGTGGTGGATAAAGTGGTAGTGATAGATACAGTGGTAGTGGTGGATAAAGTGTCAGCTACAGACATTTTGACTAACTGCTTAAAATAGAGAATTGTTGAAGGAGAGGGAGGGTGGATAGGTCCGCGATGTCACCAATTTCCCACAATGCACCGCGGTAAACATTGCATTGCGTTCAGCGCCTCTATCGGCCACTGTAGGCATTTATTGGTAGGGAGAATTAAAGCAGATCTTCTTCGAAGTAACGCACTGCTTACCTCCTTTTATATTTATATAAGTATTGTATATAAACAATAAAGACTTAAATTGTTATACGGATTCTGGTTTTTACCTTTGGATTGGTTGGCTGGTAGGTTTTTTTATATTGTCATGAATGTCCCCCTCCAGTCTTAAGAGGTCAGGCTTATCGTCGATGATGGAGGGGCCACTATTAAATTATAGGTTTGATTCCCGGAGGGAAGTAAAGAAAACCTAATATTTAGTAGGGGCCCCGTAATCATTGACGATGCAGTGCCCTCCCGTCCATCCCCTTCCCATTCGCTTGATGTCTTAAGTTTATCTTGATATGTCAGTGAAGGACATATGGACGCTTAGAGAGTAGCGTCAGGGATCCACACATAAGAAATCCACCGAGATGGAAAGCTTAGTATAACACAGTTTAACCCTTTAATAGCGGCTCACCACTTAAGTCGTATTTAATAAAGCTGGACTATGTGGCGGCGCTCGACATAACTCGAGTGGCAATTTCAGCACGTAATGTGGCTGAGAGAGAGAGACAAGTGGTGGCAGGAGACTAGCGAGCGTATGACTGCTCCAGACCACCGCGGCGAACCTACTGACACAAATCTCAGCTCCCTCCTCTCTCTCTCACTCGCTACATACTCAATTATGTACCGAAAGTACCGAATTACCTGCTTTTTGCACTCGCGTTGCACGGTTATTGCAAGAAAACTATCCATCATACAAGGATCGTTATGGTGTCATTCGAAAGCTCTGTTTATGCCCTTTCAGGGATAGATACTTGTTTTACGTTCTGGGTCTTATTTAGGCATGAAAATGATCACGTAAACAGCCCTATTTTGGCTAAAAACACCCCGCTGGGCGGTACACATAAATAAACCGCATAGGCCGCTCGTAAGGTGTTAAGTATGTTTTTATCTTTTATTTTTTACAAAGGTTTTTTCGTAGTGGGTACCCAATCATAAGACGATTCCATAAGAGAATAGGCGTTACACTTATGACGAGTACTCTGTTCTTCCCCGCGCGGCAGATTCAAAGCTGGCGACCGCGGGCGCATGAATAGAGACTATTATGTTAATAGGCATATCGTCAATGATGGAGGGGCCACTATTAAATTATAGGTTTGATTCCCGGAGGGATGTAAAGAAAACCTAATATTTAGTAGGGGCCCTGTAATCATTGACGATGCAGTCATATCGTCAATGATTATGGGGCCCCTACTAAATATTAGGTTTTCTTTACTTCCCTCTGGGAATCAAACCTATAATTTTGTGTCTGACAATTGATGCTGTGGATTGTTTACATCTATTTCCCACGAGTTCCTTTAAGTATAGCGTTAACCCTTACAGTACCGGCGACGTCTTGTTATATTATATTTTAGCTATATTTAGACAATTTTATGTAGCGTCGGAAGGATATATGGTAGCTAAAAGGATTAATTGAGATAGTCTGTAAGCTTTTAACGGGTAGCCATCCTTCCTAAGCTGAATAAAACCGTCTAATAGTTGCCAGAATATAATAAAAGGGATGTCACCGATACTGTACGAGTTAGTTATGTGTATTTATGTGAGTAAAGGGAATCAGGTTAAAACTCTCACACACTGAAGCTCCCACAACCAGAACGGCCATAACCCCAACGGCGGTAGACCAAAATGACTCGGCTAAACTTAGATTGCCTTAGGTTAAGCCGCTGTCACACGAGCGATTTTTCCGTCAATTTTCCAAGAGCAAGTTTTTTCTCGTTATATTTCGGGACATTTTAAAATTGGTATAAGTAACTAGACTGAAGGTAGAGTATGTTAGGCGATTGAATTCTGATAAAGTGTCATTTTTGAAGCTGCCAGGCCATAATTGTCTGTAAAAATTGCTCGAAAAACGGCTCGTGTGACTCCGGCTTTAGGCTTGGTTAGTTTAGCTTAGGTGAGAGTTTGCAATTGTCCACTCACTTGTAGTTGTAATGTATTGGTAGTTTAAGGGGGGATGGGCCGGTTTTCTGGACCACTTTCTCCCTCATGTTTAGCTCCATTAGTTTTCAGATGTTAAGATGTTTGCCCCATTAGTTAGTCGATTTTAAGACATTTTCGCCCCATTTATTCGTCAATATTTAGACCTTTCGTGCTATTTAGGTGTCGATTTTTTCCCTGGCGAACGATAGTGAGCCTGTAATGTTGGAAGAATCGGCCTTCGGCCGGGACAATTTTGTACCGACAAATTTACAAATTAATCTAGAAGGGGGATCTAATGGATGTTTTTTTTTTTTAATTTGATGGAGGTATAGGGAGGAAACTACGAAAATCTTAAAAAATCATTAAACAGGCAAATAAACGGTAACAGAAACCCGCCAGATAATATAAAGTGCATTTCCGGGTTGCCAAAACGTTGATATTTACGTTCTTAGGTAACACACATAAGACTCACTTGCATCAAGGAATCAACACAACACAGCTTCATCCATGGTACTCTAATTCCATTGCTTTTTGTTTTCTACCGTACAGTCACGAGCATAAATACTGCAACACCATCCAGAAAATGTTAGTTCATTCCTCGCCAAAGGTATTGCTAAACTTGTTATTAAAACTCACAACGATATCTTTATTTCATTCTAGCTACCGTCAGACGAGTTGATTAAGCTTAATACAAAACTCTCGTGATGGAAGAGTTGACGTTGTCTGGTTGATATCGCTCGTGACTGTACATAGTTAACCGGAGAATAATTAATAAGCAATAGGATATCATACAACCAAGTCTCTCTCCAACAACAAACTTCCTACAATATAGATAAACTACAATATATATGAGCAGGCAAGTTCCAGTATGGCAAGAAATAATGCTCAATAGTTTGCTCATATTATCAGTAAATTTAACTTTAAGGTAGCCCACCTTTCTTTTTTTCTCTTTCTCTCCCTCTCTCTTTGGCTTGTATCCATTTGACCCCATTCAGCCTACTGTTTTAAGACGTTTACCCCCATCCAGGTGTCAATATGTTCCTGGCGAGCGGTAGCGAGCGAGCATATATATATATTTTTTGTTTTGGCAGCAAGCTAAATTTGTATATTTTTCAATAGAAAAATGTCTCCGGCGAAGCCGGATTTCTCCGTACAATGCTGGCTCGCTATCGCTCGCCAGGAAGAAAGCGACACCTGGATGAGGATAAACATCTTAAAACAGTTGGCTGAATGGGGCCGAATGGATACAAGCCAGGGAAAGATAGAAAAGGAGAGAAAGATAAAAAATGCTGGTGACCTTTAAGCATCTGTATAATCCTCTCCTACTCAACACTTCTAATATATGCAATCCTAATGTTTTCCCAAGTCCCCTTTCTTTTGTACTGACCATATCATGTATTTCATGATATTCACTACCTCAATAATCGTTTACTTCTGTTAAATGTTCTGTCCCATTCTGGCTATAATTCCGTGTCATTTGGCCTTAGTCGTCAGGCGTTAGAATATTATTGATGTTCTAATGTTCTATTATTCTGGATTGTTTTGCCATTCTTCTTTGTACCGTCACTTCCAATCAATCTATGGACACTGGACAGCAAAATTAAAATCATAATCCATGTGAAGCCTTACTATGGACGGATGAAATTTTAAAATTACGTTTGTTGTTAATCACGCTTCTACTGTAGATATCTATTTAAAAACTCGGATTTCAAACAATGTTGCATTGTGTTTTTGGTTTCAATTCACGACTGACGATGACTTCCAAATCTTTTGTAATAATTGAGTTACTTAATTTCATGTTATTTAGCCATCTAGATACCACTGATATTGCGTCTTGCCCCTGTCACCACTCAGATTGGTGAACAAATTATATTTTTGTTCTTCTGAGATATAGCTGGTGGTTACTGCATGGCTACCCTGGCCTTGAGTAAGGGAGATGGGTAATGGAATCTGACATCACAAGAATGCATTGAGCTATTGAATCTCCTCATACGGGAGATATATGGTGCGTAATTATTGACGAAACAAATATTGTTAAATTTATATCCTGAAATTTCTGTCGATTTCCCAACGTTCACTAAACTGCATGTATTTATCTACATTAAATATCAACTGACAAGGTATTGCACCATTCGGGTAGTGTATCAAATTATTTTTGGAGAGCATGAATCGTTATCAGGATCACTAATTCAACCTATTTTTAGTGTCATTTGAAAAATTACCAATCTTTTTAGTTAGGCTTAAATCAAGGTCGTTAGTGTAAAAGATGAACAATTGAGGAACTAAAACTGACCATCGTGTAAGACCCCAACCTTCACTACACCCCAATCTGATTGTATAGGCTATTGTTAATGTAAATTTGTTGTTTCCTACTAATTAGCCATGGCCAAATTCACGTAATATAGTTCGCCCTATTCCATGAGCTGCTTCTTTAACCAGCAATCTTTCATGTGGATATTTATCGAAAACTTTACTGACATGTCAACATCTTTGAAGGTATTTTTTGTATGTTTATCGATTCGTATGCTTGGAAAAAGAAAGGTAAATAGATAGCGAGACACACGCAGCCAACACGGTTAAATTCCATTACAAGATTAATGATTAAGCATTTAACAAATGTGACAGCAGCATACTACTCTTAAATTGACGTTTGTAATTTAGTCAGTAGCCAGCCCTTATTCCCACAAGGGGTAGGGAGTATCAACAAGAAACACATGAAAGGAGGCAAAACAAGAGGCGGCAGGGGAAGAATCCATACAACATTTCGCACACAAACATTCGGAAACCTTAATCACCTATTAGCCCCAAGATGACTGGCTTCACCTCAGATGCTATAAACGTTCGGACAAATTAAGTCTCTTAGTCATTTAGCTGTATAAAATTACATTTAATTGAGTAACATCTACAGTAATACAGTTGATGCATATAAACGTTTGGGATAACTCATAAAATCTATACCCGGTGTCAACGAACTTGGAGCTAATCCTGACCGCATAACATCTTATAAAGAACAAAACAAATATATGAGTAGATCAGGAACTAGATTTAAAAATTGATTAACCGATTCTCGAGTCCTTTCTGGGTTATAGAAAGGCTAAGGATAAGAATTACAGCCAATGTCGCTGACACCAACACCAAGTAGGAGTAGGGGTGGGATTGAGATGCAAGACGGGTACCACGTGCCCTACGTAAAGGAGGTGGTATGCACTGGGAAAGCTCTGAGGAACACTGATTATTATAGTAGCGATAGAATAGCGAGAGAGATGCAACATTGCGGCGGAGAGAGAGAGATTGCAGAGAGTTGGTGAGTGGACGGGAGTTAATGATACGAAAGGTCTTCCTTTCAACTTTGTCTAGGAGAGCAGTGTGAGAGGAACCTCCCCACACATGTGAACAATACTCAATACAAGGACGCACTATGCCCCTGTACAGAGCAAGAAGCTGTGCTGGGGAAAAGAACCCCCTAAGGCGGTTGAGTACACCCAGCTTCTGGGAGGCTGCCTTAGCAAGACTGGTAATATGGTCCTTCCAAATGAGAGCAGAAGAAAAAGAGACACCAAGAATATTGAGAGAAGATGAAGGGTTGATTTATGTATTGTTGAAGAATAAGGGATAGTCCGCTGGGAGATCCTGACGGGTAGATAGATGGAGAAATTGGGTTTTGGAAGCATTAAAGGTAACAAGGTTTTCTCTGCCCCAATGGGAGATAGTATTTAGATCAACATTTAAGAGTTCTATGGCTTCATTACGTTTGTCGTTGAGGGATTGCTGGCTGGGGCGTTCTGTAAAACTAATGGAGTAGTGTAAGGTTGAGTCATCTGCATATTAATGGATGGGAATTAAGGTACAGTTAAGGAGATCATTTATAAAAATTAGAAAGAGAATAGGAGAATAGGACAGAGCCCTGAGGAACACCAGAGTTTATAGGGTGAGGAAGTGAACAATGGCCGTCCACAACCGCAGCTATGGAACGGCCGGAAAGGAAATTAGAGACAAAGGTACAGATGGAGGGATAGAAACCGAAGGAGGGTAGTTTAGAATTTAAAGATTTATGCCAGACTCTATCGAAAGCTTTCGATATGTCTAGTGCAATAGAAAAAGTCTCACCGAAGTCCCGAAAGGAGGATGACCAAGAGTTAGTAAGATATGAAAGAAGACCACCAGTAGAGCGACCCTTAAGGAAGTCATACTGGCGATCTGAGAGCAGATTATGAGAAGAGAAATGCTTAAGAAATTTGGAAGCAAGAATAGTTTCAAAAACTTTAGAAAGACAAGATATGAGAGCAATTGGACGATAGTTGGAGGGTTGAGAGCGGTCACCCTTCTTTGGGACAGGTTGAATGTGAGCAAACTTCCAGCATGAAGGGAAGACGTTAGAGGATAGACAGAGACGAAAGAGTTTGCCTAGGCAGGGAGTCAGCACGGAAGCACAGTTTTGAGAACAACAGGAGGAATACCGTCCGGACCGTACGCCTTATTTGTATTAAGCCCAGAGAGGGTAAAAAGTACATCTTTATAAGAGATTAGGATATTAGGCATAAGTAAGAGAGAGGAGGGTGGAGAGGGAGGAATAGCACCGGAATCATCCAAGGTGGAGTTTCTAGCAAAAGTTTGAGCGAAGAGTTTAGGTTTGTCAGAGGAAGAAGTGATGGTTGTACCATCAGAGTGGGAAAGGGGAGGGAAAGACGAGGAAGAGAAATTGTTGGAGAGGTTTTTGGCTAGATGCCAGAAAGCTTGGGAAGACCTGGATAGTTCAGTGCATTTATTATTGATGAAAGAGTGTTTGGCAAGTCGAAGAACAGATTTGGCTTGATTCCGGGCAGAAACATAGGAAGAATGAGAGTCTTGAGTTTTAAGGCGACGGTACCGTTTGAATGCTTCCTCCTTATTGCGGACAGCAGTAAAACAGGCGTGAGTAAACCAAGATTTTTTAGCATTAGTCTGAGAGAAAGAGAATGGAATGTATGCTTCCATGCTCGATAGGATTACCTCGATAATGCGTTCAGCACTCTCCAAGGGTCCCCGGCCATGGAAGCAGACATCATTCCATTGGAAATCAAAGAAGTACTGCCGGAGAGCCTCCCAGTCGGCAGCGCCAAAGTGCCACAAGCGCCGCCGGCTAGGAGGATCGGGTGGCCGTACTGGAGAGATAGGAGAGGTGACAGAGATAAGTTTATGGTAGGAGGAGCCCAAAGGAGAGAAAAGATCGACAGTATAAGAAGAAGGGTTAGAAGTTAGAAACAAGTCAAGAATGTTGGGCCGATCTACGATGCGATCCGGGATACGGGTGGGATACTGAACTAACTGCTCTAGGTCATTTAGGATAGAAAAGACGTAGGCTTGTTCACCAGGTGGATCAGTAGTGTGAGAGGAGAGCCATTGGCGGTGGTGAACGTTGAAGGAGATTTCTGAGAAAGGAGAAATGGATAGAATGTGTTCCACTGTAGAGTTTAGATAGTCAAAGAATATGGGAAAGTTGGTAGAGTTAGGGGAAAGATAGACAGCACAGAAATATTTAGTAAGAGAATGACAGGAAAGTTTGAGCCATAAAGTTGAGAATTCAGAGGAGTCGAAATCGGGAACACGAGAGCAAGTGAGTTTGTTGTGCACATATGCACAACATCCGCCTTTGGCTTTGAAACTAGGATAGAGAAAGTAGGAAGATACAGAGAAGGGGCTGCTGGATGTTGCTACAGACACCTGAGTTTCGGTGAGGAAGAGAAGATCAGGTTTGTAGGAGGAGAGATGGTGTTCAACAGAGTGAAAGTTAGAGGAAAGTCCGCGAATGTTGCAGAAATTAATAGAAAGAGTAACAGGCCGAGGTCCAGGTAATTTTGTAGGGTCGTCAGAGGATGGTCGGTCGGGTGTGGGGGCATTTATGGTCCTCCCCCCCCCCCCCCCCCCTGGAGACTCCGAGGCTGGGCAAGAATTCATAATTTTGTTTTTTTAAATTTTGGTGTGGAGGAATGAAGTGTGGTGTGCATGTTTAGTGTAGTGAAGTGGATAGGAGGAGGAGGTGTTTGTGAGAGCTAGCTGGATTGCTCTCAGTGTAAATGATGCACAAAGAAAATCAGTAAGAGAGGCCAAGCAAATGAAACAGGAGTTCCAGCGACTCTTTATCACATGCCTATAACCTCACCTGGGTCTAGCCCTGATCGATTGGTGCCTACAATCTCCCCACATACCTGTACGCCTGTTGTTACGACCTGGCACTCGGGTACACAAGGGCTCTCAATCAGGACTCGAATACGGCTCGCTGCCACAACGGAAACACACGATCCCAACCCCTGAGTACTGCCAGCCGAACAAAAAACACCAATACCCTCCAGAGTTCAATCTGCTATAACGGGGTATACAAGAACTCGGTACTAGTGTTCAACAACAGACTAATAAAGAGACAGGAATTCTCTAGTCTGGTCAACAATCAAACAAAGAAGTAAGAAACCACAACACCAAATAATAGTGTTGGCCGAAGCCGAAGTAATCCACCCTTGACTAAGAACTTAAGAAGTCCTCCACCCTCTACTTCGGATCGGCACTATTACGTTACGTTAATTAATAGTCCTTAAGCATCGAGCAAGGAATCTTCTGAAAAAAGTTAGATGCTTCTCGGATGCTCGTAAGAAGTACGTATCGGATTTTGAACAGTAATTCAATAAGCAAAACACTGGCAATTAAATAATATTAAAGGTTTAAATTGGCATAAGAATAATTAAAAAGAATATGCAATAGTAAATGGCAAACATTAAAAAGAAGTACTCCGCAAATGCAACGGCAATAGCCTACTCGGAATGTGCTCGTGGGCCACTAATCACTAAAGTAGCCAAGCGTGCAACACATGAAATCAATAGTGCATAAACAATATCATACATAAGGAAAGCTTCAATACTATTCTGTATCTACTAATCGAGTAAAGTCTAGCTGGGGTACTGTGGGCAAAAGGTAGCAGTGACTGAGCAAAAACGGCTCGTAGCCTAGCGAAGTCCTCACAACTGTTTAAAGTATTACGTTAACACTAACAAGTGCACTTTGAGAAATCCAGATCCCTTGTATCTGGTTTTCTCCCGGCTCCTTGACAAAGTAAAAACAAACTGTTAATAAAATACAGGGTGGTTAAGCTCTTGCCCTCACACACTGTAAATTATTAACTCAATACAGTCAGCCGCGAAGACAACCTAGGCTTCACTGAACCGAAATGAGTATGCAGGTTTATCGCTTAACCACTGCATCAAACAACAACTCGTAACACAGAAAAGCCTTACCCCAGTCTAGCATTACCTAGACTAGCAGAAAACAGGAAAAATAATAATAACACACAGGCAAATGCATATACAAGTGCAACAAACATAAATCAATCCTATTCTAAGTTAACCCTTCCAAAATAGGCTATCTAATAGGCAAGTATCTAGTGAGAACTCAAGCGATAATACGTTGGCTGACTAGCTGGAAGTTAAACATGCAGGGAAAAGAGGAGATAAGAATGTAAGGTAGTAGAGAAAGTTCACATCAGTCAGAAGAATATATATAGTTAGCAAGGGAAATGAGAAGTCGCTCTGCCTAATGAGTTCTGACGAAAAAATGGCTAGACTTCCCTTTTTATACCCGGCCCTCTAGTGAGCCCAACGTGAACTACTAAGGACAGCCCACTGACAACCATTACATAATTTCTCTCTCTCCTCTGGGATAGACAAAGGCTCCCCTAGCACTGAGGGGAGGGGGGAGGGGGGAGTGCTAGTGAGTTAGGCCCACCTCCCGCATGGCGCACCCACTGACCCCCAACTGTGGCTGCTGCTGCTTCTCCCATCATTACAAATAAGTTTTACACACAATACTTATAACTAATGATATAAAATAGAACTCGTTGACTCAGATGAAAACAAAATACATATTCATATTACTTATAGTACAACGGCTCACATGAACTAAGTTAGGAAACTCTACATAGACTACAGCCAAAGTTCCTGCCCTGACGATCCTAGCGAGAGTGGGGCATGACTAGGCGTTCTGTACAGCATGCTCACACTGGACATGCGTCACACCTCCCCCAAGATTTTACTTGCTCAACCCTGAGCTAAAATCTGACAAACACAGAACCCCATCAAGCCCCTCACACCCAGCGACCGCATGGCACTAAAACAAAGCTGAGTTTATCACCAAAACACATCTTATTATAAAAAATAAAATAAAATCACATTTTATAACTCCTCCCAACAATAGCAAAAACACACAATATCATGCTCCCAGAGCGAGCTTACAGCAGCTCAGCCGTTTGATAGTTCGTGGACTACTCAAACTCTATAGGCTATGACAAACTTATACGATTACCTATATCAAAAGAAAGAGTTTTTTATATTATTTTTATATTTTAATATGTTTTTCCCGGCTGCACTATAAGGGCAGCCTATTTTCCTCCACTCAAACCCACACACCTGTGATAGCCTACGACTGATCATCCACCCTTGATAAACAATCCGCGATCACATTGTCACATCCAGCAATATGACGGATGTCCAGGTTATACTCCTGCAACATCAAAGACCACCTGGTCAGTCTCATATTGCGATTGTGAAATTGATTCAGGAATCTCAAAGGGTGATGATCAGTGTAGATAACCACGACTGGGCCATAGGCTGGAACATACACCTCGAAGTGCCTGAGCGACAGCACAATCGCCAGTAATTCCTTTTCTATTGTAGAATAGTTCTTTTGTGCAGCATTGAACTTCTTAGAAAAGAAACTTACTGGGTGTTCCACACCTTCATTGTCTGTCTGTAGCAAGACGGCACCAGCCCCTACACCACTAGCATCTGTTGCCAGCTGAAAAGGCCTGTTAAAGTCTGGGGCCCTGAGTATCGGGTGAGTACATAGCAAATGTTTCACCAAAGTGAAAGCCTTTTCACACTCAGGTGCCCACAAAAACTTTTTGGCTGTAGATAACAAATCTGTGAGAGGTGCCAACACCGTTGAGTAACCTTTTATGAAGCGTCTGTAGTAGCCTATCATACCCAAGAATCTCATAATCTGCTTCTTGGTTGTTGGGTGCGGAAATTTATTCATAGCCTGTACCTTGTTCAGAGGAGGGCACACCTGTCCCCTTCCCACTACAAACCCAAGGTACTGCACAGTGGCTTTTACGAAGTCACACTTTGCCAAATTTACTACCAGACCTGCTTCACTAAGTTTCCGGAACAAGGTCTCAAGGTGCTCACAATGGCTCTCAAAGTCGTCATCATAAATGATTACATCGTCCAAATATACGGTGCAATTTGGAATGTCCTTTACAATTTCATTCATCAGGTTCTGAAACGTTGCTGGTGCATTCTTAAGTCCGTAAGGCATAACATTGCACCGGTAGGTACTCCCGTCCACAACAAAACCACATACCTCTTTAGCACGCTCGGACAAAGGTACTTGCCAGTAACCTTTTACTAAATCTACTTTAGACAAAAAACGAGCATTACCAATTTTGTCAACACTATCATCAACCCGAGGAAGAGGATATGGGTTAGTTGTAGTCAAACCGTTTAACCTACGGAAATCAATACAAAAGCGTACCTTGCCATCTGGCTTAGGCTGCAGTGTTACGGGGGAAGTCCACTTAACTGTGCCTTTCTCTATCAACCCTCTACCGAGCATATACTCCAACTCATCCCTCAGAGCTGGTAGTTTTATGGGGGGCACACGGTACGGGATTGACTTAAAGGGTAGATGGTCCCCCACGTCAACATCATGCATAGCCTGAGTAGTGAGGCCTGGGTGTTCAGAAAATACAGTGGGGTATGAACCGAACAACTGACGGATAGCATCAAACTGCGGCTCAGGCAAATGAGCTATAGCCTCGTCAGCCCTTAGGCTCGAGTTCCCCGCCCACTGATCCGCTGAAACATGTTGATCCCAGCTATCCTCCTCTGAAGCTTGACTGTCCCCCTCTTCTTCTCCACCACGGCCGCAACAAGCCAACACAGGGACAGTGAGAGGCTCAGAGGGGCGCCTCACATACTCTTTAATAAGGTTCACGTGACATAACTGGTTCTTTTTCCTCCTGTCTGGAATGGCAACAAGGTAATCTAAGTCTGAAATTTTTTCTACAATTTTATAAGGTCCAGTGTACTTCGCAGAGAGGGGGTTACCAACCAAAGGCAACAAAATTAATACCTCTTGTCCTACAGTGAACTTCCGGAGCCTCACTTTGCGATCATACCTGTCCTTCATCAAAGCTTGTGATTCTGTCAAATTTCTACCTGCCATCTCCAGACTCTTAAGCATGCGCTCACGGCTTTCAAGCACATACTTTAATAATGGACAAGGCTGCACAGTCCCCTCCCAAATTTCTTTCAGCATGTTAAGGGGGCCCCTGACACGGTGTCCAAAAATCAGCTCGTTTGGACTAAATCCCAGGCTCTCACCAGGTACCTCCCGAGCAGCAAACAGCACATAAGGCAATCCAAGATCCCAATCCATACCGTTGTCAGCACAATAACACCTGAGCATGCTTTTAAGTGTAGCATGCCACCGCTCAAGCACCCCTTGACTCTCAGGGTGATACACTGACGATACTACTGCTCGTATCCCATGCTGTTGCATTGTTTGCTTGAACATGTTGGAGGTGAAATTAGATCCCTGATCAGACTGAATCTCCTCCGGGTACCCGTACCTTGAGAAGTACCACAACAAGTTACTGACTACCGTCTTAGCCATTCCATTTTTCATAGGGTATGCATCGGGGTATCTAGTGGCAACATCCATTATGGTTAACAAAAATTTATTTCCAGCCTTAGTGGGAGGGAGTGGACCAACCATGTCAACAATAATTTTACTAAAGGGTGGCCCAATCACAGGAATAGGGTGTAACGGAGCCTTAGGAATAACTTGGTTCGGTTTCCTGACACGACAAATATCACATGAGTTTATCCATGACTGCACATGAGACTTCATCCCCGGCCACCAAAACAATTTCCCCAAAGCCGCCACCGTTTTTCTCACCCCTAGGTGTCCTGCCAGTGGTGTGTCATGCGCCAACCTCAGTAGGCTATCCCTGCACTCCCGTGGCACCACCAACTGGTCCACTACTCCGGACCCCTTTTGCTAACTACGTTTAGGGTCTTGAAAACGCCTATAGAGGATGCCTTCTAAATACAAAAAATCTCCTGGCTGTGCATCGCCGTCCTCGTCGAGCTCTACAGCTCCATTAGCACACGTTTGGAGCTCAGGGTCCTCTAGTTGCAACCGACGTATATCTGAGGGTGCCAAGCGATCTAACTGCTCCCGGAGCAATGCATGACCTTCCCCGATACTGGGCTGCTCCCTCTGTCTCTCTCGATGTACATAGCGTTGCTGTCGTGGAGACTCGTCATGCCCAGCCTCGTCACTCTCGATGACAGGCCCAGGGGCTACTCCAGAATTAAGTAATGGTGCTAATACTGAATCACCCAGGAGAGCCGCCGAGTCAAAACTCTTAAAACCAACTCCAGCTTTAGCCTCCTCCTGTTGATCGTTCCTCCGCTGGTCTGAAGACGGAGGACTAGGCTGTGACACTTTAGCTGCCCGAGCTCGGGTGACAACACACGCCATGGGTTGTGTCTGGCACCGCTCGACCCACTCTTGCTCTTCCCTACTCACGTCGGCCGGCCTCTCGGCAACGACTAAGGGTAGAACCTCAGAAGCGGGCATTGCAAAGTCGTTGCCGAGAAGAAGGTCGACGCCCTCCACTGGCAGTTTCTCCACAATCCCGACATCCAATTCACGTGCAACACCATCCACCTCCAACTCCAACCGCACCAGCGGGTATGACCGAGTTGCATTAATACCCTGCACCACTACCACCCGAGCCGCGTTTATAGGGTAGCCAGTCAAGTTTTTCATCAGAGTCTGGGAAGCACCTGTATCACGCAAGACCTCTACTCCATGCTTGCGCCCCACCCACATCACGCAACTCCGCCCTCTATGGTCACAAAAAACATCCTGAGCAGGGTTCGAGCCTCCCAGGTGCTTCTGCATTGGCTGTGCCTCAGCCTCTGACGAACTGCCCCGGGCAAACTCAGATGACTTTGGAGACACACCAATGTTGCAGGCCAAAGACACAGCTGCTGTAGGTGGTTTGCTAGGACAGACTCTTGCAAAGTGCCCCTTTTTATGACATTGATAACACTCCAACTCCCCTTTGGGCTTCCCTTGGTACTGGGAAGGGCCCGGCCCCTTCTTAAATGGGACGGTGCTAGTCTTGTGGTAAGTCTTGGTATCATGGCTCTTGTACTTGTTTGCATAAGGTATATCACTAACTCGGGGGGGTGGGGCGTCACGCCCCTTGTTACCTGCCTCACTATGCTGGGCAGACCCGCACCCACGAATTAGTGATAGCCGGAGGTCAGCCATCTCAGCTGCCTCCTGTAGAGTTTTTGGGTTCTTTTCTTTAATAGTTAAAGTCATTTCTGCACCAGTACACTTAAAAAACTGCTCGAGCAGAAACAGCTCAGTCAACTGTTCGGCCGTCTCAGCTTTCTCAGAATGTGTCCAGTTTTTAAGTGCATCTTTTAAGTCCCGGGCATGTTCAAGAAAGGTCGCCTCCCTAGTCTTTGTAACACCCCGAAACTTCAATCGATATGTTTCCGGTTGCAACTCGTATGCCCGTAGGACAGCTCTCTTCAATTCTGGGTAGTCAATGCAAGACTCTAAAGGCAGTGCATCATAAGCCTTCAGACCCTTACCCGTAAGTCTTGAGGAGACTAGAGCTGCCCACTTCTCTTCAGGCCAATTATGCTCCCTACACTTCTTCTCAAAACGATTAAAAAATTCTGTGACTTCAGTTTCACTAAATACCGGCACCAATTTGACTAAGTGGGCCAAGGACTGTTCTCTTACTTGGCCCTCACGGCCCATCCGAGTCCCTGTCGACTCTGCACGAGTCTTATCTAAATCTAATTTAGTACAATATTTCTCCGAGTCGTACCTAAGCTCAGCCTCATGCCTCCTAACCTCAATCTCATGCCTCCTTGTCTCATCCTCCTGCCTCCTGGTCTCATTCTCCTGCTTCCTAGCCTCAATCTTAGCAAGCTCAAGTCTAAATACCATATCTGGAGACAGGCAGGAAGAGGGAGCTGCCACTACTGAAGGAGGGTGGGCAAAAACTGGGGAACCACCATGTGCACCACCCGAGGGCACTCCAATCTGCCAATTCTCATATCCTCTGTGGGAGAGTGCTAACCTCCGGTAACTGAGTGGACGACACTGTGGGAGTCGAGTGAGAGGGGATCTGGGGAGGAACCCCCCCAAACGCCCTCTCCTCCGAAACCCCATGTCGCCCACGCAACACCCAGGAAATCAGCTCCCCCTTGGACATCCCTACTACATTGGAAATGCCCAAAACCTTGGCTATCAGGTGCAAGCCACAAACATCCACCCCAGTCAGCCTCTCCTCCGTCACGTGGTGCCGCTTACTCACAAAAACTCTAGCATCCTCCTCACTGGTTACTAACGGCACACCTTCAAATGGCATCTCTCGCTCATCGTCAGTGCTAATGCACGGCATACTGAAGTCCACAAAAAAATTCTCGAGACAAAAGTGTTAAACTTCCTATGCAAGCACTAATTACTAAATTAACTGGAGTCTCTTAAATGCTTTACTAATTGCCATACAAAAAAAAATATTCTTCAATATGCACGCTAAAATACAAACAAACAAATGTTGTACTACTCTGCAAATATTTATACTGTTCACAAAATCCTGGCAAGGTCGCCATTTGTTACGACCTGGCACTCGGGTACACAAGGGCTCTCAATCAGGACTCGAATACGGCTCGCTGCCACAACGGAAACACACGATCCCAACCTCTGAGTACTGCCAGCCGAACAAAAAACACCAATACCCTCCAGAGTTCAATCTGCTATAACGGGGTATACAAGAACTCGGTACTAGTGTTCAACAACAGACTAATAAAGAGACAGGAATTCTCTAGTCTGGTCAACAATCAAACAAAGAAGTAAGAAACCACAACACCAAATAATAGTGTTGGCCGAAGCCGAAGTAATCCACCCTTGACTAAGAACTTAAGAAGTCCTCCACCCTCTACTTCGGATCGGCACTATTACGTTACGTTAATTAATAGTCCTTAAGCATCGAGCAGCATCGAGCAAGGAATCTTCTGAAAAAAGTTAGATGCTTCTCGGATGCTCGTAAGAAGTACGTATCGGATTTTGAACAGTAATTCAATAAGCAAAACACTGGCAATTAAATAATATTAAAGGTTTAAATTGGCATAAGAATAATTAAAAAGAATATGCAATAGTAAATGGCAAACATTAAAAAGAAGTACTCCGCAAATGCAACGGCAATAACCTACTCGGATTGTGCTCGTGGGCCACTAATCACTAAAGTAGCCAAGCGTGCAACACATGAAATCAATAGTGCATAAACAATATCATACATAAGGAAAGCTTCAATACTATTCTGTATCTACTAATCGAGTAAAGTCTAGCTGGGGTACTGTGGGCAAAAGGTAGCAGTGACTGAGCAAAAACGGCTCGTAGCCTAGCGAAGTCCTCACAACTGTTTAAAGTATTACGTTAACACTAACAAGTGCACTTTGAGAAATCCAGATCCCTTGTATCTGGTTTTCTCCCGGCTCCTTGACAAAGTAAAAACAAACTGTTAATAAAATACAGGGTGGTTAGGCTCTTGCCCTCACGCACTGTAAATTATTAACTCAACACAGTCAGCCGCGAAGACAACCTAGGCTTCACTGAACCGAAACGAGTATGCAGGTTTATCGCTTAATTAACCACTGCATCAAACAACAACTCGTAACACAGAAAAGCCTTACCCCAGTCTAGCATTACCTAGACTAGCAGAAAACAGGAATAATAATAATAACACACAGGGAAATGCATATACAAGTGCAACAAACATAAATCAATCCTATTCTAAGTTAACCCTTCCAAAATAGGCTATCTAATAGGCAAGTATCTAGTGAGAACTCAAGCAATAATACGTTGGCTGACTAGCTCTGCACCAACGGGACCATGGAAGTTAAACAGGCAGGGAAAAGAGGAGATAAGAATGTAAGGTAGTAGAGAAAGTTCACATCAGTCAGAAGAATATATATAGTTAGCAAGGGAAATGAGAAGTCGCTCTGCCTAATGAGTTCTGACGAAAATATGGCTAGACTTCCCTTTTTATACCCGGCCCTCTAGTGAGCCCAACGTGAATTACTAAGGACCGCCCACTGACAACCATTGCGTAATTTCTCTCTCTCCTCTGGGATAGACAAAGGCTCCCCTAGCACTGAGGGGAGGGGGGAGGGGGGAGTGCTAGTGAGTTAGGCCCACCTCCCGCATGGCGCACCCACTGACCCCCAACTGTGGCTGCTGCTTCTCCCATCATTACAAATAAGTTTTACACACAATACTTATAACTAATGATATAAAATAGAACTCGTTGACTCAGATGAAAACAAAATACATATTCATATTACTTATAGTACAACGGCTCACATGAACTAAGTTAGGAAACTCTATATAGACTACAGCCAAAGTTCTTGCCCTGACGATCCTAGCGAGAGTGGGGCATGACTAGGCGTTCTGTACAGCATGCTCACACTGGACATGCGTCACACTGTACAGGTACGCCTGTATCGCAAGCGGTACACACCACACGGTACGACCACACGGGCTTGGGACGGGAGTGCAAACTAGACAGGTGCCACGTACCTAATATTTTGTCTCAAAACTTAGTTGGGCTACTGTACGCCGCCACATACCTTACCCCCTGCGCATGCGCGAAAATGCAAGCCTCCCTTGGCCCCGCCCCCCGTTTCCCGCGTTTAAATATAGCCTTCAAACCGTTAATGCCAGGTCACTCTGTAGCTCAGTCAGTAGAGCTCTCTCCCGACACCGACAAAACCAGTGTTCGATCCCACTCGGATTTAGTGTATTTTTAAATGTTTATTTTGTTATTTGTGTTATGTTATATTATATTATATTATATTAGGGTTAGGTTAGGTTAGGTTAGGTTAGGTTAAGTTAGGTTAATCTAATCTAATATAATATTTGTACATTTTGGGCAGTGGGTGGTGCCGCGCATGCGCAGGGGGTAAGGTATGTGGCGGCGTACAGACATTCCCCTTTCACACGCCTTAGAGGGGCTTGAGTGGTTCATTTATAAAAGTATGTTGTTTAATATGTATGAAATGCCACACACCTCAACACACCACAACATTTTGTTGCAGGATTAAGTTGGTTAACTGTACACTCACTCATAAATGAAGGGTACCCCCCTTAGCAAGATCTCTAATGCCTCACGCTATTTTGTTGTAGTAACATGGCCCTGAACTGCGGCTTGTGGGATTAGTTACTTGACTTCAGAGGCTATCAACCCTATTGGATTATTAAGCCAGCCTTAATGTCACCTCTCCGAAACCACTCCAAAGAGCCGCGCAATATTTCATATCAGAATGCACTTGACTTTTTATAGATTACGGTTAACTGCTTGTCAATACAAAAGTCACAAACTCTGAAAGAACGTCCTTCCTTGTTTGTTTTTTTAGGCATTTTTTTAATAGATCTGATATAAGACGTCTGGGGTTGGCATACTCCAAAGATATCACTACTCGAAATAATGGTAAGATTTGTATTATTGAAAGTTATGTAGGAGCGAGGTGGAGGGACAGAGAGGGAGAGGTAGACCGAAGGAGAGGTGGAAGGATGGAGTGAGGAAGTATATGAATGAAGGCGGTGCTGGTTGGGGGGAGGGGCATCGACTGACTGGGGACAGAGGTGCATGGAGGTGGTTCGTTCGTGGCCACCCCTTCGGGGATCACGGCGTCGGGCAATTGATAGATAGATAGATGTAGGATTTAGGTGAGATACGTTTATTAGAGAATAGAATGCATTTAGTATCACCAACATTCCCACCTACCTTAGGTCGGCATGGATTTTAGTTGGGGAAAGAAGTTCCCTAGCAGAATGAGAAATTTTCTACTGGGAATTTCATAGTAAAGAATGAAATTGAGAGAGAAAGAGAGAGGGAGAGAGAGAGAATTAGCAAAATTATTGTCAATGTGAAGTGAAGCATTGCTTCGTTCATATGAGCTCCCTACTCCCTCCCACAACCCTCAGTCGCCACTCGTTTTCGTGACGTCGATAGTTCAAGGCCAGTGTTACCACAACTAAATAGCGTGAAGCGTTTGATCTGTAGCTCAGGGGAATACCCTTCTTTTATGACTGAGTGTACGGTTGGTTGTGGACATTAACTCGTTGAGCCCCAGCTGATCTATATATGTTTGACACTCACAACCCAAGTTTATAAATTATTCTATTGGTTTGCTGAAAAGACATGTAATGAGTTAGTAATGAAGGAATACATACAATCAAATATTCACCGAGGTTTACTTGGGGTCCTGGGCAGGTGGTGGTGGTGGTGGTGGTGGGTTGTTCACGACCACCACTGGGACGCCATGCGCCTATACAAAATTCCCGGGCTGGCCGCTGGCTGGGGGATTGTGGCTGATGTATGATGCCTCCACTTATCGAGTGCGACTCATTTACACCACCCGAGCATCATGTGTGCTTCCACGGTGCGTAAAATAAAAAGAACTATCACTGAATGTCATTGTAAGTGTTGGTACAGTGATATAAGTGCGTAAAGTCCCATGTTATGAGTGGCAAGCCTCGCGCGTCCTGGTTTCCATGGCAGCCAACTTACCCCCAGACAATAACACAATGCACGGACGAACGTACGCTCAGCCTGCTTCCACCGCATGATTCTCACACTCTCTGTAGCTACATGTGTGCCTCTACAATGCGTAAAATAACAAGAACTATCACTGAAAGTTATAGTGAGTGATGGTAGAGTGTTTTATAGTGCATAAGTCCAGTGTTTAGAGTACCAAGCCTCAAGCGTCTTGGTTATCATGGCGACGGGCGGCCATCATACCTATAACCTTAACAACACATACTGAAGAATGCAAGAAAAACCTGTCACCACGACTCTCACCTAAGCTCCGAGGCTAGCCTACTATCTCTTTCATTCTTCCACTGTTACCGCATATTATTTCGGTTACGATTATCGCATTGCGAGTGTCACTGTCACTTATATTATGCGATAATTTATAGGCAGCTTGTAAGTGCTCAAGGGTGTGATAGTCCCTGAAACTCATTTTCTTATGTTCTTATGTTCTTATGAAACACCGTGGCAAACACTGCCACATCACAGTTTGGGGAGGGAGAGATTGAGAAACGAGTCTTAGAGACACTGGCCTCGGCGCCATGACACAAGAAGCAACAAATTGAAGCAATTATTTTGGAACAATTGGATATTCTCTATATCCTCCAGTGTTGGCTGGTATTCCTCATCAGATGATTCCGTCGCACTATCCTGGTAATAAAACACATCGATATCACCTCCTCAACACTCCTTACACGGTGTGAGGTGCAAGGTGAGAGCTATGGTGGTCGGACATAGTGTCACTCGCGAGTTATCGTGTACTGGCGCGCCCCACCTCATGCCCCCTCATGATTTATTTGGGGAGTTGCCAACAACTGCTATTTTTGTGCGGTATCCTAAAGTAGTTCCCATACGAATTTCAATCCTCTACAAGCCCTATAACAGAGGTAAATAAAGGCGAGAATAGCCATCGGTCACAACGCTGGTACTGAGCATTCCATACATAACCGTCGAAAATGTTTCAACCCTGGGACTGCAAGGGTTGACCCGTAAACGGCGGCAAAGCTCATAAGAGGTTTTACTGGGCGAGGGCGGCAAAGCTCTTAAGAGGGAGGCCTAAAAAAAACATTTAAACGGCCCCAGTAGCACTAAACAATTTTGTTTTTGTTTTTTGTTTTTTTCCCTATACCTTATATCACTCCTCCACATCCCTTCCTTCCTCCTTTTCCCCTCCCCATTCAATTATCACCTGTTTTCCCTGTTATTCCCTAATTCGTTGGTATATTTTGGTGCTAACATTAGCAAAATGTGTGGAGGATGTGCTTACGTGCCTAGCGGGTGTGTTACACAACCGAGTGTGTGTATTAGTAGGCTCAGTGTGGCTTGAGGCCTCGTGGAGGGAGGGGTTGCCTCAATTTTCTCCATAGTTCATGAATGGGCTGGTCCATCTATATTCGCGATTTTGACCAGAACAATTATATTTTCACTTGTTTTATTGTTGTTACAGGTTACTATCTTCATAGTGAAGGTAAAATAGGCTCATATGAATAAGTAATAACGATATTTATCGTAAAATGACGATTTTAGGCATGAATGGAGCCTATATGCTCGCCCATGGGGACCGGGTTCAATACCCCCCCCCCCCCCCCTCGCCGTTTATAGGTTAATGGCGATACATACATTCTCAAAGCAGTCTCAAGCAAAATTGAATCTCATTAATTTTGTTACCTTATCTTTGAATTACGGAGGTTAATTTAATCAGTTTGAGGCTTCAGAATGTATCAGAATTAATATCCACAGAATTAATGTTGTGGACAGATGATCGATAGAAACAGCCTAGATCTGCCTAAGACACTCAATAGAGGGCAACACAATTAGTGCCCATAAATTATCTGGTAACAGTGATGTTTTGGGGGTAGGAGGTGAAGGTATGGGGTGGAGGGAGGGGGGAGGAGGGTACAGGTGTGGGAGGGGGAACCCGTGGCGAGGTGGGAGCAGGTGGGGGTGGAGGGAAGTGGGTAGCCAATACTTTACTGTGGAAAACATATTTATTTTGTGTTTTGAACATTTTGTGGGATTATGATTGCAAAATATTGGAGGTGTGAGGGGTGTGTAGCATGATAAACGCGCTACAGGCTGCCAACATGCTCATGCTCTCTCTCTCTCTCTCTTCATATACAATATATGAATGACGTATATATATGTTTCATAAATGATACCTTTAAATTCTAATGTAGTACTACTTCTTTTTTGTTCTCTGCTTAGAACGCCTACTGATACTGAGTTGTGATATCGGGAAAGTGGTATTCTTCAAACAAGTGAGGAATCCGAGCGTCAGAAACAACTGAACTACCTGTTGGTTACCTAACAAGGGAAGATATAGTAATTGTTTTTATTTGTCAGTTTGTGAGTCAGTCAAACTTCTAATATTAATGTTAGTGTTTCAGCATAATGGTGAGTGTAAAGATCATAGTAGTAACGAAAGTATTCATATATGGTATATATAATACGGTATCAAAGACAAACCAATTAAAGTGTTTTCCAAATAAATACCGGAGGTGTTAACAGTGTTGGCATTGTCATGAGTATATAATCACTTTGCATTATATACGTCCATAAGAATTAAAAGTATATAATATTATAAACTAATAAAATCAAATAATTAAATGTATCTATAAATAAAGCAGAAACCAGGAAACAAAGGAGGACTAATATTTATTCACATAGCAATACACATGTTCAAGAAAAGCAACCAGATAAATATGTGTCAATACAATCCTCCGGCTTGTGGTTTCCCTCTGTTGCATGTCTGCCTGCCGAGATCGGAACCTCTCCGGGTGGTCGGGGGCCAGGGGAGTGCTGGAGGGACCTTGGTGACCCTTGTCTCTGGGTCTTCTCCTGGATGACCTAGATGTGTGTGAATTTGTATTTTGTTTGTGTGTTCATTGTTTTCTGTTGTGTTGTCCCTGTTCTGGCTCTGCCTTGAGTCGGTCACCCCCCCCCCCCCCCCCAAAAAAAAGAAAGAAAAAAAAAAGGAAAATTGGTGATTGGGCCTGAGTATATAGATAGATATAAAATAGACAATCCTCAAAGTGTTGGTAAAGAGGCGCAAATGACCATTTCATATAATAATATCCCCAAATTGAAAACTTAGTTATTTTGATTGGCCAAACCTCCTGGTAGATAATATATGCTCAACGATAATGATGCAAGTATACCATGATGCTTTCCAGATATGATTTGTTACATTTTGACGGCATCAGTAGAAGTGAAAGCGTTAATTGAGATAGCGTTAGGGTCATTCCTTTCTACAAGTTCTAAGCTGTATACAGTTGTTTAGCGCTTCAGATATATGATGATAAGTTTCTTCACTGTTTGTGGCATATAGCAAATGAGTGCATTAATTTTAGTATTTGAAGTTGGAAGGTATTGAGATAGTCATTTCTGAGTTTATAGCAAGAGAGCATTCCAAAACTGAGGAACATCCTATACCGGTAATGATCGTGAAATTATAGTGAAAAGGCGTACTCGTATTAAGAAAGGGTTGGAATTAAAACCAAATAAAATACTCAATATGATTGGAATTATAATATTATGGTGAGCAAATATGCATGGTACGACAGTAATGCATAGTAGTTCTTAATGATGTAAACATGTGTCTAAGGCAATTATAGAAACACATTATATAATGACATATAGGTAAAAGTAGACTTCAAAGGTTTGATAATAGCTACTAACAATCTAGAGAAAGATGAACAAGGAGAGATAATGTGCATATATTAGGTGAAACGGGATCAACAAATTATCAGATCTCATTAAGCATTTAACCCCGGTCTCATAAACAGGGTGAATGTTCATTTATGTGGCTATGTGTGCTTCTGTAATTTCGTATCATATTTAACAGTAGATTGTTAAAAACATTAAGCTTAACAACAAGGTCAGTATAAAATAGATTATTGAAAAGGAGGAGTAGCTGCATTTCCGTTATTATTGTTGTCAGAATTTTTGTACGAAAAAACACACATGGTTTGGAATATACTGTATACAAATATATTATATTTATGGGGCTTTCAATATATAGCACGTAACATATCAACATTTCTTAATTCAATACAACTTTAGGCTACCAGTAATACCATCTTGACCAATATTGCCAATCAATAATATAAGGTCCATTGATTTCTTATTAAGTTATTATCTTTAGTAACAAACCGTCTTTACAATTGTATTATTGGTAACTCTAGATTGTTATGTATCCCAGAAGGACTGTTACCAATAAATAGAGTAATCTTAATCTTTCTAAATACGTGACTCACACAATACCTGTAAAGCGATACTGAAATGAAAGCATGATTATTTTATAGTTATTATATAATACAATTATGGCTACAAAATGTGGTAGCATCTTATATACAAAATCAAGGAACTGCACTGCAAGTACAAATAGTGTATCGTGTAGCATATAATCACGGTTGACCCATTTCGCTATAACTGTAAATCTGCAGACTAAAACATACACTGAATATAGCAAAGATAAATATATATATATATACATATTTCTATGTGAGTGAGGGAGACAAAAGGCAGAACTGCCTGTAGTGACGAGTGCCTCCCCCAGCGTTGTAAGAGTGACAGGGCCAAAATCAAGCAACGTTAGAGCCAAAATGCCTGGACACATGGAGTTTGAAGCAATTTATGTCATAGGATGATGGAAAGACTGATTCTGGGAGAGAGTTCCAGAGCTCAGCTTTTGAATAGAAGAAAGACTTAGAAATAATGCTTCACCCTTGCACAGAGTAGGGGTGGGATTGTGTTGCAAGCCGGGTACTACGTGCTCTACGAAGAGAGGGTGGTATACACTGAGAGAGCTCTGAAGAACACTGATTATTGTAATTGCGGTAGAATAGCGAGAGCGATGCAACATTGCGGCGAAGAAAGAGAGACTGCAGAGAATTGATGAGTGAACCTGAGTTATTGAGATGGAAGGCTTTCATTTCTGCTTTGTCTAGAAGTGCTGTGTGAAAGGATCCTTCCCACACACGCTTAAACAATACTCAATACATGGATGCACTGTGCCCCTATACAGAGCAAGAAGCTGCGCAGGGGTAAAGAACCCCCGGAGGCAGTTCAGCACATCCAGCTTCTGGGAAGCTGTTTTAGCAAGAGTGGTGATATGATCTTTCCAAGAGAGATGAGAAGAAAAAAGAGACACCGAGAATATTAATAGAAGATGGAGGATTAACTTACTGTATATGTTGTTGAAGAGCAAGTCATAGTTTTCTGGAAGGGGGCGACGAGTAGACATATGGAGTATAATATATATATATATATATATATATATATATATATATATATATATATATATATGCATTGTTTTAAAGTAAATTATATATACAACCGACAAACATGTTATGCATATGCTCCACGAGAGAGAGAGAGAGAAATAGAGAGAGCAAGTTGGCAGCCTATAGCGTGATTATCATACTACACACGCTTCTACCTGGTCATATCAAGGTTTATGGTATTATAAGGCTCTGTGAAGATTGTGTTCATAGTTGATTATTTAATGCATAATAATTTGATATATTACTATCACAATCGAAGGTGGGTAGGTGAGATGTTAGACAAATTATTTGTCATGCCATTACCAAAGTTTAAAGACATTAATTTATCTTCATATAAGAATTGACACTCCAACCACCAGTTTGTTTGTAATCCATCACCACTTACCAATATCCTGCACTGATGCTTGGTTGCGCTCTACCATTGTCACCCTTTTTCTCTTGATCTCCTGATGCAATTTCTGTCTCGTGCTCGTCTTCTACATCTCATTTAACATTTTTCCCATAGCCTTGTATCTCTCTTGAATTCTGCTAGCTTACCTCTGCCGTCTTAATCATAAGTTTTAGTTAGTGCCACATAGTTTTCATGGGCTTGGTGCTAGTCCTTCTTATAATAATAATAATACCCTCCCCCACCTATGATTTTCGAGGAAGAAACACACCGTTTCTTATTGAAGGGTGTCTCTGTTTCAATTGGTTACAACTTTAGCAATAATATTTGTTACATTAAATACAGCAATCCAATATTTTGCAGTCATAATCCCACATAATGTTCAAAATACAACACTAATTATGTTTTCACAGTAAAGTATTTGGCCATCCACTTCCCTCCACCCCCACCTGCTCCCACCTCGCAGGTGGTTACCCCTCCCACTCCTGTACCCCCCCCCCCCACCCCATACCTTCACCTTCTACCCCCACAACATCACTGTTACTAGATAATTAATGGGCACTGATTGTGCTGCCCTCTATTGAGCATATTTGACAGACCAAAGCTGTCTCTGTTTCATCTGTCCACAACTGTTCGTTCAAGTAAAATTTTCAGTATACATGGAGCTTGATGCAGTTGACATCATAGGATGAAGGAAAGATAGAATAAGGGAGAGAGTTCCTAAATTATCTTGTTGAGTAGAAGGAAGACTGAGAAACTCGGCTCACTCTTGGGTTAGAGAATTGGATAAATAAGGAGTGTGAAAGAGTCGAAAAGCAGGCGCCATTTACTCTCCGAAGAGCCTTTAGTATTATAATAAAGGTAGAAGAGAGAGAGATATGCAACAGTGTGACATGTAGAGGTTGCAGAGAAATAGTAGGAGGTGAGTTGATGACACAAATACTTTTGACTCTACCCTTTGGAGACGTGCGGTATGGATGGAACCTCCCCATATATTTGAACAGTAGTCGATACAAGGACGCACATTACCTCTGTACAGAGCAAGAGGCTGTGTTATGGAAACCACAGAGGCAGTTGAATACTTTTCACTTCTGGGAAGCTGTTCTAGCAAGAGTGGCAAAATGGTCTTTTCAAGAAAAGTCAGAGGAAAAACAGACCAAGAATATTGGGAGAGAACGAAGGGTTGATTTATGTGTTATTGAAGTTTACAGGATAGTCATGTGAAAGATTGTGATGGGTAGAAGCATTGAAAGTAACAAGATTATCTCTACCCGAATCGGAAATAGTTGATAGATCAGAAAACAGGTGCGATATCATCTTAACCTGTGAGCTTTGAAATAACTTCATGGAGGCACGGGTGCCTGTGGAAAGTTACTTGAACAGTGTAAGGTAGAGCTATCGGCATAGGAGTGGATAGGACTAGAGGTACAGTTAAGATCATTAATGAGTATTAGGAATAGAACTGGGGATAAGACAGAATCCTGAGGAACACCGGGCTTAGGAAGTGAGCAATGGCCGTCCACAACCGCAGGTATGGAATGGTCACAAAAGAAAATTGGAAATAAAGGTACAGATATTGGGATGTACACATAAAGATGACATTTTGAAAGGAAAGGATTTTTGCCAATCACTATCGAAGGCTTTTCATATATCTAGGTCTCACCAAAGTCCTGAAATGAGGATGACCAAGCATTAGTAGGATAAGAAAGAAGATCACCAGTATAGCGGCATTTAAGGAAACCATACTGGTGGTCTGAAAGTAGATTATGGGTTGACATATGTTTAAGAAAATTGAATTACAATATATTAAAACACTAGAACTGTTCTGCATGAGAGCAATTTGATGATAATTGGAGGGTTGAGAGCGTTGACTCTTCCATGGTGCAACAGAATGGGAACATATTGGAGGGAAGAGAGGGATGAAAAAGTTTGCCTAGGCAGGTAGTTAGCACGGGAGAACACATTTTAAGTACAACAGTAGGAACACCATATGGTCCGTATGCCTTCTTGGCATTAAGCCCAGAGAAAACCAGAAAGTGCATCCTAAAAAAATATTAAGATATTAGGCATAGCATAGAACAGTTGGGGGTATGTACATACTTATATTAATATGCAGTATTCGAGAATGCATAATATATCGTAGACTTGTGCATAAACTTTTAACTGTCTTGATAGCCTAGTGCTAAGTGTGCGGAATTTCGGTGTGAGTATCCTACGTTCGAGTCCTTGGAGTACCACATGTATTCATTACTCTCATTGATTTCACTAGTTAGGTTTATTTGTAAATTAATTGGTGGGTTGGTGAAAACAAGTAAATTAATTGGTGGGTTGGTGAACACAAATATGAATACGTAACAAAGGGAGGAATAGTACCAGAATTATCAATGTCAGAGTTTATCGCTAAAGTTTGAACGACGAGTTCAGCTTTGTCAGCGGAAAAAGTACAAAGTACCAAGACACTTTCCGGCAGATAGAGAAGAAAGGGTGGGAGTCACTTTATTTGTCCTATCCTGTGCAGATGTCATGGAATACAGACGAGAGCTTGCAACTCCGTGTTTCATTTTCCTAGCGAGTACAATAAATATGCATATATATATATATATATATATATATATATATATGTATAATTGTATATGTATATACAGTATATCATATAATATATATATATATATATATATATATATATATATATATATATATATACTGTATATATACTGTATATACCATATATATATATATTTTTTTTTTCTTTCCAACTACTCCCTCTCGGGCATAGGCTGAGAGCCTGTACATTCTTTCGTTATTCATTGAATGGTGAAGCCCGTGAGGTCTCGTTCCAGTCTAAGGAGTGACACATGTGAAGCCCTTTCAGCTGCAACCAGCCCCTGCCGTCTTGCCTTCGCAGGATGCATGGGCTTGATTGCTCACTCATGGTTTGAAACAGCCCCATCTCTGAAGCTGCGTCGCCCCAGTGCTTCACTGTCTCACCTCCTAGACTCGGACCCACTCTCAGAACGCCACGTATTGAGCAATGAACTCACTAGGCATTGCCCCCCTGTAGCCTATTTTGAATATGGGAATATTCATACAGTGCTATTTAATCAGGGAACAATGAGGGTATTTTTTTGGGCGTTTCGGTGGGCTTTGTGGTAATGCACTGATACTAGGTACAGCACAGATTCCATATATAATTATATGGAGTGAGGAAGTATATGAACGAAGGCGGTGCTGGTTGGGGGGAGGGACGTCGACTGACTGGGGACAGAGGTGCATAGGGGTGGTTCGTTCGTGGCCACCCTTTCGGGGATCACGGCGTCAGGCAATAGATAGATACATAGATATATATATATATATTGTTACGTATCTTGATCCTCAAGTGGTTAACTTGATGAATCTAGATAGCACAGAGATATATATTAAGGTATCAGTCAGCTGAAGGCAAAACAAAAGTAAAATATAATAAAATTATTTCCTGTTGTTGCTTCCTTTCCTTTTGGATCTTAGGACTTAGTATCCTTTATTGACTGATACTCTTTAATTATGAAAAATACTGAAACTAATTAAAGTCATGTAGTATTTAAAAAGAATTATTATTTAACCGAATTTTAGAAGGCTATGGTTATGAACCGAAGTTATATCTAAAGGACTATTAATTCTATAAAAAGTCTTGAAAGATAAATATTAAAGTAAGAATATTTCTGTCTCTTACCCTTTTTGAAATGAATAGATAGTTTTCTTAATGTCCTTTTATTTATATTTAATGTAATTATTCTTGGTTCTTGTCTTACGTTAATAGTATTATATTATTATTATCATCAGGATTAATATCAAAGTCACATAAAAAGTTAGATATATATTTAATAATTAGTTAAATGTATTTCTTAACCACGTAACATTGAGGTTTGATTATGAGTAAATTAAGTTACAGGATCGCTTCATAGATTCGATTCAGGTCTCACTCAAATAATATGAAAAGCAAAAATAATATTTTGAAGCTAAACAAAATTTCTTCAGCTTAGGAAATCACTAGAAGTAATATTAACACAGCCATGTTAGTCTAAGGCGATATTACTAATATGATACAATAGCATCACCGTACTAAGCACCGTTAAGCAATGTAAGCTTAATTAAAAGAAAATGAAAGAACTCGTAAGTATTAATATAAAACAATAGTATTACTTTCATCATAACCCAATTACTTAAAGAGTTGCTTTAGTCCACAAGTTAGTCAATTAAAATAGTTAAGTATATAATAATAGCATTAACGTTAATTCTCAATCAAATAGTTAAGTACACAATAATAGCGTTAACGTCCCAATCAAATATCTCACTAACCAACATAACGTAAGTGTTTACACGGAACACACTTAACACACACATATATAATCTGACTGACAGTCACAATCCCATTATAATACTTCACCCCGTCTTCCTCCAGCTGCAAGTTCACCTTCCCCAACTCCAAATGAGACTGATTTGAATGCCCACAACTCGGGTCTTATATACTAAACAATGATGGTCAAGGAACGAATCAGGAGGCGAGTGATGGTGCGCGCTCCAATCATAGCTCCTCGAGGTGCATAACAGGTGCCTGGTCCACTCACAGCTCCTGGCGTCGATCATACGTCATAGCGTCGGGTCATCGAAGTAGTTTGCAGGGTCCCCTATGATGCACGCAGGTGTGAAGGCTTGTTTGCTGGTATGCGGGCGAGCTGGTTTCCCACTCGCTAGCCTGCTTCGCCGCTTGGGTAGTTTGAAACTCCTTCAACTCTAATTCTAACTCTTAAATTAACATACAGGGCTCCGTATGTCAGACCTCCCCCCTAGAAAAGAGTTAAAGGAGTATAGTACATAATATTAAACATAATACATAAATAGATTCACCACCAGATTGGCAACAGCAAGATTATAATGAGGATATAATAAGGATATCACCCAAAGTAGGCAACGTCTCCAGGTAGCACATCAGAACATAGCCGGAACGTAGCTGGAGCGTTATTCGAACTGCAAGGCATCTCACATGTGAAGGCTTGAAAGCGCACTACTAAAGCATAATATTTACCTCGCTACAAGGGAGAGCTAATTGCCAAAATCCTCTCATTAAATTATTCTTACTGCTGTATGAGGCCAACCTGGTAAATGCAATCTTTGATCCGTGGCAGTGGGTAGGTATCGTTCTTTGTGACAGCATTAACTTGCCTATAGTCCATACATAACCTATGGCTCCCGTCTGGCTTTCAAACAAGTATGACCGGACTACTCCACTGGCTTAAGGCCCTTGTGATCAGCTTGTTTGAAAACATAAAGTCAAGCTTGACCTGCAGTATACTCCTGCGTTGTGGCGAGACACGGTAGGGGGATAGTTTAATGGGAGTTGCATCCCCTACGTCGATGTCGTGCACGGCCAAAGAAGTGAGCCCTGGAGTATCACGGAACACACCTGGGAGACTGAGATAAAACAGAGATTAGTTGGTTCGCTTGATCAGAGGGAAGATGACATAGTTTAGATGGTAATTCCCTCCAAGCCACTGAATTATACTGAAAGTTGGATAGGCTACATGACAAGTCAAAGTCTGCATGGATACCTTCAGGCTCTGGAACAGTCTGTTGCGGGTCAGTAAGAGAACTGAAGACTTCGTCCGCACCAGGCTGTCCACAGGTCCTGACATTCACTGCCACAGTGGGAGAATCTGGAGGAGAGGAATCAGGGGACCTATGGTAGGGTTTCAACATATTTATATGGAATACTTGCGTGGGCTTTCTCCTGTCTGGGGTAGTTACTAGATAATCGGTAATGCTCACCCTCCGAATGATCTTATATGGGCCCCTGAACTTGGCAGATAAAGGTTGGCCAAAAAGGGGGAGCAGGACCATAACCTCATCACCGGGCTGAAACTCCCTCTCACGGGCTTTTCTGTCATACCATTTCTTCATGGAGCTTTTAGCCACGGTCAAGTTTTGAGCGGCAAACTCACATGAGGATCTCAGCCGGGTTTTGAAATCTGAAACATACTTGAGGAGGTTTTGGTTCCCCTCCTGGCCAACTAGGCTATCCTGCAATAGTTGTAAAGGACCTCTTACCTGGTGACCGAAAACTAGCTCATTAGGGGAAAAACCCAGGGATTCAGTTGGAACCTCACGAGTAGCAAATAAAAGAAAAGGTACCCCCTTATCCCACTTAACTCCGGTCTCTGTACAATACTTACGTAACATTCCCTTTAATGTCTGATGATATCGTTCGAGAACCCCTTGACTCTCTGGGTGGTAGGTGCTAGACTTAACATGCTCGATACCCAACTCCTTCAGGGACTGCTGGAAAATGTTAGAGGTAAAATTAGTTCCTTGATCACTTTGCACCTCATGGGGGAAACCCATTCTGGTGAAGAATTTGAGCAGTTCCTTGATGACAGTTGGAGCAGAGGTAGTCCTTAAGGGTATAGCCTCTGGGTAGCGAGTTGCCATGTCCATGATAGTTAATAAATAAGTGTTACCTTGGGAAGTCTTAGGCAATGGGCCTACAATGTCCACTACCACCCGAGTAAAAGGATTCTCGAAAACGGGCAAGGGCACCAGAGGATGTACAGGCACCTTCTGATTGGGTTTTCCTGTCATCTGGCAAGTGTGACACACTCTACAAAACTCCACTACATCTGCACGCATTCCTGGCCAGTAAAAGTGGGCTCTGATTCTGTCTAGAGTTTTTCTCACACCTAGGTGTCCTGCCAATGGTATACAATGTGCCATTTCCATGATATCTCTACGACAAGGTTTGGGGACTACTATTTGATGGACGTCCCAAGCCCCGTCATCGATTGGTCTGTGTGGCGGTCTCCATCTACGCCACAATACTCCTCCTTTGAGGTAGAAACATTCACCACCCTCCTCACATTCCTCTTCACTCATGGACCTGGCAGCTAACTCCTTGCATTCACTATCATCTCTCTGTAGCTCTACCAGGCCACTAGGACAATTTGGAGGAGTTTCATGGTCATCATTAGAGTCAAGATGAGCCATAAAGGTGTCAAATAAATCCACCTCAGTCACATCATCAGGCACAGTTGGAGCATCATTCACACTCTCATCAACCCTTTCATCAACTCTTACATTCGGTACATTTCTGTCTGAGGGAACTGCTACTTGAGACATTGAACGTGTGACAGCACACACAGGGAAAACTGTTGGCATCTCCTTTTCGAGCTCACCGGTTAGTGGCTCGTTAACAGGGGAAAGTGACAAAATGGGGTCTGGTCGGACCTTCTCACCTGCTACATCATTCCCCAAAAGGAGTGTTACCCCAGGCACAGGGATATCTTGGGACCTACACAAAGCTATGGTGGCCTCACCCTGTAGTAACTCACATTCAATTTCGCCTTTTACCAAGTGTGCATAAAATTGGCCTCCAGCACCTCTCATTACAACTGGTTCGCCAGGTGGGCACTCAGTGTAAGGATTCACCATGAGGGTGCTAGTAGAACCTGTGTCTCTCAGAATTTTTACCTCATGCATACAACCATTTAATCTCACGTTGCCAGATGAAATAAAGGGACGGCAACTGTCCTGCACTGATGGTGAAATTATTATTGGCTTAACCCTAGTGGGTTGCACCACACATGCTACTACACCCCTGTCTAGATGATTTACGTTAGCTGCTAGGTACTCCTTCTGTCGGGAGTCCTGTATTAAAGGAACTTTTGGTGCTAGGTACTCCTTCTGTCGGGAGTCCTGCATTACAGGCACATATGGAGTTTGAGATACGGCGGCAACTGTCTGCCCCGATCTCTCGGTTCTCTCCTTGGCCCAGCACTGATAAGCTAGGTGGCCTCTCTTGCCACAAAAAGTACATACTTTAGGGGATACGGGAACGTTCCCTCTTTGAGCATTACTATTAGTTTGGGGCCCACCTCTGTTACCATTGCCCTGAGTCGCATTTTTAGTTGGGGGAACAATTCTGTTTTGGCTAGCTGGGGAAGACGTTATAGGCTTGTGACTGGGTCTGTCAGATTTGTGATTGGGATACTTAAAATTAGAACTAGATTTATCGTAGGGCTTCTTTCCACGAAATTTGTTGTTGAGCACGTATGTGTCAGCCATGTCAGCAGCGTCGGCAAGACAATCTACCTTCTTCCCCTTTAAATGATAGGATACAGAAGAATCAATTTTCCATAGGACATTTTCTAACAGGACCAACTCCTTCAGATCGTTGTAGCTTGTGACTTTCTTACTCTTGACCCAATGATTGAAAGTTTTAGTCATGGTCCTGGCAAATACCTTATGGGTTTCTTCTACTTTCTTCTGGTTTTTACGGAAAGATTGCCTGTAAGCCTCAGGCTGCAATTGATAGGTTTTTAGGATAGCTTCTTTGAGATTGTCATAATCCTGCCTAACTTCTGCTACTTCTGACAAATACGTGGCTCGAGCCTGCCCTGTCAAAACGGTGTGTAACATAAAAGGCCATTGATCTCTTGTCCACTTCATACCTCCAGCAACTTCCTCAAACAAAACAAAGAAATCCTGCACATTATCCTCAGTGAAAGGTGGAATGACACTAGTCATAGTCAATCCCAGAGGGGGAGCAATTTCGGGAGCATTTGTATTGACATTTAGTTGAGCCGTACGATATTGATATTTACATTGTTCGGTCGTTGCACTGGCATTTATTCTGGCTAGTTCTATACTTGCGTTGGCTTGTTCGGTATTTGCTCTGGCGTTTATGCTGGCTTCTTCGATATTTGCTCTGGCTTGTTCGGCATTTATTCTGGCTAGTTCTATATTTAGTTTGGCTTGTTCGGTCTTTATTCTGGCTAGTTCCAGTACTTGATCACCGGTCAAACCATGTGGCAATTGTTCATCAAGTTGGCTAGGTTTACTCGGGATCCCACCAACTGCTCCGTCTCCCTCCCCGCCTTCTACAGGGAACAGGTGGGTTTTTATGGTCTGAGCCACCTCTACTTTGGACATGTTGGAGACAGTTAATTGGAGATGTGAGACAAGCACTTTCAGTTCAGATTTTGACAGACGGTCAATATCAGGGGCTGTGGGTTCTGATTCTATGAAAACTCGAGCATCTTCGTCATTAATTAGTTGAGGCATGATTAATATTTGATAGGTAATGAAACTGAGTGAAACTGTATGAAATGAATCCTGGCAAGGTCGCCACTCTTCTGTTACGTATCTTGATCCTCAAGTGGTTAACTTGATGAATCTAGATAGCACAGAGATATATATTAACCCTCTCCGACATATGACGCAATTTTGAGCCTATTAGGGATACTTTAAAGCCTTTATTACCATCAGGGTTTTTTACAAACCTTTATTTTAGTTACTTCAACCTCTGCAGTTGTCTTTGAGTTAGCTGTGGGCAGAAAACTAATTTTGGAGAGGTAATTATAAGAGTGAGAGAACTCTATTTCTTATTGCTAATCTGGCAACCTCTGCGTCATATGAGTCTGAAGGGGTTAAGGTATCAGTCAGCTGAAGGCAAAACAAAAGTAAAATCTAATAAAATTATTTCCTGTTGTTGCTTCCTTTCCTTTTTGGATCTTAGGACTTAGTATCCTTTATTGACTGATACTCTTTAATTATGAAAAATACTGAAACTAATTTAAGTCATGTAGTATTTATAAAGAATTATTATTTAACCAAATTTTAGTAGGCTATGGTTATGAACCGAAGAAGTTATATCTAAAGGACTATTAATTCTATACAAAGTCTTGAAAGATAAATATTAAAGTAAGAATATTTCTGTCTCTTACCCTTTTTGAAATTAATAGATAGTTTTCTTAATGTCCTTTTATTTATATTTAATGTAATTATTCTTGGTTCTTGTCTTACGTTAATAGTATTATATTATTATTATCATCAGGATTAATATCAAAGTCACATAAAAAGTTAGATATATATTTAATAATTAGTTAAATGTATTTCTTAACCACGTAACATTGAGGTTTGATTATGAGTAAATTAAGTTACAGGATCGCTTCATAGATTCGATTCAGGTCTCACTCAAATAATATGAAAAGCAAAAATAATATTTTGAAGCTAAAAGAATTTTCTTCAGCTTAGGAAATCACTAGAAGTAATATTAACACAGCCATGTTAGTCTAAGGCGATATTACTAATATGAGACAATAGCATCACCGTACTAAGCACCGTTAAGCAATGTAAGCTTAATTAAAAGAAAATGAAAGAACTCGTAAGTATTAATATAAAACAATAGTATTACTTTCATCATAACCCAATTACTTAAAGAGTTGCTTTAGTCCACAAGTTAGTCAATTAAAATAGTTAAGTACATAATAATAGCGTTAACGTTAATTCCCAATCAAATAGTTAAGTACACAATAATAGCGTTAACGTCCCAATCACATATCTCACTAACCAACATAACGTAAGTGTTTACACGGAACACACTTAACACACACATATATAATCTGACTGACAGTCACAATCCCATTATAATACTTCACCCCGTCTTCCTCCAGCTGCAAGTTCACCTTCCCCAACTCCAAATGAGACTGATTTGAATGCCCACAACTCGGGTCTTATATACTAAACAATGATGGCCTAGGAACGAATCAGGAGGCGAGTGATGGTGCGCGCTCCAATCATAGCTCCTCGAGTTGCATAACAGGTGCCTGGTCCACTCACAGCTCCTGGCGTCGATCATACGTCATAGCGTCGGGTCATCGAAGTAGTTTGCATGGTCCCCTATGACGCACGCAGGTGTGAAGGCTTGTTTGCTGGTATGCGGGCGAGCTGGTTTCCCACTCGCTAGCCTGCTTCGCCGCTTGGGTAGTTTGAAACTCCTTCAACTCTAATTCTAACTCTTAAATTAACATACAGGGCTCCGTATGCATGGGCTTGATTGCTCACTCATGGTTTGAAACAGCCCCATCTCTGAAGCTGCGTCGCCCCAGTGCTTCACTGTCTCACCTCCTAGACTCGGACCCACTCTCAGAACACCACGTATTGAGCAATGAACTCACTAGGCATTGCCCCCTGTAGCCTATTTTGAATATGGGAATATTCATACAGTGCTATTTAATCAGGGAACAATGAGGGTATTTTTTTGGACGTTTCGGTGGGCTTTGTGGTAATGCACTGATGCTAGGTACAGCACAGATTCCATATATAATTATATGGAGTGAGGAAGTATATGAACGAAGGCGGTGCTGGTTGGGGGGAGGGACATCGACTGACTGGGGACAGAGGTGCATGGGGGTGGTTCGTTCGTGGCCACCCCTTCGGGGATCACGGCGTCAGGCAATAGATAGATACATATATATATATATATATATATATATATATATATATATATTATGCGACGCTATAATTTAGCACGCTTTATACCAGTTCGTTATTTCCACCCTAGGAAAGCTCAGAACTATAACAGTCAACGGGAACACAGCTGACTTTAATATACAAACCTTATATCAATACATTTCCACCATTGTCACAGAATACGCAGTTTCGGTACACAAGTTTTATTTCTTTTCAGCTAGGGTACAAAGGAAAACAATACATATGAGTCTTATCTATAGGAAAATAAGCTCAATAGAATAAATAACAATTATACAATAAGTACAAATATTCCTGATTCATATATTGGTAGGAAATAAATAATATGCACTTGCACAATAGTGTCAATGAAGCATAAAAGATAACTATATAAATATAGTATAAATAGACACAGAGAGGTTAGTCTGAAATCACAATAACTGATATCCTGAAAGTGAATAACAAACGCGAGGTAGCGAGTGAAACGATGTAAGAAGACAATACTGGGTAGACACACACACAGTGACAAAGTTATATGTAAATTAAGATATCAGTTGAGCAGTGAATAACTTGACGTTAATTCAACATAAAATAAGATAACAATTTAAATCAACTCAAAGAGTTACAATAATGAATATAAATTCAGTGAGCAAGTAATAAATTATATTAGCCTGTGTGCGTGGAGAAGTTAACTCGACGTGATATTGACAGGAGTTTACATTCAACTCAAAAGAAGGCTTGAACAGAGTTTGAAGTCAGGAAGCACAAACATTACAATAGTCTAACTAAGAGACTGATAGATAAACACTCTCTGTGAATACTTATACATGCAATCGCGTACCCAGCTAATAACAACATATAGAATAAGATCTGATAGAATGTTCACTGGTATTTACGTAGAGTGTGCATGTATATTTCCCGAACGGATATATATATAACTCTTATACGGAATATACAAACCTATACCCCAAAAAGTATAGATATATGAATCCCACGTATAGAATTTGTTTTGTTCTCTCAACATGAGTGACGATGGCTAGAAAGAGAGAATTAATAATCTCTTAAGATGACGTAAATTTTAACACTTAACATATCTTATATAACCTTCGCAATAATCATCAAAATATAGTATCGAACAAGAGGCACTTAATTTGGTTGAAGTATAGAAGTAGGAGCCCATGAGAGATCTGGTCACACGTGGCAACTGAGTACGTTGTCCACTTCCTGTTGACACCAGGGGGACGTCTTCCTCACACCACTAACTAGAATGGTCACTTCTAGCTCGCCTACACCACTTCTTCTTGGCCACTTCACACACACAGCCATTTGTAGATACTTTATAATGGGATTGAGGCTAACCCCTACGGAAGTATATTCCGAGTTGATTACCAGCTATTAAGCACGTTCGCCCCAAGAGGAGAGGTACCCGAAAGTGGAGTCAACTTTGCCTACCAAATTCTTGGCTCGGGCAGGTAATATTCCATTTTTAATTTGGTGTTTGGGTAGTGCGTTCCGGAATATGAGAGGCATTTGAATTATAGTTTTTTATTATTGTTGCGGTTATTAAGGTTCTTAAAATTATAATACATATAGGGTTACATAGGTAATTATATTCTTTATTTATTAACCCATAAACGCCGAGCTTCATCATATGAGTCCGTCCGTACTGGGCGAAGGCGAGCGTCCTCATATGAGCCAAGGCCTAAACAAAAATATTTTAAAAGGCCCCAGTAGCAAATAAAAATAAATAAATGGTGCCTAAGTGAGATAATTCCCCTCCATACCTCCTACCACAACTCCTCATGTGTTAAAATCCCCTACTTCCCCCCTTCCCCCCCCCCTTCAATTATCACCTATTTTTCCTCTTATTCCCATATTTATTGGTGTTTTTATCATGCCAATATCTCCAAACCGGTCTAAGCCGTGCTCATGTTGCTAGAGAGGGTATAGAGTGTCTGAGAGTGTGAGTGAGTAAGTCAGTCTAGCTCCAGGCTCCGAGAAGGGATGGTGTGGCCCGCCTCAGCTCTACACTTGATGAATGGCCGGTCAGCAAATATTCGCGATTTTTACCATCAAAACACTATTCCCACTTGTTTTATTGTTGTAACATGTTGCTATCTTCATATTAAACGTAAAATAGGCGCAATTGCATAAGTAATAACAATATTTATCGTAAAATGATGATTATAGGTGGGAATGGAGTCTAATATGTCCGCCCAGTTGTGTGGTGTCCATTACACATAACTCGCTGTTTATGTGTTAATATTAGAGGTATGGGTGAAGAAGCTCTGCTGTAGGGATGATAATTGGTTAACAGTTTTGGATGTTCATAAGTATTTGGCATGTTATACAGTATGAAATGCCTTTATTGTGAGGTAGAATAATGATATTGTCGTTGTTGGTTCCTGTAGTAGTTGTAGTTGTAGTTATTTTCTTGTGAATGGATACGTGGAAATTGAGGAGGTTGATGTCTTAATTGCATAAACATGGCCTCGTCATAATCCATGTCTGGCTCGGGTAGGGAATTCTCACCTCTGGCAGGGAGCGGCCAGTTTTGATGCTGCGGTTGGAGGGGATTAGAGCGAGGGAGCGGCTCGTTTTGGCCTACACAGGTAGTGGGGCCTTGTTTAACTTTCTGCTGGTGTAGGGGAAACTTATTTATTCCTTTCTTCTGGTGTTGGGGGAACTTATTTATTTATTTCCTCCTGCATTGTATGGAGGCAATTCTGCATGGTGATGTTTGTGGCTCTGTGACATACGGGAGCAGGTTCTGGGGACGTCTTGGCTCATCTTCTTCCAACCCCGTCATCTCAATATATATATATATATTGGGTATTGTTGTGAGTGGAGGTGATATGGGGTGAATGGTGGGGGTGGTGGTGGGGAGTGAGTGAGTGAGTGGAGGTGGTGTGGGATGAATGGTGATGATGGTTAACCCCTAAATGTCGGCGAGCAACATAAGTCGGGTTAAATAAAGCTGGATTATGTGGCGGCGCTCGACATAGGTCGAGTGGCAATTTCAGCACGTAATGATGCTGAGAGAGAGAGACAAGTGGTGGCAGGAGAGTAGCGAGCGTATGACTGCTCCAGACCACCGCGGCGAACCTACTGACACGAATCCCACCTCCCTCCTCCCTCTCTCACTCGCTATATACGGAATTGTATCGGGAAAGTGGCTAATTACATGCTTTTTGCACTCGCGTTGCACGGTTATTGCAAGAAAACTAGCCATCATAAAAGGATCGTTAGGGTGTCATTCGAAAGCTCTGTTTATGCCCTTTCAGGGATAGATACTTGTTTTACGTTCTGGGTCTTATTTAGGCATGAAAATGATCACGTAAACAGCCCTATTTTGGCTAAAAACACCCCGCTGGGCGGTACATATAAATAAACCGCATAGGCCGCTCTTAAGGTGTTAAGGTGGTGGTGGTGAGTGAGTGAGTGGAGGTGGTGTGGGGTGAATAGTGGGGGTGGTGGTGGTGAGTGAGTGAGTGACTGGAGGTGGTGTGGGGTGAATGGTGGGGGTGGAGGTGATGAGTGAGTGAGTGAGTGGAGGTGGTGTGGGGTGAATTGTGGGGGTGGTGAGTGAGTGAGTGGAGGTGGTGTAGGTGGTGGTGAGTGAGTGAGTGAGTGAGTGGAGGTGGTGTGGGGTGAATGGTGGAGGTGGTGGTGGTGAGTGAGTGAGTGGAGGTGGTGTGGGGTGAATGGTGTGGGTGGTGGTGGTGAGTGAGTGAGTGGAGGTGGTGTGGGGTGAATGGAAGTAGTGGATGTGGTGTGGAGTGAATGGCAGTTGTTGTTGTTGTTGCTGTTCCCCAGGCTGTCTGACAGAGCAGCTCCAAGGTCCCGAGCAAGGCCGAGGCCATAACCGAGTGCCCACACAGAACCCTCCCTGCTTACCACTAATAAAGCCCAGGTGACCGAAGCCACCCTAAAGCGAGGAGCTGAGGAGGTTGCGGAAACACCCAGGAAACCAAAGCCCCAACCTTGGGCCTGTGCCCCTCAGCAATTATGAAGGGAAATTTGAGGGGCAAAAGAAAAATGTGACGCTTTGGCTCCCAATCTCCCAACCTCTAGGTTAGCAGTAGAGAGGTCAATCCACGGAAGAGACGCCATCACTTGAGATCTAGAAAATATAATAGTAAAAGGAACTGTCAGAGTAAGCTATGGGTATGGCAAAGAACACTCAGTTCTCACTCTGTGTGGTGGTGGTGAAGATTGAGTGGAAGTAGTGGAGGTGGTGTGAGGTGTATGGTGGTGGTGGTTGGTGGGTGGTGCTGGTGGTAATGGAGGTGGTGGGGATGGCGTGTGGTGGTGATGGTGTATACTGGGTTGTTATGAAAAAGTACTTGACTAGTGTAAGGTAGATGCATCTGCATATGAGTGGATGGGACTATAGGTAGAGTTGAGGAGATCATTAATGAATATTAGAAAGAGACCTGGAGACAGGACAGAACCCTGATGAACTCATCAGAGTTGTTAGATTGAGGAAGAGAGCGATGGCCGTCCACAACTGCAGCTATAGAACGGTCAGAAGGGAAAATTGAGACAAAGACACAGATAGAGGGATAGAAACTGAAGGAGGGTAACTAGAGATTTGTGCTAGTCACAATTGAAGGCTTTCGATATGTCTAGTGCAATAGAAAAAGTCTCACCAAAGTCCTGGAAGGAGGATGACCATGAGTAAGATAAGTAAGGAGTCTGTCACTGGTACGGCAGGGGTTAACCCGGGAAAGGCGAGAACACTCTTAAGAGGTTTTGGTGGGCAAAGGCGACAATCCTCTTAAAAGGTAAGGCCTCAAAAAAGCCTTTTAACCCCCTCCGTCGTATATGACGCGATCGCGTCATATGGCGGTTTCGCCCAAAAGTATCATATGACACGATCGCATCATATGAACTTAGTGAAATAGCTCAATAATAAGTTTATGACGCGATTTGCGTCATATTGAGCTCAGTAAGTTAGGCAAGTTAGATCATAATCTGTCGGTTGATGGCAACCCCAAATTCCTCCGACTTCTAATGGTCCCTCAGTGTGAGAAAGACTGTTGTGGGGGAAATACCGGGCGCTCGGGCAACCCCTAACTTTCGTAAGTTATTATGTCTGGGGGGGGTTAAAAGTCCCCAGTAGCACTTAAAATAAAAGAATAGGTGATTAGGTGAGATAATTACCCTCCATACCATCTATCACTCCTCCACATGTGTCAAAACCCCCTCCTTCCCCCCTTCCCCCCTCCTTCAATTATCACCTAGTTTTTCCTCTTATTCTCTTGTTTATTGGTTTATCTACTTCACCAACATCTATCCGGTTCTAAGGCGTGGTCATGTGCTTACCGAGTGCATGGTGTGAGAGAGAAAGAGAGAGAGAGACCTCAGTCTGCCTCTAGGCTTCGGAGAGAGAGGGTGTACGTCGCGTCTGGCTTACATTTCATGAATGAACGGTCGGCAATAATTCGCGATTTTCACCCCCCAAAAACTATTTCCACTTGTTTTATTGCTGTTATATGTTAATATCTTCATATTAAACGTAAAATAGGCGCATATGAATAAGTAATAACGATATTTATCGTAACATGACGATTTTAGGCGGGAATGTAGCCTAATATGGCCGCCCAGTAGTAGGGTGTTCACTACACACAGCTCGCCTTTTAAAAATTAAGGAAGTTATATAGGACGTTGCAGGAAAAATGATTAATATACAATAATTGATTCTATTAAGCCTTTCAGTATTGGTGAAGTTATACATTTATTTATATATTTTTTCTGGCTGTCATTAGACGAATTTACTCTGTTTAGGAAGTACTTGAGGTATTTAATGAATTAATGGATATATACAGTAATACACCTCTATGATTACTAGACGTCCTTCCTAAGCTGTAAACGATTGTGTAATATTAGCCGGAATACAAACAAAAATCATCGCATCACCCTTACTGAAGACGTTAAGGATAAAATGCTATAGGATGGGAGGAGGAGAAGGGTACCACAAAAAATTATAGTTAAGGAAGAAAAGAGACAAGGAACGAGAAAGGAACCGATAAACAAATAATCAGCAGATGCAGATAATTGATCATGTGCAAGTTTCAGGAAGTTGGAACCGTAAACATCGACATTAAATATAAATGCAATAATAATGTAAGTGTATGATGGATACAGTAGATAGTCTGTTGTATTGGAATAGAGCTATCTATCTTTCTAAATATTGGCGAACGCCGTGATCCCCGAAGGGTTGGCCACGAACGAAACGGCCCCATGCACCTATGTCCCCAGTCAGCCGACGCCTCTCCTCCCATCCAGCACCGCCTTCACTCATATACTTCTTAACTCAATCTGTCCACCTCTCACTCGGTCTACCTCTCCCTCTCTGACCTTCCACCTCACTCTAAATACCTAACTCTAAATACCTCCGCACAGGGAGGGGTGGCAACCACCCCACCTATGCAGCGGAGAGGTTAAGGGAGCCCACCTCGCTTTTTTTCTCTTTCTCTCCCTCTCTCTTTGGGTTGCATCCATTCGGCCCCATTCAGCCTACTGTTTTAAGACGTTTGCTCCCATCCAGGTGTCAATATTTTCCGGGTAGCGAGCCAGCATATGTATATTTTTGTTTTGACAGCAAGCTAAATTTGTACATTTTTCGATAGAAAATGTCTGCGGCGAAGCTGGATTTCTCCATACAATGCTGGCTCGCTATCGCTCGCCAGGAAGAAATCGACACCTGGATGGGGATAAACATTGTAAAACAGTTGGCTGAATGGGGCCGAATGGATACAAGCCAGGGAAAGAGAGAAAAGGAGAGAGAGATAAAAAAAGGCCGGTGACCCCCCTTAAAGATACTGAGCCACATCTTACAGCCAAACGAGAAGTACGTTTTCTTTGGTACTGTTCACGGCTGACCGTTTTCTTCTATTAACGTTAACCCATTGAGTACCAGTGACGTTCTGTTCATTATATTATGGCAACTATTTGACGATTGTTTTCAGCTTAGGAAGGACGTACACAAATGAAGAGGCAACAGACTATCTCTTTTAATCCTTCTAGCTACCATACATCCTTCTTAAACTGCACACAATCGTCTAAATATAGCTAGACTAAAGATAAAAACACGTCGTTGGTGCAGAAAAGGTTAATATATTGTTTGATCTTAGGCTTTCATCTTCTCAGCGTATAGTAGATTACTGTTTTAGTGTTTCAGGAGGATATGTGAACTTACTTAGTGTACTCTTTGTAGGTTGTACTGCCATCTACTTCCACTTATCTGGTTATCTCTCCCTCTCTCTCTCTCTCTCTCTCTCTCTCTCTCTCTCTCTCTCAGGGCCGTTTCTAGGCATAGGCGGTATAGGCACCCACTGTTAATAGAGGGCCCCCAGCCCCCGAGTCATATGCAATTTATGCAAAGTTCATTTTTCCCTAGTGGCCCAGAAAGATTTTAATTATTTACCCCTTAATCCATGAATATGTGAGGTTTTCTCTGATACATACTTTATCGATTAAATTATATATATATATGAATATACGTGACTCAATGTTACTTATACTGGACTAATATATCTACTATAATATTGCATTTTATATATTTATCAACTGCTTGCGAGTTTCAATAATAAATATTTGGTTTCCATAATCGAATGCTTCAGAACGTATTCTTAGTCCAATATGCGTTGACAAATTGTAGAGTCGATCTGAGGAGGCACTGAAGGTAAGTTTGAGTACATTTCGCATATATTTGGAATCTATTATGGCTGATTTCATTTATTGAGTTTAGAGGTGAAGTTGGTTGGTGGAAAAAACATAATAATTGGTTTCAGTGACTGATTCTATGATAGCTAACAAAAACAAAGTCACTTGTGGTTTTAACAGATAAAAAGGCACCAAGGGCGAGGTTTTTGGAAGAAAAAAAAAGCAGTGGAGGGGTTAGCTCATCTAACCCCTTATTTTCTTTATGCTTGCAGTTATGTTCACGTCTAATTTGACACATATTTTGCTTAAATCTAATTATCTAACAGGCAAAACGGTGTTATTATTATTTTAATCATGAATTGGTAGAGCAGAATGGCAAATATAGTTATATATTTCCAAGCCATCTGGATTGTAGCCTATTTATTATTATCTTTGTTATTATAATGAGTATTAGTATTATGTATGTATATACTCAGGCCCAATACCCACTTTTTCCTATTTTATTTCTTTTTGGGTGGCCGCCTCAAGATGAGCCTGAATAGGGACATCACACCAGAAAACAATGAACACACAAAAACAAAATACAAATTCACACACATCTAGGTCATCCAAGAGAAGACCCAGAGACCAGGGTCACCAAGGTCCCTCCAGCATTTCCTCGGCCCCCGACCACCCGGAGAGGTTCCGATCTCGGCAGGCAGACATGCAGCAGAGCGAAACCACAAGCCCGCCCACCACACTTCAAGGCGCACCCTTCATATAAACCGTCTCCCCGGGCCAGGCGCCTGATGGACTATTATCTAATCCAACTTGCCCCCGACCCTTTCCCCCAAATGACCATGTGTTCACTCACCTATTCACAAGCATTCTTCATTCATTCCTGTTTATTACCACTTCCCTTGCCTGATATATAGTCATTCCTCTATCATCCAAAGCTTGTGTTACACAGTCTCTCCATCTCAATGGGGGTCTTCCTGCCCTTCTATCTCCCCTTGTATCTGACTCACATATTCTCTTTGTAAGCCTTTCATCTTCCATTCGTTCAACATGACCATACCAGCTCAGCACCCTTCTGTCCACTCTGGCTGACAAATGTTCCTGCTGCCCCACTCTCCTAACGTATCTCTTAATTCATCAATCTGTCTCTACGAGTAACTCCACACATACTCCTCAAGCAGCTATCTCCATCACATCCAGCTTTCTTCTCTCCTTTTCCTTCAGAGCCCATGTCTCAGCCCCATGCATCACTGTTGGCACAACAATTCCTTGATACATTGCCCTTTTTACTTTCATTCCGAGATTTCTCGTCTTCCACATACAGTACTTCCCATTGCTCAGAAAACCTTCCTTCCTTCACACACACTCTGTTTTACCTCCATTTCCATACCTCCACTCCTGCTTATCGTTTCTCCTAGATATTTAAAACACTCTACTTGTTCTAATATTTCCCCATCCAGCCTCACATCTAGATTCACCCTACGATCACCCCTATTACACACCATTACTTTACTTTTATTGATGTCCACCTTCAGTTTCCTCCTCCCACAAACCACACCAAACTCTTTGACTACCCACTGTAGTTTCTCCTCAGAATCCGCCACCACCGCTGTGTCATCAGCGAACAGCAACTAATTCAACTCCCAATCTCTACCATTTTTTCCTACTAAACCCAATCCTCTTCTCATAGTTCTCATTTTCACCTCCCTCACTACACCATCCATAAACATATTAAACAGCCATGATGACATTACACAACCCTGTCGCAAACCTACATTTACCTCAAACCATTCACTCAACTCACCATTTCCTACTCTAACACACGCTCTGCTCCCTTCATGAAAACTCTTAACTGCTTTTAACAAATATCCTCCAATTTCATAAATCCTTAACACCTTCCACATTGCTTTACGATCCACACGATCATACACTTTTTACAAATCCATAAAAGCTCAAAATACCTTGTGCTTCTCTAAATACTTCTCGCATAACTGTCTTACTGCAAAAATCTGATCTGCGCACACTCTTCCCCTCCTAAAACCGCACTGTTCTTCTTCTAATGCAACTTCCGTACACTTTATTCTCCTCTTATTAGTATTGTTATTATTATTATTATTATTATTGTTATTATTATTATTGTTTTACAGAACAGTTTTAGTTACATAGATCTGACTACTTGGGAAACCAAAGAAGTACTGCTGGAGAGCCTCCCAGTCGGCAGCGTCAAAGTGCCACAAGCGCCGCCGGCTGGGAGGTTTGGGTGGCTGTACTTTTGAGATAGGACAGGTGACGAGAAAAGTTTATAGTCGGAGGAGCCCAAAGGTGAAAAAAGATCGACAGTATAAGAGGAAGGGTTAGAAGTTAGAAATAAGTCAAGAATGCTGGGCCAATCTCCGAAGCGGTCCGGGATACATTTTTTTTTGCTGAACCAACTGCTCTAGGTCATTTAAGATAGAAGTTATGTAGGCTACTAGGCTTGTTCACCAGGAATGAGAGGAGTGATTGGCGGTGGTGATCGTTGAAATCTCCGAAGATGGAGATTTCTGAGAAATGAGAATCGATAGGATGTATTCCAATTTAAAGTTTAGATAGCCAAAGAATTTTGGAAAGTCAGAAGAGTTAGTGGAAAGATAGACAGCACAGAAATATTTAGTATGAGAGTGACATAATTGTTTGAGACATAAAGTTGAGAATTCAGAGGAGTCGAAGTTGGGAGCACAAGAGCAAGTGAGTTTGTTGTGCACGTATGCACAACATCCGCCTTTGGCTTTGAAAATAGGATATAGAAAGTAGGAGGATACAGAGAAGTGACTGTGGAAAGTTGCTTCAGACTCCTGAGTTTCAGTGAGGAAAAGAAGATCAGGTTTGCAGGAGGAGAGATGGTGCCCAACATAGTGTTGGCATGCCCGATACATTTAATGAATATTTTGTGAACATTTGGAAGAAAATAAGATAATGAAGTTAGTGAGGATGCAGAATATTTAACTTACCTGGTTAACGTTATGCTGCATTATGCACCAAAATGTACGCAGGCGGTGCCACAGTTTAGTGGACGGGAAATGGCGGTGCCACAACGGTACCACGACGGTGCTCAGGTGGCACATGTCAACTTTCTGCATCACGTCAACACCAATTACTTTTCAAAGTTTTGAAAGTGCCCAAAACATATTTGTGCCATGCCACGTTGGGACGCTGGGAGGCCGCACATGCTACGCTTCGTCAGTTCAGGCCGTCGAATGAACCACGTTGGGCTAGTCATGGACTGTTGGGGTCAAAAACATTAATGTGTGAAAGTCCCTTAACCCTTTCAAAATGTGATTACATATTTCCTATCTGTTTTCTGGCTATTATTAGCCGATTATATTCCAATTAGGAAGGGTATAGGGAAGTCAGAGGGCTAATTGAGGTGTAGTCTTTATAATTTAATTCCCACATATTTTTCATAAGGTGGATATTCGTTAAATAATGGCCAGAATAAACTGCTAAAACGCGCCATAATCCTTAAAGGATTAAGAAGGCGAACTTCAACTTACATGCCAAACTGATGTTGTAGGGTGAAGGCTGGGTGAGGTTTGGCATCCTCTAACCTACCTTAGCCGTTTCTGTCTGTCTCTTTTTCCTGTGCTACTTTTCCTTCTAGGTGCTGGCGAGATCGCCCGATTGGGTGGCATTGCAAGGGGGGCTACTGACGGTGGGAACATTGGCCTGGGGGTGCAAGCCTGTGGGCTGGTGACCCCCTACCCCGCTGCCCTCTCAGAGAGAGATCTCATAATTCTTCCCTTGCCCCTTAACTTCCTCTTCCTAACTGTTAAGGAGTAGAGGGTCCTGGGAGGGGCTTCGGTGTCTCGGGCGTTTCCGCACTCTCCTCAGCCCCTTCCCTGGGAGCGGCTTCGGTCACCTGGGCATTATATAGTGGTAAAGCTGGGAGGGTTCTGTGGGGCACTCAGTTATCGCCTTGGCCTTGCTTGTGACATTGAGGCTGCTCGGCCAGACAGCCTGGGGATCAACACCAACTGCTGTTGTATGACAGACTTCTGATAGCTTCTAAGCCTCAGGTGTCTAAGTTAAGTGAACAATCAGTAAATATAATGCATACTAAGTTCCTAAACTAAACTATCAATCCTCCAAATTTGGCAAAATAAGGTCATAAGGTTCTAAAGAGTTTCAGATAGCATGTAAATACTTCAATAATGACTAAAGTTTTCTTCACAAGTGCTTCGATAAGGAGGATTCGCGAATCACGCATGAGTTTTGCGATAATTACAGTACTAAAATGATATACAATTTTGCATTGCATTGTATATCGGGGTAAACAAGTGAGTGAGTGAGAGCACACTGGTTGGTTAAGCTCCTCAAAAGAGGGGAATTTCGGAGGGGTATAGGGGGGCTAAGTGACCGATATACATATCAAAAGATCGGCGATGATACGGTGTTTCGGCACATAGTAAACAGAACGTGGTTTCTTGTTTAAACATCGCCCACAAAGCATCTTTAGTATAATTTTGAGAGTGTTAATGCCAGTGTTAGTGAGGGGAGAAGGGAGCCGTTACCCAGCCCAGCCCTGGCACCATAAACCTCCAGAAACCACAAGGTGAGTGAAGTAACCGTGTATAGGGCAGGCAGTTTCACCCTTATGGTTCCCCACCATAGGCCTTACCTTTCACCTACCCCGAGAACTTGACCCTCGGTCTTTCAATTTCTCAAACAATTCTAACCATTATGAAGTACTTGCTATAAGGTCCATTTTTATTTTTCTCTCTCTCTCTCTCTCTCTCTCCTTTTTATCCTGAACATCTTTCCATCCACTTTCAATCACCGTACTTAACCGTCACAAGTCGCTCTCATTGTTATTATTTTTTTGTTTTTCGTCAACTTTATTCAACCATCTCAGATCACTCTTTATAATTTTATTTTATTTGTTTTTCTCCAACATCATTCAATACCCAACTAGGCCAGCCCCCTCTCCAGCTCGCTTTCTTTCTCCCTCGCCCCCGCCCTTGCTCCATCTCTCTCTCTCTCTCTCTCTCTCTCTCTTAACATTTTGTACAATTTAAGCATTTTTCCATAATTGCTGTCCTAGATTCGGTTACTCACTCATATCCTGGCTCTCGCTCACTCTCTCCCTATCTTGATGTTGATGGCATTATTAATATCCTAAACATTTATTAATACTCAACATCAGGGTGGAGTCGCCAGTTTAATCATAGGATAATCATAGGATAGAATTGGCGTGTTTCCTTTTAATTAGTAAGATCTTTTAGTTGTACCGGTGCCCAATGCCGAGGATTTATACATTTAACCACATAGCTTTAGGAAAAGCAGGCCAATTGCATGTATGAGCCCATCAGAAAGTTTGACTATGATATGTGAATTTTATGCATACAACCAATTTTACATTAATAACAACAGCAATAATCTAGATATGTGCCAGGAGAGATTTCCCGGGGTTTCTTAAACAAGGGAGACATGGCAGAGACGGAAGCACCACGGGAAAACCAGGCAGATCAGGGGCTCGGCTTGGTAGAGGCAGAGAAACGGATAATCTTGGAGGACTATGGCCTAGCGGATACTAAGTGTCTTACGTGCTGAAAAACCAATGCAAGAAAGACGTCACGAAAATGTCCAGCTGTCTTAGATCTGTTCATTTAAGTTGTGCTAGGTTGACAAAGAAGACATCAGGAGAAAAACCAAACTGGAAATGTCCCTCATGCCCAGGGCCCACTGCAGGGCCAACCAGGGCAACACCGGACGCTGACTTGATTCAACTTGTGACCAAATGGAAAGCGCGGATCCAGGTCCTTGCCCAGGTACCTAAAGGAGCCAGAATCCAAGTGGCGGAGGCCCTTACAACCATCATAAAGCAGGCTCTACAGCTCAAGACACCCCTCGCATGGGCACGGCTCCTTGGTTTCTCTTATGGGGCCCTCCGAAAACCACGCAGAACCAACATACAAGACCATCTCCAGGTTTCACTAGCCACCAGAGTGAAACGTCAAGTAGTACAGTATATGGAGGCAAACAGGCTGGTGGACCCCCCGAACAGCAACCAAATAAGGCCCAGAAGCAACAGGACAAGGAAGAGGAAGAGGCTGAACAGCTACATAATAGGGTCTCAGCGAAGCTGGCGGATAGTGACATCAAAGGGGCCATCAGACTGTTGTCCTCTTCAGAAGGTTTTGCTGGTCATGGCACCGAAGTTGTTGAAGCCCTACAAGGAAAGCACCCACCTACACCTGGGGACCTAAGTCTCCACCCAGCCCCAAATGACCAGATACCCCAACCTTTAGTTGTCACGATGGAGCAGGTGGTTGCCGCAGTGACTTCATTCCTAGCAGGCTCAGCCGTGGGCCCAGATGGTATCCGACCCACCCACCTCAAAGGCCTCTTGGGTCAGGGATCAGGAGCAGCTGGGGAGCCACTCTTGGAAACCCTCACCAAATTTATTATGGTTTTAAGAGGGGAAGTACCCGACTGTGCCACACCCCTATTTTTGGGGGCATCACTCTGTGCACTGGCAAAAAAAGATGGTGGTGTGCGCCCAATAGCAGTAGGGAACACCTTCCGCCGCCTTGCCACAAAGGTGGGTTTGAAACCACTTTCGAATGGCCTAGGTCAACACTTAAAACCAGTTCAACTAGGTTTTGGAACTCCAGGGGGGTGTGAAGCTGCTGTACACGCAATCCGCACTTACCTCAGCCAAGCCTGAGAAAAACGAGTGCTTCTAAAGATTGAAATGCCGAACGCATTCAACAGCATTCACAGGGATGTCTTCCTCCGTGCAGCTCGAGAGCACATCCCCACTCTGTACCCCCTACTTTGGCAGGCTTATTCCAAACCTTCAATTCTGATTTTCGGCGAGATGGTAATCTCATCAGCGACCGGGTTACAGCAGGGAGATCCAGGTGGTCCTGCTTTTTTCTTAATAGGGGTGGATGCAGCAGCTAACAAAGTAAGGTCAGAATTGAATGTTTGGTACCTGGACGATGCAACCTTGGGTGGGTCTGTAGAGAATGGCCTAACCGATCTAAACAACATCATAACTGACCTCGGCCAGGCTGGGCTAGAGATAAATGACACCAAATGTGAACTTGTCTTCCTCAGTCACACACCTGAAGAAAGAGAACACACTCAGGCCCAATTTCAAGGCGCATTGCCAGGTGTAAAGCTCCTTCAGGAGTACCAGCAAACCCTATTAGGTTTCCCACTAACTCTGGCAGCAATCCCACCAGCACTTCAAGGCAAAAAGGAGGAGCTTCAACGTCTTGTGAGTCACCTGATACACATCGATGCCCAGTCAGCTCTGGCCCTTCTCAAGAATTGTTTCTCCATCCCAAAACTCCAATAACTTTTGCGCACATCGATGACTTACACGAACAATGGTGGCCTCCAAGAATTAGACAACATATTCCGAGAAGCAGTGACTAGCATCACCAACGTGGAATTTCAAGATCGGACCTGGACACAAGCCATTCTTCCTGTCCGCCTCGGGGGCTTGGGCATACGGAGAGCCTCGGATATTGCCTCCCCTGCCTTTATCTCTTCCCTTATCACGACCAACGACCATGTAGTGTCCATCCTTTCTTCTCAACCCGGAATGACACTTAGTAGGGACGTAGTAGAAGCGATTAACACCTGGAATAAAAGTACAGGAGCAGAGGAGGAGCCTCAGGGTACCTCCAGGAGCAAGCAGAAAGCGTGGGATACCATCTCGGCGAAGAAAACTCAAGAAAATCTCCTAACCAATGCAGACCAGGTTGCAAAAGCACGCCTCCAGGCAGCCACCCGTTTGGAGAGTGGCTTGTGATTACATGCCATCCCCATCCCACCTCTTGGAACTCACTTGGATGCTGAAGTGCTCCGGGTTGCCATCGCGCTCAGAGTGGGTGCGGCAGTTTGTCACCCACACACTTGCAAGTGTAGCGGGTGGATGGATGCTCAATGTCACCATGCCTTGTCATGTAATCACAGCGCAGGCCGCCTGCCAAGACACTCTGCACTAAATGATGTCATAAAACGGGCCCTGCAGAGTGCTAACCGTGCATTAATCCTTAAACCACATGGACTTCTCAGAGAAGACGGCAAACGGCCAGATGGGATGGCCACTTTCCCTTACAAGAATGGTCGGTGCCTCGTGTGGGATGCCACATGTGTTGACACTTTCTCCATAACCAACATCACAAGAAGCGGCAACGAAGCAGGTGAAGCCGCCCGGATAGCAGAAAGTAGAAAGCGAGAAAAATATCAAGCCATCGCCAGAAGTCAACATTTCGAGCCTCTGGCATTCGAAACTTCAGGAGTCTTCGGCCCTACCACCCTTAATATGGTGAATGAAATAGGCCGTAAAATCAGAGAAGTTTCAGGAGAACCCCGGGAAACCCTCTTGCTCAAGCAAAGAATAGGGATGGCTATCCTCCGAGGCAATGCCACCAGCGTCATGAGCTCAGTATGACTGGGCCATGCCACTGTGTGAGGCCCGGGCAGGAGTGGTGCATCCGTAGTCTTTCCACGGTAGGGTATAAAAATAAACTTTATTTGTATTTAACATGTTTGATGTGCATACATAAAAGGAGATGTGCCGGATGGTTGAAAGCCACAGTTGCTCGTGCGTTTGGGGCTAGCAACACGTATTATGAAAAACATGTATCCATCATACAATTCACTGTCTCTCACTTCACTCACTCACCCCCGTAATTTACCGGAGGATAACAGGTTTTTCACAATACGTAGACGGAGGCTTAAAAAAAAAAAAAAAAAAAAAAAAAGCATGGAATAGAATACGCTGTATATATCTCTATGTTTGTCTCTCTCTCTCTCTCTCTCTCTCTATATATATATATATATATATATATATATATATATATATAAGGTATATATATATATATATATATATATATATATATATATATATATTTATATATACCGGTATATCTGAGTTAGCTCGATTAACCCTTTACTAGTTAAATTAAATTAATTTGAGGTTTTCATCAACTAAGTTTACTAGAATTTGAGAAATTAAACAGTTAAGTTAACTTAATTTTAAAAGTTAATCGGTTAAGTTAATCAATTAACTCTACCTTGTATTTAAATGTCCAAGCTTCTCTAACCTGAATTTCTGCTGCTTATATATATATTGTTTTGCGTAAGTTATTCAACTTGTGATTGCAAATATTTATTTGTATATGTATTAAGCAAAACTTTCTACAATATTATGATTAGCATTACTCAATGTTCTTACTTAATTTTGTACCCCTGAAGACTGTTATCATTCCTCTCCAAATTTACTAATTTTGATGAATGCAATATTGAAATTAGCATGAATAAAATAGGAATAATGTCATTCATACTGGAAGGGTACACTTCGTTATCCAGATGAAGCCGAATATAAAAAGTATTTTTCCCCCATAAAATATTGGCATTCCCTCTCTTTGCTCTCTGCTTAGCATTGTAGTGTGTGTGTGTGTGTGTGTTGACTGTCCCTAACTGATTGTGAAATATGAAGAACCTCACTTTAAGGTCGAGTCACACGATCACTTTACCTCACTTTAAGACCGAGTTATTCGAGGATCTTACTGGCTACTTTTGATAGCCATCTTTTGTTCTTGCAGCATTTTGGAACTCTTTTATCATAGGTATCATCATAAATATTAACGTTAAATGGAAATAGTCAGATGGATTTAACCGTGTGAATCCTCCGTAATTATCCTACCGACTTCACCCCCAGCCTACGATCCCTAATGTCCTACCCAGTTTGATCTTGGTCCTCACATTTCTACTTTATGTCTGCATATCCACATGTATATTCATATTATTTTAATTAGAACGAATAGGATTACAATAATTATATAGCATCAATATATTTAAGAGTAAATTACTTATTTACACACTCTCTCTCTCTCTGTCTGTTTAGTTTCAATATGAATACAACACGCAACCATGGCTGAAAGTTAGAATTGAAAAAGATCAGCACTAGTATTTGTGGAACATTATCGCATATATGATCTCTCAAAATTTGTACACTGTTCTTCAGTAGACCAGTTCAAGAAGCGTGTAGATAGTATTTTGCACACTGCAATGAGTGAAGTGCACGAGATAATCTCTCTCCTTAATAATAATAATAATAATACTAATACTAATAATAATAATAATAATAATAATAATAATAATATTTATTCAGTTAGCATTTTACAATGTTGGTACCATATAATATGTTACAAATATGACCTGTACCAGCCTTGCATAATTCCAACTAAGGATAGCCCAATAAGGCCGTTAGGCGTATTTCCATTGGGGTCCTTGTGGGATTAGGTTAGCTGGGGAAAAAGGGGAGGATAAAAAAAAAGTAGACACTTTAGAGAAAGTATTTCTAGGGGTTATTTTAAGATACCATGCATCCTATAGTAATTATCAGTAACCAGTAATCAGTAATCATTTCAGTTCGTTTTGCCTATCTCTTATGTCGTATTTAGTAGTAGACAGCTTGGTGCTCCTTTCTCGCAGCTGTCCGGTTCAGGTGCTCCTTCAAGCTACGTCTGAAGGAATACAGTGTTCTCTTTTCACGGACTGACTGGGGTAGGTCGTTCGAGTCTTTGATGGCAGTGAAGAAGAATGTTAGCTTACCCTGTCCTTGGATTCTCGGGACCGTAAAATTAAACATCCTATTTCTTGTATTATGTCCACTCCTCTCATTTGCTTTAACAAAATTACTCTTTAAATATTCTGGAGCTTTGCCATAGAATATCTTGAAGGCATTAGTGAGCCTGATTTGTTTGGCCCTGTCAGAGACATTGAGCATACCAAGTGACTGAAGTTGTTCCTGGCCAACATGCGATCTGGGTCCTAGGTTCAGCATGAACCTAACCATTTTATTTTGAGTGACCTGAAGTTTGTGCTGTGCTCATTTTGATGATGCAGAGTACCAGGATGACACAGAATAGTCAAAATGACATTGAACAATCGCTTGGCATAGGGCCTTTTTGGTTGCCACTGGCAAGCATCCCACCTGTCTATACAGGTATTTTATACGTGCTCTACATTTACTCAGGATAGATTCCAAAATTGTTTCACCTGACAGAGTCGAGTCCAGTTTTAGTCAGAGATATTTCACTTGTGACACTGTTGTTATACGAATATCATTACAATTGACCGAGAAGCCCACAATGTCTTTCAGTTTGCGTTTTGTTCCACATAAGATGGCTTCTGTCTTGCCCAGGTGAAGAGATAGTCTATTGTCCACTAGCCAATCACTACACGATTCTAGTTCTTTGGAAAGTGAAGCGGCAATACTTATTGGGCCTTTTCCTGAAACCAGAAGCACGCTGTCATCAGCATACAGTAGTAATTTACACAAGACGCTCAGTTCCATGTCGTTCACATAACAGAGAAAGAGTAAGGGACCAAGGATGCTTCCCTGCGGGACCCCACAGTTAATTGGCATAGGATCAGATATACAGGTATTATCATCAATTTTGACTCTTTGTGTTCTACCACTAAGATAAGATTTAAACCAGTTCACTGACCAAATGCCCATTGGTTGTAGTTTATTACAGAGGATATCATGGTCTACTGTATCAAACGCTTTTTGTAGATCAAGAAGAACCCTACCGGTGTAGTTACCTTTAGACATTTCCTTTACGAATGTGATCTGTTAAGTGGATGAAACAGGAGTCTGTCGAGTACATGCATCTGAAACCTGATTGAAACTTATAAAATAGATAATTTTCTTTGAGGTAGTGTTCAATTTGGGTGTATACAGCTCTTTCAAGGATTTTTGATACAATACATAATATGCTAACTGGTCTGTAGTTGCCAACATCTAGTTTATTTCCTTTCTTGAATAGAGGGGTTACAATAGCTTCCTTCAGTTCAGCAGGTACAGTGTTGGTGTTAATTGACAGGTTGATGATGTGGGTTAAGGGACCTGCTATACCAATGGCTCCATCTCGTAGAAATTTGGCAGGAATTTTGTCTGTGCTTTTGTGTACATTTAGGTTAGAGAGCTCGTCAAATGTGTATTTTGGTGTAACATTTTGCAATCCAAAAGTGTTCGGGTGTATGCCTTTATCCCTGTAGAAATTTCGAAAGGTGGCCGTTGTTGTCGTGTATTTATTGAGAGGTTGCGGTAGGTTCTGTGCAAGTGTGTTTGCTATGGAGGTGAAGAAGGAGTTGAAGTAGGTTGAAATTTGTCGGGCAAACCTGATTATTAATGGTGAGAGCAATATTAGTGTTAGACGAATCACTTGCCTTGTTGCTGTAGCCTGTTGTTTTTAAGTGCCTCCATAGTTTTTTGGGGTTATTCTGATATTCCTCTGCCTTACTGTGAAAATAATTAGATTTCGCTGATTTAATTTTCCTGCTTAGTTTATTTCTAGCCCTGTTGAACTCATGTTTCAGACCTTGATCCTGTCTATGTTTCACTAGCCTTTTTAACAGATTGTATCTATGTTCCAGATGGTGTAGTATGTCATTGTTGATCCATGGGTCTGACCTTGCTTTAATTCGTATGTCTTTCGGAGGAGCTATTTCGTCTAGGATGTATGTGATGATGGTTCTGAAGCTAACCCATGCGTCATTAACGTTTGTATTTCCAAACACTGGAGACCAATCTGTATTCCATAAAATGTGCAGAAATGTTTCTTTGTTGTAGTTTCTGAGTGACCTTGTTTTGATGACCTTGTGATTCTCTAGGGTTATTTTTGGTGTTTTACGTGTGCAATAAGTGACGAAGTGATCACTTATCCCAGTCTGTATAACCCGATTGTGATATTTTGTCCTCTCTGTTGCAATTTATATGGTCAAATATTGTAGCAGTGTTCTCAGAGATACGTGTGGGGGTTGTGATGAGTTGTTTGTGATTGTGCATTGTCAGTATGTGCCTATATTCTCGTACAAGCCTATTATTTCGTTGTTTGTAACACAAGTTAAAATCCCCTAGTATAATATATTCATTCCGGGGGTCTAGTAGTGACTAAGTTCGTTCAAATTTGGTCAAAAATTATGTGTCGTCTGGTGGCCTATAGCACACTCCAATTGTGATGGGTTTTGTCCTAGGCAGGTGTAGGTCAATCCAAAGAGCTTCGTGGTTCTCTACATGGAGGTCGTTCCTAATTGTGTGTGTGAGGTTATTTTGTACATACAGACATACTCCTCCCCCTTGTCTATTACGATCATTACAAACCTTATTGAAACCTTGAATGTTTATTTCACCGTCGTTTATACTAACCAGCCAGGTTTCTGTAATTCCCCTTCGAGTATCTCTCCGGAATGGACTGCAAAGTCTTTGAGATACTAACTATTCCTTGTAACTCCTTGTGACTCATTTACCGCAAGAAACAAAGGAAATATGGACATGATATACTATTCCGACAAGATGATAGACTATAAATTAGCATGTGAGTGTTGAATTTACCACCTCGCACAGCTCTCACAGAGTCCTATCACAGAGTAGAGAACACGAAATGGAGGAAAATTTATCGGAAAGTTATTTGAAGTTAACTGATTAATTACAAAATATTTATATTTCATTTGTGTACAGGTGATAGATACCACCTCTAGGAACAACATATCCAAAAATGAATCAAATCGGACTAATACTTTTTTCGCTACCTCGGATTTTCGCAATTCTTGCAAATTTGCTAACCGCTATAAGAAGTTTGTTTTTGGTCCAATTTTAATAAGTAGGATATCATCGGAAACAGGAGCAGAAATGCAATACATTCTTGTGACAGATTTTTGATACACCTTATAGTTGTGCTGCTAATATTTTGTTGTTGAAAGTTTTGAAAGGTTGCAAGCCTCCTGTCAAAAATGTTATTGGTGTATCACAAATCTGTCACAAAGATTTATTGCATTTTATTTCCTCTTTCCAATGATATCTTACTTATTACAATTGGACGCAAAATAAAGATTTTATAGCGTAAAATGCTAAAATAATGTATTGTTTTGAGAAAAAGGCTAAAAACCAAATTTATCCATTACCCAATGATTCCTCTCTCAAATGACGAGTTATTGCAACTATTCGTTCTTGGTTGATTTGATACATGCTCTGGCACTAAAATCCAGTGAAATTACTAGGTCTAAGTCAATAATATGCTACCTGGATCCCCAAAAGGTATTTTATTCACTTGGTGCCATAAATCGTGCACCTCATTTTTGCCAAGTTAGGTTATTTTAGATTACTCTAGGTTGTGTTAGGGTTGGTTTGGATGGGTTAGATCTGTTTAGTGTTGAATATATATGTTTAATGATGATGATGGTTTGGATGATGATGATGATGGCTTAGATGATGATGATGATGGTTTGGATGATGATGATGGCTTAGATGATGATGATGAAGATTGTGGAAGTGCTATTGCTGGTGGTGATGGTGCTGCTGATGATGATGAGCTGAGGGCAGACACCTCTGTTGACTGTAATTTGTCCATATTTGTGCATAATTACACGATTGTAATGGGTATTACCGTTCATACCACGATACCCCATATACGTCGCGAGTCCGCCCGTGGGTATATTTTATTTTTCGAGTGTAAAACATTGCCATATGACTCCTACACTACTGCAATCAATGTAGCAATGAAAATCTTATTTTCGGATTTTCCAACCCATACCCCTATACCCCCATACCCCAATGGCGATGCTCCCCTTGCCCCTGGTGTCCACAATTATCCTCTTTGACGGTGTACATATATAAATAAATAAATATATATACTGTATAATTATATATACTGAATATATATATATACTGTATACATATATATATATATATATATATATATATATATACAGGGTGTCCCAGGAGGAAAGGGCATAACTTTGGGAAATGATAGAACAAGGTATTCTAAGCATAAAATATTCTATAACAAAAAGTCCAAATTTCAACCGTTAAAAAGATATTGAAGGTTTTATGTAGTGCCCTCCCCCGCATCACTGTAGTGGACTATTCCATGTCAAAAAGTTTCCAACTACTCCAAAGTGAGCTAATATGTCTATAATCATGTTGCAACTTACAGAATTATAGTATCTTTAAAATAACATGATAAAATAATTGCAGAAAGATGGAGGTGTGGTAGGCACTAGGCCAGCTAGGCCAGCCTTATGGGGAAATACTGAAGAAAATACCATTTTCAACATGCAATATCTCTATACCGGTCGAGATTTGGACTTTTTGTTGTAAAACATTTTAGGCTTAGCATATTTTGTTCTATCATTTCCCAAAGTTATGCCCTTTCCTCCTGGGACACCCTGTATATATATATATATATATATATATATTTATATTATATTATATTATATTATATTATATTATATTATCTAATTGACATATCATACTTGAATCCTACATAACTTTCCTATTGTTTCGAGTAATTATATACTTGGGGCATGCCAACCTCAGTTGGACGTCATATTTTATATCTATTTTTAAAAATGCCTCATAAACCTAGGAAGGACGTCCTTTCAGATTTCGGGAATGATTTACTGACGAGCAGTTAAACATAATCAATTATAGTCATGCACAATATCATATGGAATATTGCTCACCTCTGTGGAGTGGTTGTAGAGAGGTGGTATTAAGGCAATTGGGCAAAATTCAAAATAGAACAATACAAATTGTTAATAGTATACTATCTACTCTCAGTGTTGTCACACTCGGATATAATCTCTCTAAAATATTCGCCTGGCCTATTTAATAAATCTGATAAGTAAGTATATTACTCATATCTCACATCTAATAATAAACTAATGAATAGTTAATGTATATACAGAGAGAGAAAGAGAGAGATAAGCAACACGAGTTTCAATATAAATTAATTGTTTTATTCATATCAGCTCCCTAAACCCTCCCACCATCCACAGTCGCATGGAACAAGCCTCGAAGCAATACGTCGTCAAAACTATGGTCACTCTGCATGCCCAACCCTGTTTAAATATATCCTTCAAACTGATGTCAGAATGTCGCCTCATAGTTCAGTGGTACTGGTTAGGTCTCGTAAACAAGAAAGCAAACGTTCGATCCCACTCGGATCTAAAGTATTTGTAACATATTTTGTTCTATCTATCTATATATTGCCTGACGCCGTGATCCCCGAAGGGGTGGCCACGAACGAACCGCCCCCATGCACCTCTGTCCCCAGTCAGTCGACGCCCCTCCCCCCAACCAGCACCGCCTTCGTTCATGTACTTCCTCACTCCATCCTTCCACCTCTCATTCGGTCTACCTCTCCCTCTCTGTCCCTCCACCTCGCTCTCGTACACCCTCTTAGTCATTCTCTCGCTTTCCATACGTTCCATATGGCCGAACCATCTCAAGTTGTTCCTTTTCACACTTTCCAGCACATCTACCTGCACACCACACCTCCTTCTTACTTCCTCATTAGTCTGTCTATCCCTCCATGTAACTCCGCACGCACTCCTTAAGTAATTCATTTCCACTGCTCTCACTCTTGGTCTGAGTCTCTCAATCAACGTCCATGCTTCGCTTCCGTAAGCCAGTGTCGGGATTATCACACTGTCATGCAAGGATTTCTTCACTTCCATACTGACCACCCTATTTCTTGTTACTGCTTTTAGCGTTCCTACAACCCTCTACCCCTCTTGTACCCTCTCCCGCACTTCTTCATCCATAGTCCCATCTTTACTCAACACACTGCCCAGATACTTAAAAGAGTTGACGATCTCCATAGCCTGACCGTTCAGCTTCACCTCACACTCTGTGACTTCACCCCTTTCGAAGACCATAACCTTGCTCTTCCCCGCATTTACCTTCAAATTCCGTTTTTCGCACTGTTCCAAACTCATTTACCAGACCCTGCAACTCCCATTCATTATCACTCATCAGAACTGTATCATCCGCAAACAGCAGTGTAGGTAGCTTCCACTCAATTCCCTCCCTTTTCAGCGATACACCAACATCCACTGCTCTTGATAGTATTTCTTTCATGACTCCATCCATATATACAGTAAACAACCACGGGGACATCACACACCCCTGTTTCAAACCAACATTCAGGTCAAAGAACTCGCTCTGATCACTCTCCACACATACTGCCGCCTTTGCACCCTCATACATGCTCTTCGCTGCTTTCAGCAACTTGCCCTCTACTCCGTATATTCTAAGTACTTTCCACAAACCTTCTCTATCCACATATTTTGTAACATTTTTGTTTGTTTATAACATATTTTATTATTTTTGTTATATAACATTAGATTATAATATTAGGTTATGTTATGTTAGGATAATCTAATAAAATTATATAATCATAGAAGGGGTCAGGGTAAAGTGAAATGGCTTTTTTTCTATGTCATTGAGGGAGACAAAAGGCAGAACTGCCTTTAGCAAGTGCCTCCTCAGAGTTGAAAGAGTGACAGGGCCAAAATCAAGGGACGTTCGAGCCAAACTGCCTGGACACACGGAGTTTGAAGTAATTTAAGTCATAGGAAGAGGGAAAGACTGATTCTGGGAGAGAGTTCCAGAGCTCAGCTGTTGAATAGAAGAAAGACTGAGAATAACGTTTCACTCTTGCTTTGGAGAGTTGCACAGAGTAGGGGTGGGATTCTGTTGCAAGACGGGTGCTACATGCTCTACGTCTGTGAAGAGGGGGTGGTATACACTGAGAAAGCTCTGAGGAACACTGATTATTGTAATAGAGGTAGAATAGTTAGAGAGATGCAATATTGTGGTGAAGGGAGAGAGACTACAGAGAATTGGTGAGTGGACATGAGTTAATGAGACGGAAGTCTTTCTTTCTACTTTGCTAGAAGTGCTGTGTGAGAGGATCCTCCCCACACATGTGAACAATACTCAATACATGGACACCCTATGCTCCTGTACAGAGCAAGAAGCTGCGCAGGGTTAAAGAACCCCTGGAGGCGGTTGAGCACACCCAGCTTCAGGGAAGCTGTTTTAGCTAGAGTGGTAATTATGATCTTTCCAAAAGAGATCAGAATAGAAAGAGACAACAAGAATCTTAAGAGAAGATGGAGGGTTCATTTTTATGTTGTTGAAGAGTAGGCCATAGTTTTCTGGAAGGGGGCGACGAGTAGACAGAGTTTTGGAAGCATCAAAAGTAACAAGATTTTCTCTGCCCCAATTTATAGATAGTAGAGAGATCAAAAGATGGGTGTGTTAAGGCCTACTTACTAGAGTTTTGGAGTTCCTGCTGTGAATATTATTTTGGAAAACTAGTTGAATAGTGTAATGTAGAGTCGGCAGCATATACATGAATGGGGCTGCAGGTGCAGTTGAGAAGGTCGTTAAAGAATAATAGGAAGAGAATTGGAGATAGGACAGAACTCTAAGGAACACCGGAGTTGATAGGTTGAGGAAGTGAATGGTGGCCGTCCACAACCACAGCTATGGAAAGGCCGGAAAGGAAATTGGTGACAAAGGCACAGATGGAGGGATAGAAACCATAGGAAGGTAATTTGGAAATAAGGGATTTGTGCCAGACTCTATCCATCTTGCGAAGGCAAGATGGCAAAGGCTAGTTGCAGCTCTAAGTCATTCACATGTCTCACTTCCTAGACTGGAACGAGGCCTCATGGGCTTCACCGTTGAATTTGCAGCAGTTGAATGTACAGGTGTTCAGCCTATGCTGAGGGAGTAAGTTGGATTATGGATAAAACACATGCGAACAGTAGTTGATAAATGGGCACACTGTGTCCCTATACAGAAAAAGCTGTATAGAGGTAAAGAACCCACAGAGACAGTTGAGCACACCTAATTTCTAGGAAGCTGTTTGAGCAAGAGTGGTGATATGGTCTTTCCAAGAAAGATCAGAACAAAAAAACGCCATCAATATCGAGAGAAGATGAAGGGTTGATTTGTTTGTTGTTGAAGAGTAAGGGTATAATCGTCATGTGGAAGATTGTGATGGGTAGATCGAGAAATTTGGTTTTGAAAGCACTGAAGGGAACCAGATTTACTCTGCCCTAAAATAAATAAATGAAAGATCAGAAAATATATCATAGATGCATCGAGTGTGATGTACTGCGTATGATGAACATATATATGCATAGCTGACGAATAATTGCTTTAGAGCATGTGCAAGGGACGCATGGCACCAGAACATGCGAAAAGTGCACCAGAATGGTTCCTGTATGGTCCGATAAGTGACAGCCACAATTCAAGCCGCACGGAGTAGCCTTAAGAAGCCTGCAGAGCCCGCGAATGGCCAGTATCACCACCACCTCAACGCACGTCGCATCACTCCATCTCTCTAGCCATCCACCCACCCACTTCTACATCCAAGATGAAGGGAGAGGCCTGGAAATCCATCAAGGGCAAGGGGCCTGCCCGAAAGGCCACCATAACTCCTATGCCCCCGCTGATGAGGATTTATTCAGCATGAGACCCATGAGGAAGAAGCTGAAGGAGGCTCCCCAACCTCTCCCACTACCACACAGCGCTCGCTGTTCCTTCCTGAAGATGACAATAATGGCGCCGAGGAGCAACCCACCACCGAAGAGGGCACCAACCCTACATCAACCCCTGTATCGGCGGCAGCGGCGAAAAAAACGTCGAGGAGGAACTGCACCTTTGAGGAGGAGCTTCAACTGGAGCTGGCTGAGTGGTACTGGGACCACAAGTTAAAATACAACAAGAAACTCAAGTACTGGGACAGGCTACGGAAGGACCGCTTGTACCGTGAGTAGACAGAGCAAACAACCGGTTAGTTATGTTATATTGCACTGTTTTGTTGTTGTTTTGTACTGGCTCATTTGGTGGCAAGCCGGCGGCATCTTCCTCAAGGGCAAGGTGAAGGTTAGTTACAACGAAGATCCCTGCATCAAAAGTTGATCTATTGGCCCTGACGTCCTCAAACTTATAGTCAGCATCAACGAGTGCCTATGGAGTGGAATGCCTAGTAGTTGTATAAATAAGATCCACAACCAGGGGGCGCTTTGCTGGCAATGTGTTTGCCATCGATGGCACCCACTGTGTGGTGGAAGTTCCACTTCTTCGAGAACCCCTCAGACACCACCTTCCAGCCATCGAGGATCGTTGGACAGACAATGACTTTTTCCATATACTCTTGAATGATGGTGTCACACGTATCAGCGACAGTGAGAGATATGGTGTTTGGGGCCACCCGAAAGTTGTTGGCCAGGCTCTTTTAGGTTACCCCAGTGCCCAGGTACCGGATGATTGTGGCAAGGTGTAACCCAGGCCCTAGGGCCTTCCTCATAAATGTGTCCTGCCTTTCAATCTTGGGTGTAACACTCTCCAGGATCTCCTTAAACATAGCTTTGTTCATCCTCATGTAATTTTTGTAGGTTGTTTAATCCGTTTTGATAAGAGAGACAAGCAAGGTATCATAGTGTCCATATTGAGGATGTACTGCAATCGACTCCCTCATCCAACAAGATCTTGATTGTCACCGTTGCTTACATCGTTTCCTAATTACCTCCAGGTAATTGAGATCATTTGTAGTATATAATGACTGGAAACTGGTGAGTATGGCCATGGCCTCAGCACCTTCCTAAGTGGTCATGATGTAGTACTGCTGTCTGAGCCATGTGCCCTCATTTATATATGTGGCAGGGTTCTAGCGCTTGGTGCGTCTATAGTGTGTGTGTGGTGTGTGTCATTCACGTGCGTCATGCGTGTTGTCTACTTCATATAAGTACATTAGTCGCCCCCAATTCGTTTACATTTTCGTCGTATGTGCTGTACGTTCGTCGACCTGAGTGTAATGTATTGGTGACATACGTACGGGAGCATACGCTGTGCGTTACACGTGCGTATGTAGTTTGCAAAGATAAATATTTTGCCGAAATCCGTTCGTTGTTTGGCCAACTTGCATTTTCGGGAATTCGGGCAATACAGGGAAAAAGACGGCTAAGTGTGACGCGGCCTATAGTCTCTAACCAACTAATACATATTAACAATCTTGTATGCATGTATGTACCGGTATGTATAAACTCTGGCCCCTTCCCCAGTTTTCCTTTTTCTTTTTTGATGGGGGTGGCCGACTCGAGACAGAGCCCGAACAGGGGCATTACAACATATCAGAAAAACAAAACACAAAATCTTACACACATCTAGGTTGCCCAGGATAAATACCCAGAGACCCATGCCCATTTGGGGTCCCCAGCAAAAGATTCCCGGGTCCCAGATCTGGGGAATCTGGGACCTGGAAGGACCTAAGAGGCACCAATTTCCGTAGGCAGACCCGCAGCGAAGCTTTACCACCACAAGCCCACTCACCATGTTTCCAGGCGCACACTTGATTACCACCGGCTCCCCGGGCCAGGCGCCTGATGGACTATTATCTAGTCCAACTGGCGCATAACCCTCTCTCCCAAACGACCGTGTTTAAATTCATCTATTCACAAGCATTCTCCATTCATTCCTGTTTATTACCACTTCCTTTGCCTGACCTATAGTCATTCCTCTATCATCCAAAGCTTGTCTTACACAGTATCTCCATCTCAATGGGGGTCTTCTTGCCCTTCTATCTCACCTTGTATCTGACTCGGATATTCTCTTTGTAAGCCTTTCATCTTCCATTCGTTCAACATGACCATACCAGCTCAGCACCCTTCTGTCCACTCTGGCTGACAAATGTTCCTGCTGCCCCACTCTCCTACGTATCTCTTCATTCGTCAATCTGTCTCTACGAGTAACTCCACACATACTCCTCAAGCAGCTCATCTCCATCACATCCAGCTTTCTTCTCTCCTTTTCCTTCAGAGCCCATGTCTCAGCTCCATACATCACTGTTGGTACAACAATTCCTTGATACATTGCACTTTTAACTTTCATTCCGAGATTTCTCGTCTTCCACATACTTCCCATTGCTCCGAAAACCTTCTTTCCTTCACACACTCTCTGTTTTACCTACATTTCCATACCTCCACTCCTGCTAATTGTTCCTCCTAGATATACACGAATGAAACAGATGCACAATATAATTTCCTTTCTTTAGTTTGGTCTCAAATTTAATGTATCTTTAACCAATATCGTGTTATTACAATTAAAAGAAATTAGCTCAAAAACTAAAAAAAAAAATATATATAGTTTTATGACAATCAAAATACATTAGCTCAAAAACTAAAAAAAATAAATATCTCGTAAATGTTGAATCAGCTAAAAAAGTGCATAGAATACAAATGATGCAGAATTACACTACCTTTCATAAGTGGGGTATCAAATTTAATATATCTTCAACCGATACCGGCTAATTCCGATTTTTTATGATTTGAGAAAAATGCTATTTTTATACCTTCAATATAGGGTTTATAAAATGTTCTCTTACATTTTCTGAAGGGCACCCCTTCTAAAATTGATTATTAGACCCTAAGGAAGCCTCATACAAAATGTGGTGCTTTTATCCGCCGTTTAACGATAATGGCAACATTTGCTGCTAAGCCTACAACCTATGACTGTACATTTGTTATGAAAATATATATTTTTCATGGATTTGTTCAATAATAATATGGTATTAGAGTGTAGAATACAATTTCCTATCCATGTAATGCCTATAATGATATTATTCTTACAAATTTGTAAATTTTACAAAAAAGTCATAACAAATTGGAAAAACTCAATATCTCCTAAACGGTGAATCAGATACAAAAAGTGTCACGAATAAAACAGATGCAAAATGTAATTTCTTTCTGAAGTGTGGTTTCAAATTTAATGTATCTTTAACCAATATTGTGTTATTACAATTAAAAGAAATTAGCTAAAAAACTAAACAAAAATCAATATCTCGTAAACGGTGAATCAAATACAAAAAGCGCATGAAAAAAAAAGCAAAATTAAATTTCCTTTCGTTTAATGTAACTTCAACCAATATCGTTTAATTACGATTTATACGATTTGAGAAAAATTCTATTTTTCCACCTTCAATATAGGGTTTTTATATATTTTCTTAAATTTTCCTGAGGGCACCCCTTCTAAAATTCATTAATAGACCCTAAGGAAGGTTCATACAAAATGTAGGGCTCTTATCCGCAGTGTAACGAAAACATCGCTAAGTCACCTGACTAACATCTAGATACACCCTACGATCACCTCTATTAAACACCATTATTCTACGTTTATTGACGTTCACCTTCAGTATCCTCCTCCCACAAACCACACCAAACTCTTTGACTACCCGCTGCAATTTCTCCTCAGAATCCGCCACCAACGCTGTGTCATCAGCGAACAGCAACTGACTCAACTCCCAATCTCTACCATTCTTTCCTACTAAGCCGAATCCTCTTCCCATAGGTCTCATTTTCACCTCCCTCACCACACCATCCATAAACATATTAAACAGCCATGGTGACATTACACAACCCTGTCGCAAACCTACCATTACCTCAAACCATTCACTCGACTTACCATTTCCTACTCTAACATATGCTCTGCTCCCTTCATAAAAACTCTTAACTGCTTCCAACAAATTTCCTCCAATTTCATAAATCCTTAACACCTTCCACATTGCTTTACGATCCACAAGATCATACGCTTTTTCCAAATCCATAAAAGCCCAAAATATCTCCTTATGCTTCTTTAAATACTTCTTGCATAACTGTCTTACTGCAAACATCTGATCCACGCACCCTCTTCCCCTCCTAAAACCGCACTGTTCTTCTCCTATTGCAACTTCCGTACACTTTAGTATCCTCTCTATCAACACCCTGTCATACAGCTTTCCAACCACTGATAATAAACTAATACCTCTATAACTTGAACACTCCTGCCAATCTCCCTTCTCCTTGTACAACGGCACAATACATGCACTCTTCCAGTCTATTGGTACTCTTGACACCACAAAGCACACATTGAAAAGTCTCCCCAACCAATCTATTATCACATCTCCACCCTTCTTTATACACTCCACAGCACTACCAACCAAACCTTCTGCTTTTCCCGCTCTCACCCGTTTCACTGCTTCTTTCACCTAATTTATCTCAATCCTTTCATTCATTCCCTGCCACCTGGGTGGCCTGGGTAACCTATATCCATCAACCACTGCTTCAATCACTGCTTCTCTTCCATCTCTTGCATTTAGCAAAGATTCAAAATACTCCGCATATCTTTTCCTCACTTCAACTGGTTCCACTAGTAATTCTCCATTTGCATCTTTCACTGACTCTCCATCTTTTGTCCTCCTTTCCTAACTCTATTTACCTCCTTCCAGAACATCTTTCGTTCTTCAAAATTCTCACTCAACCTTTGACCCCACCTTTCGTTTGCATCTTTTTTTGCTTCTCTAATTTTCCGTTTTGCCTCTCTCCTTTTCTCCTTGTACCTCTCCCATACCTCAACACTACCATCCTGTTAAACCCTCTCAATACACTGTCTCTTCTCCTCAACTGCCTTTCTCACCGTATCATTCCACCACTCGCTTCCCTTCCTGATACCTCTGCCTCCTACTTTCCTTTTGCCGCATACTACCTCTGCACTTGGTTTCACTCCTTCCCTAAACTGTTGCCATTCAACCTCTACTTCTCTCACTTCCATCTACTTTTCATTTAGTCTTTCCTTGTACTCCCTCTATTTTGCACTCTTCTCTAACTCACTAACTTTTATTACCTCTCTTACTTCACGCTTGTCTCTCATTCTCCTGTAACTCCTAACTCTTAGCTTTCCCTCCACCAGATCCGACATACCCTCCGCCTCACCTCTCATCACATTCACATCCAGCAGTCTACACAATCTTTCCCTTGTCACCAGCACATAATCCATCAACAATCCATTAACAATCTTGCCTCTTCTTAATTATGGAAGTACAGTATATCTCTGGAATGGAATTTATGAATATAATTTTCTATACGTCAACTACAAAACTTTATGAAACATTTATTGAAAAGCAAGTTCTACACAAAACTCGATCCAGATAGCCTTTGGCCTTCGGACGGTCACAGGCCGGTAGCTCCTAAATTACAGGCTCGATATCGCTCACCAGGAAATCAATCGACACGTAATGTCAAAAACCGTCTTAATATTGACCAAAAAATGGGCGAAAGTTATAATTTGAAAACTAATGGGGTTAATAAACTTCATTCTTGCTACCGTTAGATACTTTTATTCAGCTTTTATTCAGTTTTAATAGGGCCTCCAGCAATTGACATACTTTGAACTATCTCACTTAACCCCTTCTTTTTATTACCACAGATCCTTCTTAAACTGCACCAAATTGTATACAACTTACCTAGAATAAATGTAAAGAGGCTTCGCCGGTACATAAAGGGTTAACAAAAGCTTGTATCAGTTAAAAGGAGATGGGCCGTTTTTCTGGTCCCCCTTCTTCCTCATGTTTAGGTCCATTAGTTTTCAGATTATTAGTATACCGGTAACGTCATTTTAACTTTATATTGGCTAATATTAGACGATTGTATTCAGCTTACAAATGGCCTCCAGACATGTAAAGGCTTTGAACTATCTCACTTAACCCTTATTACTGCAGTCTATTAGCTGTAAGTAGGCGATAAATCATGACCTATATCCTCTGTAACTCAAAAAGGTCTAGAGCAAATTGGCTGTAAATTTCCATATCTATTCCTTGAGTGATTCTTCCCAAATGGCAGACATATTAGCTCGATTACTCTAGTCGAGTTTTAGTTATAGGGGTTAGAGGTCATGGTTTCCCGCCAACTTACAGCGGTTAGAATATACCACAGATAATTTTTAAACTGCACAACCTCATTTAAGGATAGCTAGCTTGAAATTAAAAAGACGTCGATGGTACAGATGGGGTTTAAACCAAGGCAGAAACCGGGAGTGGATGATGAGGCGATAGAGAATTGGAGGAAACCTGTAAATTTCTACCTCAAGAATAACATATAACAAATAGGTAAGACTCACTGAAGGCGCACTTTAAGATAATGAGGATAGCCTTCCCTTAAATGTAAATAGTTCACATATTATCTCACATTTGTGCCACACACACACGCACGCACACCTAGTTGTTGTTGTTGTTCCCTAAGCTGCCTGGCCGAACAGCCACAAGTCCCTGAGGAAGGCCATGGCCGCGATCGGGCTTAACCACAGAGCTCTCATTGAGTGTAGATTGTGTTGTTGGCGTAAGTGGTTGTGTGAAATGCAGTCTTCTATGATGTGTTTTATGGTATGGGGTGCTGTGTTACATCCCGAACAGGTGTCGACGACGGAGTCATCCAGTCTATTCTGATAGCTCAGAAGAGCTGGATGGTGTCCGCATCTCACCCTGGCCAGGTGGACTCTGTCCTCACGAGGAAGGGAGGATTCGGAAGGATGGATTTCGGAAGGTCATGCTTGCAGTTGCGTGTTGTCTATGAGTGAGTGGATGGATCGGCGAGAGATATGAGTATGGATACGCACACCTAGTTAAACAGTTCCGCACACTTAACCTGCTCACTTGTTCCCCATCGGACACAGAGGTAAGTTCGTCCTAACATTCTAGCTTTCAACATTAACCCTCTCAGTATAGTGAGTCTTATTAATTTATGCTTTCACAAAGACTACTCATCTTAGGAAAATAGGGAGTTGTTTTTCATTTTGACACCAATTGATCCTGCCCAATTAGAAAGAAATTATCTAAAGTAATCCAGAATAATTATAACATCGCATCAATATTTTAATAATTATCATTGTATATTTACATAAAATACAAATGGCATTAGTACAGTATGTCCCTGTGTAAATATTCCATCATTCCAGTGCACATAACAAGTTGTTAGATGTTGTTGTCATTTTTCAATAGGCTGCTTGTCTGCACTTCCGCTACGAAGTGCCAGGGAAAACAAATATGAACAATTAAGACATTTCAACATAGGCCTATAATTATGCACTTCATAGTGCATGATAAAGTTGCCTAAGAAGCCCTTTGCCAAAATATTATGTATGTATATCATCACTCGCTATATTCAAATAGTCGACTGTGACTAAGGGGAGGTGTGGTGGAGAGGACTTGCCACTGGACTGGTAAACCCGTGTTCAAATCCCGATATGTCAATGGGAAGATATTATTAGGATGAAATTTGTGCTGTACTTAGTATCAGTGCATTACCACATTAACCCTTCCTGCCTGGGTGTCAGTGTGAAAGGACACCACAAAAGAAGGGCAGGAGCCCGGGTGTCCTGTTAATAGGCAGTAAGCTTTCAAGCCTATTCAGCTTGGTCTGAACGCTGTGCGTCCGACGCATGTAAACAAAGCCGATCGTTGCGTCACCGCACCTCCGAAAATAATTAGGAGACGTCGGATCAATGTTATTGTTGTGACATCAGACGAAATTAGTGTCTGAAAAGCTCCGATATTGTCAACATCGCGGCAAAGTTCGCTCCACGGAAATCGTCATCACAACTGAACCAGTTGACTTAGAGAGCTCTACACAACGCCAGTCTACAGATTGGAAACCGCACTACGTTTATAGATGCGTGGACAATTTCTAGCAGTTAAACTAAACACAAATACGGTAACCTAGGCCTAGACGTTTTTCGGCCAGATCGCCCGGGTAGCCCACACTGTCCTTTGGAGGACCAGCCCGGGCCAGGAGGGTTAAGGGGAGGCATTTTTTTTTTTTTAATCCTCCTCCCTCATGTTTAGCCCTATTAGTTATGAGATTTCAAGACATTCGCCCCATTAGTTTGGCAATTTGCAGACCTTTTGCCCAATTTATTTGCCAATATTAAGACCTTTCGTGTCATTTAGGTGTCGATTTTTTTCCTGGTGAGCGATAGCGAGCCTGTATTTGAAGAGGAATCGGCCTTCGGCCAGGACATTTGTCTGCCAAAAAATTTACAAATTTATATCACCTGTGAGTGATTTTTTTTTAGTTTGATATAGGTTTGGAGAGCAAACTAAACCCCCTCCTTAAACCATTGAGCCGAACCAGTAAATTATGATGCACAATACCGTCTGGGCTCCCTTAATATATCATCATTTCTAGTTGTGCTAACATATTACACTTTATGCCTGGGATTATATGCCCATCATTTGACTCCCTAGTAATAATAAACAATTTGTATCTCAAAATATATTTCAATTGGCACTCAATCGTTGATCATTGGCCCAAGTGTCGGCCATGAGCCATGTTCTCGTGGACCATAGTTACTTGAAACATTACCTATTAACGGTTCCCGGACATCTCAACCAGTAGACCATTTCAACCAGTAGCTCTCAACCAGTGCCAAATTATCCAAGACCAACCAAACCAGTGCCAAAATAACCTAACCTAACCTAACCTAACCGTATTGGTTGATTTGGTACTGGTTGAGAGCTACTGGTTGAAATGGTCTACTGGTTGAGTTGTCCGGTCACTCCTATTAATATATATACAAGATTCCAGTGTATCACTACCTGAAATCAAATACAGCACTAATTATCTATTAATAATAGTTTTTATTATTACCAGACGTGAATTGACAATGCATATTTATCTCAAGACCAATATAGAAAGTCAACATAATGAAATATAATGTATCAGTTTAACACCTTACGAGCGGCCTATGCGGTTTATTTATATGTACCGCCCAGCGGGGTGTTTTTAGCCAAAATAGGGCTGTTTACGTGATCATTTTCATGCCTAAATAAGACCCAGAGCGTAAAACAAGTATCTATCCCTGAAAGGGCATAAACAGAGCTTTCCAATGACACCATAACGATCCTTTTATGATGGCTAGTTTTCTTGCAACAACCGTGCAACACGAGTGCAAAAAGCATGTAATTCGGCACTTTCCCCATACAATTCCGTATATAGCGAGTGAGAGAGGGAGGGAGGAGGTGGGATTCGTGTCAGTAGGTTCGCCGCGGTGGTCTGGAGCAGTCATACGCTCGCTACTCTCCTGCCACCACTTGTCTCTCTCTCTCAGCAACATTATGTGCTGAAATTGCCACACGACCTATGTCGAGCGCCGCCAGATAGTCCAGATTTATTATACTCGACTTAAGTTGCGCGCCGCTAATTAAGGGTTAATATTCAAAGGCGAAACATTGAACTTCATGATATATAGTTCTAGTTTTATGTACTAATATCCTTTTTTGTTCTTGTGATACTTAATCATAATACAGGGTTTCGTATGCGTCATATATTGTATGTCTCGAAGAGATTATGCTTTTCCAATTATCATTTATCTATTCAATATATATATATATATATATATATATATCGAAGGAGGAGGTTGTAGGCATCAACCGAACAGGGCGGCACTCCCAGGGAGTGCTACAGGTAGTTGATAAGGACAGTAGGAACTCTTGTTTCACCTCCTGGCCTCCCTAGCTGATCCTTTATATGCCTCATTAATATTGAGGGCAATCCCAGTCTGCCCTTCAAAACACCGTCTCTTCTTATCAATATATTATACTACAAACACATTACATACTACACTACATTTTCAAAAATAAAAATAAATTACTTATGACGACGAAAATACGCCCAGCCTCAGAGTCCCTAAGGGGAGTACAAAGGAGTACAAAGGAAATCAAGCAACAACAGATCTAGTGACCCTTCTAGGTTGCTTGTCCTCCAAAACACTGAGGATCAAGTGTCCAAACAGTGGTTTAGAGTGGGTAAGGGAACATTGGAAAGGGAATTACTGCCCTGGAACTAATGTCCGTGGCAGGATTAGGAAGTTAGTAGGGGATAGATGGGTTAGTAACTGAGGGGGGGATAAAATAAAGTTATTCATTTACAAACGCAGTCAGTCGCGGGTTTGAAGCGAGATATTTGTCTAGGCGGAGTTTAAATGAATCAACGGTGATGTAGTCTATAACGTTTCGGGGAAGCCCATTCCACAAGTTGACAACTCGATTGAAGAAGAAATTCTTAGATTCGTGTGAGTTAAAAGATTTACCAAAAATTTTGCAACCGTTTCCCCGCGTGTAATTAGATTGGTTGATAGTGAAGTACTTACTACAGTTCATATTGTCGATGCCTTTGATGATTTTGAACACTTGAATTAAGTCACCTCTTAATCTGCGCTGGGTTAAAGGAAATAGATTGAATTCTCTAAGACGCTCTTCGTATGGTTTGTTCTTTAGGCTAGGTATCATTTTGGTAACTCTACGTTGAACTCGTTCTAGCTTGTTTATATCTTTTTGGTAATAAGGGCACCAGGATTGAACGCAGTATTCCAGAAGAGGGCGGACTAATGAATTGTAAAGGGTTAGGATAACTTCTTTGGATTTATGCTCAAATGACCTGCCTATAAAGCCAATTATTTTGTTTGCCTTCTTAACAACTTCTGAACATTGTTGACTCGGTTTTAGGTTACTCGATATTGTTACTCCCAGATCGGTTTCTCTGTTTACATTCTTAAGCTGAGTGCCATTCATCGAATAGTTTGCTTTCTCATTTAGGTATCCGATATGTAGTACTTTACATTTATCCGCATTGAAACTCATTTGCCAAATTTGGGCCCAACATGACAATTTATCTAGATTGTGTTGCATATCGTCAACTTGTTCTTTTGAGAGTACGCTATTTGCAATTTTTGTATCGTCAGCAAATTTTGAGATTGTACAGGTGAGGCCCTCATCTATGTCGTTGATGTAAATTAGAAAGAGAATTGGTCCTAGTACCGATCCCTGGGGTACCCCGCTACTTACATTGGTCCATTTAGATGCCTTACCGTTTATGACTACTCTTTGCTTTCTGTCGCTGAGCCAATTTTCTATCCATTTCAACACACCGTCTTGTATTCCATGCGCTTTTAGTTTTAGCAGTAAACGTTTGTGGGGAACTTTGTCAAAGGCCTTTTGAAAATCAAGGTATATAATATCTACAGCTTTACTCTCATCGTAGAGGTTGAGGATATCGTGGAAGAAGTCTAAGAGGTTTGTTAACCCTTAATTAGCGGCTCACCACATAAGTCGAGTTAAATAAAGCTGGACTATGTGGCGGCGCTCGACATAACTCGAGTGGCAATTTCAGCACGTAATGTTGCTGAGAGAGAGAGACAAGTGGTGGCAGGAGAGTAGCGAGCGTATGACTGCTCCAGACCACCGCGGCGAACATACTGACACGAATCCCAGCTCCCTCCTCCCTCTCTCACTCGCTATATAAGGAATTGTATCGGGAAAGTGGCTAATTACATGCTTTTTGCACTCGCGTTGCACGGTTATTGCAAGAAAACTAGCCATCATAAAAGGATCGTTATGGTGTCATTCGAAAGCTCTGTTTATGCCCTTTCAGGGATAGGTACTTGTTTTACGTTCTGGGTCTTATTTAGGCATGAAAATGATCACGTAAAGAGCCCTATTTTGGCTAAAAACACCCCGCTGGGCGGTACATATAAATAAACCGCATAGGCCGCTCGTAAGGTGTTAAACAGGAACGTTTTTTACGAAAGCCGTGTTGAGTATCTTTAAGCATGTTATTTTCCTCTAAGTGATTTACGAGTCTGTCTCGTATGACCGTTTCTAGCATTTTACATACAACTGAGGTTAAGCTAATTGGACGATAGTTACTGGGTAGGGATTTGCTGCCTTTTTTGAATATCAGTGTTACGTTGGCTAGCTTCCACTGATCAGGCATAGTTCCAGACTGCAAGGATTTATTGAATAGTAATGTCAGTGGTTTGGAGAGCTCATCCTTAGCTTCCTTCAGAACTCTAGGCGAGATTGTATCAGGTCCAGGCGTTTTATTTACCTTGAGTTTATCTAAACAATTCAATACTTCTCTCTCTGTAACGGTGATATTGCTTAGAACATCTGAATTATCAATCTGAATCGGCGATGGTGTAGGGATATCACTGAGGTCTTCTGTTGTAAAAACTGATGCAAAGAAGGTATTGAGGGCATTACTCATTTGTACTTCGTCTTTGGTGTATTCTCCATTTTCATCGACTAACGGTCCAACAGTTGAAGTAACTACTTTTTTCTTTCTGATATAACTATAGAATTCTTTCGGGTTTGTTTTACTTTGATTCGCAATATGTAACTCTAGGGTCTTTTTACTTTGCTTAATTAACTTTTTGGCTTTGCGTCGTAGCTCTACAAATTTCACCCGTTCTTCGTCATTTTGTGAGGATTTTAATCTATCATTAGCAAATTTTTTAGCAAGCAGGCAGTTTGAAATATCTTTATTCCACCATTTGGGCTTATTATTATGGCCTGGACGCCGTATTTTCGATGGTATGCAGTCATGCACTGCTTTTAGGTAAGAGGTTTCGAATATCTTCCAAGATTTATTTATGTCATTATTGTTAATTAAAAAGCTCCAGTCAGTTTCTTTAAACATAGCTCTAAGTTTATGGAAGTTTGCTTTCTTGAAATTTGGGACTTTTTCGATGCTACTATTTGGTTCGTTACTAGTAAACTTTAAAGTGAAAGTTATCGTACGATGGTCGCTGTTACTGAATTCATCACCAACATTCAAATTCTCTATTAATTCTTCTTTTGTTGCAAGTACAATGTCAAGAACGTTATTCCCACGGGTCGGCGTTCGAACAAATTGATAAAGCGAACTCTCTTGCAAGTTCGTATACAAGTCATGTCCGGAGTGTGAAGTAAGAGTATCGCCCCACTTGGTCACAGGTAAATTAAAGTCGCCAAAAATTACGGTATCTTGTGAGTTACTTACATCTGCAATTTGTTCATAAATTTCTCGGTCAGTTTGCACTGATTGAGCTGGAGGTCTGTATATTAATGCAAGTATTATTTTTGTACCTTTATTATTCTTTATTAGCACAAAAGATGCGTCGACGTTCACAATTTGAGGTTTTGACAAGAGGGTAGGGTTAAGACTTTCTTTGATATAAAGTAAAACGCCACCTCCATTTCGATTTATTCGGCTTTTCTCAAACATTACATAACCGGGAAGTGCTAAAAGTCTCTATCTTCTGTATTGAGCCAAGATTCTGTTATGCCAATCACATCATCATTTTCTGTAAACACTAGCTCCTCTAAATCTGAAAATTTATTGCGTATCCTACGAGTGTTTGCATAGAAAACCTTTAAATTTGTTATTTTAGAACTCACGGAACGCTCTTTAATAATATTTTTGGTTCTTGTCGGATCTACATTTATGTTCATGGCTGTCCTCGGTCCTCGCTGTCTTCGGTCCTTATTGCTGGTGGTCCTCGGTTGCCTCTGTTTTTTTCTTGGCGTTGGATGATTTATGTCACTGCTGCTTCTTCTCTGATGGCGTTTTTTGATCCATGGCTGCGGACTGCTTCGTGTAGGAGACGACCCATGCGTGCTGAACCCACAGGGTTTAGATGAGTGCCATCCTTGCGACAACTGGGGGAGGGAGAGAGAGAGAGAGAGAGAGAGAGAGAGAGAGAGAGAGAGAGCCAGACAGACAGACAGACAGACAGCAATTAATTACTCTATCCGTTTATCCCCTGGTCTAGACTCCTCAAAGTGCCCTGGACATCTACCTTCTACTCTATCTATCAATGTTTGTAACATTCGCAGCCTTTCCTCTAACTTCCTCTCTGTAGACCACCGTCTCTCTTCTGCCAAACCTGACTTACTTTTCCCTACCAAAACTCAGTTGTCTAAGGCAACAGGCATCAAACCCTTCTCTATATCCTCCTACTATCTCTATCCTAAATTCAAAGCAAAAAATGGATGTTGCGTGTACGTACACAACAATCTTACTTGCTCCTGTGTTCCCAACTTTGACTTCTGAATTCTCAACTATCTGGCTTAAGCTATCTTGTCTCTCTCTCTCACTAAATACATCAGTGATGTTTATCTCTCCCCTAATTCTACTGACTATCCGAAATTCTTTGACTATCTTACTTCTGAAGTGGAACACATTCTATCCATCTCTCCCTTCTCTGAAATTTCTGTCTTAGGAGATTTCAATGTTCATCACTTCCAATGGCTCTCCTCTCTTTTCACAGACCAACTTAGTGAACAAGCCTACATCTTATCTATCATAAATGACAGCACCCCACCCATATCCCGGACGCCCTGCAGATCGGCCTAACATCCTTGGCCTATTACGAACCTCTAATCCTTCTGCTTACACTGTAAATCTTTTCCCTCCGTTGGGCTCCTCCGATCATAACCTTATCTCTGACATCTGTCCTGTCTCTCCAGTATGGCCTTCTGACCCCCCCAGCCGGCGACGCTTGTGGCACTTTGGGGCTGCCAACTTGGGGGCTATATAGCAGTACTTATTTGATTTCCCATTGAATTATTTTTGCTTCAGTGGCCAGGGACCCTCAGAGAGTGCCGAGCACATTATTGAGGTAATCCTTTCAGGCATGTAAGCATGCATCCCATTCTCTTTCTCTCAAACTAACTCACAATAATATTGGTTTACTCATGCTTGTTCTACTGCTATCCTCAATAAGAAGGAAGCATTCAAACTGTACCGTTGCCTTCAACCTCAAGAATCCTGTACTTTATAATTATGTTTCTGCCCGGAATCCAGCCAAATCTGTTCTTTGACTTGCCAAACAGTCTTTCATCAATAATGTTATGCTTGAACTTTCCAACTCTAGCTCTCCAACAATTTTATTTACTCATATTTGTGATGCTCATGCATTGTAGCCACGTGCGGGCATGTGCGCGAGTCGGCTGCCCAGCCGTTTAGAAACCGGCCGGCCGGCTTTTCCTTAGTATATATCCTACGACAATGTAACTAATGTCTGGGATATTCTTATGTTGTTTCACAGCTTGAAGCTGCCCTTATTCTTAACCAACGCATCTTAGTATATTTTATTCTCGATAGTTGATTGTTTCATTATAATATATAAGATGTAAGTCTAGTGAGAGTGGGAGGAGACGAGCGGGAGAGAGAGACCGGCTGGGGGACGTTGCTTCACGCGGAGAGTCCAGCTTGGGACGAGCCTGATGTTGCCATGTGCATTTGATAGCAACGTTAGGCTTAGTTTCGACTCACGCCAGGGGTAGAGGATTTTGACCCGGCAACTGTGTTGAGTGTTGCCAAGCATGGGATGTATTTTGCATGCCTAGGGTGGGGTCCAGACAGATTCAAGACTTAGAGCTCACCTCACTGTCGTACCCTTCGGACCCCCTTGATATCTATCCCTCTCAACCCCACTTAGAAACTTTCTCTCTTACTTTGTATACCTTCCTTCCACTACTTCACCAATCTATTTAATTATCCCATCCCCTTGATAGACCTTATATCTATTATTGTATTAACGACGAGTTCTCAGATAACTAGATAGGATTTTGGGCTTTATGCAGAGAGGTAATTGTTAATGAGACCTAGGAAGCTTTTTTGTTGTCTCATATTTGGTTGTTTCATGCTTGCTAGTGTGTTCTTGTGTCAGGTTAGCAGGGGCTAGACCGGAGGGGAGGCTTTTTGCGATCCTTTAACCCTTAATTAGCGGCTCACCACATAAGTCGTATTTAATAAAGCTGGACTATGTGGCGGCGCTCGACATAGGTCCAGTGGCAATTTCAGCACGTAATGTTGCTGAGAGAGAGAGACAATTGGTGGCAGGAGACTAGCGAGCGTATGACTGCTCCAGACCACCGCGGCGAACCTACTGACACGAATCTCAGCTCCCTCCTCCCTCTCTCACTCGCTACATACTGAATTATATGGGGAAAGTACCGAATTACATGCTTTTTGCACTCGCGTTGCACGGTTATTGCAAGAAAACTAGCCATCATAAAAGGATCGTTATGGTGTCATTCGAAAGCTCTGTTTATGCCCTTTCAGGGATAGGTACTTGTTTTACGTTCTAGGTCTTATTTAGGCATGAAAATGATCACGTAAACAGCCCTATTTTGGCTAAAAACACCCCGCTGGGCGGTACATATAAATAAACCGCATAGGCCGCTCGTAAGGTGTTAAGTAAAGTCTGCTGGTGCGGGTCCTGTGGACCCGCACGACTTTACTAGGATACCCGTGGGAGTCTGGGGGCATTTTCTTGTCTGTGTCCCTGTGTGTCTAGCGTTGTGTTGTGTGAGGGCCCTTGCCTAGTCCACTCAGCACTGCGCTAGCACGTCTTGCTTTTGTTTTAGGGTCGCCAGGAGAGAGTCAGATACTTGCGATCTGAGTCTCTCAAGAGAGCACCCTTTCAATTAGAGTAATTTGGCGCACAGACTTGGGAACGTCCCTAGTCTAGAGCAGGTGGCTCAGCCCGGGTATCCGAAGCCTATATCCTTCCGGCTAGACCTCTGCCACCTGGCAGATTAACAGCTAGGGGTTTATCATCTCTGTATGCTTGTTATTGTGCCACAGTTTACCGTTTTTGTGAGCATTGTGAGTCAGGGTGTGGCTTAGAGACTCTGTCCGAGCAGGCTTGCCTGACTAAGAGTGAGAAGCACACCTGTATGTGGTTATGTTGCGAGTTGCTGCCTTTATTTAATTATACCTATGCCATTATACACTGTATGGCCTATCACTAGTATTTATTCCTGCTTATGAGTTAAGAGTTCTCTAAATCCGTAACGTACTTTCTTTGCTAAGCATCAGATCCTACAGTAGCCGCATGCAGTTTAGAAACCTGCATCTTGTCTACCGGTACGATGTTCTGAGGACTGTTTGCTTTCACCTTCTTTCACGCAGGGGTGATTAGTTGTATTAATTAACGTAACGTTAAATGTACTTTCTTCTAGTTTGTTATTAAATTGTTTCTGCAATTTAATTCCGTTATCTATCTTTTCCTTGAAGCTTTAAGTCAACTTAATTGTGTGATCTTTTATATAGCCTGCTTGACTATCAGCAGTCTATAGTGCGTGCACCCGGTAACCGAGTCATAGGATACCTTGTTGTCCAGGCAGGACTCTTGACGGTTTAGGGTGGTTTGTTGCCTGGGTTTATAGATAAGGGTTGGATCTAGCGTTTTCCGTTGTTGCTTGTTGCCGCATACCTAGTCCAATAGAAAGAGCCCAGTGTTTATATATCCCAGGACGTAACATATTTCCCTCCTCTTTTCCACTCTAACAGTACCACTGTCACCTCTTCCTTTGACAAAGCTGAACTCTTCGCCCAAAACTCCACCTTGGATGATTCCGGCGCTACTCCTCCCCACTCTCACTTACTTATGCCCAATATCATAATCTGTTCTAAGGATGTACTCCCTGCTCTCTCTGAGCTTAACCTGTCAAGCGCAATATAGACCTAGGTGCTAGGGTAGTTATTTGTGCATTTCTAGCCCTGGATTCTGACAGAATTCGTTATATTTACAATATAAAGCATTATTTGTTTTCGGTATGCTTTTATTTTACATATATGATGTATATATGAACCTTCAAGAGTGCTAAAATAAGTGGGAAAAGCATTTGGGTGGTGAAAAACAAAGATATTGGCCACCCGGTCATAATCTCAGGCGAGAGAGAGCCACAGGCAGCCCTCCCCTCTCGCTGTCTGGGAGTCAACTGAGACGAGCGGGGCGGTGTGTGCCGGTGTCTAGGTGTTGCATAACGATCTTTTATGCAACCCACTTGTGCTACATTATCGCGGGAGAGAAAAATAACCGATAAATGATGATAATAAGAGGATAAATAGGTGATAATTGAGGAGGGGGGGAGGGGGGAATAAGGTGGGGAAGGAGGGGAGGGGGAGGGGTGAGAAACATATGGATGAGTACTAGAGGGGAATTATCTCACCTAGAGACAAAATCCTTTGTTTTGATAGGCCCTTTTTTTTTTTGGAAGGCTTTTTTTATGGTCTTGCTTCCGTGAGGCCTATCGCGTTCCCTATAGGAAGCCTTCCGTGAGGCCTATCGCGCTTGCCGGGTTAATACTAAGAAGGTTTACAGACCAGATGGTGTTCCTCCTATTGTACTCAAAAACTGTTCTTCCTGCCTAGCCAAACTCTTTCGTCTCTGTGTCTTTCCTCTAACGTTTTTCCTTCTTGCCGGAAGTTTGCTCTTATTCAACCTTGTCCCAAAGAAGGGTGACCGCTCTCACCCCTCCAATTATTGTCCAATTGCTCTCAATTCTTGCATCTTTAAAGTTTTTTTTTAACTGTTCTTAATTCAAAATGTCTTAAACATTTATCATCCCATAAACTACTTTCAGATCGGTAGTATGGTTTCCTTAGGGGCCACTTTACTGGTGATATTCTTGCTTATCTTACTAACTCTTGGTCATCCTCCTTTCGGGAAATCGGTGAGACTTTTCTATTGCGCTAGACATATCGAAAGCTTTCGATAGAGTCTGGCACAAATCTCTTATTTCCAAACTACCCTCCTTCGATTTCTATCCATCTATCTGCACCTATGTCTCTAATTTCCTGTCAGACTGCTCCATAGCTGCAGTTGTGTATGACCATCATTCACTTCCTCAACATATTAACTCCGGTGTTCATCAGGTTTTGTCCTGTCTCCAGTTCTCTTTTTAAAATTCATTAATGATTTCCTTAACTGTACCTCTAGTCCCATAGCCACTCATATGCTGATGACTCTATCTTACACTATTCAACTAGTTTATCATAACAACCCCGCATACAATCACTCCAAAACTCACATGCCAAGGCCATAGAGGGCCTATCTTTTAACCTATCAATTATTTCAGATTGGGGTAAAGAATATCTTGTTACTTTCAATGCCTCCATGACCCAACTCCTCCAGCTATCTACCCATTGCAATCCACCACAAGACTTTCAATTATTCTTCAGCAATACACAAATCAACCCTACATCTTCTCTCAAAATTATAGGTGTTTTTTTTTCATCCAACGTTTCTTGGAAAGATCGTATTACCACTCTTGTTAAAACAGCTTCCCAAAAATTAGGTGTGCTCAACCATCTCCACAGGGTCTTCATCCCCGCACAGCTTCTTGCTCTGTACAGGAGCACAGTGCGCCTCTGTATTGAGTATTGTTTGCATGTGTGAGGAGGTTCCACCCATACCGCATTTCTCGAAAGAGTAGAGTCAAAAGCATTTCCCCTCATCAACTCACTTTCTCTTACTAGTTCTGTACAATCTCTCCGCATGCCGCTATGTTGCATCTCTTTCACTCTTGTGTCGCTATTACAACAATCAGTGTTTTTCAGAGCTCTCCCAGTACATACCCTCTCCCTTGCAGCGAGTGTGAGGCACCCGTCTTTCAACACAGTCCCATTCCTATTCTGTCCAGCTCTCCAACCCAAGAATTGGCAACTTTTTTCAGTCTTTCTTCTACTCAACAAATAAACTCTAGAACTCTCCCTCAACCAATATTTTCTTCATCCTATGACTTAAACTGATTTAAACTTTGTGTGTTCAGACATATTGACCCCAACGTCCCTTGAATTTGGCTCTGTCACCTTTTGGCTTTGGGGGAGACACTAATTACAGGCAACCTGCCTTTTGTATCCTTCATACACATTGACAAAATAAATGTCTCACTTCCGTTCTTCCTGGGGGTCCTAGAGTTGAGGGCATAAAAGGTCTTCCTGTTCCCTTATCTGTGACCTGACTTTGTGTTAATTTTGCTCTGGTAACTCAGGTAGGGGTTAGATGTGGGGCAGAAGGACAAGGCACACTGGCTGGGGATTCCCCAGGAACCTGGAGGGGGGCCCGAGTGACATAGTGGTTGGGAGGGGCGTGTGAAGTCAGCTTCTCTGTAGAGGATGGTACTGGTGGGGGTACATTATACAGGGTGATTCATAATATGTTTACATACATTTAAGGACGCATTTGGCAGACAATAATTACACTATGTGACCCTCGATGTGAGTTATACTTATTTCAGAGTTATTACACATTTTGTATTTATCGAGAGCTAAAAGAAAAGGTTTATATATTCCTAATTGATATACCTGTTCTGTATTTCACTCATGAGATGCTGCATGAAACTTTATTAAACTGGATACTAAGCCGGCTGAACATACAGCATATCTCTTTTCCACGGCTTAACATAAATGCAGTAATGTTGGAAACTGTCATAACATTCATATTAGCTGTGTTCGCTAACCGAGCTAGTATTTGTTTTCTTCTATGTGTATGGAGGAGACAAAAGGCAGATTGCCTGTAACGAGTGTCTCCTCCAAAGTCAAGAGAGTGACAGAGCCAAATTCAAGGGACGAAGTCAAAATGCCTGAACACACAATTTGTAAAGCAGTTCAAGTCATAGGATGAAGGAAAGATTAATTGAGGGAGAGACTTCCAGGCTTCCCTTGTTGAGTAGAAGAAAGACTGAGAAAGTTTGACAATTCTTGGGTTGGAGAGCTGGACAGAATAGGAGTGGGACTGTGTTGAAAGGCAGGTGCCTCGCACTCGCCGCAAAGGAGGGGCATATACTGAGAGAGCTCTGAAGAACACTGAATGTTGTAATAGCGATAGAAGAGTGAAAGAGATGCAACATTGCGGCGTGTAGAAAGAGATTGTAGGGAACTAGTAAGAGAAAGCGAGTTGATGAGCCGAAATGCTTTTGATTCTACTCGTTCGAGATGTGCGGTATGAGTGGAGCCTCCCCACACATGCGAACAATACTCAATATAGGGGCGCACTGTGTCCCGATAAAGGTCAAGATGCTCTGTTGGGGTGACGAACCCACAGAGGTGGTTGAGCACACCTAACTTTTGGGAAGCAAGAGTGGTAATATGATCTTTCCAAGAAATTTCAGATGAAAAAGGTACACCTAGAATATTGAGAGAAATGTTGAGTTGTGTTTGTTGAAGAATAGTTGATAGTCTTGTGGAAGATTGTGATGGAGAGATAGAGGGAGAAACTGGGCCTTGGAGGCATTGAAAGTAACAACATTTTCTCTGCCTCAATCAAAAATAATTGAAAGATCAGAAGATAGGCGTGCTATGGCCTCGTCACGTTTGTTTTGGATTGCTTGCATGCTGGGTTGATGTGAAAACTAGTTGAATAGTGTAAGGTAGTCATCAGCATATGAGTGGCTAGGACTAGAGGTACAGTTGAGGAGATCATTGATAAATATAATTATAAAGAGCATTGGAGACAGGACAGAACCCTAAGGAACACCGGAGTTGATAGGTTAAGGAAGTGAACAATGGTCGTCCACAACATCATCTATAGAGCGGTCTGGAACGAAATTAGATATAAAGGCACAACTAGAGGGATAGAAACCGAAGGACGGTAGTTTGGAAATTAAAGACTTGTGCCAGGTTCTATCATATCTGCATAATATCTGCAAATAAAGTTCACATGTAGGAGTAGAAATTGCGTTTTCCACTATATAGATTTTTTTTTTTGGTTGCTTGTTTTGAAATCTGTAACACCTACGTAATAACTCGATGTTTCACTCCTAGGGTCATAGAGTAACATGGTCATATTTTGATCTGGCCCTAAATAAATGCCCCCATACCCAGCCAACCTTCCCCTGACGACCCCTCACATTCTCTGGACCTCGGCCTGTTCCTCTTACTATTAACTTCTGCAACATTCGTGGCCTTTCCTGTAATTTTCCCTCTGTTGAACACCATCTCTCCTCCTACAAACCTGATTTTTTTTCCACACTGAAACTCGGGTGTCTGAAGTAACTGCCAGCAGCCCCTCCTCTGTATCTTAGTTTCAAAGCCAAAGGCGGAAGTTGTGCATACGTGCACAACAAACTCACTTGCTCTCGTGTTCTCGATTTAGACTCCTCTTAATTCTCAACTTTATGGCTCTATCGTCATTCTCATGCTAAATATGTATGTGTTGTCTATCTTTCCCCTAACTTTACCAACATTCCCAAATTCTTCGAATATCTAAACTCGAAATCGGAACACATTCTATTAATTTCTCCTTTCTCAGAAATCTCCATCTTAGGTAATTTCAATGTTCACCACTGCCAATGGGTCTCCTCTCACTCCACCGACCAATCGGCTGCCCAACCCCGAAAGGGGTTGAAATAGGGGAGCTATCTCCCCGCCAAAGGCGACTTTCTAGGGCCTTTCCTAGCTGATGCTGAGAGGATTGGGTTCTAGTCTTGTGGTGATGGGCTGGTCTATTAGAGTGAGAACTGAGCGATCTCTGCCATACCCATAGCTTGCTCTGACTGTTCCTTTTACTTATATATTTTCTAGATCTCAAGTGACGACGTCTCTTCCGTGGATTGACCTCCCAATCTACCAAGATTGGAAGCCAAAAGCGTCACATTTTTCCTTTGCCCCTCAAGTTTCTCTTCATAATTGCTGAGGGGCACAGGGCCCTGGGTGGGGCTTAGATTTCCCGGGCGTTTCCGTACCCTTCGCAGCTCCCCGCCATGGAGTGCTTCGGTCACCCAGGCTTTATTGTGGTAGGCAGGGAGGGTTCTGTGGGGGCGCTCGGTTATGGCCTTGGCCTTGCTCGGGGCCTTGGGGCTGTTCGGCCAGGCAGTCTGGGGAACAACAACAACAACAAGCCTACATCTTTTCTATCCTAAATGACCTGAGCAGTTGGTTCAGCAACCCACAGGGATCCCGGATTGCTTCGGAGATCGGCCCAACATTCTTGACTTGTTTCTAACTTCTAACCCTTCTTCTTATACTGTCAATCTTTTCTCTCCTTTTGGCTCCTCCGACCATAAACTTATCTCTGTCACCTGTCCTATCTCTCCAGTACAGCCATCCGATCCTCCCAGCTGGAGGTGATTGTGGCACTTTGGTGCTGCCGATTGGGAGGCTCTCCGGTAGTACTTCTTTGACTTTCCATAGAAAGATTTTTGCTTCCGTGGCCTTGGAGAGTGCTGAACGCATTACCGACGTAATCCTATCGGGCATGGAGGCATACATTCCATTTTCTTTCTCTCAGACTAATGCAAAAAAATCTTAGTTTACTCACCTTTGTTCTACTGCTGTCCGCAACAAGGAGGAAGCATTCAAACAATACCGATGCCTTCAGACTCAAGAATCTCATTCTTATTATGTTTCTGCCCAGAATCAAGCAAAAATATGTTCTTCGACTCGCCTAACACTGTTTCATCAATAATAAATGCACTGAACTATCCAACTCTAGCTCAACCCAAGCTTTCTGGCATCTAGCCAAAAACGTTCCAAAAAAAAATCTTCCTTGTCTTTCCCTCCCCTTTTCCATTCTGATGTCACAATCATCACTTCATCCTCTGACAATGCTGAACTCTTCGCTCAAACTATAGCTAGAAACTCCACCTTGGATGATTCCGGTGCTATTCCTCCCTCTCCTACTTATGCCTAATATCTTAATCTCTTCTAAAGATGTACTTTCTACCCACTCTGGGTTTAATACTAAGAAGGCGTAGGTCCGGATGGTGTTTGTCCTGGTGTACTAAAAAACTGTGCTTCCGTGCTGACTCCCTGCCTAGGTAAACTGTGTCGTCTCTGTCTCTCCTCTAACGTCTTCCCTTCTTGCTGGAAGTTTGCTATCATTCAACCTGTCCCAAAGAAGGGTGACTGCTCTCAACCCTCCAACTATCGTACAATTGCTCTCATTTCTTGCATCTCTCAGGTTTTTTAAACTATTCTTACTTCAAAATTTCCTAGTGATCTTCATTCATATCTTACTAACTCTTGGTCACCATTCTTTCGGGACTTCGGTGAGACCTTTTCTTTTGCTCTAGACATATCGAAGGCCTTCGATAGAGTCTGGCACAAAACTCTAATTTCTAAACAACCCTCATTCAGTTTCTATCCCTCCATCTGTGCCTTTATCTCTAATTTCTTTTCTGTCCATTCCATAGCTGCTGTTGTGGATGGCCATCGCTCATTTTCTCATCCTATCAACTCCTGTGTTCCTCAGGGTTCTGTTCTATCTCCAATTCTCTTTCTAATATTCATAAATTATCTTCTCAACTGTACCTCAAAGTCCTATCCATTCATCTGCTGACGACTCTACCTTACACTATTGAACTAGTTTTCCAAAACGCCCCAGCAAACAAGTTGAATGTATGATGTAAGTTCGATGTATGAACATCGAACTAGGTTAAATCAATCCTGTTTTCAAGCACCAACTTAGGAAGAAAACAAATATGTACAGTCGTTGTATTAACTTGCTCATTGACTATATATTATCTCGTACGGGTAACCAATTTAGTTCAGTACGTTCTATAGTGAAATTCTGTAGTGCATGAATCAACAGGATCATTGTATCTATCTATCTATTACCGGACTACGTGATCCCCGAAGGGCCGAAGGGGTGGCCACGAACGAAACGGCCCCATGCACCTCTGTCCCCAGTCAGTCGATGTCCCTCCTCCCATACAGCACCGCCTTCACATCTGCACTCCATCCTTCAACCTCTTATTCGGTTTACCTCTCCTTCTCTGTCCTTCCATCTCACTCTCGTACACTATCTTAGTCATTCTCTGGCTTCCCATACGTTCCACATGACCGAACCATCTCAAGGTGTTCCTTTTCACACTTTCCATCACATTTACATCCACACCACACCTCTCTCATTCAACTTACTTTAATTGTGATATTTAACTTACGGCGGCACGGGTTTCGCGTACGTGATTTTGCCTCTCACTTGACACAGGACTTTGGATGGACAATACCTAACAACAATCCAAATTTCAACTAAACACAAAAATTACGGCGAAAAATCAACTGGGTTGTATCCATTCGGCCCCATTCAACCTACTGTTTTAAACCTTTTATCCCCATCCAGGCGTCGATTTTGTCCTGGCGAGTGGTAGCGAACCAGCATATTTATTAAAATGTTTTTGACAACAGAATAAATTTGTACATATTTCGAAAGAAAAATTTCTCCGGCGAAGCCGGATTTCTCCATACAATGCTGGCTCGCTATCGCTCTCCAGGAAGTACTCGACACCTGGATGGGGATAAACGTCTTAAAACAGTAGGGTAAATGGGGCTGAACGGATACAAGCCAGAGAAACATAGACAAGGAGAGAAAAAAAGCAGGTCAAGCCCCTTAACCCCTTGACCACGATGACGCCTTTTTACCTCTTATTCTGGCTATAATTGGACGATCTTATACAGTTTAATTAGGACCTGTGTTATTCAAAGGGTTTATTAAGATCGCATTAACCCCTTTGACTCCTAGAAGTAGATTTCTAGGTAAAGACAATAGTCTAATGGTAACCAGAGTTTGATGAGAATTACGTCATCGTGCTGAAGGGGTTAACCACCCGCCACAGTTAATCCCCAACAACAACAACAACAACAACAACAACAACAACAACAAACAAAAACAACAACACAAGCAACAAGAAAGTCGAGCTTTCCGATGCAGGTAAAATGGTGAAAAGTCTCCAGCGGTATATAAAATATCCCATTAGATATTTGCTTATATCGTAAAAGTGTTCTATACTAAACTATTCAGCATTCCTCTACACGAAATAATACTTAGCAAATTTGAGAAGACAACAAACATGGATGTAACACCCACTTACGGTTTTGGAACGATTGAAATATAGCCTTGGCAATGTGAATAGGTTCTAGAACGTATGAATGTTTTATGTTTTATGTTTTATGTTTTTGTTTTTTTATATACTTTATATATATTCCAAATACTCCCTCTCGGGCACAGGCTGAGAGTCTGTACGTTCAACCATTCTACATTGAACGGAGAAGCCTGTGAGGTCTCGTTCCAGTCTAAGGGGTGAGCCATGTGAAGCAATGTTTAGCTGCAATCAGCCCCTGCCATCTTGCCTTCGCAGGATGCATGGGGCTTATGCACCCATCACACTATGCCGATTTAAGTGCCGACGCTCAAGGTCGTAACAAGGTGTTTGCCTACATCGCCGCGCATCATGGGTGGGCGCCAACTCAAGAGAGACGTCGGGAGAGGTCGTCAGGGGCTTCAGGAAAAGTTCGACATGCACAACTCTCACAAGCTGAGTCGGCGGCTAGTGAGGTGAAGGAAATGGATGGGACAGGGACGGTAGGCGGGCGGCGTCCAGTAGGCGTCAGACGGTACAAGGGCATCGACCTGTCTGCATCTGACGCCGCTATAAGGTAGGTCGCCGTCAGACGGCAACCCGGTAACGCCCAGGCGGCGTCATAAGCCCCTTTCACACGTTCACGATGTTGAGCACGACGTACCCCAATTTGAATATCGGGACACAACGTGGTGCAATCGTCAAAGTGTGTTGGGTCATCGGGGAGCGGCGGGTTACCCACGGGGCGTGACGTGGCAAATCGTGCTGGGGTATGATGTGTTTGGGGGTGTCCAAACAAATCGGATGAGGGAAAATTGGCGTGGTATCATCGGGTACATCGTGGACGGCGTGTGAGGCATCGGGTCGCATCGGTATACACGTGTTGGCATCTGGGTGCATCGGGAATATTAACGTTTTTTTTTTAATCCCCCGCTGCCGCCCCGTCAACACCCGACGTTGCTACGGCAACACCACGTGCTGCATGATATCGACGAGATGTGGCATAACCGCACCGAATGTAGGAAAAAATGGACCGGGAAAAACGGCAATGGGAAAAAAGGCACAGGAAAAATGGCATATTCTTCGGGGTAGGAAAAAATGGCATATTATGAAAATTCATCATAATGTTTAAGGCAAGTATAATATCCATTATTTTTTCCTAAATAATGTATTATTCAAGAATTACATAATTTGTATATATTTGTATTATTTATTGTACTTCTATCTTGTGCTTTAATTACACTATATTTCTATCTATCCTAACCTACCTCAATCTTTCTTCTATTCAGCAGCTGAGCTCTGGAACTCACTCCCAGAATCAGTCTTTCCCTCTTCCTATGACTTAAATTGCTTTAAACTCTGTATGTCCAGGCATTTTAGCTCGAACGTCCCTTGATTTTGGCCCTGTCACTCTTTCAACTCTGGGGAGCCACTCAACATAGGCAGTTCTGCCTTTTGTCTCCCCCACTCTCATAGACAGAACAAATAACCTATCCTAACGTATGGTGAGTACACTACCAGATAATAATTACAATATTGCATATTGCAACAAAACATATTTTACTTATCTATTACTCCTTAAAATTAATACATATTTTGTTTTGTGACATTTTTCCCAGTACCTTTTTTTCCAGTGCCATTTTTTCCTCTGCTTTTTTTTCCGGTGCCTTTTTTTGCGCCATAAATAGGGCCACCACAGTGTGTGAGTGCGAGTGCAACTCTACACCAGGTATTATAGAGATAGCCGGTTTGCCCCAGTTATAACAGAAACCCGATAACGGCGGATGGCTGTGGCCTGATGAAGACCATCCGCCTCTCTATTTTGCCTTGGGGTGGGTGGATGTCTGTATCTCCATATTTTTCATATATCTATATTAATTTCAACTCTTTTCACAAGTGTGTGTGTGAGTGCAATTGTGTGTGTGATTGTGAGTGTGTGTGTGTGTTTGTGTGTGTGAGTTGAGTATGTATATATACAATATAAACAGTAAAACAAAAAAACAAAAACAAAATATTATTAACGTACCGTAGTTATCTAGGCTGGGCCGGACATTTAAGTTACAACTATTGACGTAAGCGAGTATGCGTTTCTCTATATTCCTAATGATGTAGCAAGGGTTAGATAAGCGCTTTTTTCTGGTGGGAATTATGTCGAGTAATGCCGCACATACGTACACACACACACACAGTCATACACACACACACACGCACACGCACACGAACACAAAATCATACATATACACACACTCTATCTTCTTCGTTTCGTGGTTTGTACTGGCATCGCGTTGGCACCTTGCAAAGACATGCCACGGACTCCAGACTTTAGACTCTAGATGCTGTTCATCATGCTGGTCTCCGTCTTGCAACTGGAGCTTTTCGGTCGTCTCCGATTCCCAGCTTGCTGGTGGAGGCTGGTGTACCTCCTTTAGATTTACTGCGTCAATCTGTGGTTGTACGTTGTTGGTTTCTGATTCGGCGCCTTCCAGACTCTCTTGTTTGTACCCGTGTCTCCGGTCAATTTTTGTTTTCATATTATGGTCAGAATCCTCGAATGCCTCATCCTTTTGGCTATAGAGTTCGTGAAGTTATGAAGGAGCTTAAGCTGTCGACGGTTCCTGTGAGTCCCATGCAAATTTCAAGGATTGCCCCCTGGGTCCTGCCTGAACCATCATTCTGCAGGTTTTTTACAGGCGCAAATGATTCGGTCACTCCTCAGTCTCTTCTTAATTTGTTTTTGAAACATTCTTCTAGTCATAATAGTTATGTGCCTGTGTATACTGATGGCTCTAAATCTGCCTTCGGTGTTGGTTTTGGTGTTGTGTTTCCTGACTTCGGCCGTGGAGGTAGTCTTCCTTTAGCTGCCTCGGTTTTTACTGCGGAATTGTCTGCTATCATTTTAGCTCTGAAATTAGTGTTTGCTCACCGCAACACTCATTTTACTATTTTTAGTGATTCTCAAGGGGCTCTCATGGCTCTGGAATCTTTTAATTCTTCCCATCCTATAGTTTTACCGATTTTAGAGTGGCTGTTTCTCATTCATCGTCGAGAGAAAAGTGTGGATTTTTGTTGGGTCCCTGCACATGTTGGTGTCAAAGGTAATGAAATTGTGGATGCTTTGGCAAAAGCTGCAGCTTTGAGACCTTCTAATGTAAATTACCCTCTGCCTGCTTCTGATCTGCGTACTCCTCTCATGTTTGCTGTTCGTGCTTGTTGGCAGGCACGGTGGGATTGTGTTACTGTTAATAAGCTCAGGGAAGTTACCAAATTAGTCTCGCCAAGAACTTGCCCTACCATTCCTCGCAAATTGGAAACTGCTTCGGCTCGCCTCCGCATTGGGCATACCAGACTAACACACGAGTTCCTTATGTGTGGAGGTGTACCGCCATTCTGCAATGACTGTCTAGTTCCCCTTACTGTCAGGCACTTGCTGGTTGAGTGTCCCAGTTTGGTCGAATTACGCCAGAGGTTGCTTTTGCGGCACCGGAAGGCAGATCGTACTTACTGTCTCTCTTCGGTGCTTGGAGAGGAGGCTGGTTCCCCTGGAGATGATGTGTTTTTATTTTTGGAAAAGGCTGGCCTCTTTCAGTTTTTATGATTACATTGATTTTACTTTGGTAACTAATTTTACACATGATGTTTTTACGATTTTAGTTTTCTGAAAATATGTTAGCTTGTTCGGCGCCATATGACCTTGCTGTTGCGGTGCCAAGATTTCTATCAATAAATACAAATTCCTAGAGGTAGATTATAAGCCAAAGGATCATCTAAATCATTCTAATGGTAACCAGAATACAATGAAAATTACGTCATGGTGCTGAAGGGGTTAACCAAAGAGGTCAATCACTTGGGTTGGATTCATGGTATATCTAGTGGATAATAATGGGATGCACTTATCTTTCTCGTGCTTTTGTATAAGGGGGTAGTATCTATTGGTTGGGATATATTATATATATATATATATAATATTATATAATATATAAAAAGACTAAAAATAATGGACTCGGCTTTCGTTTGAAACCCTAAGCTAACCCTAAGCTTTGTATGATGTGATATATAAAAGTACTGGACATAAGTTAGTCATATATATATTTATTTTATAGTTTCCAGGCAAGACCTCCAGCATGCTTAAACAAATGCCCTAGATACTCAAGATATATTTGTAAATTTTTCGGTAGACAAATGTTTCGGCCGAAGGCCAGATCCTTCTAGAATTATAGGCTCGCCAGGGAAAAAATCGAGACACAAATATCAAAAAAAGGTATTTATATTGACAAAGAAATGTGGTGAAAGGTCTTGAAATCGCCAAACTAATGGAATTAACGTTATATAATCTAAAACCTAATGGGACTAAACATGAGGGAGAAATATCAACTTCCTCCCCCTTAATTTTACTCCTGGAGTTGTTGCTGTCACTATTCTGCTAACCATATCATAATTTTTCTTGAGATTTCTCCTATTCACTATTCTACTATTCACTATTCTCCTATTCACTATTCAACTATTCACTATTCTTCTATTCACTATTCTCCTATTCACTATTCACTATTCTCCTATTCACTATTCTACTATTCACTATTCTTCTATTCACTATTCTCCTATTCACTATTCTACTATTCACTATTCTTCTATTCACTATGCTCCTATTCACTATTCTACTATTCACTGTTCTCCTATTCACTATTCTACTATTCACTATTCTACTATTCACTATTCTTCTATTCACTATTCTATTCACTATTCACTATTCTCCTATTCACTATTCTCCTATTCACTAATCTACTATTCACTATTCTTCTATTCACTATTCTCCTATTCACTATTCACTATTCTATTATTCACTATTCTACTATTCACTATTCTCCTATTCACTATTCTCCTATTCACTATTCACTATTCTCCTATTCACTATTCTCCTATTCACTATTCTACTATTCTCCTATTCACTATTCTACTATTCACTATTCTCCTATTCACTATTCTCCTATTCACTATTCTCCTATTCACTATTCTATTCACTATTCTACTATTCACTATTCTCCTATTCACTATTCTCCTATTCACTATTCTACTATTCACTATTCTCCTATTCACTATTCTCCTATTCACTATTCTACTATTCACTATTCTACTATTCACTATTCTCCTATTCACTATTCTACTATTCACTATTCTCCTATTCACTATTCTCCTATTCACTATTCTCCTATTCACTATTCTACTATTCACTATTCTACTATTCACTATTCTCCTATTCACTATTCTCCTATTCACTATTCTTTTTTCTTTTTTCTTTTTTTTTTCTATGTGATTGAGGGAGGCAAAAGGCATAACTGCCTATAGCGAGTGCCTCCCCCATAGTTGAAAGAGTGACAGGGCCAAAATCAAGGGACGTTTGAGCCAAAATGCCTGGACACACAGAGTTTGAAGCAATTTAAGTCATAGGAAGAGGGAAAGACTGATTCTGGGAGAAAGTTCCAGAGCTCAGCTGTTGAGTAGAAGAAAGTTTGAGAGTAACATTTCACTCTTGGGTTGGAGAGTTGCACAGAGTAGGGGTGGGATTGAGTTGCAAGACGGGTACCACGTGCCCTACGTAAAGGAGGTGGTATGCACTGGGATAGCTCTGAGGAACACTGATTATTATAGTAGCGATAGAATAGCGAGAGAGATGCAATATTGCGGCGGAGAGAGAGATTGCAGAGAGTTGGTGAGTGGACGGGAGTTAATGAGACGAAAGGCCTTCCTTTCAACTTTGTCTAGGAGAGCGGTGTGAGAGGAACCTCCCCACACATGTGAACAATACTCAATACAAGGGCGCACTATGCCCCTGTACAGAGCAAGAAGCTGTGCAGGGGAAAAGAACCCCCTAAGGCGGTTGAGCACACCCAGCTTCTGGGAGGCTGCCTTAGCAAGACTGGTAATATGGTCCTTCCAAATGAGAGCAGAAGAAAAAGAGACACCAAGAATATTGAGAGAAGATGAAGGGTTGATTTTTGTATTGTTGAAGAATAAGGGATAGTCCGCTGGGAGATCCTGACGGGTATATAGATGGAAAAATTGGGTTTTGGAAGCATTAAAGTTAACAAGGTTTTCTCTGCCCCAATTGGAAATAGTACTTAGATCAGAATTTAAGAGTTCTATGGCTTCATTACGTTTGTCGTTGAGGGATTGCTGGCTGGGGCGTTCTGAAAAAGTAATGGAGTAGTGTAAGGTTGAGTCGTCTGCGTATGAATGGATGGGAATTAAGGTACAGTTAAGGAGATCATTTATAAAAATTAGAAAGAGAATAGGAGATAGGACAGAGCCCTGAGGAACACCGGAGTTTATAGGGTGAGGAAGTGAACAATGGCCGTCCACAACCGCAGCTATGGAACGGCCGGAAAGGAAATTAGAGACAAAGGCACAGATGGAGGGATAGAAACCGAAGGAGGGTAGTTTAGAAATTAAAGATTTATGCCAGACTCTATCGAAGGCTTTCGATATGTCTAGTGCAATAGAAAAAGTCTCACCGAAGTCCCAAAAGGAGGATGACCAAGAGTTAGTAAGATATGAAAGAAGATCACCAGTAGAGCGACCCTTAAGGAAGCCATACTGGTGATCTGAGAGCAGATTATGAGAAGAGAAATGCTTAAGAAATTTGGAATCAAGAATAGTTTCAAAAACCTTAGAAAGACAAGAGATAAGAGCAATTGGACGATAGTTGGAGGGTTGAGAGCGGTCACCCTTCTTTGGGACAGGTTGAATGTGAGCAAACTTCCAGCATGAAGGGAAGACGTTAGAGGATAGACAGAGACGAAAGAGTTTGCCTAGGCAGGGAGTCAGCACGGAAGCACAGTTTTTGAGAACAACAGGAGGAACACCGTCCGGACCGTACGCCTTATTAGTGTTAAGCCCAGAGAGGGTAGAAAGTACATCTTTAGAAGAGATTAGGATATTAGGCATAAGTAAGAGAGAGGAGGGCGGAGAGGGAGGAATAGCACCGGAATCATCCAAGGTGGAGTTTCTAGCAAAAGTTTGAGCGAAGAGTTTAGCTTTGTCAGAGGAAGAAGTGATGGTTGTGCCATCAGAGTGGGAAAGGGGAGGGAAAGACGAGGAAGAGAAATTGTTGGAGAGGTTTTTGGCTAGATGCCAGAAAGCTTGGGAAGAGCTAGAGTTGGATAGTTCAGTGCATTTATTATTGATGAAAGAGTGTTTGGCAAGTCGAAGAACAGATTTGGCTTGATTCCGGGCAGAAACATATGAAGAATGAGAGTCTTGAGTTTTAAGGTGTCGGTACCGTTTGAATGCTTCCTCCTTATTGCGGACAGCAGTAGAACAGGCGTGAGTAAACCAAGATTTTTTAGCATTAGTCTGAGAGAAAGAAAATGGAATGTATGCTTCCATGCCCGATAGGATTACCTCGGTAATGCGTTCAGCACTCTCCGAGGGTCCTCGGCCATGGAAGCAGAAATAATTCCATGGGAAATCAAAGAAGTACTGCCGAAGAGCCTCCCAGTCGGCAGCGCCAAAGTGCCACAAGCGCCGCCGGCTAGGAGGATCGGGTGGCTGTACTGGAGAGATAGGACATCTACTATTCACTATTCTTCTATTCACTATTCTCCTATTCACTATTCACTATTCACTATTCTATTATTCACTATTCTCCTATTCACTATTCTACTATTCACTATTCTCCTATTCACTATTCTCCTATTCACTATTCTCCTATTCACTATTCTACTATTCACTATTCTACTATTCTCCTATTCACTATACTACTATTCACTATTCTACTATTCACTATTCTCCTATTCACTATTCTACTATTCACTATTCTACTATTCACTATTCTACTATTCACTATTCTCCTATTCACTATTCTCCTATTCACTATTCTACTATTCACTATTCTCCTATTCACTATTCTACTATTCACTATTCTACTATTCACTATTCTACTATTCACTATTCTCCTATTCACTATTCTCCTATTCACTATTCTCCTATTCACTATTCTACTATTCACTATTCTCCTATTCACTATTCTCCTATTCACTATTCTCCTATTCAGTATTCTGCTAGCGATTTAATAATTCTTCTTGACATTTTCTCTTCCTTCTTCTCTAATCTATCTCTGACCATTTCGTTAGCATTCTTTGCTTTGTTATTTCTATAACTATATATTCACATTATAGTGTTATGCTCTTTCTTAAATCATTACTCTGTCTATTACTATAATTTGATCTTCTCATCGTGTTTTATTAGGTTCTGTTAATCGCATTGTGTGTTTGTGTGTAAATTGAATATTAATTAAGTTTATTTCCCCAGACTTTAACAAAACGTATGTAGCACAGCCCCTTACATATTACACTTGTCCAGTATGCCTTTGCTGAATAAATTAACATACACTTAAATACACTGGTACATCTTAAATGTTCTAAGACTTTATCTATCTATACATATTACACGTTCTTATTAGAAAAAGTGCCAAATTATTCATCACTTTAGAGATAGTATTATTTGGATAAAAAATACCATGTGAGGAAGAGCACTTTATTGACAACGTTTTGCAGATAGCTTCGTCAGGTCACTAACAAATACTGGTCCCTATTGGGAGGAGTTTGGATGCGGGGATTGGGAGGGAGGAAGGAGGCAGGACAGGGAGGGGGCAGAAGCATGGGGGGAGGGGAGGGGAGGCGGAGACTAGATATGGGTAAAATATATCAGTAGGCACAAGCAAAATCAGACATACAAACATGCTAGTAGAGTCATTTTCAGAGCTTCCGTGACCGTGTTTAGGATACCAAAGTTTCTCAGTGAATTTAACAAGGGCAACTGATACTAAAAAAAATAAGCCCCCATACACCTCACCAAAATGACGGGAAAGTTGTTATTTTAGACGTTTTTCAAAATGGCCGCCACCGTCATCTTAAAAAATTGATAAAGTTCTATTTCTTGAAGTGAATGGCCAAAAATGACAATTTTGGTGTCTATTCCCACTAATTTTGATGTCAGAAGATCAATGGCATGGCACAATTAAAAAATAATTAATAAATAATTACCAAATAATTAAGTAAATAAGAAAATAATTAAGAACATCAATGGGATGGCATAATTCATGATTTAGAGTCCCATTAACCTCAACATCTAAGACAAATATGATGTTAAATCCACTGAGAAACTTTGGTATCCTAAATTAATAAAACATGAGACCTACTGCATTAAGATGCACTATCACTGCAGGACAAATATGATGCACAACTGTCAGAATCACTTCCGCTGTCATCATCGCTGCTCTCCATTTGTGGATGACTTGGAGTTTTTAGAAGATCCAGGAATGATGGAAGTGCAGGTTGGGTATAGCGTACTGGGAGGCATAAGCCATTTACAAGGTGCCATCCATGGCCAATTGGTGATGGATGATTCTGAAGCTGGAAATTCTTCTGCAGATACAGTATGTGAGGTAATTGGTGAGCTCTAAGTGTGGTCACAGACTGTCAGAATCAGGTACCAGTCTGATGATCTTCTTTTTCTTGAGTACTGACCACTTTGCTGCTCTCACCTCTGCTAGGGTCTTGTGTTTGGTGTCACAATAGATGTACCGGATAACAAATTTCTGTAAGTCATTGATGATTTCCTGTGTGACTGGAATGATTGTGCCACAACTTTTAAGGAGGTTGCGAGCTTCTGATGATTTTTCTACACGGTCAACAATAGTTTTCTTGCCTATTCCATAAAAGCCGGAGTTATGGTCGCATCCGGTAAGAACATAAAGTGGGATCAAAGACTCCGCCATTGCCTCACTACACAAACACCGAGCATTTATCAGCTGAGATTTGCGTTTCAAGCACAAGAGTCCTGATATTTGCCGAGCCACATAGGCTGCCTGAACGTAGTTATCAGTATCTTCAGTGTCTATGACAACTGCTTCTGTATACCCTTCTGACTGCAGAGCTTACCATAAAGAGTGAACAGAGCTGTGTCTGCCTCTGCATGGGCGTATGTGAGATTCTGCAAAACTTCATCTGTGGTGAGATTCCTTGCTGGTTTGCCAACAACACAGTGTATGAGCTGAATAGTGGTTGTAGATGCCTTTCTTTTGAAAGCAGCCTTGATAAATGCTTGAAGGCGAACTTTATTCTCTGGCTTACCAAGAAGAGTGAAATGCTGGGTGTGAAGGGAATTCATGGTCTCCTGAAATATCCCCAGGCTACCTTTAGGATCAACTTTTCCTGGTACCTGGCGCGGGGTACGAACCTCTGAAGGGAATTTAACCCCCCTAAAAACCCACAGGTTTTGAGATGCCTTGGGTGGGGTTCGAACCCTGGTTAGTGACCCAACCATCACCACCAGGCCCGCGCGCTAACCCACTGTACTACCACGGACGTACTAAAAGTATAGCAACCTTAGTCCGATTTTTAAGAACCAGGTGATAGTCTCGTGGTGTTATCACGTGATGAGTTTATTGGACTTACCATCTCCGACTATTTTACGCTATACCTGACGTCAACTCGGGTTAGTATTATTGTGGGTGCGGGACATTTTCGAGGGCATTACATTACATCCTTCTTTAACTGGGCTAGTCCCTAGCCTATTTTAAGGTCGTAAGGTATCGTAGCTGTATTACCTCAGCAATCTCAATATTGTTGGTATAGGGTTCGCGTGACGGGTGCTCCACGTAGCTACCTGGTCACGTTCCCTAGCTGCCACCAATGAAATGCTGGGTGTGAAGTGAATTTCATGGTCTCCTGAAATATTCATGGGCTACCTTTAGGATCAACTTTTCCTGGTACCTGGCGCGGGGTACGAACCTCTGAAGGGAATTTAACCCCCCTAAAAACCCACAGGTTTTGAGATGCCTTGGGTGGGGTTCGAACCCTGGTTAGTGACCCAACCATCACCACCAGGCCCGCGCGCTAACCCACTGTACTACCACGGACGTACTAAAAGTATAGCAACCTTAGTCCGATTTTTAAGAACCAGGTGATAGTCTCGTGGTGTTATCACGTGATGAGTTTATTGGACTTACCATCTCCGACTATTTTACGCTATACCTGACGTCAACTCGGGTTAGTATTATTGTGGGTGCGGGACATTTTCGAGGGCATTACAAAGAGCATGAAAGTCTCTATTAGAAGGAAATTTGTCCTCTGACTTCATAAACACATTGCAAATGGACTGATTTTTTTGACGGTGTTGTCGTTCACTATCTTTGATGGAGAAGTCTTGCTCGTACGAGTCATTAACCAAGATAACACATTCTGTATTCGAATGTCTATTCAGGACAAAGTTCACAAGTTTCTCACCATAGTCTCCCCACGTTAACTTGGTTCCATCTGCTTTTTCTCTGTCTTCAGTAGTAGGCGTTGTTAGACGCCAGATTAGTCCCATGTCTACTATTGATGTGTAAATATCAGGGTACGGTATGGATGTCATTGTCAGTTTTTCCTGTAGCTTACTCTTCTGCGTTTTGCGTATAGTACCATTTGCATTGAAAATTGAAAGGCACTCATCTGTTACTCGATGCTGCATTAAGTCTTCCATCTTTAAGCCGTCACTTGCCTCAACAAGTTTGATGACCGAGGTAAATGCCTTACTCTCCATTTCTTCAGTTGTCTGTTTCAGGTTTTCACTTGCTGTCTTCTCGATTTCTTGAGTTGCAAAATTGCCTCTTTTACTACGTGGTATTAGAGCATTGAGGGACTTTGTTTTGGAATAGACTCTTTAATTTACAAATTCCTCCACTTTTCTTTCTCCATCGGCCTTTGCAGACTTCAGATCAGCAAAGAGAGCTGGAGAGGCTTGAATTCCAGATTGTAGGGATCTTAGTGTCAGATCTGATTGGTCAAATGGATCACAATGGAACTCGGTGAGACATGCACTGATATCCTGCACAGATTGTTCATCTATCTTCATCTTACTTGGGGCACAATCTGCATGCTTTCTTGAACCTCGTCTCTTGTGATTTGCGTGACGATGAACACAGCCTCTTATCCGGTTGACGTTGTTAACATTCCGCGTGTTTGACAGGAGTTGCTTCTCATTCTTTAGAATAGCCAACCATCCACACTTAAGCTTGGATCCTTTATTCATCGTTGACTCTATCCATATGTCAAGGGCAACACATGAGTAGGGTTTACCGGTCATTGACTGTGCAAACATGCCACTCTCCATGAATTGTGCTTGGATATGGGGAAGACTTTCTAGGACTGCTATGAAATCTGGAAGATGGCGCCCATATCTATCGTTGTCATAAATATGCATCCAAGGAAGCATCAACTTCAGTGAAGACTTGAACTCGATCCAGTTTCTTGTCCTTATAGCATGTATATTTTGAGTCAGTATCTCTACCATCTCCAAGAATGAAATCCACAATTCTGCTAGTGGAGCACCATCTAAGTTCTGGAATAGGGAGTCAACGAGCCCCTTGAGATCGGCATTGCTCTCTAACTCAGCATGTGCATCATTAAGTTCTTGTTGGTCTACTGAACTGCGTAACTTATTGAGAGATGCCTGGATCTCTTCACACAGAGTGGCACCTTCCAAACGTTTGTCTAGTGCATGTTGGAGTAAAGCCTCGTAGAAGACTCGAAGGCAACGCACACCGCGGTTGAAGTGTTTTCCACGCAGAGCTTGATCCACGGATCCATCTGCAACGACGCCTGCAGCCACCAGTACATCTGAAATGCCTGAGCCTTTGAACCTTTTGTAGATTGCATTGATGAAAGACATCTGGATATGAAAGGGCCCCATGAATGTCAATATGTTAGCAAATATCTCTGGATTCTCACTTTTCAATTCTAGCAATAATGCGTAGACAGGATGATCACCGACGATAATGGCAAGTGGCATCTTCTTGTCATCAATTGCCTTTGCAAGCTTGTGCAGGGCATCATACAGAATGGTCTTGCTTGGTGGATCAGGATAAGTCATATGATAAATCGCTTGACTTTTCTGGGTTTCTGGTGATAGCGTGGCCTGGAAGCCAGAAAAGGCTGGTACAGTCTGGTCTTCTGGCTTTGGTCTTGTTCCGTCTGCCTTAGCTCGGGCCATTGCATGGGTGACACCTCTCATTCTTTGAGGAACTGTATCCAGATGTTGTTCATCCGTTATCCTTGGTCTGATGGGTGGTTTACCACGCTTGACTGTTTTGTATGGTTCAATTCTTTGCATCTGGCTCCCAAGTTCTTTGAGGCTATCAGAGAGGTACGAAGGCAAGGTGCTATTTGCAACTGGTCTATCATCATCTAGGGTAGGTAGATTTAGCTTAGGTAGGTCTGGCTGAACAAACATGACATTTGTACGATGTGATTGGCCACTTCCAGTCAAAGTGTCATCGTTGTCGAGGTCATCGTTGTCGACTATACATATTGCCGGTGTTCCTTCAGAAAGTTCAAAAGGACACTCAGTTGAATGCTTCAGGTCAGTAACTGCCCAGAAATCTCTAAGCAAAAGCACATCATTGTAACTGATTCCCAGGCCATCCTTATGTAATATGTCTACCATTTCTCTGCTCTTTGTCATACCATGTAGCAGTACACCGAGGTTTGTCTCAAATGCAGTACGTCTTCCAGTGATGTAGCTGGTCAAAATAGATGCAATTGATCTGACTTGGGGCTTGTCATCGACTTCAGACTGTGTGGGGTGCTTTAACCAAGTGATGAGCTTCAATAGGAGATCATTCAGGTCTTCATATTCTTCTAGCTCATGTATGTATGGAGGCCAAGGAACAGTTTTTGTTTTGATGATCTGATCTCTGAGTCGCCCAGCTACATTCTTCATCAGCTGATCGTCACTTACACCTAGAGAGGATATTGCAGCCTCAAGATATGAACCTGCAGCTCTTGCATCATATACCAGTTCACTCACATTCTTCTGACCTCGTTCATGAAATGCTATGTCATCTCCAAATTCCTTGATCAGAATTTCCTTCACGAAACTGGACTTTGCTGTGGAATAGTAACCATAATTTGAAGTAATGCCTTTGTAATCCTTTACAAGACCTTGCAGTGTATGGATTTCATGATCTTCAAAGATAACTTGACGGACATGATGAAAGAAGATATTTTGGGCCTCTCGAAGATTAACATGTTGCAGATGCTCTGTTTTTTCATCAGGAAAAGACTCCTTCAAGAGGGTTGCTGACATAATTGCGCCAACATTCACGATGATAACGAATTTCCAATCCAAACGCCGTTCGACTGTCTGAGATAGATGCAAGTAGGGTATTCAATCTTTCTCTTATAGGCTCATCTGACAGACAAACTGTATGCAACTTGAACCGGTTCCATGCGTCTACTGTTGACAGCAACAAAAGTTTGGACTTGCCAGGATTACTGGTTTTTTGTGGTCCTTTCATACACCACACACAGAGATTCTTATCATGAACCACTCCAGTACTAGAACGAAGCTTTTTAGGCACATTTCCTGGGAGTTGTTGACTTGAAGTTGATGCTTGAACTTCTTCCTGTTCAGATTTCCGTTTACGATTCTGTGCTTGCTGAATATAGCGATTACTACTGATCTGGGTGTAACATTTAGTATGCATGTACAGGCCTTTAGGCCCCTTGTCCCACTCCACTGCTGCATAGGCATGCTGAAATTTATCAAGTTCCTTCCACCGAAAACACTTGCTCCTTAGATTCTCCCACTTTGTATCAGATGTTTTGTCCGTACTATCATCAGCTATACAGGGATATTGACATAATATGCATTTTAATCCAGGTCCTGGGTCAGGCACATCACTAACTCCTCTACGTTCCATGCTTATGATTCTTCACGCCAAATTCGATGCAACAAACCTGAAAAAGAAGGAATTGATCAGTCAACATTCTTGGTTTACATTTAAAATTATATATTATATTATTTGAGTAAGTTTCAGAGGATCCGTGACCGTGTTTAGGATACCAAAGTTTCTCAGTGGATTTAACAACATCATATTTGTCTTAGATGTTGAGGTTAATGGGACTCTAAATCATGAATTATGCCATCCCATTGATTTTCTTAATTATTTTCTTATTTTCTTAATTATTTGGTAATTAGTTATTAATTATTTTTTAATTATGCCATCCCATTGGTTTTCTGACACCAAAATTAGTGGGAATAGACACCAAAATTGTCATTTTTGGCCATTCACTTTAAGAAATAGAACTTTATCAATTTCTTAAGATGACGGCGGCGGCCATTTTGAAAACAGTCTAAAATAACAACTTTCCCGTCATTTTGGTGAGGTGTATGGGGGCTTATTTTTTTTAGCATCAGTTGCCCTTGTTAAATTCACTGAGAAACTTCGGTATCCTAAACACGGTCACGGAAGCTCTGAAAATAACTCTACTATTCATACAGGGTAACAACTCTACTAGTACAAATTAATAATAATAATAATAATAATAATAATAATAATAATAATATTAATAATAATAATAAACGTTGTCAATAAAGTGTTCTTCCTCAGATGGTGTTTTTTTATCCATTCTGTCTACTTTTCAAGTACCACTCAACATTAGTATTATGTATTTACAGTATACAGTATATGTATATCAATCGAGCAGGGCAGTACCCAGGAGAGGCCACATAGGTACTGTATATGATAAGGAGTTGCTGGAAATCTTGTTTCATTTGCCTGGCTTCCCCCACTGTTTCTATTTGTGCCTCACCTACACATAGAGTAATCCAGCTAACTCTCACAAACACCTTCTCCTCCTATCCATTTCACTCACTTAACAAGCACACCAATCTTCTTTCCAAAACATCTAAATTACCTATGATGTACATTGATTATGGCTCTCTGTCACTCTTTCAACCTTTGGGGGAGACACTTGTTATGGGCATCTTTGCATTTTGTCTCATTCATACACATAGGAAATAAAGCTGTGTTGGGTTTTGACTGTAATAATGAGAAATATATATATTTCTGAACTGTACAAGATCATCATTTTGAAAGATATATAACAAATTATAGTTATATTCGTGTATATACAGTAGATGGGTGTGCACGAACCTGTCAAGGGTGTAGCTGCATATAATACAACTGATCATCGTTCCAATTTGGAAAGCAGCCTGGGTGGTTGACAGGAGGCTTCGTGGTCACAAGTAAGATCCGACTGGTAAGATAAACATCATGTTAACCCTTCTTTACCAGCGACGTGCGTTATATTTTATTTTTGCTATATTTAGACGATTGTATGAATCTTACGAAGAATCTGTGGTAGGTATAAGAGTTGGTTGCGATAGTTCGAAGTCATATATTTGCTAGAGATATTTAAAAAAAAACTGAATAATATTTATTAGTAGTAGCCGGAAGAAAGTAAAAAGTAAAAGGGGTTAATTTACAGTCTACTCTACTATTACCAACCTCATTGACGTTTTTGGTAGAGATGAAAGTTACTGGATATATACGAAAACAATTATTATCCACAATGATGACAGCCGTGGTGTGAGTAGGATTAGTATAGTCTGTGTGATTGATGATAATGCATCAGGGTTGAGGGTGATTGTCTGTTGTTATATTGATCTGGCCTGTCGGAGTGATAGTCATATCTTTATAATGGTCGCGAGATGTAATGTCATTGGTCCGTCAGCAACCCAAACTCTTCACCTCTAAGCATTATTTAGTCTCTAAGCTACTGAGTGCTCTCCAGTTAATCTGATTTTAATTATTTTCGTCATTAACACATACCGGTAACCTACTTGGAGAGTTGTGGGCCAGATTGCAAAATTATGCAAGGGAACTTTGATGGGACGAAGAACAGATATTTATGGTAATGGTAATTAACACTAAAATGTCGTTTCTTTATTCTCAAACCTTTAGAAATGATTATGTGAAATAAGAAGATCTAAGCAACAAAATAAGGTTTTGGGTCTTACTCATGAACAGTGACGCATAAAAAAGTAAATACAACAAAAATGACTGTGAGAATCTTACCTTTCACGGCTTATCAATATATAAGAGCTTATGAGACACCCCAAGGGGCGTCTCTACTCACCGTAGGCGACAAGACATACCCAAGATTATACTTAAAGCATTATGTCAAAGTTATATTATTTCTTGAATTTAGTATGTACACTATGTTGTATGTATGTATACAGAGTTCTCTCACTCTTATAATTACCTCTCCAAAATTAGTTTTCTGCCCACAGCTAACTCAAAGACAACTGCAGAGGTTGAAGTAACTAAACTAAAGGTTTCTAAATATCCCTGATGGTAACAAAGGCTTTAAAGTATCCCCAATAGGCTTAAAATTGCGTCATATGTCGGAGAGGGTTAAGAAGTTTTACTGGGCGAAGGTGCCGGGACTCTTAGGAGGTTAGGCATAAAAAAAATGCCTTTCAAAACACCCTATTGGCACTCAAAACAAAGCAATATGTGATTACGTGAAATAATTTCCCTCCATACCTTCTATGAAACTCCGAAACCCCCCCTTCCCCTCCCTTTCACCCCCATCTCAATTATCACCTATTTTGTTCTTATTCCCCCTTTTATCAGGCAATTTTCAGCGCAAATTTCCCACCCGCAGTCTCAGGGGAGGCAGTTAGAGATCCTAGCAACAGAGAGACTTCACTTGCAAGACATCAGTATCGATCGGGAAGTACAAAGTATAAAGGAGTACAAAGGAAATCAAGCAACAACAGGTCTAGTGACCCTTCTAGGCTGCTTGTCCTCCAAATCACTGAGGATCAAGTGTCCAAACAGTGGTTTAGAGTGGGAAAGGGAACATTGGAATGGGAACTACTGCCCTGGAACTAATGTCCGTGGCAGGATTAGGAAGTTAGTAGGGGACAGATGGGTTAATAACTGAAGGGAGGATAAAATAAAGTTATTCATTTACAAACGCAGTCAGTCGCGGGTTTGATGCGAGATATTTGTCTAGGCGAAGTTTAAATGAATCAACGGTGCTGCAGTCTATAACATCTCGGGGAAGCCCATTCCATAAGTTGACAACTCGATTGAAGAAGAAATATTTAGCTTCGTGTGAGTTAAAAGATTTACCAATAATTTTGCACCTGTTTCCCCGCGTGTAATTAGATTGGTCGATAGTGAAGTACTTACTGCAGTTCATATTGTCGATGCCTTTGATGATTTTGAACACTTAAATTACACCTCTTAATCTGTGCTGGGTTAAAGGAAATAGATTTAATTCTCTAAGACGCTCCTCGTATGGTTTGTTCTTTAGGCTAGTTATCATTTTGGTAACTCTACGTTGAACTCGTTCTAGTTTGTCTATATCTTTTTGGTAATAAGGGTGTGAGAGAGAGGGTATAAGTCGCGCCGGCTCTCCCCTCCTGATACGATCAGTCGGCAATAATACGTCTTTTTAGTTTTTTTGTGTGCGCCGGCCTTATAAGTTCGAGGGTTGGATCTAGTGTTACCGTTGTGGCTGTGTGCCTTTCTAGTCCAATGATTAAGAGCCCTTGTTTTATACGAGTCCCGGTCGTAACAAAATGGATAGAAAATTGGCTCAGCGACAGAAAGCAAAGAGTAGTCATAAACGGTAAGGCATCTAAATGGACCAATGTAAGTAGCGGGGTACCCCAGGGATCGGTACTAGGACCAATTATCTTTCTAATTTACATCAACGACATAGATGAGGGTCTCACCTATACAATCTCAAAATTTGCTGACGATACAAACATTGCAAATAGCGTTCTCTCAAAACAACAAGTTGACGATATGCAACACAATCTAGATAAGTTGTCATGTTGGGCCCAAATTTGGCAAATGAGTTTCAATGCGGATAAATGTAAAGTACTACATATCGGATACCTAAATGAGAAAGCAAACTATTCGATGAATGTCACTCAGCTTAAGAATGTAAATACAGAAACCGATTTGGGAGTAACAATATCGGGTAACCTAAAACCGAGTCAACAATGTTCAGAAGTTGTTAAGAAGGCAAACAAAATAATTGGCTTTATAGGCAGGTCATTTGAGCATAAATCCAAAGAAGTTATCCTAACCCTTTACAATTCCTTAGTCCGCCCTCTTCTGGAATACTGCGTTCAATCCTGGTGCCCCTATTACCACAAAGATATAGACAAGCTAGAACGAGTTCAACGTAGAGTTACCAAAATGATACATAGCCTAAAGAACAAACCATCCGAGGAGTGTCTTAGAGAATTAAATCTAGTTCCTTTAACCCAGTGCAGATTAAGAGGAGACTTAATTCAAGTGTTCAAAATCATCAAAGGCATCGACAATATGAACTGTAGTAGTACTTCACTATCAACCAATTTAATTACATGCGGGGAAACGGTTGCAAAATTATTGGTTAATCTTTTAACTTACACGAATCTAAGAATTTCTTCTTCAATCGAGTTGTCAACTTGTGGAATGGGCTTCCCCGAGACGTTATGGACTGCAGCACCGTTGATTCATTTAAACTTCGCCTAGAAAAATATCTTGCATCAAACCCGCGACTGACTGCGTTTGTAAATTAATAACTTATTTGATCCCCCCCTCAGTTACTAACCCATCTGTCCCCTACTAACTTCCTAATCCTGCCACGGACATTAGTTCCTGGGCAGTAGTTCCCTTTCCAATGTTCCCTTACCCACTCTAAACCACTGTTTGGACACTTGATCCTCAGTGTTTTGGAGGAGAAGCAACCTAGAAGGGTCACTAGATCTGTTGTTGCTTGATTTCCTTTGTACCACTATACTTCCACACGTATATGCGAAAATGTGTGACACGTAAGTCAGCATCGTTTGAAAGATTTTCCTGCATATTTTTAATACCCTTTGAAAGAACAGGCTTTCCGTTTTCAGTTAGTGCTTCACATAAAATTCCCTGGGCAAGCTTATCAAATGAATTGTCTTTATATCGACGACTTTTAACGATTAGGTCAAAATCTGAATTCGGCTTCTGCACGCCAGTATCGAATTATAGGCCTAAGCACATTGCCTCGACTTTGACAATCACTGAGAGTTTTATTACATAGGTTCGTAATGAATTCCAGTCGTGTTTCCAGTCGCTGTTAACACGTAAGTCACTTAATTTTCGTTCCAATTGTGCGTTTTGACGTTTATTGGAAGAAGACACAACAGTGCCTATGCTTTGGGCCTCTCTGTCGTCCAGAACTCCAACTGCTACTGAACCCATTTGTCTTGCCAAGAGTCAGGCAGTCTTTAACGGAAAAAAATCCAAAGAAGAATACTGCACTATCCTTAGGAATTATTCATACTTTCTTAGCCTTTTTTAATTTGAGTGGAGGAGTTGTCCAATTCTAAGACCGTTTGAGCTAAAGATTCAATAATCTTAGTTATATAAGGACATTTTTCGATCATTTGTGCGGGAACAGATTGTAAGTAAAGTTGTTTTGTTTATAATAGGATGTCATCCATATGAAGTCTTGCTTAATTAATAACGTTTTCACATTAATAACGTCTTTATTCCAGATTCATCAGAATTTTACAATATAGGCTTTCGTAAAATCTGTTTTGCTGGCACCATCATGTGGTTCATAATTATTTAATTTAAATTATTATGAATGTAAAAGGATTGTATATATTTTTTGGTAAATAGAAAAATAGAAACTTATGGTCTTTGGGTTATATAGTAAGGTATGTTTCAATTTCATTATTGTAATATTTCAGTTTACAGAATATGCAGTTTTAATACAATAATATGTCACTCTTACTATCAACTTCTGCAATATTCGCGGCCTTTCCTCTAATTTTCACTCTATCGAACACCATCTCTCCTCCTCCAAACCTGATCTTCTTTTCCTCACCGAAACTCAGGTGTCTGAAGCAACTGCCAGCAGCCCCTTCTCTGTATCCTCCTACTTTCTCTATCCTAGTTTCAAAGCCAAAGGCAGATGTTGTGCATACGTGCACAACAAACTCACTTGCTCTCGTGTTCCCGATTTCGACTCCTCTGAATTCTCAACTTTATGGCTCAAACTATCCTGTCATTCTCATACTAAATATTTCTGTTCTGTCTATCTTTCCCCTAACTCTACCGATTTTCCCAAATTCTTCGACTATCTAAGCTCTAAAGTGGAACACATTCTATCTATCTCTCCCTTCTCTGAAATCTCCATCTTAGGAGATTTCAACGTTTATGTCTTAATTAGATCTACCAATAGATGTCTTAATTAGATCTACCAATAGATGTCTTAATTAGAACTACCAATAGATGTCTTAATTAGATCAACCAATAAATCCTTTTCATTATCTTACTAATAGTTACTTCACTCGATCTAAGCAAGTCATCTCTGATTCCTAACCAAACAAGAAATAGAACAACAAACTGCATTTTCCCACACCTATTTCCTGTTTGACTCTTCCTACTTTTGTTCTGTTTAAGAGGCTAGGCCGCTAGGTGACAATATTTCTAGCCTAGTAATAGTGAACAGACTAAAAATGTGAATATTAATTAATGATTTTCACTCCGAGGTCTCTCTCTCTCTCTCTCCTCTTGAATTTGTATAGTTGTTTTTTCTCCCTCATGTTTAGTTCCATTAGTTTTGACATTTTAAGACGTTCATTCCATTAGTTTGGCGATTTTAAGACCTTTCACCCCATTTCTTTGTGAATACAAAAATATGTTGTGCCATTTAGATGTCCATCTTTTCCTGGCGAGCGATAGCGAGCTTGTAATTCTACGAGGAACCGGCCTTCGGCTGGTTCCCACTTTTCTACCGAAAAATGATATAATAAACTATCATATACATAAATAATATGACCCAAAAATAAACACTACCCCCTTAAATCCCTCTTTCCCCAAATCACCCTGCTGTTTCCTTTAGTTCCACCTTTCCTCAGAATTTGTTCCCCCGTCGCTCCAGTTAATGGTTGGGTTTTCGGGCTCCCATTCTCCCTCTTGTTTAACCCCATTAGTTTTGAGACCTTACGTACCACTTAGGTGTCGTTTTTTTCCTGGGGAGCAATAGCGAGCCTGTTATTTTAAGAGAAACCGGCCTTTGGCCTGGACATTTTTCTACCGAAAAATTTATAAATTTATCTTGAAGGGGGGTCTAGCGAGTGTTTTCTTTAATTTTGATGGAGGTCTAGCGAGGAAACTGAAAAGATGTTAATAAGGTAACTTAATAAGTAAATAAATACGCCCATCCCCCCTTAAGTCCCAACAAATAAATACGCCCATCCCCCCTTAAGTCCCAACAATTATTCTGGTTGGTAACAATTCATTACTCCGGAGTGGGGGGTTTAATTGGCGGGGGTAAAACGGAATGATTAATGCAAAACAATCATGGAAATTGTGGGGGTGGTTGGGTTTTGGAGGGAGATAGAGAGGTGTACGTGTGTGTGTAAGTGTGTGTGTGTGTGTGTGAGTATGTGTGTGTGTGTGTGTGTGTGTGTGTGTACGTGTGTGTGTGTGTGTGTTTGTAATCTGAGTAATTTGTGTGTTTATAATCCGGTTTAAGCTTCATAAAATCGTCTAAATGCAACTGAAAGAAAACAGAAAAAGACGTCACCGGTACTGAAGGGGTTAATAATGGAATATTCTTTCTCCAGCCCTCTCCTCCTCTCTTCTTCATCACTTTTTATTATCTGCTCATGTTTTCAATTGGTATTTGTTCCTTCTCACGCATTCTGAATCCTTTCTCCTTTCAGCCTTATCCGCATAGGGTGTAATCTCTCTCACTCACACTCACTCTCTCTCTCTCACTCACACTCACTCTCTCTAACTAACTAACTAACTACAACTAACTAACTCTCTCTCTAACTAACTAACTACAAGTAACTAAGTAACTCTCTCTCTCTCTCTCTCAATCGTCGCTTATTTCCACTCCCTTTCCATGGCAATCACATTTTTCTGTATTTTCCCTCCCACCTTTCTCTTCATATTCTCTTTTTCTTCCCTCGAATATTCTCCTTTTCTCTTCGTGTTCTTCCTCTGTATTCCTCTTCCCCTCTCCTTTCCACTGTTATTGTTCGTTATCGCCTGTTTCCCTCAATTATCCAGTATTTTCTCTTCCTCCTCTCCGCCCTTTATTTATATTTTCGTTTCATTACCCAAGTCCTTCCCCTTTGGATGCCCTCATCGTATTTCTATTTCCTTTGCAATTATGTACAGTCGCGCTAATAAGTGATGTCTCGGCACCTAGTATATTTTGATAAATAATTGGTATCAGTAATATAAGCTTCATTTCGTCATATCGAGTGAAATATACAAACATGTTCCTACACTTACCCACCCTATTCAACATCCGACAGACATTAATATAGCACAGAGCAAGCCAAACGTAATGCCAGCTGGGACATGACTTATTAGCGCGACTGTACAACCATGTTTTTATTTTGTAATTTAAGATCCTTCACCGTGTAGCCTACCCTAAAACCAGTGCTACTCGAAATTATGCATATCAATAGATTGTTAACAATTAATGTATGGCAATATTTCTCTACTTATTTTATATTTTATTATGTATTTTATATTCCTTTGTATGTTCCATTAACTGCGCATTACAAGTTCGATATGTCTAATTCTAGTTCTGCATCTCTCATTATTGTTCGTATCAATTTTCTCCCAATTTAAATTTGCTCCTTTTCTGTTAAACTACCTCCTCGACACCTTCTCCAAATATTATATTAGTCTTTTAATCCACCACTTTTGAGTTTTGGTCTATAAGGAAGTTAGAGCTGTGGCTATCAATATTTAGCAGAATTACCAGCTAAAATATGACCACAGTACATGTATATATATACTGTGTATATATATAACCAAATGTATCATACTTTTTATCCATCAGAAACCCACATTATCATAGCATTTCTGTATTATATCGATGTTTACGGTTTTAACTTCCTTATAGCCTGAAACTCGCAAGTGGTCGATTGATATGCATTGCTCATTATCCTCTTACCTTATTCCTCTCTTAATAATTCCATCATTAATATTCTAATGTCGTGTTCTTGGTTACCGTTTTTAAGCCTTTCCCTCCATTCCACCCTTCGCACTTGATGTTTTATTTCTTACTTGACAGATATGACATTTCTCTCTCTCTCTCTCTCTCTCTCTCACACACACACACACACACATAAGCACACTCACACATATAAGCACACACACACATATAAGCACACACACACACACATAAGCACATACACATACGCACACACATATACAGTAGTCTCATTTCCTCTCTCAGCCTCCTACATGGCCATAACCCGGTTACATATACCACCCGGTATGGTTCCAGGTCAACCATTTGTGTCCGGGGAGCATATTTACCAAGTCGAGACTAGTAGGTGCCATAGGGAACAAACTACAGTAGAAAGTGAAACTCCACCACATTGTAGACCCCCTGTACCATCTCAATGAAAGATCTAATAATAAATATCCTAGTAATAGCCTACCAAGACAAATACCGTGCAACAATTAATTACTTAAAATATAGTAGTAGGCTATACAAAATCAGTTATTTCTACATGCAGAGAATATTATTTGGTGGCCTATTACATGTTGCAAATAATATTTTATGGCCTATTACATGTTGCGAAGAACATTTTATGGCCTATTAGCCTACATGTTGCGAAGTATATTTTGTGGCCTATTAGATGTTGCGAAGTATATTTATGGCCTATTACATGTTGCGAAGTATATTTTGTGGCCTATTACATGTTGCGAAGTATATTTTGTGGCCTATTACATGTTGTAAAGTTTATTTTGTGGCCTATTACATGTTGCGAAGTATATTTATGGCCTATTACATGTTGCGAAGTATATTTATGGCCTATTACATGTTGCGAAGTATATTTTGTGGCCTATTACATGTTGCGAAGTATATTTTGTGGCCTATTACATGTTGTGAAGAATATTTTGTGGCCTATTACATGTTGCGCATATTTTGTTTTGGCCTATTATATGCCGCAAAGAATATTTATGGCATATTACATGCTGCCAAGAATATTTGGTAGCCTAACACATGCCGCGAATAATATTTGGTGGCCTAATATATGCCATAAATAATATATGGTGGCCTAACTCATGCTGTGAAGAATATATAGTGGCCTAACCCATGCTGCGAATAACTTTTGGTGGCCTAACACATGCCGTTAATAACCCTAGGTGGCCTAACTCCCAAATACTGTTAACGGCATGTGTTAGGCCACCAAATATTTTTCACGGCATGTGTTAGGCCAACAAATATTATTCGCAACATGTAATAGGCCAAAAGTATTCTTCGCAGCATGTAATAGGCTACAAAATATACATTGCAACATGTAATAGGTCACAAAATATACTTCGCAACATGTAATAGGCCACAAAATATACTTCGCAACATATAATAGGCCTTAAATATACTTCGCAATATGTAATAGGCCACAAAATATACTTCGCAACATGTAATAGGCCATAAATATACTTTGCAACATGTAAGAGGCCACACAATATACTTTGCAACATGTAAGAGGCCACAAAATATACTTCACAACATGTATTAGGCCCTAAATATACTTCGAACATGTAAGAGGCCACAAAATATACTTCGCAACATGTAATAGGCCATATATATACTTCTCAACATTTAATAGGCCACAAAATTACTTCGCAACATGTAATAGCCATAAAATATTCTTTGCAACATGTAATAAGCCACAAAATATACTTCGCAACATGTAATAGGCCACACTAGCCTATATTTTAAGTAATTAATTGTTGCACGGTATTTGTCTTGGTAGGCTATTTATTATTAGATCTTTCATTGAGATGGTACAGGAGGTCTACAATGTGGTGGAGTTTCACTTTCTACTGTAGTTTGTTCGACTCCCTTGTAGACTTTTCATTTTTACCTCACAACAGGGGCCCTGATGGAAATAAGTTAGCTAAAATTGTGTAGGTTATCCCATAGGTTATCCCTGTGGGAGTGACCATGCTGTATTGGGGTGCTTTTAACAAATACGCCGACTTTCTCTCCCTATCAGGGCGTATGTAACTCTTAATAAATATAGTCAATCAATCAATCATTACAATAAATTTCGAACTACAAAACTGTAACATTAATCCATACTTAACCTAGCCTATAGGCCTATTTATAGTAAATAGTGTTATGGACTAAATTATATGTAGAATTGACTTATTCAAGTGTAGGCCTATTATATTTTTATATTTGGAATAAATTATAATTATTATTTAAGCCAAATGAACTCAGACAAGTCAGGAGTCATAACATTAGAACCAAAACCTTCGCTGTGCATTAAAGTCAATAGATAATATTTCGGTTCTGTCATGACTGTTCATGCTTAACATATAGTGGAGAACTTTATATAAGATTCAAATAATATGTAATGGCATTGTCTATGGTTGTATTATATTGAAGTAGTAATAGGTATCTATTATAATAGGACATTATAGTATTAAGGCAAATACACTGAATGCCGAATGATCGCTATACTGGGATTAAACACTGTTGCCAGATACGCTTTAACTCTTACTATCGTAAAACATAATGGGATATATTTATTTGCATAATTTAAAGTACCGAGGGCATTATTATAAGAATTTCCAATTACTTTGTAGTTATATTTTCATGACTTAGTGCTACAATGTTGGCTGTCCAGGGTTATATGCATGGTTGAAGTTAGTCTTGTGACTTGGTAATAGTCATCCTAGGGTAAACTCGAGCTGTGATTGGTCCTAATTTACCCTATGGCACCTACTAGTCTCGACTTGGTAAATATGCGTCCGGGGAGTTGTCAATAAAGCATAACCTTGAACCAGACACAGGGCACATCTCCAACATAACCACTTTTATTTGTATCTACTTTATATACAGTATACAGTATATAGTTTACAATTGTATTTACTTTTTTTATTCTCTTACTTATGAGAGAGAGAGAGAGAGAGATCACGTTGTCTGATAATTTGATAATCTACACAAAACACGACATATACGACATGATATTTCCAGACATAATCCAAGTACAATGTTTTTTTAGGCCAACTAGGATTCCAGACAACCAAGGAATTTTTGGAACCCTGAATGTCGTAGGACTAATCGCAGGACTAATCGGGTAACATAGGGTTCAGGCCAGTCAAGGTTTATAAATAATATAACATTTCCGGTACAGTAGCTCCGGCAGATATCGGAATAAACAAATATGCTGGCTGGCTCCCGCTCGCCAGGATAAAATCAACACCTGGATGGGGATAAACGTCTTAAAACAGTAGGCTCAATGGGGTCGAATGGATACAAGCCAGAGAAAGAGAAAAAAGTAGAGACAAAATACAGGTAACCCCCCTTAAGCAGCGAAGCGGAATTTCGATTACATAGCGTCCATTATGGGTGTAAATGAGATGCCGATTAGTTCAGATCATTAGAAAGTAAAACCAACTCCAAACATTTAACTCCAAGAAAATCAGGCCATTGGGAGTCTGGGCCGGTTAGTTCAGGTCGTTGGTGGATAAAATGAGATTCTGATTACTCTAAGGCAGTGATTCTCAACCTTTCCTCAGTCATTTACCTCCTCGGCTTGATGTATTTCGCCATTTACCTCCTTACACTCATACACAAAAGGTATAGCCGCCATAGAGGCTCAGAAAATACAGAGGATAGAAACAAAAATAATGTTTTAGGTTTGCACGAAGTAAAATATGATAAAGGAAATAAATATACAGTCCACTTATATCAAACAAGATCAAACAACAATACCAGAAGCATTATCAGTGGGAACACGGCTGATTCATTGAGTCAACAGTTTATATATTCGAGGATCTGTTGATAACAACGCTACTTCTATATCGTCGTTGGCTTTTAGGCGGTTCCTGGTCTTAGTCTTCATTGCTACTAAAGTAGAGAACCTTGATTCACATAACTATCTAGTGACAAAAGGAACAAGCAATCTGAAGGCACGCTGAGTAAGAAGTGGGATTGAATTTATGATTTTCATACAAAATTCATCATAACAAATTTCATGTTTTTCATTAATACATATCTGAGGATAGAAGATCAATCAGAACTTCTTTTACTGGGTCGTCATCCTTCATGTCTGGCAGATCAGTGGTTAAAGGTCTTGATATCCATCTATCTCTAGAAATCATGTCTTCTGAAATATAGCCAGTGACCCTTCAAGATTTTCAAATGTGCTGTGATGTGTTCTTTTATCTCAGGTAACACACCATCCAAGTTTGGAAAATGTGCAATGTTACTTTGGTGAACTCTTCGTAAACTGAATTTTTCCTAGATTAGAGGGGTTATCTTTTACAATGTCTTCCCTGTTTCTCTAAACCTAAAACAGGTTAGGCCTAGTCATGTATAGCGTAATATAGAATTAATATTGAGTTTTCAGGTATGATATATTTACCCCATGCCATGTATGTTTTTACCCCCAGGGGGTAAATTTACCCCTGGTTGAGAATCACTGCTTTAAGGATTGGCGGGGTAAAAGGAATTCCGATTAATTTAATTATTTAAACAGTAAAATAGAATTCCAGAAAACTCCCAGAAAAACAAGGTCGTTAGGAGTCTGGCCCGATCGTTGGTGGGAAAAACGAGATTCTGACTACTTTAGGGTTTGTGGTGGGTGAAACACCATTTCAACCAGTAATCTAATCAAGTGCACACAAAAAATAAAAACAAATAAATAAAAAAAGACAACTTAAATTCCTAACCTAACTTTCTCTTACCATATAATGTGTATGTTAAAATAGGACTTCAGACGTTATCAACCCTATTGGATTATTAAGCCAGCACACTGTAAGTCAAGAATAACGTCAGGACTTGAGCCTCTGCAAGAACTCCACTCCCTTGACCCACCAACTCCTTCTACCGGTATATATGTTGATCTCATTAATTGAGTTTAGAAGTAAAGTTGGTTGGTGAAAACATATGAATTATACCTAAAGTTGGATTCACACTTTCACCATTATCGGCAACTTTTAGTCGGTAGGTCTATTCCAGCAACAATTCGTACCTATTGTACAATCGCGATAAGAAGTGATGACTCGCTTTTTAACCCTTTCACGCATTTATGACGCAGAGGTTGCCAGATTATCAATAAGAAACAGAGTTCTCTCACTCTTATAATTACTTCTCCAAAATTAGTTTTCAGCCCACAGCTAACTCAAAGACAACTGCAGAGGTTGAAGTAACTAAACTAAAGGTTTCTAAATACCCCTGATGGTAACAAAGGCTTTAAAGTATCCCCAATAGGCTCAACATCGCGTCATATGCGTGAAAGGGTTAAACTTTCGGACAAAAGTATCTCTGGCTTGTCCTCTTGATACCTTGCGCTCACTCTCTCTCACACACACACACACACACACTCACTCTCTCTCTTTCTCTCTCACTTTATTAGGAGTTCTGCTATCTATATTATAAATAAGTCCTGACCACCACGCTTGGATCGTAAGTTGTGTGTGATCAGTGTATCTATGGAAATCTCTCTCTTTCTCTCGCCATACATATTCCCCCTCCCCACACACACACACACTCACACACACTATGTATCTCCCTCCCTCTTCTTGCTCTTTGGTTTCGAGTCGCCCGTGAATCTCCATGAATCTTATACCTTGTGTTTCTCCGGTGGCTTAACTTCTCTCTCTCTCTCTCTCTCTCTCTCTCTCTCTCTCTCTCTCTCTCTCTCTCTCTCTCTCTCTCTCTCTCTCTCTCTCTATAAACAAGTTCTGATCTCCACGGCTCATTCTGGCTTCCAACAAATTTCTGTGGATTGTTCCGGTAATATTGTGTCTCAGTTCGGATCTTTGAGGGGGATATTCTGTGTTTTGAGGGGGACAGTCTTAGGGGGCTAGTAATCAATTACTCTGGACCCCCTTCTCCCTCGTGTTTAGCATATTAGTTTTGAGATATTAAGACGTTCAGCCTATTAGTTTGGCGAGTTTAACACCTTTCGCCCCATTTGGTTGTCAATTTTAAGACTTTTCGTGCAATTTAGTTTTCGATTTTTGCCTGGCGAGTGATACCGAACCTGTAATTTTAACATTTGTCTACCGACATATGTACAAATTTGTCTTGAAGGGGGGTCCAGGGGTTGTTTTGCTAAGCTTGATGGAGGTCTAGCAAGGAAATTAAGAAATAAATAGTTATATGAATGAATAGACCAAAACAAATAAAAAAATAAAACAGGTACTAGCCCCTTAACCCATTCAGTACCAGGGACGTCCCTTTTATCATATTCTGGCAACTATTGGACAATTTTATTCAACTTAGGAAGGACCTCTATCAAAAATAAGGCTTCAAACTATCTCAACCAACCTTTTTAACTACCACAGATCCTTCCTAAGCTGCATAATATCGTCTAAATATAGCAAGAATACAATATAGCACACGTCGCTGGTACTCGACGGGTTACACACGGCTACTTTAGTGGTAATATTTACGGAGTCGCGGTAACGGGGTAAATAAAATCCAATGGAGTAGAGTATGTTAACTCATTTACATCCATGAACCAGGTATATTGATTCTTGTAACTCCTAATGTTGAATAATTATACTTACTCCAAGATAACACAACATTATATTAACCCATACAGTACCAGTGACGTCCTTCTCATTCTATTGTGGCAACTATTAGACGATATTATTTAGATTAGGAAGGATCTCTACCAATAATATGGATTCAAACTATCTCAACCAACCCTTTTAACTACCGCAGAACCTTCCTAAACTACATAATATCGTCGAACTATAGCTAGAATACAAGATAAAACACGTCGTTGGTACTCAAAGGGTTAATCAAAACATTATGTTTACCTATAGTTGATAGCAGGTTCCGATACACTTTTCCAGTAATTTGTTTTCGGTGACACTGCCTAGCTGCATTTTTGTTTGCATTAGACTAAGAGAAAGAAAATGGATTGTATGCCTCGATGCCCGACAAGATTACCTCAGTTATGCATTTGGCACACTCCGAGGGTCCCCTCCCATCCAAAAGTGGCAACATTTCACGATATCAAACCCATAATCATTGTAAATATTTCAGAAAAGACCGAAACCCTCAACTGGTTCTCCTAGTTAACTCTCCTAATTTATGAAATAAGTTGTGTAGCCCTAGTTTGGAACTCCCTAATTGCTCTGTAACTCTCCTGCATGTTAAGCCCCAGAATTACACAATATATTCGTGAAGGGGTTATGTTGCATTATTAACCCCTACTGTAAAGGAATACATGAATTAATAGAAGAAAAAAAAACAAAAAACGGTCCGTCTCCCCTTAATTCACGAGTTAGTGAGTACAAATAATTGTCCATATGTCTTACCTATTGTTAGTATCTATATTTACAAATTTAGTAGCATAACCTATTACCTGTTATATATTTGCTATCCCCATTTGATATAACATTATGTGGGAATCTACGTTGTGTTATCGAAATGTATTGATCTGCAATTTCTATCACCACCCCAACCACCATGCCAACACCAAAACACCGACGACAATAACCTTCTAACACTGTAAACTACCACCACTATCACCACCTGAATCACAACAACTGACACTAACAACAACAACAACAACCACCAACATTATAAACCACCACCATTACCACCATCTAAAGGGAACCTACCTCGCTTTTTTTCTCTTTCTCTCCCTCTCTCTTTGGCTTGTATCCATTGGGCCCCATTCAGCCTACTGTTTTAAGACGTTTACCCCCATTCAGGTGTCATTACTTTCCTGGCGAGCGGTAGCGAGCCAGCATATATATATTTTTGTTTTGACAGCAAGCTAAATTTGTAAATTTTTCGATAGCAAAAATGTCTCTGGCGGAGCCGGATTTCTCCATACAATGCTGGCTCGCTATTGCTCGCCAAGAAGAAATCGACACCTGGATGGGGATAAACGTCTTAAAACAGTTGGCTGAATGGGGCCGAATGGATACAAGCCAGGGAAAGAGAGAAAAGGAGATAAAGATTTAAAAAAAAACGGTGACCCTCCTTAACCACCATAACTGAGACTAACAACATCAATAACATCAAACAATAACAACAACAACAACAACACCGAACAACAACAACTATAACCACCAACAATATAAACTACCACCACCTGAACCACTATAACTGAGGCTAACAATAACAACCACCACCAACACTATAAACTACCATCACTACCACCATCTGAACCACCACAACTGACAGTAACAACAACAACAACCACCACCACCACTACTATAAACTACCATCACTACCACATCTGAACCACCACAACTGACAGTAACAACAACCACCACCACCACCACTACTATAAACTACCATCACTACCACCATCTGAACCACCACAACTGACAGTAACAACAACAACAACCACCACCACCACTACTATAAACTACCATCACTACTACCATCTGAACCACCACAACTGACAGTAACAACAACAACAACCACCACCACCAACACTATAAACTACCATCACTACCACCATCTGAACCACCACAACTGACAGTAACAACAACAACAACCACCACCACCACTACTATAAACTACCATCACTACCACCATCTGAACCACCACAACTGACAGTAACAACAACAACAACCACCACCACCACCACTACTATAAACTACCATCACTACCACCATCTGAACCACCACAACTGACAGTAACAACAACAACAACCACCACCACCACTACTAAACTACCATCACTACCACCATCTGAACCACCACAACTGACAGTAACAACAACAACAACCACCACCACCACTACTATAAACTACCATCACTACCACCATCTGAACCACCACAACTGACAGTAACAACAACAACAACCACCACCACCACTACTATAAACTACCATCACTACCACCATCTCAACCACCACAACTGACAGTTACAACAACAACAACCACCACCACCACTACTATAAACTACCATCACTACTACCATCTGAACCACCACAACTGACAGTAACAACAACAACAACCACCACCACCACTACTATAAACTACCATCACTACCATCTGAACCACCACAACTGACAGTAACAACAACAACAACCACCACCACCACTACTATAAACTACCATCACTACCACCATCTGAACCACCACAACTGACAGTTACAACAACAACAACCACCACCACCACTACTATAAACTACCATCACTACCACCATCTGAACCACCAAAACTGACAGTAACAACAACAACAACCACCACCAAATTCTTGTTACGATCCTACAATGCTGAACCCAAGAGATTAAAATTCAAGCAAGGGCAACTAGCATGCTGTTGCGTTTCAGAAGGACAAAAGGGGTAATGTCTCAGAAAATCACAAATTAATGATGAAGGATGATATTAAACACTTCTAATTTTCGTATTAATTATAATTACTATTAACTAGGGAAAACGAACAGGTTGATAAGCATGATGATTCAGTTAATCACGGCAAAGAATGGTAATGGGCTAAGCGCCGAGTGAAGGCCTCGAGTAAATGCACTCGTTACAAGGAATGAACACTACACAAAAAGAACATTTGAAGAACAGTTAATCAACACCTAGCACACTGAACAGCAAACTGAATCACACTCAATCACAGACCAATATATGATACCATGTAGTATCACCAGTTAACACGCTAGGAGAACGTGTGCACTCTAGAACACTAATCAGTGTTCGTTACACACCACACAACACCATATGAAACTCAGAGCTCCTCACAACACTAGGGCTCGTTACACATACACAATAATACACCAATGCTGTCTCATCTCCCCTTCAAAGGACAAAACAGTGCACTAACTACTTGTCTTAACGCACAAACCAGCAGACAACACGTCACGCATGTCCAGGGGTGTACCCAGACCAGCGTGAACAGGAGCACTTCTCCCACCTCTGCCTCGTTGGGCTCTCCGCGCTTCTCCCACCTCTGCCTCGTCTTTGCAAGACATCACTTGAGAACAAGACCTGCTACAATATGAAATGCCCAGCTTTTCATATTAAAGGGACTTGGAGATATGCTAGACCTAACACGAATGGTAGCCCAAAAAACTCTCTAGCTATGCGAGGACGAGACAGAGGAAAAAGGCAAGGAGGGAAAGGGCAGATGAAGATGAAGAGACTGAGGGAGATGGAAGAGCACATAGAACACCTCGAGCACCTCCTGGCTTCCCAAGAGTGGCCAATACATCCCGAAGACTATTAGGTACACATAGAACTCCAAACAATCCCTCCCCAATCTTGTTTGCAAATATCCAAGGCCTAAAAAATAGAACCACGAACAAAGTACCATTTATTAGGGGCCTGCTAGAAGAAGGAAACGCTATATTTGCGGCTCTCACAGAAACTCACATTAAAGGTCAGGAAGATAGTGAGGTATGGATTCCTGGTTACAACCTACATAGGGCGGACAGAACGCATAGATCACATGGAGGTGTAGCCTTGTACATACATGACTCGCTGATATGTACTGAATTCCTAAATAACAGTAATGAAGTGGTGGAAATACTTGGAGTTAAAATAGAATCCCTAAATTTAGCAGTTATTGTTACATACAGTCCTCCAGACTCATCCCGAGAAGAATTCAAAACCCAGCTCAACAAAATAAAATCAGAAGTGGAAACCCTGGGGAACCCAACACCAAATATTATATGGCTAGGAGACTTTAACCTATCCAAACATTAAATGGAGACAACTAGAAAACCAGTTAGTGGCAAATAACACCGGAGAAGCAAATACTAATACGAGAGAGCTTTTTGAACTTTGTGATTTTTTTAGTCTTGCGCAACATATTGCTGAACCCACACAGGAAAACAATATCTTAGACCTGGTCTTCACTAACAACGACTCTCTAGTACACAGCATTAACATATCGGACACAACATACTCAGATCATAAATTAATTGAGATCAAAACAACCTTAGAAAGTGTACAGACAGCCTCAGAATCGAGAACAAAAACCGGCCCCTTCAGTAAATTTAACTTCAATAACAAAAACATTAGGTGGGAAGAGGTAAATCAAGAAATGGAGGAAATAGACTGGGAAGATTTAATGGATAACCTGACACCAGCAGAATGTCTAGTCTTAATAACAGAAACCATGACCCAAATCTGTAGCCACCATATACCTGCATTACAAACAAAACGAAGAAGCAAACAAGATCAGGAAAGGAGGAGGCTGTACAGAAGAAGAAAATTACTCACACAAAGACGCACACATCAAAATATACAGGATAGGCAAAAGGTCGAAATAGATAGAGAAATTGTGGAAATTGAACAAAGGCTAAGAATATCATATGAACTACAACATATGGAAGAGGAGAGGAAAGCTATTGCAGGTATAAAGGAAAATTCCAAATACTTCTTTTCATACGCCAAACAAAAGGCTAAAACAACATCAAACATCGGCCCACTGAGCAAAGGGGACGGCTCTTTCACAGGGGACAAAAAGGAAATGAGCGAACTCTTAAGCAGGCACTATGAAATGGCATTCAGTGAGCCTGATGAAACAAAAGTCATCAGAGACCAAAATATATTTTTCATGGAAACCTCCCCCACGGAAACCCCTCAGATGCTGGATATTGATTTCGGTCCAAAAGACATAGAAGAGGCCATTTCCAACATGCCATCCCACTCGGCACCAGGCCCGGACTCATGGAATTCGATCCTAATGAAAAAATGTAAGGAAAACCTCTCAAAACCCCTGGCTATAATGTGGAGAAGGAGTCTAGACACTGGTGACATACCAGATAGCTTGAAAAACGCAATAATTGCCCCACTGCATAAAGGAGGGAGTAAAGCACTACCAAAAAACTACCACCCGGTAGCTCTAACCTCTCACATCATTAAAGTTTTCGAGCGATTCCATTCCTGCGAAGCAAAATTTCAACATTCATGGAGACAAATGAACTACACAACACCGGTCAACATGGGTTCAGAGCGGGAAGATCATGTCTCTCACATCTTTTGGAACACTATGACAAAATTCTTAAAGCGCTAGAAGAAAAGAAAAACGTGGATGTCATTTACACCGATTTTGCTAAGGCAGATAAATGTGACCATGGTATAATAGCCCACAAACTGAAAGCAAAAGGTATAACTGGGAAAATCGGACGGTGGATATACAATTTCCTCGTAAACCGAAAACAATCGGTAGCAGTAAACCAAGTCACTTCTGAGCCTTCGGATGTCAAAAGCTCAGTGCCCCAAGGAACAGTGCTAGTGCCCCTTCTGTTCCTCATACTACTTTGCGACATAGATACCAACACCAGACACAGTACGGTGTCGTCTTTTGCTGATGACACAAAATTAAGCAAGATAGTAAACACACAAGAGGACACGGGCCGACTGCAGGAAGACATGAATGTAGTGTTCCAGTGGACCAGGGAAAACAACATGCAATTCAATGAGGAAAAATTCCAATTAATACGGTACAGAGATAATAATGGTGTTAAAGAAATTACAAATTACTTAACAGAATCTAACCACATAATAGAACGGAAAGACAGTGTGAAAGACCTTGGGGTATTAATGTCTGAAAATATGGGTTTCAAAGTACATAACCAGGTCAAAGTGGCGGCTGCGAAACGTCTAACAGGTTGGATTCTGCGTACTTTTAAAACACGCGGTGAATTGCCTATGATAACGCTCTTCAAATCTCTAGTGCTACCGTGGCTTGAATACTGTAGCGTATTATCATCCCCATACAAAGCAGGTGAAATAAATGACGTAGAGAGTGTACAAAGAAATTTCACTTCGCATATAAGTTTGATAAAACATCTACACTATTGGGAGCGTTTAAGAGCACTGAATCTGTACTCACTGGAACTTAGAAGAGAACGTATAATACGTTACCTAATAATATACACGTGGAAAATCGCAGAGGGTTTAGTACCAAACCTACATACTCCGATAGTCATGAAATTCAGTGATAGGAGAGGCTGGGAATGCGAAATCCCCCGGATGAATAACAGGGGTGCTATGGGGTCTCTGCGAGAGGGCTGGTTATCACACAGAGGCCCACGTCTCTTCAACAAACTCCCACGGCGAGTAAGAGACATGAGGGACATCTCGTTAGACAACTTCAAGAGAGCACTAGATGTCGAACTGCAAAAAGTGCCAGACGAGCCCATCCTCGCAAGGGAGCGAGCTGTCGCTTCAAACAGTCTACTGCACCAAATCACCACCCATAACGAGGGGCGTCGTGCTCCTTGGTGCCGCTAGAGGACCGGCAAACACATCCAAAGGTATCCAAAGGTAAAGGTACCACTACTACTATAAACTACCATCACTACCACCATCTGAACCACCACAACTGACAGTAACAACAACAACAACGACCACCACCACTACTATAAACTACCATCACTACCACCATCTGAACCACCACAACTGACAGTAACAACAACAACCACCACCACCACCACTACTATAAACTACCATCACTACCACCATCTGAACCACCACAACTGACAGTAACAACAACAACAACCACCACCACCACTACTATAAACTACCATCACTACTACCATCTGAACCACCACAACTGACAGTAACAACAACAACAACCACCACCACCACTACTATAAACTACCATCACTACCACCATCTGAACCACCACAACTGACAGTAACAACAACAACAACCACCACCACCACTACTATAAACTACCATCACTACCACCATCTGAACCACCACAACTGACAGTAACAACAACAACAACCACCACAACTGACAGTAACCACACCAACAACAACCACCACCACTACTATAAACTACCATCACTACCACCATCTGAACCACCACAACTAACAGTAACAACAACAACAACCACCACCACCACTACTATAAACTACCATCACTACCACCATCTGAACCACCACAACTGACAGTAACAACAACAACAACCACCACCACCACTACTATAAACTACCATCACTACCACCATCTGAACCACCACAACTGACAGTAACAACAACCACCACCACCACTACTATAAACTACCATCACTACCACCATCTGAACCACCACAACTGACAGTAACAACAACAACACCCACCACCACTACTATAAACTACCATCACTACCACCATCTGAACCACCACAACTAACAGTAACAACAACAAACTCTATAAACTACCACTGTGACGCCTGCAGCTTGGCAGAGCGCCGCGTGGGCTCAGCCGCTCGCTCGGCCAGTCGCTAACACTCGCCAGGGCAATGTATTTGGCTACAGTCTATCTACAATGTTGTTCTTTCTTTCGTAGTGTTCGAGTTGTTACAGACAGTCTCGTGGTGGTCTTTATTTTCGTCTGTGACAACGGGAAGCATTTTATATTATGAGTAGAACATAAGATGGATTGTATATAGTTAAGGAGAGAGAATAATATAGGCAGTGGAGTGGTAGTGTGTGCATGCGTATCCATGTGCTGCCTCCCCCTCGCTTGTAGGCTCGCGCGCGTGCCTTCCCACGCCTCTTGATTGGCTGGTGGTTCCTGGCGCCTTCTGCAGCCCTGCTGCCTGGTGATGTAGCGGCCTGTGATTGGCTGACCACCATGCCTTTGTGTGTGATCCTGGGGGTCCCGAGGAGCTACCTTTCTCAGAGCTTGCCTGACCAGCATACCCTTCACATATCCCTTGCTACCTGTCCCCCGACTTCTACCTATAGAACACTTTCTCTCTCTCTTAACTTCCTACCTCTCATACTTTCCATCTATTTAATATCATAACTCCCCTTTGGTTCTCCACGATTTCATACATCGGCCATCGTATTATATGCTGAAGCTCTCAGATATTCCATGTTAGTTAGGCATTTTGGAGGGGTTACCATTTTGTCTGTAGAGGTTCGACACACTCACGGTGTCTCCCTCCCTTTTTCTTGGTTGTCTGCTGGGCGATTTAATGCTAGACTGGGGTGAGGCCATTGTTGTTGTGATTTCCGATGTGTACTAGGTTTTGTTGAACCTGTACAATCGCAACAGAGACGTGGGAAGCCTAGGTGGTCTTTCTGACTGTGTACCTTGTGAGTTTAGCACTGTGTTGCGAGTGAGGGCTTTTGCCTCTGCCACCCAACACTGTGCTAACTCGTTTGCTTTGACTTTGAGAGGGTCGCCAGGAGAGAACCAGATACTAGCGATCTGGATCTCTCAAGAGAGCACCCCGTCAATTAACGTAATTTGGCCGCACAGTCTTAAGGACCTCGCTAGGCTACGAGCCGCTTGCTCAGCCATTGTTTCCTAGCCTACTACATCCCAGCAAGACTTTATTCGCCTAGCAGACTCCCGATTAGGAATATAAACTCTTATGTTATGTATGCAGCATTTTTATTCACGTTGATTGTAAGCCTTGGTTGTTGTTGAGTTGCACAACCTGAGCAGGCTTTTACGTTGCCTGAGGAAGTACTTCTTTTGTTGTTGGAGATTATACTATTGCACCGTTATTAATATTCCCGTGCCAGTTAACCCTGTATGTCCATAAATTTGCCATATCTTGTTCCTGCTTTATACAACAGTTCAAAATCCGATTCGATCATCTTAAGCAGCATCAGACTTTCTTCAGAAGATTCCTGCTCAATGCTTTAGGACTTTCGTTCACTTTCTTTATTATAGGAGTGACAGTTATTATTGTTTAGAGTAACTTTAATTATACCTTCTTGTTTGCCTTAAATCATTCCAGTGATTTAATTAAGCTCTCTATTCTTTTCCTTGTGTACATCATTAACGTAATTGTATGTTGTTGTGATCAGGCTGTATCAGAGATCATCAGCCTGTAGTAGTAGTGCATTTATAACGAGTTATAGGATACCCCGTTATTGCAGATTTAACTCTGGAGGGTATAGGTGTTTTTGTGCGCCGGCATTATAAGTTCGAGGGTTGGATCTAGTGTTACCGTTGTGGCTGTGTGCCTTTCTAGTCCAATGCTTAAGAGCCCTTGTTTTATACGAGTCCCGATCGTAACACCACCACCAACCACCAGTAACCAGGTCCCTTCCCCCCACACCTATTGTTTCAGCATACAATAAAAATGCTCATTTGGGAGCCAACACAAAAGTTAATTAATTTGTAAAGGGTATCGAATGAATGACGAGAAGAATACACTAAAATATTAATGAGAGTAAAAACGGGAGAGATAACTGAAGGATTATATCAACAACGATCACAGGGAGAGGAGAAAATAAGGGAAGACAAAAAATAGGAATAATACGAAGCAGACATATTATTATGTTTTATACACCAACCAACTTCACATCTATTCTCAATTAATGAAATCAACAAATACATGTGGCACTCCGAGGACTCGAACCCAGGATACTCAAATCGAAATTCCGCGCACTATGCATTACGCTATCAAGACAGTTTAAAGAAATATGGACAAGCCTACGATTTATTATGCAGTTTCGAATCCTGCATATTAATATATAATAGATATAGATATACATATAGATATTATAATAGATATATAATATGTAATACCCCGTTCTTAACATTAATCATCAATTACAAACCCCAATGTACTTGAATAAACTAATGAAAGCATATGGCCATCCCGGGATTCAAACTCGGGACCACACTCAGAACATAAGCACCTAAACCATTACACCACCAACACAGTTAATATAATATTGGAGTGAAGACAGGAAAGGATAACAAATTGCTTAAACATTTACCCCTTCACCACCCATACGTAATTTTCATCATATTCGGTTACCATTAGACGCTTTTCTTGAATATGTAATCTACCTATACGACTCTATTCTATTATATATACTCAGGCCCAATCCCCACTTCCCCGGCCCCCGACCACCCGGACTCAAATGGGTAAATACGATCTCAATAAACTCTCCTTCATAAACGTCATACAATCATCTAGTTTTAGCCGGAATCAAAAGTAAAATGGCGCCATGGTACTGAAGGGGTTAAGGGGAGACAGGCCGTGTTTCTGGACCCCCTTCTCCCTAATGTTTAGCTCCACTAGTTTTGAGATTTTAAGACGTTGGTTCCATTAGTTTAGGGATTTTATGACCTCTCACCCCATTTGTTTTGGTCAATATTAGGACCCTTCGTACCATTTAGGTGTCGATTTTTTCCTGGCGAGCGATAGTGAGCCTGTAATTTTAGGAGGAATCGGCCTTTGGCCGGGAAATTTTTCTACTGAAAAATGTACAAGTCTATCTTGAAGGGAGGTCTAGGGGGAGAGAGAGCGAGATAGAGAGAGCGAGTTAGAGAAAGAACGAGAGAGAGAGAGAGAGAGCGAGTTAGAGAGAGAGAGAGCGAGTTAGAGAAAGAACGAGAGAGAGAGAGAGAGCGAGTTAGAGAGAGAGAGAGAGAGAGAGAGAGAGAGAGAGAGAGAGAGAGAGAGAGAGAGAAATAAACTTGATCTAAACACAACCTCGGCCCAACACAATATTTTATGCCGAAACTCCTCACCTTCACCGCCGCTGATGAAATTTAGGTAAAAAATTGTGAGTGATGAGGTTCTTCAGCCTCCTTAGCCTGCCTGCCTGCCTCTTAGCCTTCCTAACCTGCCTGCCTCTTAGTCTGCCTCTGCTGCCTGTCTATATTATTTACCCCTTTGTCTTTAGCTTCAGCACTATTAGTCTTCTTTAAGGGAGCCCTGACGTTATTGTGCAGCATAATTTACTGGTTCGGCTCAATGGTTTGAGGAGGGGTTTTACTTTGCTGTCTAAACCTCTATCAAGCTTTAAAAAACACTCCAAGACCCCCCTTCGATATAAATTTGTACATTTTTCAGTAGAAAAATGCCCTGGCCGAAGGCCGATTCCTCTTAAAATCCAGGCTCGCTATCGCTCACCAGGAAACAAATTGACACCTAAATCGCACGAAAGGTCTTTATATTGGCAAAGAAATTAGGTAGAAGAACTAAAAATCTCCTAACTAATGGGGTAAATGTCTTAAAATCTCATAACTAATGGGGCTAAGAATGAGAGAGAAGGAGGTCCCGAAAAACCAAGTGCCTCCCCTTAAGCTTGGTGTTCACGGTAACATTATTCGTTTAAAAAGGGCATCCCCCTTGAAACAAAGAAAGAGGAAGGCCACATATTATGCCTGAAATTGTATTGGTGGTGTAATGGATTAGATGCCTATGTTCTGGGAGTGGTGTCCCGAGTTCGAATCCCGGGAGGATCATATGCTTTCATTAGTTTAATCTAGTGTATTGGGGCTTGTAATGGATGATTAAAGTTAAGAACGGGGTGTTACTTAATTAGAGAGGTCATAATCTTTCCAGCATGCCTCTGCTGCATCTAGAGGCATGCATCATAGCATGCGATAACACAGCATAATATGTGATAACATGCAGCATGTATATAGGCCAGTCAATCTACTAGAAATATGGGCTGAACCTGGCACAAATTGCAACATTAATTATTTCACCTGTATTGACTTGTGGAAACCCACAAATATAACATATCAAAAGTCCTCAATAATCCGGATAGTGGAAAGTCCTCAAAATAGCATAATTATGTTAATTAGTCCAATCAAAATGTAACTGGACCTGGAAATAATTGCAACATAAATTATTTCACCTGTATTGGCTTCGGGAAACCCCCAAATACAACATATCAAAAGTCCTCATAAATCAGGATAAGGGAAAGTCCTCAAAATTACATATTGATGTTAATTGCTATCGCCATGAGCCGAAAATTGAAAACCAGCATAACTATACAACCAAGTGTCCTAACATAATACAAGTGGGGTCTATGCCCATGTTTTCATGGCCAAGGAATCCAATGTACATACAATTAACCTTCATCGGGTATTACATAATATGGATTATGCAAATCAGCAGCAGCAAATGTCCCCCAAAATAGAACATTTTGTAACCTTGCAACCAATGGTGCAAACTCAGTAAAATAGGTGGCTATACCCATATTTTCAACACCAGGGAATTCAATGATCATTAGAGTAACCTACCATATGCATTACATAACAAGTATTATGTTAATCAACAGGTGACCAATAATGCAATCTCAGTAAAATAAGTTTCTATATCTGTGTTTTCAGGGTCAGTGTATTAAAAGGTGAAACCAAAAATACCTACATTCCATTAGAGCATACACAAATTGTCCACATCAGCACTTTACCCCCAAAAAATATATTTAGGAAATTAATAGGAACTCAAGTACCATGTTGGCAGTATTGCTTGCTTCACTCAGCAAAGTCCAGTTTGTCGAGGGGGTTTGAAGGATTTGAACAGTTCTATCCTTTACAGTCACAACATGCAGCTGTGTAATCAAGTCCATGTTTCCTGTAGGTGCACTTTATTGTATCACAAGTCCTGATTTTGTAACGGAACAAATTTAGATGTTTGGGTATTTGCTGCTGCTGATTTGCATAATCCATATTATGTAATACCCGAGGGAGGTTAATTGTATGTACATTGGATTTCTTGGCAATGAAAACATGGGCATAGACCCCACTTGTATTATGTTAGGACACTTGGTTGTAAAGTTATGCTGGTTTTCAATTTTCGGCTCATGGCGATAGCAATTAACATCAATATGCAATTTTGAGGACTTTCCCTTATCCTGATTTAAGAGGACTTTTGATATGTTGTATTTGGGGGTTTCCCGAAGCCAATACAGGTGAAATAATTTATGTTGCAATTATTTCCAGGTCCAGTTACATTTTGATTGGACTAATTAACATAATTATGCTATTTTGAGGACTTTCCACTATCCAGATTATTGAGGACTTTTGATATGTTATATTTGTGGGTTTCCCCAAGTCAATACAGGTGAAATAATTAATGTTGCAATTTGTGCCAGGTTCAGCCCATATTTCTAGTAGATTGACTGGAAAAAGTTTAGAAAAGTTTAGAAAAAGTTTACTTGTATTAGTAGACTTATCTTCCTTAGCTTTTCATATCTTCATTAGTATGCCGTAGTGTATTATAACTTCCTTAGCTTGCTTTAGCTTATCTAGCTTACTGTAATCTTAATTTTATCAAGTCTGGATAATCTTCCTTAGCCTCCTTTGTCTTCCATAATTTTGTTCAGTTTATCTTCCTGACTCTGTATATTAACCTGCATTAGCCTGCCACCTTTACCCCCATTAGTCTGTCTGTCTCACCCCCTTGTGTCTGAGTATCAAGGAACGTGTACATGACAGGTGGTGAAGGTATAATGAAATAATTATATGAAAAAATAAAAAGTAATATGTAAACAAGCTCTAAAATATTGTAGGCGGGGGTAAGAGAATATGAGAGTGGGGAAAAATGAAAGCTAAGTTATAGAACAAAGGAAAAGAGTGACAAGGGATACAATGTAGCATCTGCTTAAGAGAAGGGTAGGCCAAAGGGTGGGGGTCCGATTTCCAGGTTTTTGGCCCAATTTTTTGTTTTATTGTTTGTTTATAATGTAGTTGTACATGTATTTTAAACATATTCACCGAGTTTGGTCACTTTTGCTATTTTGTTTATTTTTGTTTTCATAATTTATAGCCTATTTTTTCAAAAAATCGCCAAAAATACAAATATTTTGTAACCCCTATCAAACTTCTATGGAACATTCCTAAGGCATGTATCTGCAATACATCAGAGCTATTTTGTGGTATTTATAATGATAAATGTATTTATAGGCCTAACAACATTTCTCAAAATCCAACCAGAAAATAGGCTATTTGCAGAAATTATTTTTATGCCGAAAATGGGGAAATACTCTTCGATGTTTTATTATAGGACTATCAGATCATAATTAGGTACGATTTTAGTTACTGGACACCTAATTGACAGGTACCACCAAGGATTTAATACATATTTGTTTTCGGTTTCCACGCATCCAACACCAAGCTACACCTTTTTCTGGTCCGGTAATAATATTGAAAACGATATAATAACTTTTTAAATGTGGTTTTCGACGAGAATAAAACGGGGCGTCCGTGCCGAAAATCGGCGGCGGGGGGAGTCCGTCGTCGCTTTGGATCGTCGTGGGTTGTTTACCCAGGACGCTCGAGGTGACGGCCAGCTGTTTTACTTGCCCCCTGCTGGCCACATAGATGACGATTATTATAATTCACGAGGGGGGGGGGGGGTGGGGGGGGCAGAGCCCCCCCTCAACCCTGTCCTGTATCCCACGGCCTATAACGCAAGATTTTATCCAAAAATTTACCCAACAACCGGCTATAAACTTAGCCATTTTAAGTCGACCGCCAAGGCGGGACCTGGAAGTCACTCCGAGCGTAAAGTAAACAAAGCGACGCTACTTCCACGAACGCAACAGAGTTGTCTTTATATTTCGTCTCATATTATCATTATTAACCCTTCCTCCCCGGGTGTCATTTTAATATGACACCACGAAATAAGGGCTGCTGCCCGGGTGTCCTTTCAGGAAATAGTAAGCTTGAAAGCCTATTCAGCTTGGTCTGAACACTGTGCGCCCGACGCATGTAAACAAAGCCGATCGTTGCGTCACCGCACCTCCGAAAACAAGAAGGAGAAGACTCTTTTGTTATTGTATGTCTGTATGTCGTTGTTTCAGTAGTGAAAAGATCGTCATATTGCTAACATCGCCTGAAAATGCTCTCCACTAAAATCGTCATCACAACTGAACCAGTTGACTTAGAGAGCTCTACTCAACGCCAGTCTACAGATTGGAAACCGCACTACATTTATAGATGCGTGGGAAATTTCTAGCAGTTAAAATTAACCAAAATACGGTAGCCTAGGCCTAGACGTTTTTCGGCCAGATCGCCCGGATACGCCGCACTGTCATTAGGAGAGCTAGCCCGGGCCAGGAGGGTTAAAGTGGCCCCATTGCTTTTTTAGTGTTTCGTACACCAGAAAAGGGTGTAGCTTGGTGTTGGATGCGTGGAAACCGAAGACAAATATGTATTACATCGTTGGCGGTACCTGTCAAATAGATGTCCAGTAACTAAAATCGTACCCATAATTATACCTAAAAACACAAATTAGAGTCCATAATCGACGAACTGAGTCGACGAACTTGAAGTCCCAAATCAGTCTGAATTAGTGACCCATCTTATTTACAAATGGTTTCTCTTATTGCACATATTATAGAAAATGTCTTAGAAATATATTTTAATGGGTAGCTCTAGTAAATGGAAAATGGAGTACAGGGTAATAATGGTTATATTTCCCGAAAATTGGGGCATTTTTGAGGGGGTGTTTTAGGGGGGGTTAGGGGTTGATTCTATAGGGAGATTTGTCTCAAATTTCACACAGAGTATTGCAACAACATTGTACTATCATTTAAAAAAATATATATAAATATTTGAATGGTGAATTTTGTTTTGGAATATCCTTGGTGAGGGGGGTGTGGGGAAGGGGTCCCAGGGTGGGGGGGGGGGGGATTAACATTTGTTCACACTAATTATGGTTATTATAGGTTGTCCTTGATCAAAGGACATAACATAATTATACAACACCCTTTGCCCTACCCTTAAGAGTTGAGTATTCGCAATACAACCGGATTAATTCGAAGAAAGGCAAACTGTTTTACCTAACACACACAGATACACACACACACACACACACACACACTGACATATATTGGAAAACTTGTGATCATAACAAATTCTCGGCGGATAAAAAACTTCACCCATTGTTGAAATTGGTAACAGCTTCATTTGGAAAACTTGCGGTCATGAAAAGCCTTGGAAAGGAAAGCCCCGTGGATTTTTTAGAGAAAGCTTAGAAGAAAAAAAAGGGGGAATTTATTTGGGAATATTAAATGAATGTCGATATAGAGGGGGAATAGGCAGTAGGCCAATGTGTTCTAATATATAAAAAACAAAACATCTATCCTACATCATATTAAACATACTGTATATTCAGACAATGCTATTCAACTCTGGTATGACATTTCAATGTCAGAGGGTTAAGCTAAATTAAGTATAACATTAACAAAATTAAGAAATTATGAAATAAACCCTAGAGTGCAAATATCCTTTGGGCGAAAGAACTCCAACTTGGTGAGAGGAGAAAAAAAGTTGTGGATCCGATAACTTTTGGGAATAGTCCGATTGCTTTACCACACTTTCCTTTTCTTCTTAACCCCTTCTGTACTGGGAGGTCTTTTTAACTTTATTCTAGCTATATTTATACGATTACATGCAGCTTGGGAAGGCTCTATGGTAGTAAAAAGGGTTAAGTGAGATAGTTCGAAGCCTGTTAATTGCTGGATGCAACTTTCTATCCAATTTGTGACCTCTGTATGATACCTAGTGCACTCACTTTTGACATTAGCCTGCAATGAGGCACTTTATCAAAAGCTTTTTGAAAATCTAAGTAAATTATATTTGTGGCTATCTATGAGTCATAGATATCTATGGAATATCTATGAGAGAGAGAGATATTTACATACATACACTGACCACACAGACCTTACGATCCCAGCGAGGGGGTCAGGACTTAATTCTAGTAGAGATAGCTAACCCGAGAGTAAGGTACAGTGGAAGGAAAGGATAGCAAAGAAGAGAGAGAGAGAGAGAGAGAGAGAAAAAAAAGAGAGAGAGAGAGAGTTGGAGAGGGGGAGATAATTGTTTACACTTACCTTGTCATTGTAACGTTCTTCCTAAGTTGAATAATTTCGTCTGGACGTACCTGAAATAGAGGGAAATTCGTCAAAGTAAAAAAAAAAATGAAAACAGAATGTTCGGAAATATTTTGTTAATTTTGAATGTAGCACACACACACACACACACACACACACACACACACACTCACACACATATAATTATTGTCCTATCTAATATATGTTTATTTATATATATAACTTTTAACCCAAAGCATACACACACTATCATTCTAGAAGTATATAATTATGTGTGTGTCTGTCTGTTGTTCGAATGTCTATATATCCGTGTATTAACCTATATGTCAGTCCAACCCTACATACAATAAATGTTCTATCCTTAGCCTCTCTCTCTCTCTCTCTCACCTGCCGCTGCATCGGGCTTGTAATAATAATACTAATAATAATTTACGGTTTATTCACAAAAGCAGCCCGAAGGCTGAAAATATACAAGGAAGTTGAATCATAGTTAAAATTAAAACCACAGAAGGTGTGTGTGGGTGTGTGTGTGTGTGTGTGTGTGTGTGTGCTATTGTTTCTCCATTCCCACCTCTACTGTTTTCTACACCACACAATTACTTGAATAGAACAAACTTTTTAGATCCCTCATATTCATGTGTGCTTTCAGTTTTAAGTACAGTCTCCCAAATAAGTTCCGTTCCTCGTTGTGAGTAGCATTATGAAGAGGAGGAGGAAGATGAAAAGTAAGGAGAAGGAGAGAGGGAAACATAACTAAGAAGTACATCAAATATAAATATGAGACGAACACGAACAAGTAAACGTAGGACAGTGCAGCATTATGAAGAGAAAGAAAACAAACACAAACATTAACCCCTTGAGGACCATGACGCATTTTGACAGTTTATTATGGCTATCATTAAACGATTATATTCAGTTTAGGAAGGAATTGTGGGAGTCAAAGGGATAATTGACCTAGTTTTCACATTTTTGACTACTGAATAAACTGAATAAAATCGCCTAATGATAGCCAGAATAAACTCTCAAAACGCGTAATGATTTTCAAAGGGTTATAAGAGGAAGAAATCAGGTGCAGGAAGAGGAGGAAGAGAAAACAAGAAGATAAACAGTAATGGGACGAAGAAGAAGAAGAAGAAGCAGGAGAAGGTATTGATGGTAAGAGTGTCATTCAACAATTTTCCACTTGGAGGATCGCCAGCCCAGCACCCTGATTTACCAACCCTGAGAGGAGAGGAACAGGGGAAGAGCAAAGAGAAGGAAGTGGGCGGGGGAGAAAGGAAGAGAGGTAGAGGATGAAGAGCAATGGGGGGATAAGAGGAGAGAGAGAGGGATGAAGTGGAAGGAAGAGGAGGATGAAGTGTAATGGGGGGATGAAGAGGAGAGAAGTGGAAGAAAGAGGATGATGAAGTGTAATGGGAGGATGAAGAGGGGGAAGAAGTGGAAGAAAGAGGAGGATGAATTGTAATGGGAGGATGAAGAGGAGGATAAAAGAAGAGGGGGCAGAAGTGGAAGGAAGAGGAAGACGAAGTGTAATGGTAGGATGAAGAGGAGAGAGAGGGGGAAGAAGTGGAAGGAAGAGGAGGGTGAAGTGTAATGGGGGGATGAAGAGGGGGAAGAAGTGGAAGGAAGAGGAGAGTGAAGTGTAATGGGAGGATGAAGAGGAGGAAGAAGTGGAAGGAAGAGGATGATGAAGTGTAATGGGAGGATGAAGAGGGGGAAGAAGTGGAAGGAAGAGGAGATTAAAGTGTAATGGGAGGATGAAGAGGAGGATAAAAGAAGAGGGGGAAGAAGTGAAAGGAAGAGGACGATGAACTGTAATGGGAGGATGAAGAGGAGAGAGAGGGGGAAGAAGTGGAAGGAAAAGGAGGGTGAAGTGTAATGGGGGGATGAAGAGGAGGAAAGAGGGGGAAGAAGTGGAAGGAAGAGGAGGATGAAGTGTAATGGGGGGATGAAGAGGAGAGAGAGGGGAATGAAGTGGAAGGAAGAGGAGGGTGAAGTGTAATGGGAGGGATGAAGAAGATGAAAAAATAAGAGGTGGAAGGAAGATGAGTATGAAGTGTAATGGGAGGATGAAGAGGGGGAAGAAGTGAAGGAAGAGGAGGATGAAGTGTAATGGGAGGGATGCAGAGGAGGATAAAAGAAGAGGGGGAAGAAGTGAAGGAAGAGGAAGTGTAATGGGAGGGATGAAGAGGAGGAAAGAAGAAGTGGAAGGAAGAGGAGGATGAAGTGTAATGGGAGGGATGAAGAAGAGGATAAAATAAGGGGGAAAAGTGGAAGGAAGAGTATAAGAGGAAAAAAGAAGAGGGGAGATTAATTCAAAGTCAGTGTCCTAAGCTTTATAAAGCCGTCTAAATGCAGCTGAAATATCTAAATAACTACGTCACTGGTACTGGAAGGGTTAACTATATTAAATATCCTCTAATTGACTCACGAACAAGCTCACTAACTACTTGATATACGTCACGAAACTACCACACGGACAACAAAATAACCAATCTACTTTCTTGAATTATGTCATCAATCTGTCACGTGGAAGACAACATAATCGTAAGTACACTCGAGGAAAAAACAATCTTTACACTGGTGAGCTGTATATAATCTTGGTGTGAACGGAATGCATCGGGTGAAACATACGAGTGTGAGGTATTGTCACAAGATGTCGACACATTTCCAGAATGTTTAGAGCGTTATGGTAAAGATTGTTTTCCCTCGAGTGTACTGTAATTATCCTAGCTGATTATACCTGGCTATTAGTTGGGCTTATTCTTACACTTGGCTTTCACAAAATATTTAACTATAATGCACTGGCTTTTAATTTTGACTATGCATCAGCTGTTATCTAAATCAGTTGAATATCCACTCTGTATAGCTACCCCCCCCCCCTCTGACACACACACTAACACATACACACACCAACATTAGTCGATCCCTTTATTGTTGATGCATAAATAATTTTGTTGTGTGTGTGTGTGTGTGTGTGTGTTAGTGTGTGTGTGTGGTGTGTTAGTGTGTGTGTGTGTATGTGCTAGTATGTGTGTGTGTGTGTATGTGTGTTATGTGTGTGTGTGCGCGCTTCTGCCAACACATATATCGAACACGTTTCTTCTTAATCACCATTTGGAGTGTTTTTATTTCCAGTCCCTAATGAAATATTTGAGAAAGAAAGTCAAACAGGAAGAAAGGGCAAAAGAAAGAAAAAAATAATGGCTGAGAGAGAGAGAGAGAGAGAGAGAGAGAGAGAAGAAAGAACGAAGGAAAGACAGAATTAATGGCTGAGAGAGAGAGAGAGAGAGAGAGAGAGAGAGAGAGAGAGAGAGAGAGAGAGAGAGAGAGAGAGAGAGAGAGAGTAATAAAACACTGTAAACAAAACAAACCCCCTCGTATTGTTTGCTGTAGTCATCATGAAAAAAGTTATATATCGGAATTGGTGGTGTAGTCCATGAGCCAGGCCAGATATCGGTACCACCTGGGGTGACTAAACACGAATGGTACTAAAATGTTTATAGAGTGACTGTAAGTACATTAAGATATGATAGCCTTCTCGCACTGGTAGCTTAGTCTAATTTTTTTGATGCAATAGGGGCGCTACCCAAAAATAAAGATTTTTAGCGTGACGCTCGGCGTTTTCCTCATTTTCTTTAAAATCCATCACACAATCATCGCGAAACTTTGAACACCTATGTAGAATTATATTCTCTACCAGAGTTGTTCCTAGGTATTTTTCAAATTTCCTCATATTTCGGAATATACTCTATATTTTGGGTATTTTCCTCTAAATCTAGAATAAATCCTTAAATATGGGGAACATTGAAAAATATATTCTAACAGCTCTTGTAGCTTATTTGATTCTCTACAAGAATTATTCCGATGTGTATTTCAAGTTTCTCCATATTTAGGGGTTTATTTCATATTTGGGGATTTTTTGTTATATTTTGGGGATAATTTATTATTGGAAGGAGCAAACATATGTAGAGTGGTTTCCATGTAATGTGTTTGTTTGTTCATGGTTTAATGGTGATTTTTTTGCAGGTGTGTGTCGACTGTTTGACGGCAGGATGGAACCATCTGCGAGGAAGAGAGCACGGATCGACTGTATCATCCACTGCTCTGATGATGACAGCGATGCTCTGGTGTCACCACAGGATTTGGACTCCTGGAACACATTGCTCAGGGCTGCAGAAATCAGGCAGCATGATCCAGTCCTGGAAGCAGCCAAGGGCCTTGAAGAAGGAGGAATACCACACATACATTATCACCGTAAATGTCGTAGTCTCTTTACAATGAAGAAGTCACTGGATTCTATCCTTGCCAAGGGTGTCAAGATAGAATCAGCAAGCGTCGACCCCAGGAGGAGGGCATCAAGGGATGCCCCTAGTACTAGCAGGGTGTATGCCAAAGTATGTATCTTCTGCGAGAAGTCAAGCAAGTACATAAAAACAACAAAGACAAGGGAGCCACTCATACAGTGTGTTGAGCTACGAGCAGATGAGAAGATTCGCAGAGCAGCAATAAGGAAACTCAACCAGAGAATCCTTGGTTTAGTTAGCAGAGACCTTGTTGCTGCAGAGGGTCACTACCACAAGTCGTGCTACAAACTCTTCACAAAAGATGATTTCCCAGCGGCCGCCAGGTCGGGTGCAGGTGAAAATCAGGAAGAAAGCGAGGAAGCACGCTACGAAGAGGTTGAGACAGAAGCCCTCGAGGAACTCTGCTTGTATATAAGGACCAAATTATTCCCCAACCCAGAGGTACTGCCTATGACAAACCTCACATCTAGGCTTGAGAGATCCATGATGTCCCGTGGTATTATCCAACTGAAACCAGCGACAAAGAAACATGTTCGCCGAAAGATTGAAACCGAGTTTGGAGAATCACTACGCTTTGTCCCAGATGAGAAAGGAAAGCTTCTAATCTATCCACGCAGCCTCTCAATGGACGACCTTGCCCGGCAAGCACACAAAATGGCAAAAGACCTGCAAGAAGCAAGAGCAGCTAACTCTGAAGATGTCTTAACCAAAGCAGGAATGCAGCTGAGGAATGAGATCAATAAACAAGATGTGAGTCAGCCATGGCCTCCCTATACAGATCAGAATGTCATTCCTGCAGCAGTCACTCAATTCCTGCACACCCTGCTGACAGGAGAGTGTGAGTGTGAAACTCCCTCTGAAAGAGCTCAACGTCTTGCCACTTCCTTTGGCAGTGACTTGGTCTTTGCTGTTACCAGTGGCAAGACAAAACCACCCAAGCACGTACTGCTGACCAATGCTGTAAAGTCTTTGACAGGAAACACAGAACTGATCCGAACTCTGAATCGTCTTGGTCACTGTGTGTCTTACTCAATGTTTGAGGAGATCGATACAGCCCTTTGTATCCAGAAGCTGGAATGCTCAAAGGATGACATTCCACTGCCAGCAAACATCTACCCTGGTGTGTTCACAACCCTGGCCTGGGATAACATTGACCGACTTGAAGAGACCCTAAGTGGAGCAGGTACTTCTCATAGAGTCAATGGCATTGCTGTCCAGTCCAAGGTTGCAGGCTCTGTGCCAGAGAAAGTCCTGCCAGAGATTACCAAGTCCAAGATAAGAAGCATCACTCAGACATCATCAATGCTGCCAATATACAATGTTGGGCGGCGGGCAGGGCCACCTAGGATTGAGACTGCGTATGTCGACACTACCAAGGAAGTCCAGGATTCAAAGACAAAGAACCATATCTGGCTTCTTACTCGAATGTCAGACCATGAGGACCAGTCCATCAGCAGTTGGACTGGGTTCAACATCAAAATGCGCAGAGACATTGCAGTGGTTCAGGACACTGTAAGCTACCTGCCCACTATCAATGCTCCCGCAACAGAAATGTCCACCGTTAATGAAATCTTGGAACAAACGCATGCTATCATGCAGTCCTTACAGCTTAACAAGATTGTGTGCGTGTTTGATCAAGCACTCTATGCCAAAGCTGCCGAAGTTATCTGGAAACAAGAGAAGTTCAAGAGCATTATCATCAGGATGGGCGTCTTCCACACAATCTGTAATCTCATCTCCACCATAGGAAAGAGGTTTCAAGATGCAGGTCTTAGAGATCTGTGTGTGGAATCAGGTATCATCGCAGAAGGATCAGTGTCAGGAGTGATGAACGGCAAGAGGTACAACAGAGCAGTGAGACTACACAAGCTCGTGTATGAAGCACTGATGAGGCTTGCATGGAAAGGCTTCCTTTCATGGCTAGAAGAAAACCATTCAAGGGACATACACCATCTAGATGAAACACTGAAGGACATCAACAGCTTTCACAGCAATGTGTCTCAGGGACTCTTTCAAGAGCTGATGGAGAGTGAATCATGCACACATATCATGAAGCTTTTCCAAGTTTATCTTGAGACCCTCAGAGATGAACACAACCTCTCAGCATTCTGGATGTCATACCTGGACATGGTTGAGATCATGCTGGACTTAATTCGAGCCTCCAGAGAAGGCAACTGGATGCTCCACCTAGGAGCAATCCGACAGATGATACCGTGGTGTTTTGCCTATGACAAAGTGAACTATGCCCGGTTCCTAACCTACTACTATGCCTTGATGTCTCGACTGCCCATTGAACACCCAGAGGTCCATGAACACTTCATGCAAGGTGGCTTTTCGGTCCAGATCGGTAGCAAGAATCCCTTTGGACGGATCCCTGTGGACCAGACAATCGAAGAGACGATCAACAAAGACACCCAGACACCAGGGGGCACAAAAGGCTTCAGCCTGATAGGCGGAGCTGTCGCCAGGTACTACCTGACATCGGAGTATCGCAGCAGGTACTTAAGGCAGCTCAGGACTATGGTAGTAGGCCAAAAGTATACTGACTTCAGCCACCCAGACCTACAGATGCCCAGGATTAGAAGAGATGAGGCCGATGTCCAATCTTTAGTTCAACTGATGGAGACCAGCTGGTTGAACCCCTTCAACTCAGAGCAAGAAGATCTTGTCAGTTTGTCAACTGCGACTATGGCACCACCAGAAGTTGTCAAAGACCTTCTAGGGGCCTACAGAATAGGAGAGGATGCATATCAAGCCTTCAAGGAAGAGCGCCTGGAGATCGATACGCCAACTATACAGTTTCATGACACGATGACGAAGACAAAAACTGAGAACGTTCACTAACATCAGAATGAAGCCACGCTCACAAGACCATGCCAAGGAGGTTATCTTAAAGGCTGACAGGAACCTATTTGGCCAGATGATCCTTGTTGCCGAGAACAGAAAGCTCAAAATGAGTGATGTCTTGGCTCATCCCCTGGGGCCTTTGCCTTGGGCACTTGCCAGCGGTGATGGGTCTCTCCGCAAGACCAACAAGGCTGCCCTCGCAAAGGAGTTAGAGAGGAATGTTTCTCCTGCAGAAGTGATACCCGAGCCCTCTGCTACCATAATTGATGGGATGAGCCTGGTCCACAAACTGAAGGGAAACGACAAAACTTTTTCACAGCTTGCAGGTACAGCACTGAGTCACGCTGTTCATGAAGGTGCTAAGAGCAGGCGCATTGATGTTGTGTTTGATATCTACAAGGAGACATCCATCAAGGATGCAGAACGAGCCAAAAGAAGTGCAGGCACAGGAATTCATTTCAAGAACATTCAACCTGGGCACAACATCCAGCAGTGGAGAAAGTTACTCGGTAGTTCCTCCAACAAGGCAAGTCTTATCAAGTTCTTGGTAGAAGAATGGAAGGCACCACAGCACAGGGAGAAGCTCAAGGACAAGGAGCTGTATGTCACATGTGAGCAGCGCTGCTTCAAGATCACCAAAGAGCAGTGGGAAGAGGCTCCTGAGTTTAAGTCAACTCAAGAAGAAGCAGACACACGCCTTCTTCTCCATGCACTTCATGCAGCAGAATCTGGGAACAAGTCTGTCATCATCACTGCAGAAGATACAGACGTCATGGTGTTGTGTCTTGGCATGTGCCACAAGATCCCATCCCATCTGTTCCAGAAGTGCGGGACGAAGAACCGGACAAGATTCCTGGATATCACCACACTGAGCCGCACACTGGGAGGCAGCGTGTGTGATTCATTGATTGGTATGCATGCCTTTACAGGCTGTGATACCGTCAGTGCATTCGCTGGCCGAGGGAAGATGACGACACTCAAGCAGGTGAAGATGGACAAGACATACCAGCATGCTTTTCACGAACTTGGACGCTCATGGGAAGTGTCTCCTGAACTCTTTGAGAAGCTACAGGAAATCACCTGCCACATGTACCTACCATCTACCCACACAACTAAGGTAAACAAGCTTCGGTATGAGCTGTTCTGTGCAAGACGTGGAGAGGTAGAGTCAAGTCAACTCCCTCCTTGTGAGGACTGCCTCTTCATGCATGCACTGCGTGCAAACTACCAGGCTGCGATCTGGAGGAGAAGTCTTCAGAGCCAGCCATTTGTTGCGAACCCAACAGACTGCGGTTGGATGACAGATGAGGACGGTAAGCTTGCCGTCAACTGGATGCGAGGCTCACCAGCACCAGATGCTGTTATGCAGCTACTGTCTTGCAAGTGTGTGCGGTCATGCGAACTCCCTAAGTGTACTTGCCTCAGCAATGGTCTAAAATGCACGGACATGTGCAGGTTACAGACATGTCAGAACAAGGCTATTGAAGAAGAGCCGGTGGCACAACAGTCAGATTCCGAGTCTGACGTAGATGATATTTAGGAGTAGTAATTTGCCATAATAGTATGTACAAGCCCATGGCATGCTTAGTGTGTATTTACAGGACTTGTATTAAATGTGACAATTACTATATGCATTTTGTTGACATTTAGGCATTCCTGTCCCCAAATTTGACATTTTAAAAAATTTCGGAATTTTCGGTAGGGTATGTCTATTCAAGAAGTGATAACGACCATTAAGCTACCAATGTGCAAGGGCTATCATATCAAAACATAAACTAGAGACATGTAGCAAGCTAAAAACACCTAAGAGAATTAGTCACCCCGGGTGGTACCGATATCCCAAAATTCGGGTCTTGGCTCATGGACTAGTGGTGGTTGTGATAGAGGTTGTGGGGTGTGGTGAAATAATGAGGATTGGTGATGATTAACCCCTTCTTTATCGGCGACGTCTTTTTAACTTTATTCTGGCTAGTATTAGACGATTTGCTTCACTTTATTATGGGCCTCAAACAAATTAACAAGCTTCGAACAATCTCACTTAACCCTTTTTACTACCTCAGATGTTTCTAAAACTGCACATAATCCTCTAAATATAGCTTAGAATATTATAAAAAAGACGTCACCGGTATATAAAGGGTTAAAACAATGACTTAATGATGACAATAATAATGTTAAGGATGATGAATACATTAAGATAAACAAATAATAACTGGTGAATTCAAATCATAAAATTATTGATGGACATTATCGTGATGCCAATATTAACTAAATATAATTAATAGGTATAATGATAGTAAATGGTCGTTGCCCAGGTCGTAATAATGAAAGTGGTAGACTGCCTTTAATATGGGTCATTATATTTACCTTGGCGATACTAATACCCTGCGTCATATCAATAATGGAGCTCTTTATTACACTCAACCCTATGCCGATATGAATAGATATATATTACGATGTTTGCCTTTAAAGGGGGGGGGGGGTTATTTTCTGCCTCCCCCCCCCCCCCCTCTCACGGTTACAGGTGAGTGTGGGAAAGATTGGCCAGGCGTGGGATCCAGTTGACAAGTCCTAGCTAATTGCATATTGTACTTAAGGGGGGTCACCTGCTTTTTTTTTTATCTTTCTCTCCTTTTCTCTCTTTCTCTGGCTTGTATCCATTCGGCCCCATTCAGCCAACTGTTTTAAGACGTTCATCCCCTTCCAGGTGTCGATTTATTCCTGGCGAGCAATAGCGAGCCAACATTGTATGGAGGAAATCCGGCTTCGCCGGAGACATTATTCTATCGAAAATGTAAAGATTTAGCTTGCTGTCAAAAAGAAAATATATATATGCTGGCTCGCTACCGCTCGCCAGGAAAATATTGACACCTGGATGGGGGTACACGTCTTAAAACAGTAGGCTGAATGGGGCCGAATGGATACAAGCCAAAGAGAGAGGGAGAGAAAGAGAGAAACAACGAGGTGGGCCCCCTTAAAACTCTCTCTCTGTCCATTCATCTGCCCTTGCTCTCCTGTCTTTCAGTATCTTCCTTTCACAAATATTCTGTCGCATGTTTTCCTGCATCTCGTTCGTTATTCGTGTTTTGTTCACCTCTTTCCTTCTCCATCCTTCTCTAACCTGTGATGGGCTATTTTTATATATGGTTTAAGGGGAGGTTTTTAGTTCCCCAGGTCCCCAGATATCCTTCAAGCTTAAGATTACACTTCCATGAGCCCCTTTCAAGAAAAATGTGTACATTTTTCGGTAGAAAAATGTCCCGGCTAAAAGCCGGTTCCTCTTAAATTACAAGCTCGCTATCGCTCGCCAGGATAAAACCGACACCTAAATGGCACGAACGGTCTTAAAATTGACAGAAATGGGTTGAAAGTTCTTAAAATCGTCAAAATAATGGGGCAAACGTCTTAAAATTAGAAAAACAATGAGGCTAAACATGAGGGAGAAAGGAGTCAAGAAAAAAATCCCTCAAGTGGAAATCTCCCCTTAAGTTTAACCTTTGATCCGCTATTTTGTTATATTTCTTCAGTCTTACCTTTGATGCGCTATTTTAAGTTTATTATTTCTTCAGTTTGGCTTTTCATTACTGTGCTCTCCTTCTCTTCTCCTTTTCTTTCAGGGTCTACAGTTTTACTCTCTTGTGTTGTTGTTGTTGTTGTTGTTGTTATTTGCACATCTTCGTTATTTTAATTTGCTTTTCTTTGTACGGTATCGGGAATTTAGATAAAGGTTAAATTACATATCACTGGTACATGAAATATCCCAACAAATAGTTATATTATATTTACCAACGACGTAGTCGTTGATAGGTGTAATCCAGTCCCCCACACGCGGCTAGTTCAATTGCATGACATGTAGGAATGTTCACATAATACAATATCGATACAATGAACTTAGCTTAGAGGACTGGTGATGTAGGACTGTTGTTAATATTATTAGTAGTTGTAGCACATGGTGAACTGTGGGTTGAGTCAGGGCCGGGGGAGGAGATGTTGACTGTACGGTGTTGTTTGAGAGACTAAAGGGCCGGCCTCCGATCGCTTCGCGAAATTACATATGGCTGCCGGCTCATAATAATTATAACCCATAACTTGGTTTCATAATACATCTAGAGCTGATGTAGATATTTATACATTACAGTTAATATTTAACCTAACTTAAGAATAAACTACAATACACAAAGAACCAGCCGAAATCGTACAAGCGATACGATACCGCCAAATTCAAATGTCCTATTGGACCAAAACCTGTCGGGATCATTACCCTATTCCCGACATATTGCCCGCCACCAAAAATGATATACAGGAACAAAAAAAAAGGACATCGAAGTCAAAGATCACCTTGTTGGATCTTTGATCTCCAAAGATCCACGGAACTCATAGCCGTCCTTTTGGGACGAGCGCCACCTGAAGCCTAAGGAGGATCATCCTTCTCATCATCTGCTGCCCCTCCTTGAGGAGCACTGTCACCAGCACTCTCCCGCGGAGGGGTATCAGTAGAGACGCCAGGATAATCCGGCAGTTCTACATCCTGCTCCAAGGGATATAACCTCACGACTGGGCGAGTAGTAACCCCAGTCGAAGTTCGTATTTTAGCAACCCTTATAAGACCATCAATGCCCTGGAACAAATCGATAATCCTCCCAAGCTTCCAAAATAACCTAGGACGCTCATCATGAATCAGGACGATATCCCCGATACGAGGCCATCGTTGATTCGTCCCTTTGATCTTATGAGAGTGACGCTCGCGAAGAGACAGCAAATATTCTTGGGTCCACCGTTTCCATAGATCGTCGGACACCTTGTTTACATACTGGAAGCGACGACGTGTGGCGTCAGCATTGCCGAACGTAGGGTCATGCAGATCTTCGTCATTTACGGACGATCTAGGAAAGGTATTAAGGGTTCGTCCACGTGCCATCATGGAAGGTGAAATGGGTAAGAGGTCATCAACATCTGCCGAGGTATAGGTCAAGGGCCTGTCGTTGACTAACATCTCAATCTCTATTAAGATGGTTTGCAACTCCCGTCTGGTCACCAGTGCCCTTCCTAATACCTTCTTCAAGGCAGATTTGACGATACCGATTGTTCTCTCCCAAATCGCCCCGAACCATGGTGCACGTGCTGGTATAAATCTCCATTGACAACCCTTTCCAGTGAGGGTAGTCACAACCTGCGGGTCATCCATTAAACTCTGGAGATATTTAGAGGCCCCGACAAAACAAGTCGCATTATCGCTCATAATAATTTGAGGGAAACCATTGCGGCCTGCAAAGCGTCTTAGAGTATGCAAAACCCCTCACTGGATAGGTCGTCAATCAATTCAATATGAATCGCTCTGGTTACCGCACATGTGAATAGGACGGCATATACATTTATGATAGTACCGGGTGATTCCCTAACATGAATCGCTCCGGTGTAGTCCACCCCGGTTACCTGAAATGGTTCAGTCCTTTGTACCCTGAACTCAGGTAAGGGAGGTAGATCAACTGGGGAGTAAGGCTTACCCTGTAATCTTTTACAGATCGTACAGCTATTGTTGATCCCTTTAATTGCTTGTCGCATCTTAGGGATCCACCAACGTTGTCGCATATACGCCAGAACATAATTTACGCCAAAATGTAGGCAGGTCCGATGGCATTGGCGAATCAACAGTTTGGTAATCAAATGAGAGGAGCTAAGGAGGACAGGATATTTCGCAGAATCAATAATGTCCGCCTTTTGTATCCTGCCTCTACACTTAATTATGCCTCCTTCCATATATAATCCTAGCTGCCTCATTAAGTTAGAGGGTTTGGCCTTTGACTCCTTGCTCAGGATTTGATGTTCAGTAGGATAAGATTCCTTTTGTACTAAACATATTAGTTTTGCTTCTGCTGATCTCAATTCATGGAGTCTGATATGCTTCGAATCTTCACTAAGGAAAGACCCGTGAGCCCGACTTCTCATGTTGTTAATGAAACGGTATATCCATGCAAATACCCGTATTACTTGATCATAGCTGCCGTAACGTTCCCACTCTACCAACTTGTTATCCTGATGTGTAGTACTCACATTCGAACTACTTAACACATCATCTTGGGGCCGACTTGAAGGATCAGATATGTAATCCCTGAAATTCTGAGGCCACTCAGTTGGAGATGTAAGCCATGGAGGTCCATGCCACCAAATAGAGGAAGACATGAACTGCTGTGCCGAGATCCCCCGGGAAATTATGTCACTGGGGTTATCCCTGGTGCTCACATAGCGAAATGTAGCTGTAGGAACTAAGTTATGAATCTCATCAGTGCGATTAGAAACATAAACAGGTAACACTTTCTGGCTGTGTACCCAAGAAAGCGCTATTTGACTGTCGCTCCAGACATAGATGTTATTAATCTGTAGTATGTCTGTATAAGCATCCAGTGTAAACTTTATTAGACGAGCAGACAGAAGCAATGCAGTAAGTTCTAATTTAGGAACTGTAATCTTCTTTATAGGGGCTACTTTGGCCTTCGCTATAGCCAGCGTCGCTTCACTACCATTACATATGTATATGGCAGTACCGTACGCACTATTACTAGCATCAGAAAAGGCATGTAGATCCACCTGGTGACCACCAATAACCTGACGAGGAAGTTGGACCTCGCAACATGCGGAAAGGTCCGACCGAATCAACCGCCAAGTATCCTGCAACTCAATCGGGAGGGGCGTGTCCCAATCTAGTTTTAACCGCCACAGTTGCTGTAAAAACATACGAGCACGGATTGTAACAGGCAGCAAAAAACCTAGGGGATCAAACAACCTCGCTGACAAGCTTAAGCAGTTTCGCTTGGTCAGAAGCTCACTGCCGCATGGGGTGTGACAGAAGGATATACAATCTGTGGTAGTGTCCCATTTGTGGCCTAAAAACTTCACCTCACTATTCTCAGTAGCTACACCGTCAGAAGCAAATTGACCTTTCAAAAGATCACTATTAGTGGCCCATTCTTTTAAGTATAAATGAGCCTTGGCAAATATATCACGGATCTCCCAGCATCTCTTGAGCAATAAATCTTCATTGTCTCCGGTGCCTTGAAGATTGTCCACATAGATCCCCTGCTTGATCTCATTCTTGAAGTCAGGATCTAGTCCAGCCTCCTCAAGATGACGCAAGATAGTAGCGTTGAGAAGGAACTGGGAACAGGTCGCCCCGAATAAGACGACTCTGAACCTGTAGACCAGGTACTCCGAATCTAGAACCATTGGGTCCCTTGGCCATAAAAATCTTGTCGAGTCCCTGTCTTCACGATGGAGTTGAAGCATCAGGAAGGCCTTCTCAATATCGGCGACCCATGCAAACTTATGAAATCTGAAGCGCAACATAATCTGCGCTAGATCAGAGACCAGGGACGGACCCGTGTACAGACAATCATTCAGGCTATAGGAGCGATCACTGGATTTAGCAGAGCAGTCATACACAATACGAACAGGAGTGGTGGAACTGTCCTTTTTAATCCCATGGTGAGCAAGGTAATGGATGTTATCCCCATACTCACTGAGATCTACTCTCTCCACAAATCCACGTTGTACCTGCTCGGCCAAAACTGCCGCATAAGTCTCGCAATAACTTGGATCCTTGACAAACTGCTTCTGAAGCCCACGCAACCTACCAAGTGCTAGATGGAAATTAGTAGGTAATTTACTCTTGTTATCATTCCAAGGGAGCCTTACCACATACTGACCTCTGCCAGAGTCATACGTTACAGTCTCTTCATACGAGCTTAACGCTAGCTTGGACTCACGATCAAGTTCATGTGGGTCAATTCCAATATTGTCCAAGTCCCATAGCTTATCTATATCAGTACATGTATTATCAGGCACATTTGGCCGAATATATTTATCTATGGGGCTTACTGCTACCTTGAGGACCGTAACCACCTCCACCTGTGTGTCTTTAGAGGAAGTGGCATAGGATCCAGAAATGGCATACCCTTGGATCGTGGGGAGCATTATAAGCTTATCTACCCGCCGATATCCAGGGTGAACCAGGTCGTAGTAATAATCAGCTCCGACCAGTAGCATAATACCATTGTTAGCAGAGAGTTGATCATCAGCCAGTTTATAACCCTTGCTCCTGAGATATTTCAAATGTGGTTGAATCTCTGATGCTATATAGAAACTGGGTAGTGTGTCGACCACAACAGCCTTGATGGGACATACCTTTTTTCTATAAACATATGAAATCTCCACAATATCATAGTCACTGGAATCTATTTCACCAGTGAAACCATGGAGACGCAAATTCTCTTGACCCTTGCTGGTACACTTGAGCTGGGGTAATGATGACCGCAGAACGAATGACCTCTGTGAGCACTGGTCAAGTAAGGTGCGCGTCATTATAGTATTATTATTACTCCCCACTACTGGCAGCATCATAGTAGGAAGCAATTGACATTCCGAGAAGCAATGGACATGGCAGATACTTTATCACCCTCGCTCTTATCTTTCTCATGTGACTCTTTGGGGGTTCTCCCCTTTTCTTTGCCGTCGTGCCGATCAGACTGGGTGCAAAGGGAAAACCAATGTTTCCCCTTGCAATACTTACAAGGTTTGATGTAGGAATTGGTGCAGGTACTGTTGAAGTGGTCTCTTGCCAGACAGCTGGTACATAACTTAAGCGAATGAGCCTTGATAATCTTCTGTGTAGCCTTAGGATACTTAGGACACTGATACCACAGATGACCGTGGACACTGCACAACTTACAACCTAATGATATTGGCCTTTTCTGTTTAGAAGTCTGTACCGGGAAAGCTGCAGTAGATGGCGACATCTCCACTTGTCGGTAGTGTCCAGTACTCTCCATATTGAAGACTTCAGTCTGGTACAGCTGCACCAACGCTTCCAAGTTTAGTGGAGAGTCGCTTAGTTGTCGTCTTAAGATTTCCCTTAGGGGAGAGGGTATCTTATTCAAGATATTCACACTAAATATCTCCTCCTTGGTAACGGCCATTGTCTCCATAGATCGGAGGAGGCTCTCAAAGGAGGCATAGTACTCCTTTAGGGCCGTCACATCATAGGATGGAGGATCTAGCGTGAAGAACTTAGTAATTAACGCGGTCTTGATGACTTCCACTCTCCCGTAAGTTCTCTTCAGCAACTCCACTGCAGACTCGTAGCTGGTAGCTTCTAGCTTGTACCCATCGATTAGCTTCAATGCCTCCCCTTTCAATTGACCACGGAGATATGTGAACCTTTGGATGGACGTGAGTGTTTTATGATGATGGATGGAACACTCAAAAATATCCCAAAATCCAGTCCAGGTAGCCGAATCCCCGGAAAAGGTAGGCAAAGTAAGCTTCGGCAGGTTAAAACCAGTCGCCTTTGGTGTACCGGTATCCTTAACAGAGGTTGATTCTTGGGTGGAAGATAGTCTGGCTAAGGCTATGTTAACCCTTCTTTAGCGGCCTATGCGGTTTATTTATATGTACCGCCCAGCGGGGTGTTTTTAGCCAAAATAGGGCTGTTTACGTGATCATTTTCATGCCTAAATAAGACCCAGAACGTAAAACAAGTATCTATCCCTGAAAGGGCATAAACAGAGCTTTCGAATGACACCATAACGATCCTTGTATGATGGATAGTTTTCTTGCAATAACCGTGCAACGCGAGTGCAAAAAGCATGTAATTCGGTACTGTCCCCATATAATTCAGTATGTAGCGAGTGAGAGAGGGAGGAGGGAGCTGAGATTCGTGTCAGTAGGTTCGCCGCGGTGGTCTGGAGCAGTCATACGCTCGCTAGTCTCCTGCCACCACTTGTCTCTCTCTCTCAGCAACATTACGTGCTGAAATTGCCACTCGACCTATGTCGAGCGCCGCCACATAGTCCAGCTTTATTAAAAACGACTTATGTGGTGAGCCGCTTTTTAAGGGTTAACGTCCTCAAAGTACTCAAAATCTGCCGACATTTCTTCTTCCACATCGTCAGTAACTGTCAATAAACCATATACCTGCTGAGAATAACTATCATAAGCAGCTAGCGATTTAGTAACAGTAGCAATTTTACCTTTTATCTGATCAGCTGTGGCACTTATTAAAAATTCATCAAGATCTCTTAAACCCCTATTTAAACTTCCCTTCATCCCTCCCTTAAGAATCTTAAGTTTCTTCAAATCTGTCATCGTTAAGGTTTAATTTTAAGCAACTTAAACTACAATGAGGTCAGACTACAAACCGTTAATCGCTTAGGAATCAACAGCGGCAAACCCCCATTACTTAATAAATTACTCAAAAAGAATTACATAATACCTACAGTCCCCTTAATATAAACTAATGAAAGGAAATTATCTGACTAGACAAAAGAATTAAATACTAAATCCATTAAAAGAAAGGGTAAGGTGAAGCACTAATTATTGTAAGCCCTTTATAGGTAAGCCTAGTTGGTTAAGCTACAATCATGAGGTCTGACTATTAACTGTCAATCGCTTAGGAATTAACAAAGACCGACACTCATGACCGCCACTTTAAGCAACTAGGCCTAGGCTATTATGAAATTTAAAGATAAAAGGTCACATGAGAACCCTCCCCACTAGCAAAATTAATAACGAGTCCCACAATGACACAACACAACTAACACCACAGGCACACCACCAAAGCGAAATGAAAAGCCACCACAGATACCTGCAGGCCTAGACTGCCTAGCCTAGCCTATGAGCGCGAAATGGCGCCCGACGAAATTACTCCAACCCCAATCTCCAGCCCAGCTAACCCACCAAAAAAACGCCAAAGATCACACGCCCAAAAACAAACTGGAAACCAGTCCCAAAAAAGATAGAGAGGGTGCCTAAATGGTAAAAAACACGGGGGAAGAAGGTGGGTCTAAACTAGGGAAATGGCAGTCGGCCAACAACGCGCGAGGCGGCAGCCATTTGTAAGCCCACAAGCGTCAAGGAAGCAAACAAAACGGTACTACGGTATGGAAGCATTAGGGCACGAAGGACCATTATTTATCGGGAATTTAGATAAAGGTTAAATTACATATCACTGGTACATGAAATATCCCAACAAATAGTTATATTATATTTACCAACGACGTAGTCGTTGATAGGTGTAATCCAGTCCCCCACACGCGGCTAGTTCAATTGCATGACATGTAGGAATGTTCACATAATACAATATCGATACAATGAACTTAGCTTAGAGGACTGGTGATGTAGGACTGTTGTTAATATTATTAGTAGTTGTAGCACATGGTGAACTGTGGGTTGAGTCAGGGCCGGGGGAGGAGATGTTGACTGTACGGTGTTGTTTGAGAGACTAAAGGGCCGGCCTCCGATCGCTTCGCGAAATTACATATGGCTGCCGGCTCATAATAATTATAACCCATAACTTGGTTTCATAATACATCTAGAGCTGATGTAGATATTTATGCATTACAGTTAATATTTAACCTAATTTAAGAATAAACTACAATACACAAAGAACCAGCCGAAATCGTACAAGCGATACGATACCGCCAAATTCAAATGTCCTATTGGACCAAAACCTGTCGGGATCATTACCCTATTCCCGACATACGGTATATTGTTTTTATTTTGATACCCTCCACTTTCAACAATTCCAGAATATTTATAATACAGTTTAGTGTTTGATCTATTATTTATTTCTATCTCTTCATCTATATAGCTGTCAATCATGTGTTGTGTGCCTTCCTAACAATGCATCTTCTAGTTTGTTTTACTTCTCCGTTCAATTTATTCAATCTCACTCACTCTCACACACTCTCTCTCTTACTCGCTCACTCCTCCCCTCTCTCTCTCTCACTCTCACTCGCTCTCTCTCTTGTGTGCTATCCTTTTCTTCCATTATTCTTTATTTAGGGTTATGCTAAGTATTATAATGAAATCCTGACCACGTTTGTTGGATCGTAAGGTTTCATGGACAGTGTGTGTGTGCACAGTATATATATATATATATATATATATATATATATATATAAAATCTAGTCTCATATTTCTTCACGCTTAACATTCCCTAGTCTATTCCTTTCCTTCATTCCTTGCCTTCCTTTCCTTTCATTCCCTATTCTTGCCTTCGTTTCCTTTCATTCCCTATTCTTGCCTTCCTTTCCTTTCATTCCCTAGTCTTGCCTTCCTTTCCTTTCATTCCCTATTCTTGCCTTCGTTTCCTTTCATTCCCTATTCTTGCTCTTTTAATTCTATTCTTTCCTTTCCTTCCCTATTCTAGCCTTCCTTTCCTTTCATTCCCTAGTCTTGCCTTTTTCTTCATTCCCTAGTCTTGCCTTCCTTCCTTTCATCCCCCATTCTTGCCTTCCTTTCCTTTCTTCCTCTTCAGTTTCGTTCTTCCACTGCCGTCAATATTCTGTCACCCCTTCTATTTCCGTAACCCTCTCCCTCGCCCTTCTTTCATCTATTATCTGGACCCTTTTCACCTTCCTCTTACTTATTCTCTCTTCTCTTCTCTCTTCTCTCTCTCTCTCTCTCTCTCTCTCTCTCTCTCTCTCTCTCTCCCTAACACCACCACCACCACCCTCTTCAGCAGGACCACAAGAGGGAAATTTTCGGAGCAGATTAGATTCTGGGCTGGAGCGAAATTAACCGCAGATAACATTATGGCCGGGGTTATTTGCTTGACTCTCTCTCTCTCTCTCTCTCTTCCTCTTCCTCCTCTTTTCTCTCTCTCTCTCTCTCTCCCTCTCTCTCTCTCTCTCTCTCTCTCTCTCTAGCGTATTGTGAACGGAAATATAATATAGGAAATATTAACGAAATGCGAATTTGTATTTAATAGTTATTCAAGGATTTCACGCATGAATATTATTATGGTAATCATGGCACATCTCACCCTCTTCCCCCCGCCCCCCTCCCCCATCCCCCCTTGAGGCAAGAGGGTGATTAGAGAAAGCGCGAGAGAGAGAGAGAGTGAGTGTCAAGGAAATAGGAGAGAGGGGATTAGTGACAAAGAGAAGACATGGGGAAAGGAAAATAATTAAGTACATAAGAGAACGGCCAAGCGATAATAGGCCAAGCAAGTAAAGCAATGAAGCAAACAAGACTCAATATACAGTAGAGTTTTGTTATGGTGCTGTATTTTTGTAATACTGTTAAGGCTGGTGTGGTTGCAGATACTGCAGGCGCAAGTGCTGCAGGGAGACTCTGTTGAGTCTTGCTGAGGCACGGTTAGCACTATACCAACATCAGCCACAGTGATGACTTGGTGGGGCAGTGCTGTGGCGGGACTTTATTGTACTACAGTACACTCCAACTACCGAAAGGCAACCCATCTGAGCCGTTACAATGCATGTAATGGAAAAATGACGCTAAACCATTGTATGTTGTATGTATGTACTGTAATATTGTAGAAGGTTAATATAAGGAGAAGGTTGCAGGGAAAAAGTTAATACATCTGAAATAGATAGGGTAATATGAGTAGAATGAAAACGGACAGGGGGGTAGAGATAATAATGAAAGAGAAAATGACAAGGTAGAGGAAGAAAGAAGAGTAGAAGAGGAAGAGAGGAAAGAGAATGAACAACGCAACACGTTACCTATAAGAACAAGGAAAACAAAAAAGAAGAAGAATAAAGTAGGGAAACAAAGATGAGGAGGAGGAGGAGGAGGAGAGGAGGAGGAGGAGAGAGGAGAAGGAGGAGGAGGAGGAAGAGGACGATGAAGGAAAGGAAGGCATAAATTAAGAATATATGATAATAGAGAATGGACAAAAACAATAAATAACGAAATATTACATACACCTAACTAGAAAATGCACCAGGGATTATAGGGGGAAAGATAGGGAGGCAGAGGTAAAAAAACAATAAAAAAAAAAAAATGTAATTATTAGAAGGAAAACAGAAGTAGGATAAAAACATGGATATTATAAGGTAATACTGAATGGGATGAAAAGAATGGTGGGGCAGAAAGAGATGGACATAATATAGATAGAAGTAGATAAAGATATGTAATAATACTTATATGTAGCAGCTATATACTCTTTATGTACTGTATGTAATTGTAAGTAAATATGCGCATGTGTATTATGTGTTTTAAATCGTATATGTGTGTTATCTTAACTTAAGAGGGTGTGATTGTATGTGTACTATATATGCTCTTGTGTGTGTTTGTGTGTGTGTGTGTGTATTAAGTAGGGCCCTCCACTGATAAGGATAACATAAGAGCCAGGTTCACGATAACATAACAATATAGACACAGCTTCCTTAGTATGCTCTACATATTTACCGGACACAAGGGAAACAAACCACCACCTTATCGCGCACCAGTTTAAGGGGAGTGACCTGCTGCTTTTCTCTCCTTTTCACTTTTTCTCTGGTTTGTATCCATTTGGCCCCCTTCACCCTACTGTTTTAAGACGTTTATCCCCATCCAGATGTATTTTTTTCCTGGCGAGCGGTAGCCAGCCAGCATATTTAAAAACACAAATTGTGAAAAGCAGGCGAGTTTTGCGAGTTTCAAGTTATAAGGAAGTTCGGCCTGTAAACCTCGATATCAAAGGGGTTGTGCTTGGGTTTTGGTCTATATATATATTTATATATTTATTTATGTATTTTTGAGTTTCCTCGCTAGACCTCCATCAAGCTTACAAAAAAAAAACCCTAGACCCCCTTTCCAGATAAATGTGTACATTTTTCAAAATGTACCGACCAAAGGCCGGTTCCTTCTAAACTTAGAGGCTCACTATCGCTCGCCACGAAAAAATTGAAACCTAAAGGGCACGAGAGGTCTTAATATTGATAACAAAAATGAGGCGAAAGGTCTCAAAACCGCCAAACTAACGGAACGAACATCTTAAAACCTCAAAAATAAAATGCTAAACATGAGGTAAAAGGGGGTCCAGAAAAAGCGAGTACTACCCCCTTTAACCAATAACTACTAACCTAACCTCATCTCTCCAAAGGTCCAGTAACCTAGTCTCGGTTTCTTTTCAACTGACGGTAAATTGCAAAGTTCCCATCAAGATCGCTCAGTTATTTTGAAGATTTTGTGGTGAAATATGGTGCTAATTCTATAAAACTTGGTCTTAATATGATACAGAGGCGTAGTAGTTTCATATTTTGTCCATTAAGTATCGAAAAATTAGCTGCTAAGGGATTCAATTTATCGCCAGATGAAAAGAAACGGAGTATAGTCTCAAGTAACCTCCAGCAAGAAGAAATGGGAAAACAGGAAAAAAACAAAAACAAAGTTGAGATAGGAGAATTGGAATATTAACGATAAAATGCCAGCCAATCACACGAGGGGAAAGGGGGAAGACACGGAGGCAGAGGTAAAAGTGAAATATACAATAATAAGAAATACGGAAGGAAAACAGACTAAAGAGGGGAGGAGGAACTAAGGGAGAACAAGAAAGAGAGAGAGAGAGAGAGATTTGATTTTGATTTTGCCCCGAGGGGCGAGTTTATTGAGCAGCGCCCCCCATCCTGTGAGGGGACAACCACTAGTAAGGCGATACATACTGCTCAAAGAGCCATTATTCCACTGAAACAACAGCATCGTCGTCTGGTTACATTCATATTTGTGTTTATAAGTCAGGTTGGCATTATTCAGATGTGTTATTATAGTTTCCTCATTTAATTGTCACATGGTCTGTATATACGTATTTCATTAAAAAAAAAAAAAAAAAAAAAAGCAAGCAAGCTTGGGGTGACTGAATTATTAATTGACAGGTTGTAAATAATAGCACTACAGAACTAGTGCAATCGTATGAGGAGACTATTCATATTTTCATTACATCAATGAAATTATTACAAAAATAGGCAATGGTATAAATCAACATAATACATAATTTAATACAGGCGGACATAATCATGATCCGGTTCGTTGTGCACTGGGAGCTAAGGTGTCTTGAGATCGCCTCGTACCCATACACAACGAACGTATTATAGTCTGCATGGTTGGTATCTAATTGAATATACTTAGTGGGTATTTCAAGAATGTCAGGGGGTAAGGAAATGTGATTTGTATATTAGAAGACTGTGATTAACGAGACGTGTAACATGTGGAGGGAGGTGGTAGAAAGAGAGGGATCTCGTTGGGGGTGGAAGTTTCGCTCCCAGGAATTTTCGATCCTGTGGTATTTCAATCTATCTATCTATTCTATCTATATGCTCAGGCCCAATCCCCATTTTGGGGGTAGCCGACTCAAGACAGAGCAAGAACAGGGAAAACACAAAAACAACAGAAAACAAAAAATAAACACAGCTAAAAAACACAAACTCTCACACATCCAGGTCACCCAGGAGAAGACCCAGAGACCAGGGTTACCCAGGTCGCTCCAGTACTCCCCCGGCCCCTGACCAACAGGAGAGGTTCCGATCTCGGCAGGCACACATGCAGCGGAGCCAAAGCGACAAGCCCTCCCACCACACTTCCAGGCACACCCTTCATATTAATCGTCTCCCCGGGCCAGGCGCCTGATGGACTATTATCTAGTCCAACTTGCACCCGACCCCTTACTCCAAATGACCACGTGTTCACTCAACTATTCACAAGCATTCTCCATTCACTCCTGTCCACCACCACTTCCCCTGCCTGATCTATAGTCATTCCTCTATCATCCAAAGCCTTTCTTACACAGTCTCTCCATCTCAATGGGTGTCTTCCTGCCCTTCTATCTCCCCTTGTACCTGACTCACATATTCTCTTTGTAAGCCTTTCATCTCCCATTCGTTCAACATGACCATACCAGCTCAGCACCCTTCTGTCCACTCTGGCTGACAAATGTTCCTGCTGCCCCACTCTCCTACGTATCTCTTCATTTCTCAATCTGTCTCTACGAGTAACTCCACACATACTCCTCAAGCAGCTCATCTCCATCACATCCAGCCCTCTTTTCTCCTTTTTCTTCAGAGCCCATGTCTCAGCCCCATACATCACTGTTGGCACAACAATTCCTTGATACAGTGCACTTTTTACTTTCACTCCGAGATTTCTCATCTTCCACATACTTCCCATTGCTCCGAAAACCTTCCTTCCTTCACACACTCTCTGTTTTACCTCCACTTCCATACCTCCACTCCTGCTTATTGTTCCTCCTAGATATTTAAAACACTCTACTTGTTCCAATATTTCCCCATCCAGCCTCACATCTAGATTCACCCTATGCTCTCCCCTATTACACACCATTACTTTACTTTTATTGACGTTCACCTTCAGTTTCCTCCTTCCACAAACCACACCAAACTCTTTGACTACCCGCTGCAGTTTCTCATCAGAATCCGCCACCAATGCTGTGTTATCAGCGAACAGCAACTGATTCAACTCCCAATCTCTACCATTCTTTCCTACTAAACCCAATCCTCTTCCCATAGTTCTCCTTTTCACCTCCCTCACCACACCATCCATAACCATATTAAACAGCCATGGTGACATTACACAACCCTGTCGCAAACCTACCTTTACCTCAAACCATTCACTCAACTCACCATTTCCTACTCTCACACATGCTCTGCTCCCTTCATAAAAGCTCTTAACTGCTTCTAACAAATTTCCTCCAATTTCATAAATCCTTAACACCTTCCACATTGCTTCACGGTCCACACGATCATATGCTTTTTCCAAGTCCATAAAAGCCCAAAATATCTCCTTATGCTTCTCTAAATACTTCTCGCATAACTGTCTTACTGCAAACATCTGATCCACGCACCCTCTTCCCCTCCTAAAACCGCACTGTTCTTCTCCTATTGCAACTTCTGTACACTTTATTATCCTCTCTATCACACCCTGCCATACAGCTTTCCAACCACTGACAATAAACTAATACCTCTATAACTTGAACACTCCTGCCGATCTCCCTTCCCCTTGTACAACGGCACAATACATGCACTCTTCCAGTCTATTGGTACCATTGACACAGCAAAGCACACATTGAAAAGTCTCACCAACCAATCTATTATCACATCTCCACCCTTCTTTATACACTCCACAGCAATACCATCCAAACCTTCTGCTTTTCCCGCTCTCATTTGTTTCACTGCTTCTTTCACCTCATTTTCCTCAATCCTTTCATTCATTCCCTGCCACCTGGGTGGCCTGGGTAACCTATCTCCATCCACCTCTGCTTCAATCACTGCTTCTCTTCCATCTCTTGTATTTAACAAAGATTCAAAATACTCGGCATATCTTTTCCTCACTTCAACTGGTTCCACTAGTAATTCTCCATTTTCATCTTTCACTGACTCTTCCCTCTTTTGTCCTCCTTTCCTTACTTTATTTACCTCCTTCCAGAACATCTTCTTTCGTTCTTCAAAATTCTCACTCAGCCTTTGACCCCACCTTTCGTTTGCATCTTTTTTCGCTTCTCTAATTTTCCGTTTTGCCTCTCTCCTTTTCTCCTTGTACCTCTCCCATACCTCAACACTACCATCCTGTAAAACCCTCTCAAAACACTGTCTCTTCTCCTCAACTGCCTTTCTCACCGTATCATTCCACCACTCGCTTCCCTTCCTGATACCTCTGCCTCATACTTTCCTTTTGCCGCATACTACCTCTGCACTTGCTTTCACTCCTTCCTTAAACTGTTGCCATTCAACCTCTACTTCTCTCTCTTCCATCTCTCTCACTTCCATCCACTTTTCATTTAGTCTTTCCTTGTACTCCCTCTCTTTTTCACTCTTCTCTAACTCACTAACTTTTATTACCTCTCTTACTTCACGCTTGTCTCTTATTCTCCTGTAACTCTTAACTCTTAGCTTTCCCTCCACCAGTTAATGATCTGACATACCCTCCGCCTCACCTCTCATCACATTCACATCCAGCAGTCTACACAATCTTTCCCTTGTCACCAGCACATAATCCATCAATGCCCTCTCTACAATCTCTCCCCTCACAAGTCTATGCCAGGTGTACTTGTGTATATGCCTTTTTTTGAAGAACGTATTACCTACACTCAATCTACACTCTTCACATACATTTTTCAGTCTTTCTCCACTCTCGTTTACACCATCCACACCAAAACTACCGATGACTCCCTCAACAGGCTCATTTCCTACCCTAGCATTTAGGTCCCCTAAAACTATAACATTTTCATTTTCATCAAACCCTTGTAGACAATCTCTCAAATCCTCCCAGAAACCCTCTACCTCGTCTAACTCTCTTTCACTTCCTGGTCCATACGCACTTACAAAAACCCACCTTTCACCCATAAACCGCATTCTCACCCACATTAGCCTTGATGACACCTCTTTCCACTCTTTTATAAACTCTCTCAACTCCTCCTTCACAATAATAGCCACTCCTTCTTTCCCCCTGACTCCCTCGTCTACTCCAGACTTTCTACCTATCACGTTTCCAAAATCCACTTCTCCCTCTCCTTTCATCTTTGTTTCATTCAGTGCAAGGACATCATACATCCTTCTTTCAAATAACCTTCCAATATCCTCTCGCTTCTCATTCGTACTACATCCACGCACATTCAAAGCTCCTATTCTTAGGGTCCGGGACCACGAACGCGTTCCCTCGCCCCTATCTCTGTCTCGTTTTTTCAATAATAATAATAAAATAATAATAATAATAAGGGGACAACCACTGGTAAGGGAATACATACTGCTCAAATAGCATTATTCTACTGTAACAACAGTATCGTCGTCTGGTGTTATTATAGTTTCCTCATTTGATTGCCACATATGCTGTATATACGTGCTCATGGAAAAAAAAAAAAAAAAAAAAAAAAAAAGTGACTGAATTATTAATTGACAGGTAAATAATAGCACTACAAAACTAGTGCAATCATATGAGGAGGCTATTCATGTGTTCTTACATCAATGGTTATTGAGATCATAGGTAGCTGAATACAATTATTACATACAAGATGTGACTAATATTTCGAACTACATTAATTATTATGCAATAATAGTACCACAAATATATTACAATCATATGAGGGACACTTCACATTCTTCATTACATCAACGGTTATTGAGGTCATAGTTAGCTGAATACAAGAGTCACATACATAATGTGACTAATATTACCAACTACCGAAGTTATAATGGAATTATAGTAATACAAATATTTTACAAAGATGAGTTACATGGTTCAAATTCTTATTACAATAATGGTTATTGAGGGGATAGTTAGCGCAATATGACCAGTGGATAAGTTTACATGCCGATAGTAATATAATATTTAGTAGGGTGTGTGGTTATTGGAGAGGGGGAGGGGGGTTGTAGGAGGTAGAGGAATGGGTGGGAGAGGAGGAGGAGTACAAAGGAGTACAAAGGAAATCAAGCAACAACAGATCTAGTGACCCTTCTAGGCTGCTTGTCCTCCAAAACACTGAGGATCAAGTGTCCAAACAGTGGTTTAGAGTGGGTAAGGGAACATTGGAAAGGGAACTACTGCCCTGCCACTAACGTGGCAGGACTAGGAAGTTAGTAGGGGACATATGGGTTAGTAACTGAGGGGAGGATAAAATAAAGTTATTCATTTACAAACGCAGTCAGTCGCGGGTTTGATGCGAGATATTTGTCTAGGCGGAATTTAAATGAATCAACGGTGCTGCAGTCTATAACGTCTCGGGGAAGCCCATTCCACAAGTTGACAACTCGATTGAAGAAGAAATTCTTAGATTCGTGTGAGTTAAAAGATTTACCAATAATTTTGCAACCGTTTCCCCGCTGTAATTAGATTGGTCGATAGTGAAGTACTTACTACAGTTCATATTGTCGATGCCTTTGATGATTTTGAACACTTGAATTAAGTCACCTCTTAATCTGCGCTGGGTTAAAGGAAATAGATTTAATTCTCTAAGACGCTCTTCGTATGGTTTGTTCTTTAGGCTAGGTATCATTTTGGTAACTCTACGTTGAACTCGTTCTAGCTTGTTTATGTCTTTTTGGTAATAAGGGCACCAGCATTGAACGCAGTATTCCAGAAGAGGGCGGACTAAGGAATTGTAAAGGGTTAGGATTACGTCTTTGGATTTATGCTCAAATGATCTGCCTATAAAGCCAATTATTTTGTTTGCCTTCTTAACAACTTCTGAACATTGTTGACTCGGTTTTAGGTTACTCGATATTGTTACTCCCAGATCGGTTTCTCTGTTTACATTCTTAAGCTGAGTGCCATTCATCGAATAGTTTGCTTTCTCATTTAGGTATACGATATGTAGTACTTTACATTTATCCGCATTGAAACTCATTTGCCAAATTTGGGCCCAATGTGACAATTTATCTAGATTGTGTTGCATATCCTCAACTTTATCTTTTGAGAGTACGCTATTTGCAATTTTTGTATCGTCAGCAAATTTTGAGATTGTACAGGTGAGACCCTCATCTATGTCGTTGATGTAAATTATAAAGAGAATTGGTCCTAGTACCGATCCCTGGGGTACCCCGCTACTTACATTGGTCCATTTTGATGCCTTACCGTTTATGACTACTCTTTGCTTTCTGTCGCTGAGCCAATTTTCTATCCATTTCAACACACCGTCTTGTATTCCATGCGCTTTTAGTTTTAGCAGTAAACGTTTGTGGGGAACTTTGTCAAAGGCCTTTTGAAAATCAAGGTATATAATATCTACAGCTTTACTCTCATCGTAGAGGTTGAGGATATCGTGGAAGAAGTCTAAGAGGTTTGTTAAACAGGAACGTTTTTTACGAAAGCCGTGTTGAGTATCTTTAAGTATGTTATTTTCCTCTAAGTGATTTACGAGTCTGTCTCTTATGACCGTTTCTAGCATTTTACATACAACTGAGGTTAAGCTAATTGGACGATAGTTACTGGGTAGGGATTTGCTGCCTTTTTTGAATATCGGTGTTACGTTGGCTATCTTCCACTGATCAGGCATAGTTCCAGACTGCAAGGATTTATTGAATAGTAATGTCAGTGGTTTGGAGAGCTCATCCTTAGCTTCCTTTAGAAGTAGGGGGGGGGGGGGAGGAGGAGGAGGTAAGGTACTCCAGGGAGGAGGAAAGTGTGAGAGGGGAGGTGTGTGTGTGTATGTCCCTTCTTAAACATCCTAGAGGGACCCTACTCGTCGTGACCCAGTCACCAGACCCCAGCCAATGCCTTCTCTATACATAATTATGTATAGAGAAGGCATTGCCCCAGCACCCAAAACACACAGCAACACAGATTCATATTCATATTCAAATTATTTTATTTCCATAAAATAATATTCGGAGGGAAGGTGCAAGTGGTCCTCCGGGAGGGACAGTGCCGCATATCCGGAGGTACTTGTACATCAAGCCATTAGCCGAGAATATTGAGGACAATACAGCAGTATGGTTAGGGGTTTTGTAGGAGGTAGAGGAATGGGTGGGAGAGGAGGAGGAGGAGGAGGTAAGGTACTCCAGGGAGGAGGAAAGTGTGAGAGGGGAGGTGTGTGTGTGTGTGTATGTGTTGGGGAGGGTGGGACATACTACATATAAATAAGTTGTTTAAGGCCAGCGATAGTACTGAAGATAAATATGGTAGTAAAAAAAAAAAAAACAAAAAAAAAAAATCTTAAAAGGTAAAGTTTGAATTTCAACGCAAGTCTACAGATATCGGCATTATCGCTTCATCGTACCTGACACAACATATCAATAAGTAGGGAAGGAAACTGTATACGTGCAATGAATGAATGAATTAATTAATATAGAAAAGGTGGGTGAGGGTGAAAGAAGAGAAGTTTTTATTGGTGTAGTAAGAGAGAAAGTGAAAAAGTAGGAGCATAAAGAGTGTCGGGGCTTGACCCAACTTGCGCGAGTTGTTGATTTTAGTTTGGGGGTTTAGGGGAGGCACTGTTGGTATTGAGACACATTTTCCGAGAGCCTCAGTATGGCACGTCAAGAAGGCTTGGAGATAAAAATGGGTGGTAAGGCAAAAGATAATTAATTTTGGGTGGTAAAAGTTAATTTGGTGAAGTGAGATTCAGAAGCTCTGATCGGTCAAAAGTGGCATGGAGGCTGGGCTGTGGACGAGCCGGCATACCCCACCGCCTCTACCAGTCTGGACGAATCAGATGAGTCTGGGTGAATTGAATATAAAATTTGGTAATGGAGAATGTTTTAATGATGGTCTGGCAATTTTGGATGGTAAGGGTCTAAAGTGGGGCAGCAAGGCATGGTTGTCAACTGCAGTCTAGAGAAGATTACACTGTCTTATGAAGAGCTTAAAGATCAAGATTCAATTAAGTTTAGTAGCAAAACAATATTCAGAAGGAAGATACTAGTAGTCCTCCGGGATGGATATGCCGCATATCCGAAGGTACTTAATTGTAGATCAAACCATTAGCAAAGAATATTGAGGACAATTATGTTGCTTACATATGCAAGGGTCATGTATATTGGCTTGCAAAAGGATATGAATTGGCACTTAACAGATTATTTAAATAAAAGCTGTGTTAGAGGCTCAGAGGGATATGTATATACTGTACATTGTCAATCTATTAAATGAGAATAGCAGTGATAAGTAAAGAAATACTGACTGATATTATAAGTGTGACATGATCAATGAAAATATGAAATCGTGTAGAGGGCGTTACAAAGGGTTTAAGTGTGACCTTGTAAGAAAGAAGAGATGTGTTGAGGGCAAGGGGTGCATACTTATAAGGTTCATGTTCATGTTTACAGTACATATTATTGTGGGGGGGCAAAGTTCTTGTTTTTTTTTAGTATGTTATTGATTACGTTATTCTTTAGCATGTATATTGCTTGATCCTCAATTGTGGTTAACTGATTATTCCTGTATTCCCTAATCATTGGGCATTCCAAGATATAGTGCTCGAGAGAGTGTTTGTTGGGAGCTCTGCAAACCCTACATTGCCTGTGCTCTTCTTCTACCTGCCAATTCAGCTGCCATGGATAACAATAGCCAAGCCTTATTCTTGCATGTACTGAGTCTACCCACCTACTCGTTGTACGTTTACCATAGGTGTATTTGGTCGTAAATGCTACTTTATTGTAGTAGTTTATAGATCGGCTGGTATTATGATGTCTAGCTCTGTCTTCATCCACTCTTTCTTGTGTCTTTTTAATTATAGTTCTCATTTGTTTCAATGACAGTTCAAGAATATGATCAGGTTCTTCTTTCTCTGAGGCCTCCTTGGCAAGCTTATCTGCCCTTTCATTGCCTGGGATGCCTACATGTGAAGGAATCCAGGCAAATTTGACCCCTAGCCCCTTCTCCCCTACACATTTTATCCCCCGTCTGATATCTTGTACAAGGAAAGGATAGGTGGGTTGGGGGCTAGAGATAGCTTCCAAGGCCGCCCTGCTGTCAGATAGGATAAGAATATTCTTTCCCCTTCGAAAGATACTCCCAATTCCCATCGCTATTGCCACCAGCTCAGTTTGAGTGGAGGAGGCCCAGTCCTGTAGCCTGGATAGTTCATCGTCTTCCTGAGCAAAGTTGCCACCACTCATAATAGTGATGGCAGCTCCTGCCCTCCCAGTTACGGTGTTAAGTGAGCCGTCACAGTATACCTGATCAGTGTTCTCATCTGTCATATCTTCTATTAGTGACATAAAGTTTGTCTTCAGAGCGTAGGACGGGATCTCAGACTTTTTTGTGTCGAGTTGTGTCACTATAATCTCAATAGTGGCCTCTTCCCAGGGCGGAAGGGGGACACTCAATTGCCGGTCATCTGGATGGTAGTCTGTAAGCTGGGTGGGCGGGGTGGGGTCAGTCAGTTGCCAGTCACCGATATAGTAGTCTGTAAGCTGGTAGTCAAGAATGTCAGCAGCAGTTACATGTGGCCAGTCCCTGCCTTTTAAGTCATCTATTCTAAGTAGCTCCATTAGTGCAGTCTTAGGTCGTGTTTCTCTGTCGTCTCTCAGTGTTCGTATGCCTATTATCATATTTGTTTCTTTTATTCTATCAGTGATGGACGATAGCTTTAACTCATATCTAAGATTTGTTACCTTGACATTTCTCGGACATCCAAAAATAAGTCTCATGGCTTCATTTTGCAGTTTGTCAAGTGTTTCGATCTGATTAGCAGGTAGACAGGAGAGAGCAGGTGCATGGTAGTCAATTACTGATCGAATATAGGCAATGTACATGGTCCTGAGGATAGTGATGGAGGCACCCAAGCCTTTCCATGACATTACTTTAAGGGGCCTTAGTCGTCTTTTACAGGTGGTCATTACATGATTGAATTCAGCATTATTACCCTGTAGTCCCCCAACATACACTCCCAGATATTTATAATAGTCTACCCTCTCCAGTACATTACCATGAAGATGTAGAGGCTTGTTACGATTCCAACCTTTTGTTATGGCTTTTGTTTTGTTTGTTGATATTACCAGGCCTAATTGGTCACAAGCTTCTCCTACCAAGTCTAGGGCACGTTGCATGTCCCTGTGACTATCGGCCTGGATCAAAATATCATCAGCATAGCTTTCACAGATCACTCCTCTGGGAAATTTGAGTCTAACAATAATGTGCATTAATATGTTGAATAGTATTGGACTTAATACTCCCCCCTGTGGTGTACCCAGCTCAAGCTTACGTACTTCAGACTTTTTACCTTGAAAGACGACATATGCACTTCTATTGCTGAGGTATTCCTTGATCCAGCCCAATAGTTTACCTTTTACACCCATTTTCGCCAACTCGCAAAGTATTACATCCCTGTTTGCTACATCAAATGCACCCTTTAAATCTAAAAATACAGTAAAGTTACACCTATGGTTAGAGAGATATAGAGAGAGGGCCCTCACAACAACATTAGTAGAGTGGACCTACCTCACTCACTCACTCACTCACTTTTATTCACTCTCAATTTTTCTCACACTTGCTTATTTTCTTTCACTCCCACTTGGTCACACACATTCACTCAAACCTTTATTATAACAACTCTGAAACTAACTCATATTCACACACTAACATTTGTATATACGGCACCCATCTATCAGTACTAATGGGGTTAAACATGAGCAAGAAGGGGGTCCAGAAATAGCAACCTCCCCAGTACCGCTAAGAATCCCACCAGTAAATCTTCCACTCTCCCTCGTACGTACATCTCACACACAGGGCCTCGTAAATCAACGCTGTTTTGTCCCACACACAAACACAGACACACACGCACGCACACGCACACACACACACACACAGGGCGTCATAAATCCACGCTATTTTTTCGCCCCCGCACTGTGTGTGTGAGTGTTTGTATCAAATTTTCTTATGGGAAATACCAACTATCCCTGTTATACCATTTATGGGAAATACAATTCAATTTGCCGTTCCATTAGAATATTTATTTGGCATGTAAACAACATATACCTTAACAAGCTTACAAGTGCTGAATCAATTGTATTATATTATATGTATGAATGTATGCATGTATTATGTATATGCTCCCACTGAAACAATGCGTTATGGAAATAATTGATGTTTTTATTGTTAAACCTCATTTTTGTGGCCATCGGTTGCAGCTGTTAATTGTGCGGTATTATTGTTGTTAGTATTGTTTTTGTTGTCGTTATTGCTTGTGCTGCTGTTCTCTATGGTAAAGATAATATTTCTAATAATACTCTGTTTGTGTTGTACATGTGCGTAAAGTAGAATGGTGTACCAATTAATATAATTTTGAACATATTATCTTCAACCGAATGATACTAATTTAATTATATGAAACGAATAATAGGCATATTAATTAATGTAACATGTTTACATTACCAATTGATACTTGTGTGATAGGACATAGGAGTTGTTGCTATATTTGTCGGAATAGATAGATAGATAGATAAATAGATAGATAGAGATATAATATAGTTCAATACATGCAATTAGGTGTAATAGATAAGAATATAATATGTTTAGATAGATAAATAAGTATAGGCAGATAGATATAGATAAATATAGATAGATAGATATATAAATAGATAGATAGATAGCTAAACAGACAGTCATCATTATTGATATCACTATCATTATCATGACTACTGTTATCACCATCATTACTACTATAATAATCACCATCATTATTGATATCACCATCATTATCATGACTACTGTCATCACCATCATAACTACTATAATAATCACCATCATTATTGATATCACCATTGTAATATGTCGCCTCCCTGATTTGTATATAAATTGGGCCACTAAGATAAAGGATCTCGTAGGAAAATATTCCTTAATTAATTACCCGGGATACAAATCAAAGACACGCCTATCCAATATATTTATACCGATCGATACAGTATATTTTGTTGTTCGGCCAGCTTACAGGATTAACGGTGTGTATATATATAGATTTATATAGATATATAAAGGCTGTTCATTTATTAACGCGATGGGACTATGTTATTAGAAAACTGTTATTTAACAATTAACAATGATAAATTAAACAAACATTCTATTAAAACGGTTTATTGAATAAGAGACACAAATTGATGAAAATGAATCGGAGATTACGTTCACACACCACTCGCTCCTTCTATCCAAATGTTTAACTAACTTAATTAACCCCTCTAATTTAATTAACTAGAGCCTTGACTGAGCCACACTCAGTCAAACTCACTCCTAAAATTACCCGTCACTAATCTGATACCACTAGCCTAACGGAGTCCTATATACCAGGCAAAACAATTAACCCTCCCTTGAATTTACCCTTATCGCATAATAATGACCACGTCTAGCACATCAGATTACTTATATAATAACACTATATACTAACCTTTACACATGGTCGAAGGAGGGTGCCGCATCACCCTGGTCGCCACTCCACACTCACAAGCACTTCACTCGCTGGCACCAACTGGGGGACTAAGGACTGCGTTCCCCTCTCCTGCTTTATTTATACCCTAGGTTTGGAACAAGCGTATGCTTGGAGAATTGGTGGGAAAAGGAAAGAACATCTAGGACCTTCTCGAAGGTCCGAGAACCTTCTTGACCAAAGTTACTGACCGCACGTCCCAACCCCCTCTTCTCTCTCTCTCTATACTCTCCCTGCACCCCCCTCGACTCTCTAATATGTCTAGCTATATATATCTCAGGCACGATCCCGTGACATCCCTCCCCACTAAAATTGATTTTACTCCGTTAAAATCAGCTAGCGTCATTCACAGTGTCTTCCATACTGTAGTGTGAGTCTAACAATCACTGGCGCATGCAATGGTCCCCCTTGAGTAGAAAAACCCCTCTATATTTACGTTAAAATTACACTGAAAGGGGAAAACTCCTGAGTTCGCATTTTTGGCCAGCGACAAGGTCCTGGTGGCAATGCACCTAGTGAGGTTTAACTCTAGTGGCAAACCCACTCATTTACAATGACAAACTAGCTGAGCTACTGTTATGTGAGGAGATGTCTGAATACATGGTGTACTTGGGATATTCGTGGGTAAATGGGAGTAGTAATGTCTTATCTGAATACGGTGATTTTCCCGGTTATCCGGGATTTGATGTGGGGATCCTTGGTTGTAGCTGCTTGGTCTGATTCTTGGTCTGCTCAGCGTCGCGTCTCGCCAGCTCGCCTGGACAACTCATTCCTGTAATATAAGTGGGCGGCAGATCATTGTTCTAAAAAAAAATCCCAACCCTCTCATATGCACCTACAAGCTACTTACTCCCGATCCTCTGCATCATTAGTCAACCGTGACAACCAATCAGCACCGACATTGTTACTACCCTAAATGTACCTTACAACGAAGCTGAACTGCTGCAGGAAAAGCGTCCACCTCATGAGTCGGGAATTGGCATTCCTCGAGGTCTTGAGGCTTGTCAGAGGCATATGATCAATCTCGAGCGTGAACTCCCTTCCGAACAAATAGAAGTAGTATTTCTTGACCCCTTCGACCACCGCCCACAATTCCAGCTCCACCGTGCTGTAATTCAGGTCAGCTCCCTTGAGTCGCCTACTGTGGTATGCAACGGGGAATAACTCTCCATCTTCCTCCTGCATCAGGACCGCCCCCACTGCATCCTGTGAAGCATCAGTCCTTAGAATGAATGGTTCCTTGAAGTCTGCCAACTTCAGGATAGGTTCCTTGCAGAGTTGAGTCTTTAGTGCGTTGAAAGCCTCTTGCTGTTCCGTACCCCACGGAACTCTGTTTTGAGCATGCTTCTTTAGTAAGTCGTACAACGGAGTAGCCAACGCAGCAAAATGTGGAATGAACTCCCTGTAGTAGCCGGCAAGTCCCAAGAATGACCGAACCTGCTTCTTTGTAGTGGGCCTAGGAGCATCGCGAATCTTAGAGATCTTATCACCCTGACAGCCGCATTGACCATCCCCAACCACATGTCCTAGGTAGTGCACCCGTTTCTGGCCCACTTCACACTTGCTAGGTTTCACCTTCAAGTTGTACTCCTGCAACCTAGACAAGACCTTCTCCAGAATTGACATATGCTCTCTGAAAGACTGTGAGTGAACAAGAACATCATCAACGAAGACCTCCACACCAGGTATGTCTCGCAGGACCTGACGCATCATACGGTTAAACACCGCCGGCGAATTCATAAGACCGAAAGGCAACACAGTGTACTGGTACAGCCCGACTGGCGTACCAAAAGCGGTGATCTTGCGGCTAGCTGGATCCAGAGGTATCTGGAAGAACCCCTTGGTGAGATCTAGTTTGGAAAAGATCGTTGAACCTGCAAGCCTGGCAAAGATGGCACGAAGGTCACACATAGGCTCCGCATCAACCCTTGTCAAAGCATTCAGCCGACGATAATCCCCACAGATGCGTACACCGCCCTCCTTCTTCTTGACAACCACCATCGGACTACAATATTGAGAAGAGGATTTCTCGATGATACCTGCTAACTCCATTTCCCTGATCTCCTTCTGGATTTGGTCGTGCAGACGGAACGGAATGGGATACGGCTTTACTCGTACCGGAACCGAACTGGTCAGCTCGATTGCGTGACTCTCGACTCGTGCGATTCCGGGCCTATCCGAGAAAACGCCCCTGTACTTACCAAGGAGCGAATCCAATTCCCGCCCCTCATGACTTGACAACTCAGCGCCCCGACGAACCTGTGAGAGACCTTCCTCTTGCCCTAGCTGGACTGTCTCGGGACCATCACCATCAACTTCGGAGATTACTGCCGCTCCTGCTGTAATATGACCCTCCCCACTAGTATAGTGGCCCCTCACTAGATCTATGGCTTCCGCCATCTCGGGAGTAGCAACCTGCTGCCTCCACGAGCCTTCCATCATCGCAGCTCCACTCACTTCTCTCGTGTGGTACTCCTTAAGCATGTTGATGTGGAATCTCTTCTTGTGATTCCCGACCTGAACAATGTAGTTTACATCCGACATTCTGTCTATGACCGTATATGGACCCTTCCATTGGGCCAGCAGTTTGTTATGAGCAGTGGGCAGAAGGAGCAATCACTTGCTACCTGGCTCCAATCTGCGCACCTTCGCCTTCTTATCGAAGTAAGACTTCTGCACCTCTCTCGCCTTTGTCAGCTCGACTTTGGCTAGTTCACATGTTGACTTCAACCTTTCAGCCAGATCGAGAACATAGGTGTAAGTGGTCTTCACTTCCTCGCTGGGCTCGTCACCGTCCCAAAGCTCTCGCAACACCTGCAATGGACCCCGGACTGTCCGGACCCCGGACAAGCTCGAAAGGAGAGAACTTCAGCGAACTCTGGGGAGCCTCCCGGTATGCAAAGAGCAATGGAAAAATGAACCTAGGCCACTCCTTTGGTTGGTCGGCTGTCATCCGCCGCAGCATCTTCTTGAGTGTCCCGTTGAAACGCTCGACCAGCCCGTTACATTGTGGGTGGTATGGTGTCGTCTTCAGACCCTTCACAGACAGCAGCCTGAGTACTTCCCCCATCATTGCGCAGAGGTGAACTGCGTCCCTCTGTCAGACAGTATTTGCTTGGGAATCCCTACTCGACAGATGACCTCCAACATTGCCTCGGCAACAGTTGTAGTCTCAATATTCATCAGAGCGACCGCCTCTGGCCACCTCGTTCCGAAATCGACTAGCGTGAGGATGAATCGGGACCCATCACTGGCTCTAGGGTGAATTGGACCCACAATGTCCACCCCTAACTGCCCAAAGGGTGTTGTGATGACAGGCAACGGACTCAACGGTGCGGGCTTGACTCGACCTCGGTCGCAGGTCTTCTGGCATTCGTCACAGGAGCGAATCCATCTGCGGACGTCGCTCGCGATCCCAGGCCAATAAAACTGCGCCTGAACCCTATCCTGCGTCTTCTGCCTACCCATGTGACCTCCAAGGCTACCCTCATGGCCCATCCTGAGGATGGCTGTCCTATACTTCAAGGGAACCACAAACTGCCACTGCTCCTCAGAGTGAGGGTACTGCACTACACGGTAGATCCGACCTCCCTTCTCTGCAATCCACGACTTACGCCCCTTATCACCTTCAACGACAGCCTCACCAAGCTTTGCCCTAACACTTGCCAAGGATGCATCTTGCTGCTGCTCATGGACAACATCCTGACTCTCCGCGAGCTCTGAGGAAGTCGTGACCGCCAGCGGCTTCGGGTCTTTCCGTGCCTTGGCTACGCCCCTAGTGACTGCTGCGGCCCCCGTCTGGGTGGCTATCTCGCTCGTGGGTCCGTACTTGGCACCCCGGACGTTCCCCACTATCAAGTCATAAATTGGATCATGCATTACGGCTGCTGCGATGCTACCAGAAAGAAACGGAGATTCAATTTCCACCCTCGCCTCGGGAACTGTGGTGGTGGAACCATCGATCATGCGAACGTTGATTCCTCGCCCCGTGAATTGGTGGTGCTTGACCAGAGTGTCCCGCACGATACACCCAGACGACCCATTGTCTCTAAGCGCCTCTACAGATACCCCCCCTACTCTACCTGGCTGCACTAGGAACCCTGTGTTTTGTTTTCCCATCCCAGCACCCCCTGCTATAAGTCACAAGTCGTGGGACGTGCCTTGTGATTTAGTCGGCACCCCTTTCTTGCTGTCTGCCTGTACAGTCTGAGAAGCAGCGGCCGAACTTTGTTGACGGTTATCTCCAGACCACTGTTGACCCTGTTGACCCTTTTGACCCTTTAAGTTGGAGTAATATTTCGGCTTGTGAGGTCCCTGACCCTTCCATTTCCCGTGTGCCCCTGCTTGGGCCTGTTTGGGGCCCGGGTCAGGGTTGCCTTTGCCTTTGTTACCGCCCTCGTTCAACATTCTCCGCCGCTGGTACCCGTGGGCCTCAAAATATGCGTCTGCCTCAGCCGCCATACTCTTAGCCGAGGTAACCTTGCTCAGTTTGAACTGGGCCACGAGGTCATTCGGAGCCGACAGCTCAAACTGCGTTCGCAGGAAGAGATCACGTAACCCATCCCTACTGTCAGGAGTCTTATCCTTGTTTACCCAGACATCCAGATAACCCTCAAGCCTAGCCAGGAACTGGGTAGCGGTTTCCTTTTCAGCTAACCTAGCAGATACGAATTGCCGCCGGGCAGCCTGTGCCGTGAACCCGTATGCCTCGACCAACGCAGCCTTCATATCACCATAACCGGACTTGTCGGACCCTAAGCGATTCAACAGTGTGAGCGCCGGACCCTCAAAGAGTGAAAGGAATTGTATTTCCTTGGCTGTCTCGTCAAGAGCATATGCCGTTGCGGTTCTTTCGAACCTCCTTATGAAAGGTTCTATATCATCACCCACCTTATACATGGGCTGCTTGATACGTGGCAACCCCTTAGGAGCATCCACATGACCGTTGACCCCCGTATCCCCTGGTTTAGCCTTAACAAGATCGAGCTTCCTTTGATGCTCTCTCTCTGCCTCAGCCGCCTTTTCCCTGTGAGTCTCCCTAGCCCACTCAGCCATAGCCACCTCGTGTTCCCTCGCTGCCTTAGCCTCCTCCCTATCCTGTGCTCGTTTCTCCCTCTCCCTCTCCCTCTTTTCTTCCTCCTCAGCCTTTCTACTATTTATGTAACCTTCTCGGTTCTCCTCAGTGAGGCCTAGCTCTACAGCTTCCTCGTAGATAGTTTTTATTGACGCCATTGTACCCTCGAAGAGTGAAAGGAACCAGGAAAAGCAAGTCCTATCCTATCTGCCTAATCAAATAGCACCGAAAGGAAAAAAAAAAAAAAAGCCAGCCCTATCCTATCAGCCTAATCTGAGATGAACAACGAACGACAAAAGAAAGTTAAGATAGCACGGTTCCGTTACCCCTGGAACGAGTTATGTGAGGGAGAAATAAAGGAAGGAATTGATAAAGAGGAACAACGGATATAAGACAAGGAGAAAAATATGTTTACGCCCTACAAAAAAAATGACCCCTATAACTGCAACTGCCAAGAATTTCGAACCAAAAAAAAAAACTATGAAAACTGACAACAGTTAATTAAATTACAATCCCCTTCCCTCCATTTAATCGGACGATCGCAGCACTTGCGTACGACGCACGAATGGCGAAAGAAAAAAAATCACAACGAAATTCTTAACGACAAAAAAACAACAAGCAGAGATCAATTATTATACAAGCGAAACAAAATTGATGGAACACAATTATTTCTCGATAGCCGAAATTGTATAATCTATAAATATTATTATTATACACAAGCGATGAGAAAAGATGTTTAAAATTTACCCAAGCCCACGGTCAGAAGTGACCACGCGGGTGGAAGAAGAGGAGGGAGGGAAAAATTACCCCACGGCTCACCTTCTTTCTAACACAACAACAATGCTATCCTAGCCTATGCCTATCTATTTTTATCTAACACATCCGCATCGGAAACTGGTCCTGATCACGGTCGCCAGTTGTAATATGTCGCCTCCCTGATTTGTATATAAATTGGGCCACTAAGATAAAGGATCTCGTAGGAAAATATTCCTTAATTAATTACCCGGGATACAAATCAAAGACACGCCTATCCAATATATTTATACCGATCCATACAGTATATTTTGTTGTTCGGCCAGCTTACAGGATTAACGGTGTGTATATATATAGATTTATATAGATATATAAAGGCTGTTCAATTATTAACGCGATGGGACTATGTTATTAGAAAACTGTTATTTAACAATTAACAATGATAAATTAAACAAACATTCTATTAAAACGGTTTATTGAATAAGAGACACAAATTGATGAAAATGAATCGGAGATTACGTTCACACACCACTCGCTCCTTCTATCCAAATGTTTAACTAACTTAATTAACCCATCTAATTTAATTAACTAGAGTCGCCACTCCACACTCACAAGCACTTCACTCGCTGGCACCAACTGGGGGACTAAGGACTGCGTTCCCCTCTCCTGCTTTATTTATACCCTCGGTTTGGAACAAGCGTATGCTTGGAGAATTGGCGGGAAAAGGAAAGAACATCTAGGACCTTCTCGAACCTTCTCGAAGGTCCGAGAACCTTCTTGACCAAAGTTACTGACCGCACGTCCCCACCCCCTCTTCTCTCTCTCTCTATACTCTCCCCGCACCCCCCTCGACTCTCTAATATGTCTAGCTATATATATCTCAGGCACGATCCCGTGACAACCATCATTATCATGACTACTTTCATCACCATCATTACTACTATAATAATCACCATCATTATTGATATCACCATCATTATCATGACTACTGTCATCACCCTCATAACTACTTAATAATCACCATCATTATTGATATCACCATCATTATCATGACTACTGTCATCACCATCATTACTACTTAATAATCACCATCATTATTGATATCACCATCATTATCATGACTACTGTCATCACCATCATTACTACTATAATAATCACCATCATTATTGATATCACCATCATTATCATGACTACTGTCATCACCCTCATAACTACTTAATAATCACCATCATTATTGATATCACCATCATTATCATGACTACTGTCATCACCATCATTACTACTATAATAATCACCATCATTATTGATATCACCATCATTATCATGACTACTGTCATCACCATCATAACTACTATAATAATCACCATCATTATTGATATCACCATCATTATCATGACTGTTGATATAGGTTAAGTGCACACACAACATATATACAGAGTGTACACATGCCTTAATCATATTGCAACATACACACATGTACTTTCAGGGCAATACTATCATTGTTTAATATCCCATGATAATATACCATACTCTGTAATATCGGCAGCGTTGCACCAAATATATCCGGCACCGCTGCACATGTTTTCATCAGTAACATCCGGTTGGCACTCAGCATAGTAGTGCCACCCAAGCTCCCTGTATCTCTGGCTAATAAGAACCTATAAACTTATCTCTGGACTTTTATTCTACATCCTTGTGCAAGAAAGGATTATCAAGGTTGTTGTAGCTTCACATGACAACCATACATGGCGCAGTCAGTGTATTAAAGCCAGGAGATACGAGCCAAGACCGGATTATCAGCCAGCCATCTTGCAAGACCTCGCCTCTCCAGCCCTGGATATATTATTGTGCAGTGCTTTATAGTGCAGTGAAGTGCTTAAGAGTGTAGTGCAGTGCCTTTATTATAAGTCCCATGTCATTTGTGCCCATTCCCGACTTTCTGTGAGGGTTATAGCTGCCGAATCATTGCTGGACAAGAGCGGGGAGTAGCATACCCTCCCCCTCTAACGTCTCCAGCAACACTAAAGACTCTAAAGTTCTCACCCCTCACTGGACCCTCAGTGCCTTCCAGCTGTGCCGGCACGTGCGCGCACGGACACACGCACAGCCCGTAGCCTAGTAGGTAGAGCTCTCGTCTCACACACGAGGGGTCGGGGGTTCAATCCCCGGCCGGGCGGAGACCAATTGGGCTTGTCTCCTTTCATGTGTTAGCCTCAGTTCACCTAGCTGTAAATAGGTACCTGGAATAAGTGGACGACGTTGTGACGTCCCATCTGGGGTTGGCAAAAATGGTACAAGGCGAGATGGGTATCATATGGTTCACCTAAGCTGATGGCTACCTAAGCCTTCGGGCGAGACGGTACCGTCTATAGTGAGAATGGTACCATACAGATCCACCCTAAGCCTTCGTTTCCGATGTCGCCAATTGGCTAAAATACAGACTACACACACATCCACAGCCATTCCAACAGTACATAAAACACTTAACATGCATTTCACGCAATACATTCCCAGTTAAGGAGGCGCGATAATAATGAGCTTAGCTCGCATTGCGTGGATTCCCCTTGACGAACAAGTAACTGAGTACATCATTGCCAAGCCTACCGCACTCACGCACACACTCACTCTCTCTAGCACAGATAATTTCTCTCACTATTAAATAAACTGTTCCAGTTGTACTGCACATTTTCATCGTTCCTGCAAGACTACAGTGTGTCAGCTATCAACCAATTATGGAGGGAGATGAGCAGATTCATGGGGAGCCCAGAGACACCCCACACGACCATAATGGGGAGGGAGATAATGGTGGTGCTACTGGTGGAGATAGTGGTGAAGATAATGATGGAGATACTGTTGGAGTTGCTGGTACGGGGTACCAGTCAGTTCATTCCACTCCAACCTCTCCTCTCACCACCCCTCATTTCACTCCACCTCCCCAACCTCCCCCCACTTTACCTCCCCTACACTATAGGGGGATGCCACCCCTGTCACCACACCCTGCAAGTCTACAACCTACCACAAGTGCAGACCTCCTTCAGCTCATACAGTATATGGAGCAATGCAGACAACGGGACGACTATACCAGAAGACAGGAGGAGGACCGCAGAAGACAGGAGGAGGACCGCAGAAGATAGGAAGAGGAAAACCGACGACAGGAGGAGGAAACAAGACGACGCACAGAGGAGGACTACAGGAGACAGATGGACGATGCCAAGTTCTCCGCCCTTGTCCAGGCTCTGGCCCAAATTACCCCACCTGCCGCCGCACCTACACCCACCTCACCGGGGACAACACCCCATTCCACTACATCCTCCCCCCCTACAGCTCCACCTCCACCACAGAAGGCTATCACCCAGAACCCGCCGCCCCTTCGTGCTGATGCCACCTTCCAGGTTTTCAGAGAATGGAGGCGTCGGTGGGACGATTACTCTATTATGGTAGACTTATCTACCGAGTGAGAAACAACTGATCCAGATGCGGATGTGCTTAACACTGGAGACACAGCGGCTTTTGGAGCACACCTTAAGCATACTCCCTGACACCGACAAGACCGTTGACGCAGTCCTCGATGCACTTCAGGAGCACATCAAGAATTCTCGCAATGAAGCTCTCCGTCACAGGGACCTGTTCAGTTGCAAGCAAAAACAGGGCGAGTCATTCAACAACTTCTACGTCCGCCTCTGCCACATCGCCGAAGAAATTGACGTCTGCCCAGGGAACTCTTCAGGTTGCAAGGAGACCCAACTCAAGATGGTCATTCTGATGGGCATACATGACGAAGAACTTGTACAGAAGCTGCTTTCCCTCGACGCCACCCTTTCATTACAGGACATCGTCAACACTTGCCGTTCCTACGAGGCCACTCGAAGCGCTACGTCAGCCATACGTGCCCCACCGTCCCAGGTTAACGCCGTGTCAGCGTACAAGCAGAACAAGCAAGTTAAGCAACGCGACAAGTTCTCCACATCGCAACAGTCCTTGGCGTCGGCTGCCGCCTGCCAGCGTTGTGCTCGCCGGCACGACAAGAACAAGTACCCGGCTGAAGACTACACCTGCACTAACTGTGGCCGTCGTGGTCATAAGCCTAGGACTCCTGCTTGTCCTGCTGCCACCGCCCAGTGTCGTCGCTGCAACCATATGGGCCACTACGACAAATGCTGCAGATCTTCCAAGACGCCCGACACACAGGACAACGACGCTTCCTCCCACAACAAGTCTACAGCAAAGAAGACCACAAGTTGCCGACGTGTGGGATCACCTGTTCAGGCACCCACACTGACATCCGTGAGTCTCACCTACAGCGACACCACTAGAAAACTCCACATGCTTCCTGACACAGGTGCAGACATCACAGTGATCGGCCGACACCTCGACATACTTCGGATTCCTCTCAACGCGGATGGCTCTGCAATGGCTCCTGCTTTGGGGACGTTTCATGCACAACTCACCATCAGCAAACGCTCCTGTTCGGCCACAATCCAAGTCCGCGAGGGTGTTCAGACGCCGCTTTTGTCCAAACGCCACTGTCAAGAATTGGCCATCATCTCAGCGAAATTCCCCAAGCCAATTCTACAGGTCAAACACATCAACAGGTGTAAGGAGCTACCCTTCACAGCCACCACATCACCTGCAGAGGCTGACCCTGGCAAAGTCGGAGCGATCAAGGACTTCCCGGCACCAGCCAACATCACCGACCTTCGCTCCTTCATGGGTTTGGTGAACCAGCTGGCAGAGTTCACCCCCGACATCGCCACTGCCGCTCAGCCCCTGCGCCCCCTGATGAGCCCGAAGAGGTCGTTTATGTGGACCGCTGACCATGATGAGGCTTTCCGCTGGGTCAAGGCTGCCCTGCTCAGTCCACCCGTCCTGGCCCCATTCGACCCTTCCCTACCAGTGATTCTACAAACTGATGCGTCCCGCCTCAACGGTATTGGATACGCCCTCCTACAGGATCATGGCAACAACCGTCTCCGCTTAGTTCAGTGTGGCTCGAGGTTCCTAAGCGACCCCAAGTCCCGCTATGCCACCATTGAGCTGGAGATGCTAGCCGTGGTCTGGGCCATGTCCAAGTACAAGTTCTACCTCATCGGACTGCAACACTTCACCCTCATGACGGACCATCACCCCCTCATCCCCATCTTCAACAACTACACCCTTGATGCGGTTGAAAATCCCCGCCTCCAGCGTCTGAAGGAGAAAGTCGCACCTTACCTCTTCACAGCCGTCTGGCGCGCTAGCAGGTTGCTCTGCATCCCTGATGCGTTGTCACGGGCCCCTGTCAGCCACCCGACGCCAGAGGATGAGTTAGCATGTGCCGACGCCACGGTTCACCTCAGGTCCCTCGTGACTGTCAACGCCGCCGCCACCGACATCAACTCTCCTTCACAGGACGCAGACAGGATTCTCCAGGAACTCCGAGACGCAGCCGAGCAGATCCTGTGTACATCCGCCTGCGTGAGTACATTACTTCGGGTTTCCCCACCAACCGCTACGACCTGCACAACTCTCTACTCCCATTCTGGAAACTCCGAGACTACCTGTCAGCAGATGGTGAACTCGTCCTGTACGGAGCGAGGGTTGTGGTTCCTGAAGCCCTCTGCCGCCGCACCTTGGCTCGCCTGCATGATAGTCACAGAGGCGTGGAGGCCACTAAGCGTAAGGCGCGACAGGCTGTCTTTTGGCCTGGCATCAACTCGGACATCGCCAACACAGTTCAAGCTTGTGAGCCGTGTCAGGTCTTACAGCCTAGTCAGCAGCAGGAACCCATGATCAACGACGACAACCCAACTAGGCCTTTCGAGTCTGTTTCAGCCGACTTCTTTGCTGTGGCGGGGAAATCCTTCCTCGTCGTAACAGACCGACTCTCAGGCTGGCCCGTTGTCGTACCCTGCAAAGGAGATACTACCGCTTCAAACACCATCAGGATCTTCGGCTGCTACTTCAGGGAAGTTGGTGTACCCCTCCGCCTACGTACAGATGGAGGCCCACAGTTTACTAGCCGTGAGTTCCGGGACTTCATGGAGCGTTGGGGAGTCAATCACTTGGTCTCTTCCCCACACTACCCACAATCCAACGGTCATGAGATCCCTGCCATAAAGAGAGTCCTTCACTTCCCCCATGGCCCCACGTAGGTCTGAAAGGCTCCTAGAAAAAGAGTCAGCTCGACAACGTCTTGCGAGCTTGAAGGGGGATTCCGTACTCTGTAGTATCGGCAGCGTTGCACCAAATATATCCGGCACCGCTGCACATGTTTTCATCAGTAACATCCGGTCGGCACTCAGCATAGTAGTGCCACCCAAGCTCCCTGTATCTCTGGCTAATAAGAACCTATAAACTTATCTCTGGACTTTTATTCTACATCCTTGTGCAAGAAAGAATTATCAAGGTTGTTGTAGCTTCACATGACAACCATACAATGACTACTGTCATCACCATCATTACTACTATAATAATCACCATCATTATTGATATCACCATCATTATCATGACTACTGTCATCACCATCATTACTAAAGTAGGAAAGCGTCCGACGAAACAGGGAGCTCCTTTGTGTCGAACTTTTTGTGCCACAAACGTCCAAATTCCCGGCATGACCACCTCTGACCCTCCTACATCTACCTCATTTGCTCCTTGTACCGGATCTTCTACTTGCCTTTTGTCAGACAACTTAGTGCCAGCATCTGACTCCCGTAAGCCACAAAATGATAAAGGCAATCAACTTCCTGGCACTTACTTTGGAGAAGGAGAGCGAGAGAGGACTGAGTCTAAACTGCAAGTCACGCTTGCTAAAGCACAATTGGCAGCGCGAAGCGGGGCAGCCAATCAGCGCGCCGGGCCCCCCTATAAAGGGAAGGGGACGAGAGCCGCTCGGGGTCAGACAGGCACCACGCCTCGAGGAAGCAACACCTCTCCTCCCAGCCTCCCCCTCTCCTGCGGGCACACCAGGAACCAAGGCGATAACCACAGTAGCCTTCCAGCCCACACAACAGTTCCAGTAGCAGAGCACTCGAGTCCTGCATCACTCTCACCAACCTGGAGGATACACCATCAGTATCCCTGGGCCTGTCGCCATATTGCATGCCTGCACACCCGCAGCCAGCAACTTCATCCAGGACGACAGGAGATGGTTAAGAGTGACAACCTCCCAGACCACTACTGGCCAGCTTTGAGGTGGTAGTGCAGCCAGAATGCCCACCACGAGCAACAGACTTTTAATCAGGACCCTTATTGGGCCCGCCGAGGAACCAAGAAAAAGAGAGAGGGGAATTTGACTAATTCGGAGGATCTTCAATAAAAATATGTGTTCTTATAGAACAAAACGAATAGAGAAATTGACTTGACTATGAAATAGAATAAACGGATGATGTGTAACTAGTGTTTATTGATAGAAAGGGCTCCAAGCCATTAGCTACCAAGTATTTAGGATCTTATAGGAAGTTCTTTAATTAACGTAAGAGGGACAGAAATTAAATAACAACTATTGGGTTCAGGGGAAAATAGTGAATAGTTGTTTTAGAGATGAGCTTCAGCTAGGGTTATAGGAATTATATTGTAAGGACACACGTCTGGATTATATTGTAAGGACACACGTCCGAAATTATATTGCAAGGACACACGTCCGAAGTATATTGAAGGGACACTAGTCCGAATATGTTTAACGTCACTTATCATCGATAAAGGAACTTCATGATTAGTCTTGCTACCTCCTAGCTCGGTTGAGTGACCTTTAAGATTTGAAATAGAAAGTAACGTAAGGACGTATCCGTCTCTTGAAGCTACCAGAAATATTGTCCGGGGAGCAATGTTGTATTCCGGTGTAATATTGTATTAACAAAGAGTTTATGTTCATGTGTAACGGACTACGCGTTCGATGTTGTAAGAGAACTAAGAGTTAAAGATTATATCCTTTATAGAGAGTTAAACGGCCTACGAGCCAGTGTTGTATTTTGGTGTAATATTGTATTAACAAAGAGTTTATGTTCATGTGTAACGGACTACGCGTTCGGTGTTGTAAGGGAACTAAGAGTTAAAGATTATATCTTTGATAGAGAGTTAAACGGCCTACGGGCTAGTGTTGTATTCAGGTGTACTATTGTATTGACAAAGCTTTTATGTTCATGTGTAACGGACTACGCGTTCGGTGTTGTAAGGGATATGTGAGTTAAAGATTATATCCTTTATAGAGAGTCAAACGGCCCACGGGCCAGTGTTGAAATTCAGAGGGGCTATTGTATGAGCCGAGAGTGGTGTTCGTAACGCCCGGGAAAAGGTTAGCCATTTGGGGGTTTCGGAAGCGGATATAGAAATATATATTATTTGTCCACTTGCATTTAGGATTAAGAAATTAGTAATAGTTTGAGTCAGACAAGCCCAGGTCTCTTAGAAGACATCGAAGGGCACGGCGATCATTATAAATTCAGTCTGGTAACCTACGATGTATCTAAGTCGAAGTGAGGCATTACCTGAATAGCGGGCATCCGAATAGTATGTGCGGGAGCTCTTGGGTTCCAATGTACCATCTATCATGGGACAACGTCTTATTCAATTCGCGTACTGAACTAATTTCGACCAGAATAGGAAGTAGGCTATAGGACTAGTAGTTAGATTTAGAGTTCGTTCTATTAAATAAACTATACAAACTCTAGAAACTGTCGAATTATTCCCCCACCTCAGTAGTGTGCTTGAACTTAGAAATTTAAGTACAACAATTACTACTATAATAATCACCATCATTATTGATATCACCATCAATACTACTGTAATTACCATCATCATTACTAATGTTATTACCATCATCACAATTACCATCACTATTACTATTGTTATTTCTGTCATTACCATCATCATTACTAATGTTATTACCATCACTATCATTACTATTGTTATTACCATCATCACTATTGTCATGACTATCATTACTACTGCCAATACTATCATCACTATTATTAGAATCTTCGCCTCCATCACCACAATATGCCTGGTGCCCAAATAATTAATGGTGCCCAAAATTCCTGGTGCCCACAATTCCAGGTGCCCAAATGGCATAGTGCCCAACAGTCTAGGTGCCCAAATATCACGGTGCCCAAAATTCTAGGTGCCCAAATGTCATGGTGCCCAAAATTCTAGGTGCCCAAATATCACGGTGCCGAAAATGCGGTGCCCAAGTTTCTGGTGCCGAAAATTCGGTGCCCAAGTTTCCAGTGCCGAAATTTCATAAACCGTGTGTGCGTGGTGTACATACGAAAGCACCGAGAGAAGTATTTTGTGTAAGTGTGTGAGTTCCTGCGTGTGCTGTTGTTTATGTTCTTGTTGTGTATTAGAAACTTAGAGAGAGAGAGAGGGTGAAAATGAGAGTGAAAGTGAGTGAGTGAGTGTGTGTGTGTGTGAGTGAGTGTGTGTATGTGTGTGTGCGTAAGATTCAGAGGTAAATCTACAGTTATACTACCCCTCCCCCACTACCCCCCACCACCTCCCCCCTTCAAAACACGCCTTTTAGCATGTTTTTGGATGGTTCAGCAGACGCGGAAACTGGAAAAAAACGTATTTTGATAAAAATTGATCACCAACCAGATAAGAGTTTTTCAGGTAATTTGTTGTTGTTTTTTCTGTTTTCTTTGATATACAGTGTTGTTTAATACCGAGGACCGTCGCATTTTAGTATTTTTAACATTAGCCTAACCTAACCTAACTTAACCTAACCTAACCGAAAACTAACCTGTCTCGCGACCGGTCTAAACCCAGCTCACGTTCCCTGTTTATGGGTGCGCGACGGTCTAAACCCAGCTCACGTTCCCTGTGTATGGGTTCGCGAAGGTTTGTAGTACTTCAATGTATCTATTTCAAGTCAAATATACATTTCCGCGCATCATCAAACCATACTAAGTCTACTACTAATAATATTAACCCATTAGTACCAACAGAATAGCGACAAAATAGGGGTAGTATAACTGTAGATTTATCATTGTAGTTGCTTGCGTGAGTCTGGTGGGTGATTCAAACACAGTCAAGTGGCAGTTTGTTCACAGCTTGGAATTTTCCCACAAACAAAATTATGAATATGAAGAATGAAAGGAAAGTAGAAGAAAATACAGTGGAAAAAAAAAAAAAAAAAAACACACATGGAGAACAAATATTACGAATAGTTGTTATAAGGACTAACACAGAGCTCCAATACGATTATGATAGCTCAGGCTTTATTGGTGGCAAGGTAAGGCAGTCATACCGTCGATTCCTTCTTATTGTTTCTACTGAGAGAGAGAGAGAGAGAGAGAGAGAGAGAGAGAGAGAGAGAGAGCAAGAGCGAGAATGAGCGTGAGAGCGAGCAAGAGAGAGAGAGAGACACGTGGTCGGCTGCGAAGACCAAGACAAGCATCATATTACACACCACATAATAACCATCAATAAAACACTAACACAACTTACCTTTCAATTCCGCTTATCGCCCCCCGCGCCGCCGCACCATCTACACTTCACTATTTTTTTCCAGCTGAGCGTAAATTGTCATGTTTCTATCTTTGTTACTCAGCTATAAGTTAGATTTTGTAGCGACAGATGATGGTTATTCTGAAAACTTGGCATTAATATGACACACAGCCATAGTAGTTTCATATATTTCCATTAACACCTTACGAGCGGCCTATGCGGTTTATTTATATGTACCGCCCAGCGGGGTGTTTTTAGCCAAAATAGGGCTGTTTACGTGATCATTTTCATGCCTAAATAAGACCCAGAACGTAAAACAAGTACCTATCCCAGAAAGGGCATAAACAGAGCTTTCGAATGACACCATAACGATCCTTTTATGATGGCTAGTTTTCTTGCAATAACCGTGCAACGCGAGTGCAAAAAGCATGTAATTAGCCACTTTCCCGATACAATTCCTTATATAGCGAGTGAGAGAGGGAGGAGGGAGCTGGGATTCGTGTCAGTATGTTCGCCGCGGTGGTCTGGAGCAGTCATACGCTCGCTACTCTCCTGCCACCACTTGTCTCTCTCTCTCAGCAACATTACGTGCTGAAATTGCCACTCGACCTATGTCGAGCGCCGCCACATAGTCCAGCTTTATTTAACTCGACTTATGTGGTGAGCCGCTAATTAAGGGTTAAGTATCGAGAAATCAGCTAATAAGAGATTCAATTTACGATCAGCTGGAAAACAAATAGAGTATAGTTCTTCACACGGTCACAGATACGCGCACGCAAGAAAAATATCACATGCACTAACACACTTTTGGTCAGGTGCAGAGTGGAAGCGAGCACGTTGAGAAGTGAGAGAGGGAGTGAGGGAGGGAAGAGAAGGGAGGGAGAAGGAAGAGGGATGGCAACACTACAACCCCACTTGCTCTAATTTCATCGACTGCATAATTTCATCAACACACAATGTCTTCATAGTTTTTCTTCTAAATTCTAATGTCACCAAATTATGATACCATTACCAATTAACCCATAGCCAAAACTTAAAAATAATATGCGATACCCCTCTGATTAAAGGACGCTATTACATAAGACCCATTTTCCTGAAGCTAGAGTAACACCTATGAACCATATCGCTCGGGCTTTAAACGGCGGGTCAGGCGATCAGAAGCATCAACTATTTTGACGAGTGATGAAGGCTTTCACAAATCACGAAAACGAAACCAAAATACATAAAATATCGTCTGACGGTCGATGTAAGGCAGAAAGTGAACAACAAAGGGTGATATACAGTCATAAGGATTTATTTGTGTGTGTATTTAATAGGTAGCGGGTGTATTTAGTAACTAATGATCATACGCCTGGTAGTGGGGTGTGGTCACCTAGGAACCAAGACCAAGGAACTACAGGACCGGCACCACCCTCCCTTCTGTCTCCTCCACCACCTCCCTTGGTGTGCTTAGGGAGGGTCTGTACGCAGCCGGATACCTTACCCTCTACCCATGCGCGAAAATTTAAGCCTCCCTTGGCCCCGCCCACATGCCGAAAATGTTCAAATATTATATTATATTAGATTAGATTAACCTAACTTAACCTAACCTAACCTAACCTAACCTAACCCTAATATAATATAATATAATATAATATAACATAACACAAATAACAAAATAAAAATATAAAAATATACTAAACTTCGAGTGGGATCGAACACTGGATATTTGAATGCCAGGCGGGAGCTCTAATGACTGTACTACGGAGCGAGCTGGCAGGAACGGTTGGAAGGGTTTATTTAAACGCGGGGAACGGGGGGCGGGGCCAAGGGAGGCTTACATTTTCGCGCATGCGTAGAGTGTAAGGTATCCGGCTGGCACAGACGCTCCCGTGTGCTTACATCCCCCCCACCTCATCCCCTCTTCTCCCATCTTCACCCCCCTTTATATGACCCTCCTTCCGCCTTCACCCTCCTCCTTCCACCTTCACCCCCCTCCTTCCATCTTCACCCCCTTCCTTCCACCTCCATCCCCTTCCATCCGTCTTCACCCCCCTCCTTCCACCTTCACCCCCCTTCCTTCCAACTTCACCCCCTTCCTTCCGCCTTTACCCCCTCCCCCCTCCTACCACCTTCACGCCCCTACCTTCCACTCCCCCCTCCACCCTGACACCTGGATGAGGATAAAAGTTTTCAAACAGTAGGCTGAATGGGGTCGAATGGCTACTACCCATAAATATAAAAAAAGTGGGTCGCTCCCCTTACAGTTAAGGGTAATAAACAGGCGTAGATGGTGTTCTGCACACTTTACAATGGGAGGACTGCAATGTACAGTCGGCCGAATAAGTGATGTCGCGGCACCAAGTATATTTCGGTCAATAATTGGTATCAGCACTATCTAAGCTTTTTTTCATCTTTTCTAGTGAGATATGCAAACATGTTCCTATCATTACACACCCTATTCAACATCTGACAGATATTAATACTGCATACAACGAGCAAAACGTAATGACAGTGGCGACACAACTTATTTGGCCAACTGTACAAGGTCTTTTTTCACGAAGAGTATCTCCTCAGAATGAACCACAAAGTCTTTGAGATACTAACCTTTTCCTTGTAACTGCGATTGTTTGTATTGTGTCTGTCATTGAACGATTCTGTGCAGCTTAGGAAGCACCTGTATGAGTTAGGTTTTACATATTTTTGTTATTATTTTAGGTCCTCCCTTTACCGAATAAAATCATCTGATTGATCAGAATAAAATTAGAAACGCAAATTACACTATAAGAGCTCAAGAGTATATAAGGTATATTGGTAGTAAGTTACCATTGAATATTATACATATATTTTTATCCTTATATTAGAATAATTAGATAGATTAATCCCTACTTTTAAGAGGTAAATTACTATGGAAACTTTAATGATATTTCCCATACTTTTTAAACACAATTTATTTTGCACTGTATCACACATGGTTAGTACTGTTAAAACAGCACATAACAATTACCTATTTGGACGGTTAGGAGAGTATTCAAAGTAAGTTCAAGATGATTTGTGTTTCCAGAGGATTTTTTCCCCCAGATCCACTCAAATTCCTGGCTTCTCGGACCCTCTCCACTGCTTTCATAATTATTCACTTACACTTCGCTGACACATTTTCAGCACTAGATAATTAACTTGTTAGGACGCTCTTCAAACTTCATCTTGAGAAAAACAAATCTTGGAAAAGGGGCTGTAGGGAGGGAAACGAGATAAGAAAGTAGTTTGGGAAGGAGAACGGGGAAATGAGTAGGTTGGGAGGCATTGAGGAAGGGGGAGAGGATTTGTGAGGGAAAAAGAGCATGCAATCCTACTCCACCACCCTTGGCTATCTCCCTTCTCCACCCCTACTTGTTTCCGGCTTATACTTTTATTTATTCTTCCTCTCATGACCAAAAATGCATGAAGATAATAACGTGTCTATGAGCGTGGAGGAAGCTGAGTGAGAGGTAGATCTAAAAAAAAACGTGTGATCAGGTTCTATGATCCTATCTCAAAGGTAAACACTTAAGGGAGGTGACCTGCTTATTTTCTTTCTTTTTCTCTCTTTCCCCCTTAAAGACTGTATACACTATGGAACACAACATTGAATTTGTACACCCACCCACACATATAGAGGCAGTATCAGAGTTGTGACGGCTGATATATTCGAGTTAGTACAACATATATTTAATTTGCAGTGCGAATGTTTCCAAATAATAAATACATCATATATATCTCGGTCATATGTGTACTAGTTGTATATAGGCAACTGTATATATACTCTCTCTCTCTCTTTCTATCTTCCCCCCCATCTCTCTCTCTCTCTCTCTCTCTCTTTTGTTTTCTCTCTCTCTCTCTCTCTCTCTCTCTCTCTCTCTCTCTCTCTCTCTCTCTCTCTCTCTCTCTCTCTCTCTCTCTCACACAAGATAACCTCAACATTAATTAACTGCATCCTCTTTCCCAACAAACTTTTAAAACTCGCTCCTGCCCACACCTTTTCTACGCCTTCTAAACTTTATTATTAATATTAATATTAATATTATTATTATTATTCTCATTCTTTCTGTTACTTTATCTATCTACCTATTTCGCTATCTATATTTCTATCTATCCATATCTTCCCTATGCACCTGTAATTCTCTAATGTTCTCCTCTTGATATACTGTATACGGGTACTGACAAATGTTCGTGAAATTTTGCGATTTTCATTATACAAATATATCCAGCTAGATTATGTTCAGATAAAATAAGCTATACATAAATAAATACATAATAATTATATATATATTAATATATAGCTGATTCGATCTGAACATCAATCTATATGGATATAATTGCATACAGAAAATCACTAGAGCTCGCGAACATTTGTCAGTTGCTATACATTTATTGTTCTACCAACCAAAACTTTCCTTGTGCCCATATCATTATTTTAATATTCCTCTTCTTCCTCCTCCTCCTCCTCTTCTTCCTCCTCCTCCTCCTCTTCTTCTTCTCCCCCCTCTTTCTTTTTCTACTTCCTCCTCCTCCTCCTCTTCTTCTTCTTCTTCCTCCTCCTCCTCTTCTTCTTCTTACCCCTCCTCCTCTACTTCTTCCTCCTCCTCCTCTACTTCTTCCTCCTCCTCCTCTTTTTCTTCCTCCTCCTATTCTTCTTCTTCCTTCCCCTCATCTTCTGCTTCCTCCCTTCTTCTTCTTCTCCTTCCTCCTCCTCCTCTTTTTTGTCCTCCCCCTCCTCCTCCTCTTCTTCTTCCTCCCCCTCCTCCTCTTCTTCCTCTTCCTCCTTCTCCTCCTCTTCTTCTTCTTCTTCCTCTTCTTTCTCCTCTTCTTTATTCTTCTTCTTCTTCCTCCTCCTCTTCTTCTCCCCCCCTCCCCTTCCTCCTCCTATTCTTTTTCTTCTCCGCTTCCTACTTCTCCTGCCCCTCTTCTTCACCCTCCTCCTCTTCTTCTTCTTCTTCTCCCCCTCCTCTTCTTCCTCCTCTTCTTCTTCTTCTTCCTCCTCCTCCTCCTCCTCCTCCTCCTCCTCTTCTTCTTCTCCCCCTCCTCTTCTTCCTCCTCCTCTTCTTCTTCTTCTTCTTCTTCTTCTTCTTCTTCTTCCTCCTCCTCCTCCTCCTCCTCCTCAGTTGTGTGTGTGAACTACAGCGGTATAGACGCTCCCGTCATTGTGTGTTAAATATATAGCAACGCGCTATATAGCCACGCCTCAGTGATCACGTGATAGTTTCCCGCCAATACTACCTTACCCACGCTAATTACTGTGAGGAGGTCAGTTGTGTGTGTGTGAACTACAGCGGTATAGACGCTCCCGTCATTGTGTGTTAAATATATAGCAACGCGCTATATAGCCACGCCTCAGTGATCACGTGATAGTTTCCCGCCAATACTACCTTACCCACGCTAATCACTGTGAGGAGGACCTGGAGCCGCCAAACCAGAATACCGGCTAACATAAGTGTTCATTTTGTTTTCCTTCTTTCTTTTATATTATTATTTTGTTTTTCTCCTTAATAAGCTTATCTTCTGACAGACAACAAATTGTTTTGTCGTATATTTTAGTCTTTCTCTCCCAAACTATTGTATTTTTTTTTTTTTTTTTAGTATACAAATCACTCCATTACCTGTGTCAAATATTTTATGTTTTATTAAAATATCGTAAATAGGCTAGCCTCTTGATATCGAAATTGAGATAGCTATTACCTCCATGTAAACAGGCCCAACAAACTCCCATTAGGTCTACCACATACTATATTTTGTATGCCTTCATACTAACCAATATCTCTCTTTTTTTACAGTCTCATTTAATCATAAAATTCAAACACATATTTCTATAGTTTTACAGGCTCTCGACATAGTATCTGATTACTAACATATCTCACATATTTTTCATTTATTTTCACAGGGCTTTTGAAACTGTATCTTAAATTAATACTATATCATCTTAGCAGCCAAAATGCCTTCGAACTTGAAACGTTGCGAGCAGTGTACAGGTCGATTCGCTGGACAATACTTCAGTGACTACTTCTCCAACCCGGAATGCAGGCTGTGCGAAAACCGCCGACATCTGTTAGAAGGTCTGAACGAAGTAAAAGCCAACTATGTCAAACTCCAGAAGGAATTCTACTCTTTGCAGGAATTTGTTTCCCTCAATGTAGCAGCAATATCAGAAACCCAGCAGGATGTAGGACTACCAGTGCAGGTGTCTAGCCAAGACAACGCAACTGCCCTCCCTTCTCCCCCTAGATCTCCTTCCCCACCCAGAATTGACCAGCCGCTAACACCCCCACTAGCCAGCCCACTCGCCCCCCACAACAGCCCTCCATCCCCTCAAAATTCCAGAGTCTCTCCCACCAGCTTTACTCCCGTAAGAAATTGGGCGAGGCAATCAAAAAGGAGGTCACATCTGCTGGTCACCACATTTAATAAATACCAGATTCTGACAGAAACAGGAGACGAAACTGAGGAGACCAGGCTCATTGGAGACTCCATCTTACGAGGACAACTTGAAGAGTTCTGTGGAAGAGTCCCAAACCACAGAAAGCGTTTTTGCATACTGGGTGCAGTTTTGGACGACATCACAGCAGCCTTCGACGATGTCACCATCAACGCTGACGAGAACACCCTGTTCGTGATTCACGCAGGGTCGAACGATGTAATGCGCACCAGATCAGAGGAACTAATGGAAAAATACCGTAAGGCAATCCAGCGTTACAAGAGTAAGTCATGTAACATAATCATTTCAGGCATTCTTCCCAAGATCGATGCAGAGACCGGTTTCTACGATAAGGCGTTCAGTACTAATAACAGACTTAAATCCCTCTGCTCACAGGAAGATGTCGAATATCTCAATCTCTGGGACCATTTCTACAATCAACACATTCTCTTTCAGGATGATGGCTGCCATTTGAATTCAGTCGGAGGAGCACGCCTAGGCAGACTCCTACATGATGCAGTCTGCACTTTCAGATCAAAAAACGACAACCGAGCAGGGGCAGTAGCAGCGACATAAACTACCCCATATCAAATGTAAACTCTATCCAAAATAATATCACGGCCTGCTACGTTAATGCACGCAGCTTACGCAATAAATTCGAAGACCTGGAAGCACTTGCATGTATGGAGGAATGTGATATAATCGGTGTTTCAGAATCTTGGATCAACACGGAAAAGCGTGATTTTTTGGCGGAATACGCATTACCAGGTTATACTCCCTTCAGCTACGAAAGATCCCATAGAATGGGAGGTGGGGTTCTGCTATATGTTAAAAGTAATCTTCACCCAATCGAGGTAACCAAACCTGCCATAAATAATATTGATACTAGTTACGTTCAAATAAATAATCAAGCAAGCAAGATAATAATTGGCCTAATTTATCGACCTCCTGCACAATCACCCGATACTGACGAGAAACTCTATGATCAAATAGCAGAAATAAGTTGTCAGGAAGAAGCAGTAATATTTGGCGATTTCAATCTGCCAGTCACAACATGGGGCGAACCACTAAATGCTCACGCGGGACATGATCTATATGCTAATCTTCAGGAAAGTGCCCTTTATCAACACGTAGAACACCCAACGAGGGGAAATAACATTCTGGATATTATTCTAACGACAAATGAAAGACTGGTAAATAGCGTTAAAATCGGACCGGAATTTAGCTCTAGTGACCATAGGATAGTGTCCTTTAACATTAAAGTAAATAATGACAAAGAAAACGTGAGCACGGAAAAAGTACCAGATTATCGAAGGGCCGACTTTAACAAACTTAGAAGGCATCTTGCCAATACTGACTGGAGTGAAATGACCGAAACTCACGATGTAAATCGATTATGGAACATATTATCCAATAACCTAAACAAAGCAATAAATACAAGCATCCCTCTACGAAACCGGCGCCCAGCAGGCAAATATAAGCCAAAATGGTGGAATAATGAAATAAAAAACATCCTCTTAGTAAAAAAGCAGGCATACCAAAAATATAAAGCAACTCAGAATAATAGCGACAAATTAGAACAGGATAGACTGCGTCGAACAACCAAAAATCTCATCAAAGGAAGTAAGAAGAATCTGGAACTTCATATTGCCAGCTCCAGCAAGTCCAATCCGAAAGAATTTTACAGCTATATAAGAAACAGAAAAACGGTAACTTCAACAATAGGCCCACTTGTTGCGGAAAATGGAGATCATACAGATAACAAAGTACAAATGGCGAATATCCTAAATAACTATTTTGCATCAGTTTTCACGTCGGAAGATACTACCGGTAACCGACCTACCCCTACGAATCAATCAAATGGCACTGAGCTCGAAAAATTTACGATTTATGAAGACGATATCCTGTTCGCAATCAACAATTTGAAAGTTAATAAAACCCCAGTCCCTGATAAAATATCCCCAAGGATCGTAAAAGAAGCAAAACACGAATTATTAAACCCACTCGCAAATCTGTTCAACAAATCATTGAATGTTGGGATAGTTCCAAACGAATGTAAACTAGCTAACGTGACACCCATATACAAAAAAGGAAATAAGTCTTCTCCCGGCAATTATCGACCAATTAGCTTAACATCGGTAACGGGCAAATTAATGGAAACCATTATAAGGGACAAAATAGTAAAACGTTTGGAAGAAAATAATTTAATAAAAGATTCTCAGCACGGTTTTAGAAATAAACGTTCATGCTTAACAAACTTACTCGACTTCTTCAATGATGTTTACAAATCATATGATAAGGATAGAGCAGTTGATATAATATATCTCGATTTTCAGAAAGCTTTCGATACCGTACCCCACAAGAGACTAATTGACAAAATAAAAGCTCATGGCATAACAGGAAAAACTCTGAAATGGCTTGAAAATTGGCTCTCAGACCGTAAACAACGAGTTGTAATAAATGGTGAAGAATCAGATTGGTGCAAAGTAAATAGTGGCATTCCCCAGGGTTCGGTATTAGGTCCTATTCTTTTTATAATTTACATAAACGACTTAGACGAAGGAATAGAATGCAAAATTTCGAAATTTGCTGACGATACAAAAATTACTAATAAAGTAACCTCAACAGTACATTGGCAAAAACTACAAGGTGACCTAGACACTTTAGAAAACTGGGCAGTAAAATGGCAAATGAAATTCAACATAGAAAAATGCAAAGTATTACACATCGGTAGTAACAACGCTAAAAAAGATTACTCAATGAACAACATTCAACTATCAAATACAAATAATGAAAAGGATCTGGGAGTTATAATATCAAGTGACCTGAAGCCGAGTAAACAGTGTACAGAGGTAATAAAAACTGCTAATAAATTGGTGGGTTTCATCGGCAGAACATTCAAATTCAAATCAGAAAAAATCATACTTACTCTATTCAACTCATTGGTGCGTCCCCATCTCGAATACTGCGTGCAATTCTGGTCACCGTACTACCGAAAGGACATAAATAAACTTGAAAAGGTGCAACGCAGAGTCACTAAAATGATACCCAGATTGCGTAATAAACCGTACGAAGAGCGCTTAAAAGAACTAAATTTGTTTAGCTTAACAAAGCGCAGAATGAGAGGTGACCTAATAGAGGTGTTCAAAATCTTCAAGGGATTCAGCAACCTAAATGTAAGCGAATTATTTACGATGAATCAAGCAAACACGAGAAACAATGGTTATAAGATTATAGGCAAGCGTTTTCATTCTCACGAGGCAAAGCATTTCTTCTTCAACCGCGTTGTGAATAACTGGAACAGACTACCCTCGAACATTGTAAACTGTAATACTGTCGAAACATTTAAGAACCATCTGGATAAACACATGGCAAATAACCCCCGATTAACACAGTTTCTTTCAGAATAACGCGCAACGAAATGTCAACGCATACCGCAATGTATATTGATTTTCATACATCTGTTCCCTTTCAGAATTGTAGTAAATAGAGTTAGCTTAGATTACAAATCAACTTCTTTTTTCTCCCTGTCCTGTCCGATTTTCCGTGTCAGTTTTTCAATACTACATGGTATTTTCCTATCTGTTTCCATGCCAGCATTAGCTGGAGGGAGTGGTGGGTGGGGAGGGGCCTTCTTCTTTGCTATCCTTTTCTCTACCTCGTAGTCAGTAGATTAGTAGTTTTAGATATCCAAACTGCCCCGTAAGGACCAATAGGTCTGTTGCAGTTTGTTTTCCTTTGTATTCCTTTGTATTCCTTTGTATTCCTCCTCCTCCCCTTCTTCCACAGCTTCCTACACGAACACTTCCATATTCACTCCTTCTCGCCGCCTACGTATCTTCTTCCGTCTTCTGTTTCTCCATTTGTTTATCTTCTCTTCACCTTTTTCATCTTTCTTTGTTCTTCCTTCCCTGACCTTTGCCTTAAATATACACTTCTTGTTCCAACATGTTTCCCTTCACTCGTCTCTTCCCACACTTCCCTGTGTGTGTGTGTGTGTGTGTGTGTGTGTGTGACTTTTCCTACCTAGCTGGAATTTGTTCGTTAGGTCAAATAATCATAAGGCGCATATTTCCCCTTTTAGGATAGTTAATATTATGGTACAATTTCTTCTATTCTGATATGTCACAATAATTGTTTCTTTACAGTATTTTGTGTGAGTGTGTGTGCGTATGAATGTGTGTGTGTGTGTGTGTGTGACTTTATGTGCGTGTTATTAGGCCTACCTGTGTGTGTATGATCATCCCTGTGTGTACATGCGTGTTCTTCTTTAGTGAAGCCTTGATTTAGTTTGTATACCGGTAATCTCTCTCTCTCTCTCTCTCTCCACATGATATTACTGTGCCCCGCCCTCTTTATTCTCTCCCCCTCTCTCTCTTTCCTTCCAAACGCTCTCTCTTCTTCTTCGCCCTGCCTCACTTCTAATTCATCCCACTCAGCTCCCTTTTCTATATACTGTAAAGGTTAAGTATCCGTCATGACAGGTGGGAGCTGCGGTGGGAGTGTGTGTGGGGGAGGGGGTTATATATGGATAATATACAGCAGTAAGCGCCAATCAAGTCAGGAAATACACAACATTAATATAGGCTAACAACCGAAACGCAACTGGTAGATACTACTACTACTACTACTACTACTACTACTACTACTACTTATAGTAAATATAATAAGAACAATAACAATTCAAATTAAATTAACAATAATAATACTAATAACAATAATGATAAATGACAATAGTAATAATAGTGATGAAAATAATAGTAAAAACTAAAATAGTGGGACAGTACTATGCAATACCCCTGATAATGTTAATAATATTAACAATATTGATAATAATATTAATAATAATTATAATGAGAGAGAGAGAGAGAGAGAGAGAGAGAGAGAGAGAGAGAGAGATTTTTCCCTGAGGGACGAGTTTATTGGGCAGCCGCCCTTCAACCTGTGAAGGATACTCAAACGGCCATTGCTCCTCTAGATCAATGGCTCATATTATTTGGTACTGTACCTTCACGTATGTATGTAAATATATATGTAAATATATATGTATGTAAATATATGTATGTAAATATATATATAAATCTATATATATATATATATATAAATATATACATACCCCATAGCTGAGGGTGGCCGACTCGAGGTAGAGCCCGAATAGAAACAACATTTAAAGTTCCAATTCTAAGGACCACTGTCGTGTTCCCTCGCTCCTTTCTCTGTCTCGTCTAATAATTGAATTATACAAGGGGAGGAGGATTCCTAAGCCCCTGCACTCAGAAGGAAAAATAGGACCGCTAAGTTTGGGTAGAGGATGACAAACCTCACTCTGGATAAGACCAGCTGTCACCCAGTTACTGTACGTAACTAGTACGTAAAGCATGTGAACTGTCATTCTGCTGGTGATCCATATCCTCTCTTTTGCATGCTAACCTTGTGTTGATACCATAACAAACCCGAGTGTGTATGTTTCAAATTAGCGGCACAACAATATTAATTAAAACTTCAAGACTTTCTTGAGAATGGATGTTATTGCAAAATTAGAGTCCTATAAACTTCAGCAACTACCAAACTTTAAGGTAATATCATTCCGTTTAAAAGAGCTTATATTATTTAAAAGAAAGTTAGAGCACACTTGTGTCTTAATTAATGGCAGTTGTAACAGCAAATAATAATGATCATTAAACAACCTCACAGCTGTTGGCTCCCTCGGTCTTGGCAGTTATGCTACTTGCACCAACATGAGCATACAGTGCACCTACCTACTGACAAGATACAGTGCACCTACCTACTGACAAGATACAGTGCACCTACCTACTGACAAGATACTCGGACAGTTATTTTCCGATGAGCTCAGGTAAGCCTCTCATGTTTTATGTCCATATAGTATTAACTTCGAATGGCATTGGTGGTATTATTATGAACTTAACTCTTTCTGTACCAGCGACGTATCTTTAATTTATTCAAATGTTGACCTCATAAGCTGCCGGACCAGTGTTGAGGATAAATGTTGAGGGAAAAACCGCTCGTGTGATACCTGCTTAAGGGAGCCCACCTCGCTTTTTTTATCTTTCTCTCCCTCTCTCTTTGCGCTTATAACCATTCGGCCCCATTCAGCCTACTGTTTTAAGACATGTACCCCCATTTAGGTGTCAATATTTTCCTGGCGAGCGGTAGCGAGCCAGCATATATACAGTATATAATTTTGTTTTGACAGCAAGTTAAATTTGTACATTTTTCGATAGAAAAATTTCTCCGGCAAAGCCGGATTTCTCCATACAATGCTGGCTCGCTATTGCTCGCCAGGAAGAAATCGACACCTGGATGGGGATAAACGTCTTAAAACAATTGGCTGAATGGGGCCGAATGGATAGAAGCCAGGGAAAGAGAGAAAATGAGAGAAAGCTAAAACAAAAACAACTATTGACCCCCCCTTAACGATCTGCTGTCATTATCCGGGAGCCTGAAAAGCTTGTGGGGTCGAGGCAATTATCAGTGTGTGAAATGAGCCCCTCTGTCACTCATCCGAACAAACCCAGGCTACTTTTAACCCTTAACCCCTTCTGTACCAGCGACGTCTTTTTAATATTATTCTACTAATATTTAGACGATGTTATGCAGCTTAAGAAAGATCTGTGGTAGTAAAAAAGGTAAAGTGAGACAGTTCGAAGCCTGTTAATTTATGTCAGCCTTTTAGAAACTGAATACAATCGTCTAACAATAGCCAGAATGAAGTTAATAGGACGGCACCAGTATTGAAAGGGTTAAGGGGGAGATGGCTGCTTTCTTTCTGGACTCTTCTCCCATATGATTAACCCCATTACTTTTGACATTTCAAACGTTCGTTATATGAGTTTAGCGATTTTAAGACCTTTCACCCCATTTATTTGTTAATATTAGGACCTTTCGTGCTATTTAGGTGTCGATTTTTATTTATTATTTAATATACTGCATATATATATATATATATAATCATCCCCTAATGTATCTTGTCAACATTATGTTCAATCTGGAAGTCCTAATCAACCAAGAAATTAGTTCATCGTCATCATTATAGTCCTTTAAGGCCTTGGGACATTCTTAAATGTGTTAACCTTTACACCTAGTGACGGTTCCATAAATTACGATCGAATGCAACATCTTTATCCATTCTAAATATCCTTAAAGTTGTATATAATATATTCTCATAATCTCTTGATAAAGCAACAGAGTCAAGAACAACACTCGCCAAATCACCCAGGTCATAGGTCTTCACTCATGCCAGTACAGTACACTCATGCTGTCTAGATTAGTACCACCCATATAATTGCTTGTACACTCTAAAACACAAAATATGGCCTTATATATATATATATATATATATATATATATATATATATATATATATATATATATATATATATATAAACACAGTACATCCGAAGTTCTGAAATAATTACAACAAAATATTGGTTAAAGAATTACCGAATAGAATCGATTATACCCAGGATAGCTTGGAACATCTAAAGGCATCAATGGTGTCTTAAAATAAACCTGTGGCACATCGAAGCTTACCATTACGTGTACAGTACGCTATCTCTTACACCAGTGGCAGGAACAGCCCATTACATAAACAATCTAAACAAATATTCTGTTTCAAAAGTTGGTATACCGTTCTAAATTGGTAGCCCACATAAAGTGAACCCTCACCTCTGTAGCTCAATAATGGCCAGAGCGAAAGGGCTGTAAATTTCCATAACTATTCCCTGGCTGACTCTTCCCAAATGGTGTAGATATTAGCGAGATTGCTCTAGTCGCTTGTGAGTTATAGCAATTGTAAGAGTTTTGGCCCACTTATTTTGAACAGGGAATAGTGATGGCAGTGGTGGAAGTCTCACGGGCGGGTTTGACCAACTACTGGACCACCTGGGGACTGGCAGATGGACCATATTCCATTGCTTCGTTTATGCTTCATGTGAGTTGCAGTTACCATTATTGTAATTATTAACAATTATCATAACATGGGCTACTTGTAGGAAAATATACCCATGCGCTCTACAACAGTTTGTCCATCCTATTCCGAGGCAATTTGTTCATTGTTTATGTTCGTTTTATTTCACTAAGGTGAGCTGCAGGTCCAATCCCCTTTTAGTCACCTTCTACAACCGGCGGAAGGACAATGAGAGACTATGTTTACACTTTGCTATATAGCTATGTGGTCATATAATCCAGGGGGGATATAATATTGTAAATCATTTTAGATTTGGTACTTCCATTTCAGACACACCGAATGGGTGGTTGGGTAAGTTTGACTTAGGCTAGACTCTCTCTTATATATAAGTACAGTATATATATATATATATACTGTATAATGTATATATATATAACAGTAGTTAGTATCTACACATACGAAATATGTAGGTACAAAATTACTTCCACTTGTTGTTACCATTACAGGGTTGGGATGTGTTTCAATACAAGCCTTCAGTGGAGCCTTCACAGCTCCCTTGATGAACTTCACTTGTCGTCTCCCTAATATTACCAACAATTTTCATCAGGCATATAATACTACTATCATCATCACGCCCATGTAATTATCACCAATATTATTATCTTCACCTGTCAAATACATGCATATTTGTTTATATTATCATTTATACACCTTCACACTACGAAATTGTTCATGTATTGTTTGTTTCACGAAATGCAGATATTAAAGGTAGACAAGAAGGAAAACCATATTTCCTATTAATTATCTTTGTTACATATAATATTTTGGTGTGCGATAATAGGATGACAAACACAGTAGAGAATCGGGAAAAAGAAATCTTCCATGACCCTCGCTACTCCTGTTCCAAGCGGAATATTGTTTCTACAACACTCTTAATACAAAGATGTCTTCCTATGTCTATATCAAATTTATACATCAATTATTTTGTTGGTAAAGTTCAGAATATATGCATGTACAATCTCGGTCCTAAAAGATGGGCCACATAGCGAGGAAGCAGGTATTCGCTATATCCGAGCAAGATCACACACCTGCTGGAGCTGGCCGGACCACTAGATTAATCCTAGTTCGGTAGTTAAGAGAGTGGGACTCTCTTAACTCCTATTAGTAGCGATAGCATATGAATAATAGGGTATGTAGTTTTTGCTTTCAAAGTTATAAAAATGTGTACACAGTATTTTCAGAGATAATTTAATAAGATAATAAATACAATTTTGTTCTAGTAATTTGTACCTCAATTGTTTTTTTTTATGACAGGGACTCTTGCACATACTGGGTGAACAGTTCTGAGGGTTCAGGGTGGCAGGAGAGATGTACACAGTGGGACTTTGATCACTCTACCTTCGGCAACACTCTCACCTCAGAGGTAATCAAACATAGAAATCAACCATCATGATGAACGTAGGACACAGCCCCTGGGACCTTTACACTTGAAAGTCCCAACTCATTATTTTGTTGGTAGTTTCAATGCTGCAGAAGTTTCACAACCTCAAAGACTCACTCAATTATTAAATATCTGGGTTGTTTTGGAACATCCAAACACTCGGATGATGACTGACTGATGCTATTATCTGGAAACCTACAGAGATCGTGAAGTGATTTGGGAGGAACGATAACAGTCGTGAAGATTACTGAATAGGCCCTATGTCCTACTGGTCTGGCTGTAACAATGGTTCTACCTTAGGGGGGATGGCTATGGGACTCTCGTCCACTTAGTTTCCTCAGTGGTGGGGTATAAGGTCTGCCAGACATATTTACACATTAGGCATCATATTTCTTTTTGTAGCGTACACAATGCGATGCTCGGGGAACTTCAATGCAGTTACTAAAAATTAAATGGCTAGCTATGAGAGTTGTGTAAGTTCTCATGGCTCTGGTATCATGCATGTTAATGGTAATCTCTTCCTGAACTTTGCAAGATCCAGGATGTTATGGGTTGTGGGATCCTGGTTCTGTGATCCTGTAGATTGCTGCACTTGGCATTCCAATGCTAGCAGTGCTATGAAAGAGATCGAACACAATTTCATTGACACTCTTGAGGTACTACATGAGGAGTTGGAGCCTCTAAGTCTAAAGGTATCTTGCGCTAAGACTACAGTCTAAGCATTTGACAACGTAATGAGTGACGCAGTGCTTATAGGGAAACTTAAAGGTCTTGAATAATTTCACTAATCTTGGTATTGAGATCTATAGCAGTTGTGAGTCAAGCCATGATGTTGTTCCTCGCTTCAGCCTACTGTATAAGTTTGGACTCTCTCAAGAAGAGTATATGGTGATGGTGATATCTATGCAGAAGGACCAAGTTGCGGATATTTGAGACACCGGTTCTCCCTGTCTTGTTATAATGGTTGCAAGACATGGCCACTAAACTGAGATTTGGAGAGATGCATCAACTCCTTTCGTACCAAGTGCCTTCACAGGATCATGAGGTCTCATTGCCATGACTGTATATCAAATCAAATCTACACTCTAAATCTGATTTGAAACTTATTGGATGCATAATTTGTTAGCGCCAGCTTTCTCTATATATGCATGTGGGTGACAACCCTGATTGGAGGAGATCTCACAGTCAATGACTGAAGAAATGTGAGCATTCTTGTTGCGAACTGCTTGGGATGGACCAAGTCACGGCCTGGGACCTCGCTCGGGGAGACCCCCGGGAATGGAGCTGGAGGGTGAGTGTAGCTATGTGCCATTCGAGTGTATCAACACATTAACTAATGCTCTGCCGGGTTTAATTTTGTTTAATGTTTGCTTATAATTATGTTAATCTCCCTACCTTATAATATATTTACAAACACATATTTACACTGTTGCATCTATTTCACATAACAAGTCAGTGAAACAGAGAGTCACACATAAGGTTCAAATGAGGCTGACGATTTTGGCTGTGGAGTGGGTGTGGCAAGTCAGAAATGACTCATATGTTGGGCACTGCAGTCAGTCAAATGTCTGCTCTCGCACAGCCAAAGTTGGTTTTGACGACATTCGATTAACGTTTTTATATTAGTTTTTAATTATATATTGTTTTCTTCTGGACATGCATATAGCCTACATCGTTGGCAGTTGGCTACTTATTGAATTGAATTATTAATATATATTATACATTCTGTTCTAATTATATATCATTATACTTGCAAGCAATTACTACAGCAAGCATTTCATTTCAACCATGGTCTGTCCTCTCAAAAGAAAGATGTACTCAACTACTCAATAAGGAAAGCTTATATGGTGTTTCCACCATAACCTCTCGGTTATCCGTGTGATCACACATATATATTTTTTCGATTAATTCTAAATAAATCAACATTTAAATTTGACAGGGATGATCAAAGTAAGGGATACGAATGATAATAATTCATATACTGCAAATAACATGATTATTACCATTTCAACAACCAATAACATTTTACCTTTCTAATGGGAATTTCTTGGGAACATTGACAAATACTGTAGATTGAGTCTCATTTCTAGATGTTGTTGGTGTGTGGCCGAGCCTTCTTGGTGCCACTGTACCAGAGTGTCTACATGTTCGCTAACTGTATTGGGGCAGTTTTTGGAGGTCTTCTATCAGACAGGTAGGACATTAAATTATGATGAATACAAATACAGTATATATACTGTATATATATATATATATATATATATATATAAAGATACATCCATCAGTGTTGTGTGGAGGAAAATAAATATTGCAAGGGGGAAAACTAACCAAGCTGCAGCACATCCCCACCCTCAGGAATATGCTCAAACCCTTATGGATGAATGGGCCTCTGCCTCCACCTACAGTAATCTGCCTCTCAGAGTTAGGAATAAGCTTGGACCCAACCTACCGGATTTTCGCCAACAAGTAGACGAAGCAATAGCCATTAAGGATGACTCGTGTAAAGATATAAACACTTACGAGCTCCAAAGAGCCCTATCCAACAACAAAAGTAGTGCCCCAGGGGAGGATGGGATAACATATCCCATTCTACGTGCAATGACAGAGGTTGCAGGCAATCCATTGCTGGATTTCTTTAACCTTAGCTATCGCAACAGTGTCATCCCTCCTGACTGGAAAAGAGCTGTCATAATTCCTGTACCCAAGGCTGGTTCTGTTACAGCCATGAGACCTATATCACTTCTTTCTTGTTATTGCAAGACAATTGAAAGGATTGTCCTTAATAGGCTACTGCACAAAATAGAGTCACAATTGAGCCCGCATTTGAATGGCTACATCAAAGGCAGAAGTACAATGTCCTGTATCACATCATATCTCTCTAACCATAGGTGTAACTTTACTGTATTTTTAGATTTAAAGGGTGCATTTGATGTAGCAAACAGGGATGTAATACTTTGCGAGTTGGCGAAAATGGGTGTAAAAGGTAAACTATTGGGCTGGATCAAGGAATACCTCAGCAATAGAAGTGCATATGTCGTCTTTCAAGGTAAAAAGTCTGAAGTACGTAAGCTTGAGCTGGGTACACCACAGGGGGGAGTATTAAGTCCAATACTATTCAACATATTAATGCACATTATTGTTAGACTCAAATTTCCCAGAGGAGTGATCTGTGAAAGCTATGCTGATGATATTTTGATCCAGGCCGATAGTCACAGGGACATGCAACGTGCCCTAGACTTGGTAGGAGAAGCTTGTGACCAATTAGGCCTGGTAATATCAACAAACAAAACAAAAGCCATAACAAAAGGTTGGAATCGTAACAAGCCTCTACATCTTCATGGTAATGTACTGGAGAGGGTAGACTATTATAAATATCTGGAAGTGTATGTTGGGGGACTACAGGGTAATAATGCTCAATTTAATCATGTAATGACCACCTGTAAAAGACGACTAAGGCCCCTTAAAGTAATGTCATGGAAAGGCTTGGGTGCCTCCATCACTATCCTCAGGACCATGTGCATTGCCTATATTAGATCAGTAATTGACTACCATGCCCCTGCTCTCTCCTGTCTACCTGCTAATCAGATAGAAAAACTTGACAAACTGCAAAATGAGGCCATGAGACTTATTTTTGGATGTCCGAGAAATGTCATGGTAAAAAATCTTAGATATGAGTTAAATCTATCGTCCATCACTGATAGAATAAAATAAACAAATATGATAATAGGCATACGAACACTGAGAGACGACAGAGAAACACGACCTAAGACTGCACTAATGGAGCTACTTAGAATAGATGACTTAAAAGGCAGGGACTGGCCACATGTAACTGCTGCTGACATTCTTGACTACCAGCTTACAGACTACTATATCGGTGACTGGCAACTGACTGACCCCACCCCGCCCACCCAGCTTACAGACTACCATCCAGATGACCGGCAATTGAGTGTCCCCCTTCCGCCCTGGGAAGAGGCCACTATTGAGATTATAGTGACACAACTCGACACAAAAAAGTCTGAGATCCCGTCCTACGCTCTGAAGACAAACTTTATGTCACTAATAGAAGATATGACAGATGAGAACACTGATCAGGTATACTGTGACGGCTAACTTAACACCGTAAATGGGAGGGCAGGAGCTGCCATCACTATTATGAGTGGTGGCAACTTTGCTCAGGAAGACGATGAACTATCCAGGCTACAGGACTGGGCCTCCTCCACTCAAACTGAGCTGGTGGCAATAGCGATGGGAATTGGGAGTATCTTTCGAAGGGGAAAGAATATTCTTATCCTATCTGACAGCAGGGCGGCCTTGGAAGCTATCTCTAGCCCCCAACCCACCTATCCTTTCCTTGTACAAGATATCAGACGGGGGATAAAATGTGTAGGGGAGAAGGGGCTAGGGGTCAAATTTGCCTGGATTCCTTCACATGTAGGCATCCCAGGCAATGAAAGGGCAGATAAGCTTGCCAAGGAGGCCTCAGAGAAAGAAGAACCTGATCATATTCTTGAACTGTCATTGAAACAAATGAGAACTATAATTAAAAAGACACAAGAAGAAAGAGTGGATGAAGACAGAGCTAGACATCATAATACCAGCCGATCTATAAACTACTACAATAAAGTAGCATTTACGACCAAATACACCTATGGTAAACGTACAACGAGTAGGTGGGTAGACTCAGTACATGCAAGAATAAGGCTTGGCTATTGTTATCCATGGCAGCTGAATTGGCAGGTAGAAGAAGAGCACAGGCAATGTAGGGTTTGCAGAGCTCCCAACAAACACTCTCTCGAGCACTATATCTTGGAATGCCCAATGATTAGGGAATACAGGAATAATCAGTTAACCACAATTGAGGATCAAGCAATATACATGCTAAAGAATAACGTAATCAATAACATACTAAAAAAACACAAGAACTTTGCCCCCCCACAATAATATGTACTGTAAACATGAAACATGAACCTTATAAGTATGCACCCCTTGCCCTCCACACATCTCTTCTTTCTTACAAGGTCACACTTAAACCCTTTGTAACGCCCTCTACACGATTTCATATTTTCATTGATCATGTCACACTTATAATATCAGTCAGTATTTCTTTACTTATCACTGCTATTCTCATTTAATAGATTGACAATGTACAGTATATACATATCCCTCTGAGCCTCTAACACAGCTTTTATTTAAATAATCTGTTAAGTGCCAATTCATATCCTTTTGCAAGCCAATATACATGACCCATGCATATGTAAGCAACATAATTGTCCTCAATATTCTTTGCTAATGGTTTGATCTACAATTAAGTACCTTCGGATATGCGGCATATCCATCTCGGAGGACTACTAGTATCTTCCTTCTGAATATTGTTTTGCTACTAAACTTAATTGAATCTTGATCTTTGCACGTATACAGTTTCCTTCCCTACTTATTGATATGTTGTGTCAGGTACGATTAAGCGATACTGCCGATATCTGTAGACTTGCGTTGAAATTCAAACTTTCCCTTTTAAGATTTTTTTTTTTTTTTTTTTTTTTTTTTTACTACCATATTTATCTTCAGTACTATCGCTGGCCTTAAACAACTTATTTATATGTAGTATGTCCCACCCTCCCCAACACATACACACACACACACACCTCCCCTCTCACACTTTCCTCCTCCCTGGAGTACCTTACCTCCTCCTCCCCCCCCCCCCCCTACTCCTCCTCCTCTCCCACCCATTCCTCTACCTCCTACAAAACCCCTAACCATACTGCTGTATTGTCCTCAATATTCTCGGCTAATGGCTTGATGTACAAGTACCTCCGGATATGCGGCACTGTCCCTCCCGGAGGACCACTTGCACCTTCTCTCCGAATATTATTTTATGGAAATAAAATAATTTGAATATGAATATGAATCTGTGTGGCTGTGTGTTTTGGGTGCTGGGGCAATGCCTTCTATATACATAATTATGTATAGAGAAGGCATTGGCTGGGGTCTGGTGACTGGGTCACGACGGGTAGGGTCCCTCTAGGATGTTTAAGAAGGGACATACACACAAACACACCTCCCCTCTCACACTTTCCTCCTCCCTGGAGTACCTTACCTCCTCCTCCTCCCCCCCCCCCCCCTACTCCTCCTCCTCTCCCACCCCTTCCTCTACCTCCTACAACCCCCCTCCCTCTCTCCCATAACCACACACCCTACTAAATATTATATTACTATCGGCATGTAAACTTCTCCACTGGTCATATTGCGCTAACTATCCCCTCAATAACCATTATTGTAATAAGAATTTGAACCATGTAACTCATCTTTGTAAAATATTTGTATTACTATAATTCCATTATAACTTCGGTAGTTGGTAATATTAGTCACATTATGTATGTGACTCTTGTATTCAGCTAACTATGACCTCAATAACCGTTGATGTAATGAAGAATGTGAAGTGTCCCTCATATGATTGTAATATATTTGTGGTACTATTATTGCATAATAATTAATGTAGTTCGAAATATTAGTCACATCTTGTATGTAATAATTGTATTCAGCTACCTATGATCTCAATAACCATTGATGTAAGAAAACATGAATAGCCTCCTCATATGATTGCACTAGTTTTGTAGTGCTATTATTTACCTGTCAATTAATAATTCAGTCATTTTTTTTTTTTTTTTTTTTCATGAGCACGTATATACAGCATATGTGGCAATCAAATGAGGAAACTATAATAACACCAGACGACGATACTGTAGTTACAGTAGAATAATGGCTCTTTGAGCAGTATGTATTGCCTTACCAGTGGTTGTCCCCTTATTATTATTATTATTTTATTATTATTATTGAAATACCACAGGAACAAAAATTCCTGGGAGCGAAACTTCCACCCCCAACGAGATCCCTCTCTTTCTACCACCTCCCTCCACATGTTACACGTCTCGTTAATCACAGTCTTCTAATATACAAATCACATTTCCTTACCCCCTGATATTCTTGAAATACCCACTAAGTATATTCAATTAGATACCAACCATGCAGACTATAATACGTTCGTTGTGTATGGGTACCAGGCGATCTCAAGACACCTTAGCTCCCAGTGCACAACGAACCGGATCATGATTATGTCCGCCTGTATTAAATTATGTATTATGTTGATTTATACCATTGCCTATTTTTGTAATAATTGTATTCAGCTAACTATGATCTCAATAATCATTGATGTAATGAAAATATGAAGTCTCCTCATACGATTGCACTAGTTCTGTAGTGCTATTATTTACAACCTGTCAATTAATAATTCAGTCACTACAAGCTTGCTTGCTTTTTTTTTTTTTTTTTTTTTTTTTTTATACAGACCATGTGACAATTAAATGAGGAAACTATAATAACACATCTGAATAATGCCAACCTGACTTATAAACACAAATATGAATGTAACCAGACGACGATGCTGTTGTTTCAGTGGAATAATGGCTCTTTGAGCAGTATGTATCGCCTTACTAGTGGTTGTCCCCTCACAGGATGGGGGGCGCTGCTCAATAAACTCGCCCCTCGGGGCAAAATCAAAATCAATATATATATATATATATATATATATATATAGCCAATATACTTATCTCAATGGACATATGCTCTTATGGAGGCATTGACACATGGTGCCCAGTTATTTTATATCTAGGCCAACATTTGTTTCTTCTATATTCTAACTTCTACCTCCTGATATAGGCTGTGAAGCCTGTATATTCAACCGTTCAACACTATGAAATTCCAGACTGTGAGACACAGAGACAGTTTGAATAATGCAACTGACTCGTTCATGGTCCTGCCTTCCCAGACCCTGGATGCTGGGTTGCCTCCCCGTAGCCCAGTGTAAGCTCCGATTCCTCGAAGTTGCATAGCGATCTATTGAGCTGTTTACTGACAGGCACTGCCCCCATAACATATGTTTTGATCCAAATGTATTGATAACAATGAGGGTATTGCCTATGGCGTGTCGGTGGTCTTTGTAGTGATGCACTGAAACTAAGTATATATAGCATAAATTCCATTCCAATAATATCTTCCCATTGACACATCAGAATTCAAACCCAGGACCATTAGTTTACCAGTTCAGTAGCAAAACAACTCCACCATACCTTTCCTTTGGTACTAGGACTGATTTGCCTCCTACACACTGCAGCATTACATGACTTGCACAATAATACTGATGCATAAAAACATTTCATTTGATGAGTCAAGCGGCTCCCTTGGTGTAGTTAGCGGCTCGCTTGGTGTAGTGACTAGCGCCTCGGACTTCCACCCAGAAGGCCCGGGTTCGCGCCCACGCTCGGCGCATTAAAGATTTTTCACAAGCACTGAGTCGTTACCATCCCTCATGAGCAAAGGGATGGGGTAGTAGTACAGGACCCCAATGGAAATACGCCTAATCGGCCTTATTGAGCTATCCTTAGCTAGCTTAGCATGCGCTAGCTTTAAGAACTATTATTATTATTATTATTATTAGTCAGTGAGGTAATAGTAAAATACTGAACCAAAGCACAAGCTAAATTTCAATAACATATATTTTTATACTCTATATCGGGAGTCAAATGCCAAGATACGTGGTTACTAGGTCAATGTTTAAATGTCCTCGCTATGGAAAACTTATTTCAATGATGTTTGTGGAAAATCCACAACAAATATGGAAGGATTTAGTTTCCAATCTAATATCTGGAATGTTTGGTCTCATGATATATTTATTTATTAGCATTACACAAATTTATTAGCATTACACAATACTGACATTAGGCAAACATATCAATAAGGTAACAAAGCAAAAATTGTATATACTGTCAAATTATTATAACTAACACATGTCATTCAGTTGCAAAACACATAACGTATATCCCCGTCAGAGTTGGTCGTCGTCCAGTGTTTGTGTGGGGCATGGTGTTGGCGGTAGTGGTGGCTGCAGGTTCCTCCCTCCTCCCCAATATCTCCCTCGTTCTGGCCGCACGCTTTGTACTTGGTCTCCTCACTATGGCCTCCGTGCAGGCGGGTTTCGCCTTTGGTTGGTAATTTTTTGTATAACATTTGACTTAAATAATATTAGTAACATTATATTTGAACCATATGTTCGTTTATGTTTAACTAAAATATAAAATGAGACCATCGAAATTTGGTAGTATTAATAGTACAATAAGATTCCCTACATCTAATAAGGTAAAAATGCTTCATTGTTAGAATTACCGCTAGTAATATGAGGATATTAATATCATGGCTGGTACCTTTCTATTGTAGTAATGGAGATAACGAGGATGGTTGTCCGTCCAGTGGCAGGAATGGTGGTGGTGTTACCTTGGGCACTGGGACTGATGGTGTACGGTGGACTGGGTTATACCATCAAACACTGGCGCCATCTACAACTTACCACCACATTGCCGTTCATCATTATCTTCCCAGCTTTATGGTAATATCAAAGTCATTTTCATTGATTTTTTTTTTGTTTTTCAATTCAATAAAATATTGCTCAATAGCTTATGATTAAGATAGTTCGTTTCTAAATATCCCGGCAATATACAATCCAACTGTAAACAATATTGTGCATAACAAGAGCTTCACCAGCAGCTAGGTTATATAGTACAGGATAAGCTAAAATAAAAGTACAACATTTTTAAAAACATTAGACTTTAGGATAAGTATAAGGCAGCAATGCACAAAAGTATAACCAATGCAATTATAGATACTGAAAGTGGCTAGTTTCCTTACTCTCCTAATAAATTAAAAAAAAAACATCTCCCCCCCAAAGCACTGAAGATAGCTAGTATCATCTTCTCTCTAGTGGCACAAAAGCAACCTCCAACGAAAGTCGCCCGGATTGAGACACTCGACCAGCAAGTACCAGACAATATGGGGAGCCAGGCAATCATCACACTACCACACTTAAGTGTTACGCTGGCCAGATTGCCAGAATGTACTCGTGACTCGCTAGCACTCGCCACGGCAGTGAAATGGGCTATAATAATCGTAGAACGATATTCTTTCTTTCTTAGTATTCATGTTGTCACAGACAGATCAGTGTTTGCCTTTATTCTTGTCTGTGACACTTAGAAGTATTTTATATCCATAGTAGTGATTATAACATGCAGCGCGTGAGAGAGAGAGAGAGTCGGAGGGGAGAGCGAAGAGGCAGTGTGTGTGCGTATATACGTGTGCATTCCTCGCTCGGAGGGCCCGCCCACTCGCTATTGGACGGCGGGCCTGGCATGGCATATGACGTCTGCTTGTCATGTGATGTAGCGGCCTGTGATTGGTCGCAGAGCCATCTGGTGGCCAGACTTAGTACTTCTCTCCTTCTCTCTTGTCAGAACATGGCATTGCGCGCTCGGTCCTACAAGTCCCTCGCATTCTGTCTCACATCTAACCCCCTTTACTGCTGTGCCTCTCTCTGAACTCCTTCTTTCCAATACTTCTTATCTTTATTCAATTACCCATCCCATCTGGTTCTCGATTACGACTTCCATAGTCGGCCAGTCGTATTACCAGCGCCTGTTCTCACATATATATGTTTTGCACTAGCTTTAAGGGTTATTAGAATCGTAGTCACATGGATTCATATTGTTGGGTGCTTCTAATTATTTGGTTGTTCTTTATTACTATTTAATGCTAGACAGTGGAGGGTATCTTTGGTCGTTGTCTGTGTTATGTATATGGCAAGTCAGAGCCTGTACGACTTCGACGGAGCTAGGTAGCCTGTAGTACATCCTTGTGCATATTTTCCTTTGCGAGCTTAGCAGTATACAAGCGAAGGGCTTTTGCCTACTCTTGCTTGTATACTTGCTAACTCATTTTGTTGACCTTTGAGGAGCACCAGGGTAAGACCAGATACTTGAGATCCGGACTTACCAAGAGAGCCTCCTAGTCACTTAACGTAAGATAAGGGAAATCTGTTCAGGGGAGACAGTAGGCTGCGAGCATGCTTGAGCTCTGCCTAGGCTCCCTGTACCTTTATGCTGCTGCTAGACTTTATTAGTAAGAAAGACAGCATTTTCTTTATTAACTTTAACCGCGTATGCATTAGCAATTATTCACTTATTGTTTTAGCCTAGGTTGATGCATAGTGCACAACCCAGTATGGCTGTTACTTTGGCTAAGGAAGTACTGTTTTTGAGTTGCTGTTGTTAGTGCTGTCACAGAGTTGTTGCACTCTCTTGTTTCCATATATATGTATCCTACTTTTTGGTGTATTTAAGATACACGCTTTGGTGTCCTGCCCCCTGCATTATTCCTGTTCTATATTCGACGAGCATCTTAGAGCATCAGACGTTTTCAGAAGATTCCATATCTGTTTGCTGTAGGACTATACTTCAAGTGTTTTCATAGAGCATTGAAGAGTTTTACTGTTGAGTTCAGACTCACACTAAAGATAACGAAAGCATATAATCTTTTATTAAATCTTGTCATAGTTTATTTAAGCATTGTTATTACTTGAGAGCTTTTTATTAACGTAATTACTCTTGTTGTGAGTAGGCTCTGCCGTCACCGGAAAGCCTTTGTAGAAGTACACTTAACCCAGTTAATTGATACCCCGTTATCCAGTAGATTAACTCTGGAGGGTTTAAGTGTTTTGTTCACCGGCTTAATAGTTCGAGGGTTTGGAATTAGCGTACCGTTGTTGCAGATCTAGCCTATCTTGTAGTTCAGTATTAAGTGCCCTTGTTTATTTCGTTTTGCCGGTTGTAACATAAGGAACTCATGTGCGAGGCAAGGTAGGGCAAACTCCCGAGGATACCAGCCTGTTAACTTCTCTAAGACTTTTGGCAGTGGCACAATCAAACCGTGATTATCAGCGAGCACTAGCAGCAAGCATCAGTGGAGTACGCACATAAATAACAGGCAGAGGGTAATGTGAATGGGCAAGACGCAAGCAGCAGCCTTTGCCAATACATCCATACATACATGAACCCTGGACAAAATTCACTCTTTTTCCCTCTGTGATGAATTAGAAACAGCCACACATAAAAAGCTAACACCATAGGATGAGGAAAATTTAAAGATATCCGGGCCAAAAGTGCCCCTTGAGAGTCCCTCATAATAGTAATATGATAACTCTGCAGTAAAAATAGAGACAACCGAAGAAAGACTACCCCAAAGATTAACATTAGGCAACACAACCCCAAAACCAACACTAAAGAAAAATTTAGAACCATCAGTTGTGTATATACAGGCACAACATTATCATAACTAGAAGAATACTCTATAACCAAATTAAGAGGTCCTGATGTGGCGGCGTCTACGCCGTGGGGCCACCTCCCGAGGCTGCCGACCCTCCACGGCCGAAGACAAAATCAACGACCAGTGGAGGAAAACCGGATGCCGGCCGCGGGGAGCAGTTTTGGGAGCCAAACCGTCACAACCATCCCCTGCCCCCTCCCTGGGGGTACGGGTCCTTGGAGCGGCTTCGGTCCCGCCGGGAATTTCCACACCTCTCACACCACACACACACATCACACAGTTTTTCCTACACCGAGAAATTACTCTCCGGCTGTCATTTCTCGAAGACTTCTTCTAGCCGGAGACATTGAGAGCAACCCAGGACCCACGTTCACATACATATGTCCAACTTGCTCAAAACCCATCACTTCGAGTCGCCATACTAAGGGTTCAGTTCTCTGCAATTCATGCGGGAACTGGACCCACTTCACCTGCACAACACTTGCCTCCAAGAAACACTACACAAACACCTGGACCTGTTCCTCATGCCCCTCCCTCTCCCAGTCAAATCCCTCACCTAAAACCCGTCCACCTCTCCTCCCCAACCCACCTAACCTTCCCATATCATCCACTCCCCCCCCTAAAACCCGTCCACCTCTCCTCCCTAACCCACCTAACCTTCCCATACCATCCACATCCTCAACTCAACACACCAATCCCCATCTCCTGCTCCCCAATCCCCACCCCCACCTCACCCATCCCAACCCCCCGCCCCTCCCCCCCCCCCCCACCCCCCCCATCACCCCCACCCCCACCCCATCCTCGTGCAGCAGCACCCAACATACATCGTGCACATAACATTAACATTCTTCAACTGAACATAGATGGCATCAACACAAAGAAACACGAACTCTCACACTTCATCAAACAACACAACATACACATTGCCAACTTACAAGAAACAAAACTCCGCACAACACAAAAAACACCCACATTTCATAATTTCACCACCATCAGACAAGACCGGGCTGTCAGCGGGGGCGGTGGACTCATCACCCTGGTACACAAAGAAATATCATACATAGTAACCAGTGTACAAACCAAATCACTCCTCCCCCCAAATGATAACACAACAGAAATACAGTCAATTAAAATACGCACTGGCAAAAACTCCAACATAACCATCATAAACACATACATCCCTCCCCAAACATCCACTACAGTACCAAATGAATATAGACCACACTTACAACACATCACAAACACCCCACACACCCCACACATCATCCTGGGTGGTGACTTCAACGTCAAGACGTCGGCCTGGTTTGTCGACAACCCCGACACAGACAGAGGGCTGGTACTACAAAACCAAACCGATAACCTCATCATCCTTAACGACATCCATCAACATACCCATATTCCTCACCAAGCCCTCTATAACCCATCATCTCCAGACATCACCTTTTGCTCCCCAGAACTCGCCCCCACAACATCCTGGAGGGTGGTCAGAACCTTAGGCTCTGACCACCTCCCGATCATTATCACCACCAAAACCAGACTCACCCCAGCTAGCCACAAACATACATACACCAATTATAAAAGAGCTAACTGGGAAGCATTCACAAATGAGACAGAACAACACTTCACAACTCTAAACAGTACACCCATCACTAACATCAACAATGCTGTACACATACTCAATAAAACTATCCAAAACGCTGACAAGAAACACATTCCAAGAGGTAACAGAAAAAGACACAACCCCAACTTCACACCAGAAATTCAAAACCTCATCAGACAACGCAACATACTGAAACACTCCCCAGCACCCCACACACAAGACATCACACAACAAATTCAAGCACTCAACACCCAAACTAACAACAAAATACAAGAACAACAAAAACTAAATTGGAATAACTTCCTACAAACACTTGATCACAAAACAAACCCCAAAAAACTATACAAAACACTAAACAGCATCACACTTTCCAACAGCAACACAACACAATCACATGCTGCAAACACAACAACAGACTCTACTCCTTCATGTAAACAACAAGCAAACACTCTCATCAATCACTTTTCACATGTCAGCCACCTAAAACCTCACAAAGACGACCGACGTGTCATCCGACGTAAGAGACAATTCCCCACAGACCCTGACTATACACCCTTCACCAATCACCAGACAAAGCATATCATCAACAATCTCAAGCACTCACCCGCCTGTGGCCTAGACAACATAAGCAACATACACCTCAGACACTGGGACCACAAGGCATACAAGCACTCACTAACATATCAAACTACAGCTATTCACACAACACAATACCAGACATTTGGAAGCATGGTATCATCATCACATTCCCCAAACCCAACAAAGACCCCACGCTACCCTCCTCGCACCGCCCCATCACACTCCTTTGCTCCCCCTCCAAAGTCATGGAACGCCTAGTATTACAACTAATTACACCTGACCTACCCCTAGCTCCAACACAACATGGCTTTAGGCCACTGCACTCCACAAACACTCTTCTCACAGACATTACACAAAGAGCTTTCGACGGCATCAATTCAGCTAGACCACCACACAGATCACTATTAGCCACACTCAACATTAGTAAAGCCTTCGATGCCATCCCCCGCCACAACCTAACAAACAAAATCTACAACACAAACATGCACAACAACACAAAACGGTGGCTGGCCAACTTCCTAGCAGGCAGATGTGCACACTTATCTTTTGCCGGTCAGTCATCTAAAATCAGAAACTTTCCAAACGGAGTCCCACAAGGATCCGTCCTATCGCCCGCACTCTTCAATCTGTACATGCACGATATAACTACACCCAATACGCCCCAAATAAACTTAGCCTCCTATGCAGATGACATAACACTCACATGCACACACCATGACCCAAAAAGAGCAACAGATCTCCTTCAACCCTATCTCAACACACTACATGGCTGGTGCACTACAAACAGACTTAATCTAGCCCCAGCCAAATCCACCGCAACCCTGCTCACAAGTTGGACAGGAGAACACGAATACATCCCTCAACTCACCATAAACAACACACCCCTAACACATACACACACACCCAAAATCCTAGGAGTAACATATGATACTCATATGACATTCAAACAGCACACCACAAACATTAACAAGAAACTGACACCCAGACTTAACGCCCTCAGGTCACTTGCTCACACAAAATTTGGACACAACAAAGAAACCACCACCACAGTATATAAACAATACATAAGATCAGTGATGGAATACGCAAGCCCAGCCTGGGCTTACCTAGCTGAAACACATCATAAGACCTTACAGACTATTCAAAACAAAGCCCTGAAGATCATTACAGGCTGCACAGCTACTGCACCCAGAGATCACCTACATCAAGAAACCAAAATCCTCAAAGTCAAAGACCATCTGGACATGAGAGGCACTCAATTCCTGGCAGCAGCCTCCACGAACCAAGACCACCCACTAAACTACATGGCAACACACCCACAGACACCAAGAAATATCAAAACAACACCCAGCACACGGTATCACACACAATTATTGTCCTCTCTCCCTCCCTGCCCACCCCGAACCAACTTCCAGAAGCACATCCATACTCATATCTCTCACCGATCTATCCACTCACTCACAGACAACACGCAGCTGCATGCACGACCTCCCGAAATCCATCCTTCCGAATCCTTCCTTCCTCGCGAGGACAGAGTCCACCTGGCCAGGCTGAGATGCGGACACCATCCAGCTCTCCTGAGCTATCAGAAGAGACTGGATGACTCCGTTGTCGACGCCTGCCCGGGATGTAACACAGCACCCCATACCATTAAACACATCATAGAAGACTGCATTTCACACAACCACTTACGCCAACAACACAATCTACACTCAATGAGAGCTCTGTGGGAAAGCCCGATCGTGGCCATGGCCTTTCTCAGGGACTCGGGGCTGTTCGGCCAGGCAGCTTAGGGAACAACAACAACAACAACAACAAAATTAAGAGAGGACTGTGGAGCGACTAAACCCTTTGTGTCTTCAAAAAACCTACAGAAAGTCACCCCAAGCAATAGAGACGTCTCTATGGACAACCCACAGGATATGTGCAGGACTGACAGGAACGGCTGACAGACAAAACTCCTCCATTATTTCATTAACCCGAAAAACAAATGCATGAGGTATGTGAAGATGTTGACTTAAAGAATAAAAACAAGATGTCACGACACACATACACAAACAGAAGAGTTAGGAAGCCACCGAAACCGATGACCGAAGAGCCCCAGAGCAAGACGAAGAACAGCATGATAGACAGCATCTAGACTCTAGAGCCTTAAGCCTGGATTCACTGGTAGAGGAGTAGACTTCGCAGTCATACGGCAGTTTGGAGGTAACAAATGCTTGACACAAATGTAATAGTGTTAATCGATCAGTAATCAAAGAGGAATGCGAGAGGACCCATCAAGGATGAACATTTAGTAAGAATATATATATGTATATATATATATATATATATATATATATATATATATATATATATATATATATATATATATATGGAGAAGTATCTGGAGAAGAAACAAAAGGTGTATGTTGCCTTTATGGACTTGGAGAAGGCCTATGACAGAGTGGATAGAGAAGGTTTGTGGAAAGTACTTAGAATATACGGAGTAGAGGGCAAGTTGCTGAAAGCAGTGAAGAGCATGTATGAGGGTGCAAAGGCGGCAGTACGTGTGGAGAGTGAGCAGAGCGAGTTCTTTGACCTGAATGTTGGTTTGAAACAGGGGTGTGTGATGTCCCCGTGGTTGTTTACTGTATATATGGATGGAGTCATGAAAGAAATACTATCAAGAGCAGTGAATGTTGGTGTATCGCTGAAAAGGGAGGGAATTGAGTGGAAGCTACCTATACTGCTGTTTGCGGATGATACAGTTCTGATGAGTGATAATGAATGGGAGTTGCAGGGTCTGGTAAATGAGTTTGGAACAGTGTGCGAAAAACGGAATTTGAAGGTAAATACGGGGAAGAGCAAGGTTATGGTCTTCGAAAGGGGTGAAGTCACAGAGTGTGAGGTGAAGCTGAACGGTCAGGCTATGGAGATCGTCAACTCTTTTAAGTATCTGGGCAGTGTGTTGAGTAAAGATGGGACTATGGATGAAGAGGTGCGGGAGAGGGTACAACAGGGGAAGAGGGTTGTAGGAACGCTAAAAGCAGTAACAAGAAATAGGGTGGTCAGTATGGAAGTGAAGAAGTCCTTGCATGACAGTGTGGTAATCCCGACACTGACTTACGGAAGCGAAGCATGGACGTTGGTTGAGAGACTCAGACCAAGAGTGAGAGCAGTGGAAATTAATTACTTAAGGAGTGCGTGCGGAGTTACATGGAGGGATAGACAGACTAATGAGGAAGTAAGAAGGAGGTGTGGTGTGGAGGTAGATGTGCTGGAAAGTGTGAAAAGGAACAACTTGAGATGGTTCGGCCATATGGAACGTATGGAAAGCGAGAGAATGACTAAGAGGGTGTACGAGAGCGAGGTGGAGGGACAGAGGGGGAGAGGTAGACCGAATATGAGGTGGAAGGATGGAGTGAGGAAGTACATGAACGAAGGCGGTGCTGGTTGGGGGGAGGGGCGTCGACTGACTGGGGACAGAGGTGCATGGGGGCGGTTCGTTCGTGGCCACCCCTTCGGGGATCACGGCGTCAGGCAATAGATAGATAGATAGATATATGTTTCTAGTCTCTCAGTGGGGATCGAACCATCGACCATCAGAACGATAGCCGACGCTTAATCAATTACACCAAGACTGCCGTGGTGTAATTGATTAAGCGTCGGCTATCGTTCTGATGGTCGATGGTTCGATCCCCACTGAGAGACTAGAAACATTTAGTGGCTCACGTGTATTTGTGATATATTCTCAATATATATATATATATATATATATATATATATATATATATATACTGTATATAAATATATCTATTTTAGTTTTGTTTTTGTTTTTTTTCTTTGTGTAACTGCTATGGATTTTTTGTCATCGAGATAATGTTTCACCATGCATCATAAAAATCACCTCCTCAATATGACAGGTTGGTTGGCGAGTCACCACGATGGCTGCTGGTGAAAGGCAAGGTACAGGCAGCTCAACAAGAGGTCAACAGAGCAGCCAGGTGGCACAGGGTCCAACCTCCACCACCACACATTCTCAGCAACATCGCTAAAACCTTAAATCACCGCTTGCCATCGCAGGTAAATAACTGTCTTGGTAGCGTAATGCATAAATACGTGGAATTTCGTTGTGAGTATCCTAGGTTCGAGTCATTGGAGTGCCACATGTATTTGTTGATTTCATTAATTGAGTTTACAAGTGAAGTTGGTTGGTGAAAAAAAAAATGAAATAAGAGATGATTATTCACCTCTGCATCATATGGTTGCTGCTAAATTGTGTATGAATGTGTTATAATTTTGAGTAAGTAAATAATACAATTGTTAACTTCTACTAACTAATTTATGTTTTATAGGCTGGAGTAGACGCAACAAGTTACAGACCTATGATTGTGAATAGCTGGTTCCATCAACGAGTTCTCGATCTTCTGATTCTCTTCAGGTAAGTAATGCTGATTTAATGTGTAATGCAGAAAATGTATCCGTCTAACATTTTCTATATCACATACAATATTTGCGATGACAGAGCATCTTGGTTCCATATACTTCGCCCATGGAAGCCTCTAACCTAATTTTCAGCAACATTTAACTTTATAATAGGGGGGGGGGGGGGGGGGGGGGGGGGGGGGGGCAATAACCCCAACCTCAACACACATATATATATATTTATATATAATATATATATATATATATATATATATATATATATATATATATATATATATATATATATATATATATATATATATACTGTATATTATATACAGTATATATATATTTATATATAATATATATAGTAATACATGATACATATATAGATATGAATTATATTTGTATATCCGTATGTTTAATAGTGATCAAGTGTTCAACAGCTGTGAGCTACTATGCTACAGTATAATAATATTGGCATTACCATTCAATTACAGAATGATTATAGATAAATATATACGGTATGCTTCAGGCTTGGCAATCATGTGTGTTTATATGTCGATTAAAGCATAATGAATACAGTGGTTATATATATACTGTATATCAGAGTTGGGTCAGTTAAGTTAATTAACTAAACTTTTTCCGATTAACCAACTAAGTTAATTAACTTTTATCTTAACTAGTTAATTTTGAAGAATGGGTTAACTTAACTTAATTGAAATATCTTCAAATTAATCGTTAACTTCAATTAATTTACGATTAATTTTCCTCTATTTCATTTATTTTTTACTCTGTGAACAGAGTCTGGGAGTGGAGAGCGAAGTGATAAATTCAACACTCACGTGCTAATGTATAGTCTAATCCTAGGATCGTTTTGTCGGAATACCTGTACAGTAGTAGACCTTTCCCATATTTCCTTTGTCTGTCTCTTGTGGTAAAAGAGGCACAAAGAGTTACAAGGAATAGTTAGTATCTCAAAGACCTTGCAGTCCATTCCAGAGAGATACTCGAAGAGGAAAGAGAGATATTATCTAGTGCACTAAACTCATTGCAGTGTGCAAAATACCATATACACACGGCTCTAATAACAGGAATATAAATAGTATCATCTTCCTATATATGGAAGAGATAGAAAGAAGGGATTTGATGGATACTAGATCAAGAGACCAGGCCCACACCAGCAGAATGGGAAAGGCGATCAATCATATTCTTAGATAATCACTGGAGAATCATCTAAACTTACAGTTCTTGTTCTTTGTTACTGACCACAGTTAGTGTATTCAAACACTGGGTTTCACAGTGAGAAAAGCCTGACCATCAATTATTTCATTCTAAAAAGATCATGGACGAAGAGTGAGGTAGGAAGCGTGCTGTGACAATGCCAATCCAAGTCTTGGTTCCCCTAGAAGAACCTTTAGAACTATAGAACAATGTTTCAAGCTGAAGCTATAGAATTAGCTTTTTCGATGGCTAAACTATTGAGTTCTATTTGCAGCATGATAAATATGTATAAGTGTACACCAGTCGTGAACTATGCCATCTTTTTCAGATCCCCAAAGCTATGCATAATGACTGTGGTGGTTTGTCTGAATTTCTTCACGTCGTCACTGGTGTACTACGGTTTGAGTCTGAGTGCTGTAAATTTTAGCGCCGACCCTTTTATTTACATGAGCCTCAGTGGCCTGATGGAGGTTCCTAGTTATACCATGGGAGGATTTGTCCTGGCTAGGTTGGGACGTAAACCTCCAGCTATATTCTGCTTCTTGGTCACTGGGCTTGCTCTGATGGTTCTACCTTTCGTTAATCAAGGTAAGTTTGTAACTAGTCAACCTTATGACAGAACGTGCAGTTTGATCTTTTTTGATTAAGCAGATAAATATACTCGGACAAAATGAACATTGCACTATTAAGATAATATTAACCAGATAATTATATAAATATCATATATACAATATTTATTTGTATTCGGTGATACATTTTAAAACAATATTACTTAGGTTAGGACGCCTTCTTATAGTTTAGAAAATATCTGAATGTTTTCCGGTGGTGTCTGGGGTAGGTTGGGTGAGAATAACGTTGGGCCTGCTAGGGAAACTCACCATCAACTTCGTCTTCTCCGAGTTCTTCATCTACTCATCCGAGATCTTCGCTACCGAGATGAGACTACAGGGGCTGGGTACAGGACTAATGTTTGCTCGTATTGGATCCATCGTCAGTCCCTTCATCAATGATAAACTGGTGAGGAGAGATTTACATAGATTTACATAGATGCACTGGCCACACAGATCTTACGATCCCTGCGAGGTGACCAGGACTTAATCCTAATAGAGATAGCAACCCTAAGAGAAAGTGGAAGGAAAGAATAGCAAAGATGAAGGCTCTCTCTCCCCACCCTCCGCTCCCTCCGGCAATGTGCCGTACATGAAAATAGTTAGAAGTGAATAACCTTGCAGGGCTTGGAAATCGCCTGAAGGAATTTATAGTACAGTTAGAAATGGAAAGGCAAAGGCATGCACACCTTCACTTTTTTTATTTATATACATACATATACATATATATATACACATACATATATATACATATACACATACATACATATACATATATATATACACATACATATATATACATATACACATACATACATATACACACATACACAGTACATATATAGAGAGAGGGAGAGATTTATTCTTGTATTATTTTCCATGATGTTATAAAATTAGTTATCACCCAAAGTATTATATTTATCTTTCAATGCCAATTCTATGCTAGCGAGGTTTACATCAGCCTAGTGTTGTATATTCTTCAATGATGTTTGCAACGAGGTGAAGCCGTTGATTTCTGGGGCTGATAAGTGATTGGTGCTTCTGAATGCTTGTATGCTTGCTTTTTGTGGGCGAACTGTTTTATGAGTTCTTCTCCTGTCACCTCCTTTTCCTTTCTTGTGTCTCTCGCTGATCCTCCCTACCCCTTAAAGGCTGGCTACTGACTGACTCTTTCCTCTATGCCCCAGGTCCCTGTGTACCCTTGGATAACGCCAGTAGTATTTGGAGGTCTGTCAGTACTAGCCGGCCTGGTCACCTTTCTGCTGCCAGAGACTAAACACACAGCCTTGCAGGACATCACTCAACACATCAATCACAACCCCTCAGCGACCAGTCACCTAGGTCAGTGCGGTTGGTATATGGAGGAGTAGATTTTTTTTTTTATTTTTTTTTTTTTATTTTTTATTTTTTTAGACAAAAGGCAGGTTACCAGGTTACCTGTAACAAGTGTCTCCCCCAGAGCCAACAGTGTCAGAGAGACAAATTGAAGGGAAGTTTGCGTGAAAATGCCTGGATACACGAAATTTAAAACAGTTAAAGTCATAGCATGAAGGAAGACAGTTCCAGATTTCACTAGTTGAGTAGAAGAAGGCTGAGAAAACTGAGAGGTTGTAAATTAAATGAAGGACAGATCATGAAATTTAAAAGATAAATAAATGATGTTTCAATAATTCTCTAATTTCAGTTTTCTTACCCCACAACAGTAGATTTGAGGGTTTTCTTTGGGCCAAATTATCTATATACTTGCTCATATTATGATCATAATTTTCAACATTAACATACTCTCAATAAAGAATATATGAACAACACCATACTCCGAGTGCGATACGCGCATCATGCTGTCAGATTTAAGATGTGTATTTTGTTAAAACCAAACAAATTCTGGGCTCGATAATATTTTTGATTAGTATCTACAATTATTTAGGTTGCCTCAATCAAGTAACCAATAGGGAATTATCAATTTCTATACCAGAGTCAATGATATTCACGTACAAATGTGTGTGTATATATATATATATATATATATATATATATATATATATATATATATATATATATATATATATATCATATATATATAATATATATATATACTGTTATATATATATATTTATATATATATATATATATATATATATATATATATTATATATATATATATATATATATTATATTGCCTTTAGGGTGGTATGTTGATTTTAGCTGTACGATATCTACAATAGAATTTGGCTGCAAATTATTATTTGAAACCACGTGACTAGCGGATACGAGCTGTATTATCATGCCTTGTATCTTCTAATGACATGAGCTATATTATGATTGAAAACAAATCTTATATGAACAAAACTGACACTACCTGAATTAGGGAATGAACCATAAGGTAAGATAACCAATATAATGTAATGTATTCATTCAGAAGAGACAAGTATTTAGACAATATTGCCTGCAACTAATTTAATATTGCTGTTTTTAATCTATCTAAAAAATGAATATTGCTGTTTTTAATCCATCAAATATATATTAATCCACAAGCGACCAATGAATGTATGCATGTGGTTGTCTAAGTGTAACTACATATGCCTTTTGTGTCACAGGTACAGCGCCTGAGCAGCAGCCAAGATTCACCACCGAGGATATAGTGCCCCTAACACTACTCACAACGTAGATTATCACCCTGTGCCATGGCGCTTATTGGAAGCATCTAACGTATAATGTTATGCTTCATAAAACCCTTGTTATTGATTACAAAGGGATCTTATCAATTCAAACATACACAACACCATTAAACCAGAATTTTGCCAAAGGCATAAATCCTGAATAATTATAGTTTTACTTTTAATGAACTGTCCTCAATTGCTCCAAGTGTTCACAATTACGGAACCCCCTTTGACTGTATATCATTATTATTATTATTAATATTATTATTTTATTGATTTACTTTCTGTGCACGTTAAGGGAGGTGACCTGTTTTTTCTCTCAATTTCTCTCTTTCTCTGGCTTATATCCATTTTGCCCCATTCAACCTACTGTTTTGAGACGTTTATCCCCATCTAGGTGTCGATTTCTTCCTGGCGAGCGATAGCGAGCCAGCATTGTATGGAGAAATCCCGCTTCGCCGGAGAAATTTTTCTATCGAAAAATTTACAAATTTAGCCTGCTGTCAAATTTTGTTTTAAAAAATATGCTGGCTCGCTACCGCTCACTAGGAAAGAATTGACACCTGGATGGGCATAAACGTCTTAAAACAGTAGGCTGACTGGGGCTGAATGGATACAACAGAGAGAGAGAGAGAGAGAGAGAGAGAGAGAGAGAGAGAGAGAGAGAGAGAGAGAGAGAGAGAGAGAAGAAAAAACGAGCTAGCTTACCAGTTGTCCAACCGTGCGGTAGGTGCCAGTCTATGATAAACAATGTTTCAACGCCAAACATTACCCCTAGCACATGTACAGTTTTATCACTACAAAGCAATGGATTATATTCATTAGTAGTTAATATACAAGTTTAAAGGCAAGGTCAAGGAAACACACCAGTACAACATATGTACGGTCGCACTAATAAGTCATGTCCCAGCTGTCAATACGTTTGGCTTGCTCTGTGCTGTACTAATGTCTGCCAGATGTTGAATAGGGTGGGTAAGTGTAGGAGCATGTTTGTATATCGCACTCGATATGAAGAAATGAAGCTTAGATATTGCTGATACCAATTATTGATCAAAACATACATGGTGCCGAGACATCACTTATTAGCGCGATTGTACACTCCGATACCAAAGTTTCTAGCCCATTCATAATCATTCGTGGACACCCTATGTTTTTCTGTATGCAATTACATCTATCTGAATTATTTGTTTACATAAAACTTGCTTTTCAATAAATAGCATATACAGTTTTGTAGTTGATGTAGAGACAATTATTTTCATAAATTCGTTTCCTGAGATATTCTTCCATAGTTAAAAACAGGCGAAGTCCACTCACATTTATGAGTGAGTTAGAGTCTATGACATCCGAGTGTACAAGTAAAGTTACATTACTAGCACAAGTATAATAACATAAACATATGGAAAAATGCTGGCTCCCTTAAGTTATTATGAAAAACGCCAAATAGAGAATAATGATGAAAGCTAACACACACTAATTATTAATAATGATGAAAGCTAACACACACTAATTATTAATAATGATGAAAGCTAACACACACTAATTATTAATAATGATGAAAGCTAACACACTAATTACTAATAATGATGAAAGCTAACACACACTAATTATTAATAATGATGAAAGCTAACACACTAATTATTAATAATGATGAAAGCTAACACACTAATTATTAATAATGATGAAAGCTAACACACACTAATTATTAATAATTATATAAGCTAACACACACTAATTATTAATAATGATGAAAGCTAACACACTAATTATTAATAATGATGAAAGCTAACACACACTAATTATTAATAATGATGAAAGCTAACACACACTAATTATTAATAATGATGAAAGCTAACACACACTAATTATTAATAATGATAAAAGCTAACACACTAATTATTAATAATGATGAAAGCTAACACACTAATTATTAATAATGATGACAGCTAACACACTAAATATTAATAATGATGAAAGCTAACACACACTAATTATTAATAATGATGAAAGCTAACACACTAACTATTAATAATGATGAAAGCTAACACACTAATTATTAATAATGATGAAAGCTAACACACACTAATTATTAATAATTATGAAAGCTAACACACTAATTATTGATAATGATGAAAGCTAACACACTAATTATTAATAATGATGAAAGCTAACACACACTAATTATTAATAATGATGAAAGCTAACACTAATTATTCACTAGGCAAAACGAAGGATGACACAAACCAGTCCCTAAATGGGCAGTGCGGTAGCCTTGTCCTGATGATTGGGTCAGGTCAGGTCAGGTGAAGGTATGGAGTGGGTGGAGAGAGAAATCGCGTGAGGGTTTCCAGTTAAGAGGAGATTTCCACTTGAGGATTTTTCTTTACCCCTTTCCCCCTCATGTTTAGCCCAATTGCTTTTGAGATTTTAAGACGTTCGCCCAATTAGTTTGGCGATGTTAACAACTTACACCCCATTTGTGTCACTTTTAAGACCATTCGTGCCATTCAGGTATCGACTTTTTCCTGGCGACCGATAGCGAGCCTGTAATTTAAGAGGAACCGGCCTTCGGCCGGAACATTTTCCTACCGAAAAATTTACAGATTTATCTTGAAAGGGGGTCAAGGGGGTCAAGGGGGTGTAATTTCAAGCTTGATGGAAGTCTAGGAAACACACTAAAAACCTCTCCTTAAGGGGGCCCACCTCGTTTTATTTCTCTCTCTCCCTCTCTCTCTGGGTTGTATCCATTCGGCCCCATTCAGCCTACTGTTTTAAGACGTTTATCCCCACCCAGGTTTAGATATTTTCCCGGCGACCGGTTTTACTTAGTTTCTATTATACTTTATGCACTTCTAATTAGTTCTTCCAATTGTCATCACAGTTCACTTTGGCTTTTCCGCTTATTCTTTATCAGGCTCTTTCACTTCTCTTTTTATCATCCCTTGCTCTCTTCTTGTCTTTCAGAACCTTCCTTGCTCATCTCAGATCTCAGTCTGTGGTCATTGATGGGTGTCATTCCCCTTCTGTTACTGTTGCTTCTGGTGTTCCACAAGGCAGTGTCCTTGGGCCTTTGCTTTTTATTATTTTTACTGCTGACCTGTGTTCCGAGCTTGAAAATAAACTAATCTCCTATGCTGATGATACAACTTTATATGCGTCAATTGCATCACCAATAGATCGACACGTAATTGCTACTGCTCTGAATAGGGATTTAGCCAAAATTACATCACGGTGTGAACTTTGGGGCATGAAACTTAATGCTAGTAAAACACACTCCATTATCATCAGCAGATCTCGAACCTTGGATCCTCCCAATCCTTATCTACAAGTTTCTGGCGAGCAAATTGAGAATGTGGATACTCTGCGTTTGTTAGGAGTTACTCTTGATCCCAAACTTACTTTTGAAAAGCATATTCGTTCTTTCTCCTCTTCCATTTCCCCAAAAATTGGTCTGCTTCGCAAGGTTTATAAAACATTTGCTTGTGACGCCACAGTTATCAAGTCTTTTTATGCTTTTATTTTGCCACATTTCGAGTACTGCTCACCTGTCTGGTTGTCAGCAGCTGACTGCCATCTCAAGTTGCTTGACAGGTCGCTAAATTCCATCAGTTTTATTCTACCTAATTTGTCTCTTGATCTGTGTCATCGACGTAAAGTTGGTGCCCTTAGTCTTTTATTTAAAGTTTTTAACAACCCTCAGCATCCCTTACATGGGGTTCTGCCTGGGTCCTATGTCCGGGCTCGTGCAACTAGATTCACAAGCAATCTTAATTATCTTGCCATGAGCCGTGTTAATTTTTCTACTACACAGTTTTCACGGTGTTTTGTGCCGGCCATGGTTGACTTGTGGAATAAGTTGCCAAATGAGCTAGTCAATTCAGCTAATATCTCCATTTTTAAGTCTAGAGTTAATGCTTTTTTGCAGCATTAATTCTAATTTTTAAACTTATTTTATTCTATTTTATTGTATTATATTTAAGCTTGATATCCTCCACTGCATAATATGTTGTCTGTGTTTAATATGTGTATATGTACAGTACAGTATACAGTGTATGTTTTTATTTTTTCCTAAATTGCCATAGTCTCTCTCCAGTGCCTCCGGGTGGTTTGTGTGGATTGATCTTGATGGTGTTTCTGCACCCTGGTTGGAGACTTCGGCATCTCATATAATAATAATAATAATTGCTCAAACTATCCTTCACATATTTTGATTTTCTCGCTTGTTATTTGCGTTTTATTTCCTTTTCCTTCCAAATCCTTCCTTTGATGGACCATTTTCATTGTATTTCTTCAGTTTGGCTTTTCGTGACTATGTTCTCCTGTGTTTCAGTTTTGTGTAACGTTTTAAGGGGGGTGACCTGCTATTTTTCTTTCCTTTTCTCTCTCTCTCTCTCTGGGTTGTGTCCATTCGGCCCCATTCAGCCTACTGTTTTAAGACGTTTACCCCCATCCAGGTGTCCGCGACCCAGCATATATATATTTTTGTTTTGACAGCAAGCTAAATTTGTACATTTTTTGATAGATTTTTTTTCCGGAAGCCGGATTTCTATATACAATGCTGGCTCGCTATCGCTCAGCAGGACAAAATGGACACCTGGATGGGGATAAACGTCTTACAACAGTAGGCTGAATGGGGCCAAATGGATACTACCCAGAGAGAGAGAGAGGGAGAGAGAAAAAACAAATGAAACGAGGTGGGCCCCCTTAACTTACTTGGTGTTGTTATTGTTGTTTGCTACACATCCTCTTCTTCAGGTGCTCTTGTTCTTCTTACTCTCCTGTCTATTGTTTACGTCTTGTTTTTGTTTACATACCCTCTTACTTCACCAACACTGAGTTTTCTTTTGAAGTTTATTGTTTAACATACAGTATATACTATTCTTCTATCTGTCTGTCTGTATCTGTCACTGTTCAGCACGTACGTTCGTGGTTAATAAGTGTTGTCAGATATTTCACAAAGTTTCGGACACTGACTAATACTCTGAGGGATAAGCACTTTTCCCAGTAACTATAAAGATACCAATAACACTTTTTGAGTGAAGACCACTGGAATCTATGACAACACTTAATACCCCCGATTGTACGTGTCTTTCTGCTGTATTCTAGTAATGCAAGCTCCAGTTCTACCTTTCCATCCAATTTTTACATAGTTATCCAGTTTGCTCTCTCTCTCTCTCTCTCTCTCTCTCTCTCTCTCTTCTTCTTCTTCTTTTATATCCTTTCCTTCAACTTTCCTTTTTTATCGGACATGCCATCTCTACATCTCTCCTCTCACCCGCCGGCTTTAGCACCGCCTACAGCTCCGCATCGCCACTGAGAAAACTCTATCCTAATTTGAGTATTTCATATCCCAATTCCCTTTATTCATTGCATGAACAGTAGTTAAGTGCTTGTTTAACCTCCACATAGTTCTGTAGTTGCCGTGCATGTTATTTTATTGCTTTTCTGACTGATAAACATTGTTGTTTACATTTGTTATCCTAGCTTGTAGCAGACGACGCACGCGCACCTCTAAATCGACCTAGCTTTGTATTTTCTTATTAACTCTAGTAGTTATCGTATTCAGTATCCTACTGTAGCTATATATATCTGTAATTTTAGTTGTTGCTTGCATGATCTTGTACTGTAGTAACCTTTGACTGATAACTTTGTTTATCTAAATATAATCCTGCTTGACTAGCCTACAGTGACACCAGCGCCATCTGTTGATACAGTATATTAACCCCTTGTGTGCAGTTACACTTTATTTTTATATAATCTCTATTTGGTGAATTGTATATTTAGTCACATATTCTATTATATATATATATATATATTTGTTTTGCTTTTTTAGGTAGGTTATCAGCCCTGGTAGCCTACTTCTGCATATTTCATACTTTTTTGTTTTTGGTTATTTTTGTTTTCGGTTAGTCTAGGCTATCATCCCTGGTGGCCTATTTCTGCGTACGGTACTTCAATTTTTAAATTTTCAGTTAGGCTATCACCGCTGGTGGCCTATTTCTGCGTACCAGTATTTCATAATTTTTGTTTTCGGTTATTTTTGTTGTCGGTTAGTCTAGGCTATCACCGCTGGTGGCCTATTTCTGCGTACCGGTATTTCATAATTTTTGTTTTCGGTTATTTTTGTTTTCGGTTAGTCTAGGCTATGATCCCTGGTGGCCTATTTCTGCGTACTTCAATTTTTAAATTTTCAGTTAGGCTATCACCGCTGGTGACCTATTTCTGCGTACCGGTATTTCATAATTTTGTTTTCGGTTAGGATAGGCTATAACCCCTGGTGGCCTATTTCTGTTTAAATAAACATAAAATTGTTTTCGGTTCGGCTATCACTGCGTATTCAAATTTAATTTTGTTTTGTTTTAATTTTTGGTTAGGCTATCACCGCTGATAACCTATTTGTGTGTATTTCAACATTTTTGTTTTTGGTTAGGCCTATTTAAGTAAGTGAAGCGGCCTGAAGGGAGTGAAGTGTTTTTAAAGTGAGTTTAGTGTTTTTAAAGTGAGTTAAGTGTTTTTAAGTGAGTGAAGTGAACTGAAGAAAGTGATCGTCACCATGCCTCGTGCCTGTACGAACTGCGCCGGTAGGTTTGGTGCTTCCATGTTTGCTCCTGCCGATCCACAAGTCTGCCGACTCTGCCAGCAACGAGAGGATTTGACAGCAAAATTGGATGAAGCCCTCAACAAGATCAACGCCCTCACCAGGAAGCTGGAATCACTCCAAGAGTTTGTAACACTCAACGTTGGAGTATCACTAACTCAAATTGTTTCAACTCCAGCATCCACCACCGCCCCAACGTCATCTGCCAACAATCCAACACCTGCAGTAGACACTGCAGCAGATGCTTCTGACGAACCTGAGCCGACATCAAACCAGGACAGCCGCCCTGTTCACCTTAGTCTCTCCCCCACTCCTCATGCAAGAAGCCTGCTAGCACGAACAGTACCAACCCCTCGCCCCCGTTCTAACCACTCCTCTCCCCGACCTGTACGTAGAGTCCCGCCACCACAGGTTTCCGGATTTACACCAGTGAGGAACGGTGCACGGCCAACGCAGAAAAGGTCTCATCTACCAGTCACAATGTCCAACAGATTTGAGATATTGGTAGAGATGGAAGACGAACCAGAAGAGACCAGGCTCGTTGGAGATTCCATCCTACGAGGACAGGTCGAAGAGTTCTGCGACAGAGTCCCAAATCAACGAAAAAGATTTTGCATTCCAGGAGCTGGACTGGACGACATTGTGGAAGCCTTCGAAGATATCACAAAGGATGCAAATGAAAATACCCTTTTTGTCATCCATGCTGGTTCAAATGACGTCATGCGCACCAGATCCGAAGAGTTGATGGAGAAATATCGCAAGATGATCCAGCACTACAAAAACAAGTCAAGGACTATCATCATCTCAGGCATTCTCCCCAAGATCGACGCACCTGACAAATTCTACGACAAGGCTTTCAGCACAAATAGCCGACTAAAACATTTGTGTCTGAGGGAAGAAGTTGAATTCATCAACCTCTGGGACAACTTCTACAACCAGCCTACTCTGTTCCGCAAGGATGGCACTCATCTAAACCCTGTGGGTTCAGCACGCATGGGTCGTCTCCTACACGAAGCAGTCCGCAGCCATGGATCAAAAAACGCCATCCGAGAAGAAGCAGCAGTGACATAAATCATCCAACGCCAAGAAAAAAACAGAGGCAACCGAGGACCACCAGCGATAAGGACCGAAGACAGCGAGGACCGAGGACAGCCATGAACATAAATGTAGATCCGACAAGAACCAAAAATATTATTAAAGAGCGTTCCGTGAGTTCTAAAATAACAAATTTAAAGGTTTTCTATGCAAACGCTCGTAGCATACGCAATAAATTTTCAGATTTAGAGGAGCTAGTGTTTAAAGAAAATTATGATGTGATTGGCATAACAGAATCTTGGCTCAATACAGAAGATAGAGACTTTTTAGCAGAGTATTCACTTCCCGGTTATGTAATGTTTGAGAAAAGCCGAATAAATCGAAATGGAGGTGGCGTTTTACTTTATATCAAAGAAAGTCTTAACCCTACCCTCTTGTCAAAACCTCAAATTGTGAACGTCGACGCATCTTTTGTGCTAATAAAGAAAAATAAAGGTACCAAAATAATACTTGCATTAATATACAGACCTCCAGCTCAATCAGTGCAAACTGACCGAGATATTTACGAACAAATTGCAGATGTAAGTAACTCACAAGATACCGTAATTTTTGGTGACTTTAATTTACCTGTGACCAAGTGGGGCGATACTCTTACTTCACACTCCGGACATGACTTGTATACGAACTTGCAAGAGAGTTCGCTTTAATCAATTTGTTGGAACGCCGACCCGTGGTAATAACGTTCTTGACATTGTACTTGCAACAAAAGAAGAATTAATAGAGAATTTGAATGTTGGTGATGAATTCAGTAACAGCGACCATCGTACGATAACTTTCACTTTAAAGTTTACTAGTAACGAACCAAATAGTAGCATCGAAAAAGTCCCTAATTTCAAGAAAGCAACTTCCATAAACTTAGAGCTATGTTTAAAGAAACTGACTGGAGCTTTTTAATTCACAATAACGACATAAATACATCTTGGAAGTTATTCGACGCCACTTACCTAAAAGCAGTGCAAGACTGCATACCATCGAAAACTCGGCGTCCAGGCCATAATAATAAGCCCAAATGGTGGAATAAAGATATTTCAAACTGCCTGCTTGCTAAAAAATTTGCTAATGATAGATTAAAATCCTCACAAAATGACGAAGAACGGCTGAAATTTGTAGAGCTACGACGCAAAGCCAAAAAGTTAATTAAGCAAAGTAAAAAGACCTTAGAGTTACATATTGCGAATCAAAGTAAAACAAACCCGAAAGAATTCTATAGTTATATCAGAAAGAAAAAAGTCGTTACTTCAACTGTTGGACCGTTAGTCGATGAAAATGGAGAATACACCAAAGACGAAGAACAAATGAGTAATGCCCTCAATACCTTCTTTGCATCAGTTTTTTACAACAGAAGACCTCAGTGATATCCCTACACCATCGCCGATTCAGATTGATAATTCAGATGTTCTAAGTAATATCACCGTTACAGAGAGAGAAGTATTGAATTGTTTAGATAAACTCAAGGTAAATAAAACGCCTGGACCTGATACAATCTCGCCTAGAGTTCTAAAGGAAGCTAAGGATGAGCTCTCTAAACCACTGACATTACTATTCAATAAATCCTTGCAGTCTGGAACTATGCCCGATCAGTGGAAGCTAGCCAACGTAACACCGATATTCAAAAAAGGCAGCAAATCCCTACCCAGTAACTATCGTCCAATTAGCTTAACCTCAGTTGTATGTAAAATGCTAGAAACGGTCATACGAGACAGACTCGTAAATCACTTAGAGGAAAATAACATACTTAAAGATACTCAACACGGCTATCGTAAAAAACGTTCCTGTTTAACAAACCTCTTAGGACTTCTTCCACGATATCCTCAACCTCTACGATGAGAGTAAAGCTGTAGATATTATATACCTTGATTTTCAAAAGGCCTTTGACAAAGTTCCCCACAAACGTTTACTGCTAAAACTAAAAGCGCATGGAATACAAGACGGTGTGTTGAAATGGATAGAAAATTGGCTCAGCGACAGAAAGCAAAGAGTAGTCATAAACGGTAAGGCATCAAAATGGACCAATGTAAGTAGCGGGTACCCAAGGGATCGGTACTAGGACCAATTCTCTTTCTAATTTACATCAACGACATAGATGAGGGTCTCACCTGTACAATCTCAAAATTTGCTGACGATACAAAAATTGCAAATAGCGTACTCTCAAAAGAACAAGTTGCAACACAATCTAGATAAATTGTCATGTTGGGCCCAAATTTGGCAAATGAGTTTCAATGCGGATAAATGTAAAGTACTACATATCGGATACCTAAATGAGAAAGCAAACTATTCGATGAATGGCACTCAGCTTAAGAATGTAAACAGAGAAACCGATCTGGGAGTAACAATATCGAGTAACCTAAAACCGAGTCAACAATGTTCAGAAGTTGTTAAGAAGGCAAACAAAATAATTGGCTTTATAGGCAGGTCATTTGAGCATAAATCCAAAGAAGTTATCCTAACCCTTTACAATTCATTAGTCCGCCCTCTTCTGGAATACTGCGTTCAATCCTGGTGCCCTTATTACCAAAAAGATATAAACAAGCTAGAACGAGTTCAACGTAGAGTTACCAAAATGATACCTAGCCTAAAGAACAAACCATACGAAGAGCGTCTTAGAGAATTAAATCTATTTCCTTTAACCCAGCGCAGATTAAGAGGTGACTTAATTCAAGTGTTCAAAATCATCAAAGGCATCGACAATATGAACTGTAGTAAGTACTTCACTATCGACCAATCTAATTACACGCGGGGAAACGGTTGCAAAATTATTGGTAAATCTTTTAACTCACACGAATCTAAGAATTTCTTCTTCAATCGAGTTGTCAACTTGTGGAATGGGCTTCCCCGAAACGTTATAGACTGCATCACCGTTGATTCATTTAAACTCCGCCTAGACAAATATCTCGCATCAAACCCGCGACTGACTGCGTTTGTAAATGAATAACTTTATTTTATCCCCCCCTCAGTTACTAACCCATCTGTCCCCTACTAACTTCCTAATCCTGCCACGGACATTAGTTCCAGGGCAGTAATTCCCTTTCCAATGTTCCCTTACCCACTCTAAACCACTGTTTGGACACTTGATCCCCAGTGTTTTGGAGGACAAGCAACCTAGAAGGGTCACTAGATCTGTTGTTGCTTGATTTCCTTTGTACTCCTTTGTACTAGAATTAAGTCCTGACCACATTGTTTGGTTCGTAAGGTCTGTGCGGCCAGTGTATCCATGTAAATATATGTAAATCTCTCTCTCTCTCTCTCCACCCTATTATGCAGAACCGCAAGAGGAAAATTCTGGGAGATTAGATTCTCTGTTGGAGCCCCACAGGTCGGAATTAGCCGAAAATAACATACGTCTGGGTTTGTTTTGTTTTCCTCTTTCTCATTCTCTCTCTCTCTCTCTCTCTCTCTCTCTCTCTCTCTCTCTCTCTCTCTCTCAGGGAAAGCTACATATAATATATATATACTGTATATATATATATACGGTATATATATATATATATATACCGGTATATATATATATATATATATATATACCGGTATATATATATATATATATATATATATATATATTATATTATATAATGAGAGAGAGAGAGAGAGAGAGAGAGCTATATATAGATATATATATATATATATAGAGAGAGAGAGATAGATATATACAGATATACACAGACGAGGGAAGCAAGAGGGAAAATACAAATAATAGAAACAAAAAGTGTCAGCGGAAACCTGAAAAATTTGCTACGGAAGAAAGAATTGGACAAAGGATTTGAGAAATGGGAGAAAAACTGTGGAGGAACAATAGAGGTCCAGGAGGAGGAGGAGGAGGAGGAGGAGGCAGTGGAGGTGGTGGTGGTGCGTGAGTTGGTGATGGTGGAGGAGGAGGCAGTGGTGGTGGTGGTGTAGTTTTGGTAGTATGTCCATTGTGGTGGAGGACAGGGAGGAGGAGTACAAAGGAAATCAAGCAACAACAGTTCTAGTGACCCTTCTAGGCTGCTTGTCCTCCAAAACACTGAGGATCAAGTGTCCAAACAGTGGTTTAGGGAACATTGGAAAGGGAACTACTGACCTGCAACTAATGTCCGTGGCAGGATTAGGAAGTTAGTAGGGGACAGATGGGTTAGTAACTGAGGGGAGGATAAAATAAAGTTATTCATTTACAAACTCAGTCAGTCGCGGGTTTGATGCGAGATATTTGTCTAGGCGAAGTTTAAATGAATCAACGGTGCTGCAGTCTACGACATCTCGGGGAACCCCATTCCATAAGTTGTCAACTCGATTGAAAAATAAATTCTTAGCTTCGTGTGAGTTAAAAGATTAAAAGATTAGGAGGAGAAAGGAGGAAGCAAAACAAAAAAAGGATATGCAATGTGTGCGTGTACAGTATATATATTCTGACATACGGAGCCCTGTATGTTAATTTAAGAGTTAGAATTAGAGTTCAAGGAGCCAAACTACCCAAGTGGTGAAGCAGACTAGCGAGCGAACGAGCGAGTGGGCAAACCATCTCGCCCCATACCAGCTCGCCCCATACCTCGATGACCGATGCTATGACGTATGATCGACGCCAGGAGCTGTGAGTGGACGACACACCTGTTATGTGATTCGAGGAGCTATGATTGGAGCGCGCACCATCACTCGCCTCCTGATTCGTTCCTACACCATCATTGTTTGGTATATAAGACCCGAGTTGTGGGCATTCAAATCAGTCTCATTTGGAGTTGGGGAAGGTGAACTTGCAGCTGGAGGAAGACGGGGTGAAGTATTATAATGGGATTGTGACTGTCAGTCAGATTATATAAATGTGTGTTAAGTGTGTTCGGTGTAAACACTTACGTTTATGTTGGTTAGTGAGATATGTGATTGGGAATTAACGTGATGTGTTTAATGTGTGTAATGTGTTTAACTATTTGACTGGGAATTAACGTGAACGCTACTATTACGTGTTTAACGATTTAATTGGGAATTAACGTGAACGCTACTATTATGTGTTTAACTATTTGATTGGGAATTAACGTTAACGCTATTATTATGTACTTGACTATTTTAGTTGACTAACTTGTGGACTAAAGCAACTCTTTAAGTAATTGGGTTATGATGAAAGTAATACTATTGTTTTATATTAATACTTACGAGTTCTTTTCATTTTCTTTGAATTAAGCTTACATTGCTTAATGGTGCTTAGTACGGTGATGCTATTGTCTCGTATTAGTAATATCGCCTTAGGCTAACATGGGTGTGTTTAATATTACTTCTAGTGATTTTCTAAGCTGAAGAAAATTCTTTTGCTTCAAAATATTATATTTTGCTTTTCATATTATTTGAGTGAGACCTGAATCGAATCTATGAAACGATCCTGTAACTTTATTTACTCATAATCAAACCTCAATGTTACGTGGTTAAGAAATAAATTTAACTAATTATTAAATATATATCTAACTTTTTATGTGACTTTGATATTACTCCTGATGATAATAATAATATAATACTATTAACGTAAGACAAGAACCAAGAATAATTACATTAAATATAAATAAAAGGACATAGAAGAAAACTATCTATTCATTTCAAAAAGGGTAAGAGACAGAAATATTCTTACTTTAATATTTATCTTTCAAGACTTTAGTCCTTCTTTAGCTATAACTTATTCGGTTCATAACCATAGCCTACTAAGCTTCGGTTAAATAATAATTCTTTATAAATACTACATGACTTTAATTAGTTTCAGTATTTTTCATAATTAAAGAGTATCAGTCAATAAAGGATACCAAGTCCTAAGATCCAAAAGGAAAGGAAGCAACAACAGGAAATTATTTTATTAGATTTTACTTTTGTTTTGCCTTCAGCTGACTGATACCTTAATATATATCTCTGTGCTATCTAGATTCATCAAGTTAACCACTTGAGGATCAAGATACGTAACAGAAGAGTGGCGACCTTGCCAAGGATTCGTTTCATACAGTTTCACTCAGTTTCATTACCGTTTCACTACTTAACAATCAAATATTAATCATGCCTCAACTAATTAATAACGAAGATGCTCGAGTTTTCATAGAATCAGAACCCACATCCCCTGATATTGACTGTCTGTCAAAATCTGAACTGAAAGTGCTTGCCTCACATCTCCAATTATGTCTCAAACATGTCTAAAGTAGAGGTGGCTCAGACCATAAAAACCCACCTGTTCCCTGTAGAAGGCGGGGAGGGTGACGGAGCAGTTGGTGGGATCCCTAGTAAACTTAGCCAACTTGATGAACAAGTGCCACCTGGTTTGACCGGTGATCAAGTACTGGAACTAGCCAGACTAAAAATAGAAGAAGCCAGAATAAAAGCAACGACCGAACAAGCCAACGCAAGTATAGAACTAGCCAGAATAAATGCCAGAGCAACGACCGAACAATATGAATATCAATATCGTACGGCTCAACTAAATGTCAATACAAATGCTCCTGTAATTGCTCCCCCTCTGGGATTAACTATGACTAGTGTCATTCCACCTTTCACTGAGGATAATGTGCAGGATTTCTTTGTTTTGTTTGAGGAAGTTGCTGGAGGTATGAAGTGGACAAGAGATCAATGGCCTTTTATGTTACAAACTGTTTTGACAGGGCAGGCTCGAGCCACGTATTTGTCAGAAGTAGCAGAAGTTAGGCAGGATTATGACAATCTCAAAGAAGCTATTCTAAAAACCTATCAATTGCAGCCTGAGGCTTACAGGCAATCTTTCCGTAAAAACCAGAAGAAAGTAGAAGAAACCCATAAGGTATTTGCCAGGACCATGACTAAAACTTTCAATCATTGGGTCAAGAGTAAGCAAGTCACAAGCTACAACGATCTGAAGGAGTTGGTCCTGTTAGAAAATTTCCTATGGAAAATTGATTCTTCTGTATCCTATCACTTAAAGGGGAAAAAGGTAGATTGTCTTGCCGACGCCGCTGACATGGCTGACACATACGTGCTCAACAACAAATTTCGTGGAAAGAAGCCCTACGATAATTCTAGCTCTAATTTTAAATATCCCAATCACAAATCTGACCGACCCAGTCACAAGCCTATAACGTCTTCCCCAGCTAGCCAAAATAGAAATGTTCCCCCAACTAAAAATGCGACTCAGGGCAATGGTAACAGAGGTGGGCCCCAAACTAATAGTAATGCTCAAAGAGGGAACTTTCCCGTATCCCCTAAAGTATGTACTTTTTGTGGCATGAGAGGCCACCTAGCTTATCAGTGCTGGGCCAAGGAAAAAACCGAGAGATCGGGGCAGACAGTTGCCGCCGTATCTCAAATTCCATGTGTGCCTGTAATGCAGGACTCCCGACAGAAGGAGTACCTAGCACCAAAAGTTCCTTTAATGCAGGACTCTCGACAGAAGGAGTACCTAGCAGCTAACGTAAATCATCTAGACAGGGGTGTAGTAGCATGTGTGGTGCAACCCACAAGGGTTAAACCAATAATAATTTCACCATCAGTGCAGGACAGTTACCGTCCCTTTATTTCATCTGGCAACGTGAGATTAAATGGTTGCATGCATGAGGTAAAAATTCTGAGAGACACAGGTTCTACTAGCACCCTCATGGTGAATCCTTACACTGAGTGCCCACCTGGCGAACCAGTTGTAATGAGAGGTGCTGGAGGCCAGTTTTATGCATACTTGGTAAAAGGCGAAATTGAATGCGAGTTACTACAGGGTGAGGCCACCATAGCTTTGTGTAGGTCCCAAGATATCCCTGTGCCTGGGGTAACACTCCTTTTGGGGAATGATGTAGCAGGTGAGAAGGTCCGACCAGACTCCATCTTGTCACTTTCCCCTGTTAACGAGCCACTAACCGGTGAGCTCGACAAGGAGTTGCCAACTGTTTTCCCTGTGTGTGCTGACAAACGTTCAATGTCTCAAGTAGCAGTTCCCTCAGACAGAAATGTACCGAATGTAAGAGTTGATGAAAGGGATGATGAGAGTGTAAATGATGCTCCAACTGTGCCTGATGATGTGACTGAGGTGGATTTATCTGACACCTTTATGGCTCATCTTGACCCTAAAGATGACCATGAAACCCCTCCAAATTGTCCTAGCGGCCTGGTAGAGCTACAGAGAGATGATAGTGAATGCAAGGAGTTAGCTGCCAGGTCCGTGAGTGAAGAGGAATGTGAGAAGGAGGGTGGTGAATGTTTCTACCTCAAAGGAGGAGTATTGTGGCGAAGATGGAGACCGCCACACAGACCAATCGATGACGGGGCTTGGGACGTCCATCAAGTAGTAGTCCCCAAACCTTGTCGTAGAGATATAATGGAAATGGCACATTGTATACCATTGGCAGGACACCTAGGTGTGAGAAAAACTCTAGACAGAATCAGATCCCACTTTTACTGGCCAGGAATGCGTGCAGATGTAGTGGAGTTTTGTAGAGTGTGTCACACTTGCCAGATGACAGGAAAACTCAATCAGAAGGTGCCTGTACATCCTCTGGTGCCCTTGCCCGTTTTCGAGAATCCTTTTACTCGGGTGGTAGTGGACATTGTAGGCCCATTGCCTAAGACTTCCCAAGGTAACATTTATTTATTAACTATCATGGACATGGCAACTCGCTACCCAGAGGCTATACCCTTAAGGACTACCTCTGCTCCAACTGTTATCAAGGAACTGCTCAAATTCTTCACCAGAATGGGTTTCCCCCATGAGGTGCAAAGTGATCAAGGAACTAATTTTACCTCTAACATTTTCCAGCAGTCCCTGAAGGAGTTGGGTATCGAGCATGTAAAGTCTAGCACCTACCACCCAGAGAGTCCAGGGGTTCTCGAACGATATCATCAGACATTAAAGGGAATGTTACGTAAGTATTGTACAGAGACCGGAGTTGAGTGGGATAAGGGGGTACCTTTTCTTTTATTTGCTACTCGTGAGGTTTTGGTCCTGCTCCCCCTTTTTGGCCAACCTTTATCTGCCAAATTCAGGGGCCCATATAAGATCATTCGGTGGGTGAGCATTACCGATTATCTAGTAACTACCCCAGACAGGAGAAAGCCCACGCAAGTATTCCATATAAATATGTTGAAGCCCTACCATAGGTCCCCTGATTCCTCTCTTCCAGATTCTCCCACTGTGGCAGTGAATGTCAGGACCTGTGGGCAGCCTGGTGCGGACAAAGTCTTCAGTTCTCTTACTGACCCGCAACAGACTGTTCCAGAGCCTGAAGGTATCCATGCAGACTTTGACTTGTCATGTAGCCTATCCAACTTTCAGTATAATTCAGTGGCTTTGAGGGAATTACCATCTAAACTATGTCATCTTCCCTCTGATCAAGCGAACCAACTAATCTCTGTTTTATCTCGGTCTCCCAATGTGTTCAGTGATACTCCAGGGCTCACTTCTTTGGCCGTGCACGACATCGACGTAGGGGATGCAACTCCCATTAAACTATCCCCCTACCGTGTCTCGCCACAACGCAGGAGTATACTGCAGGTCGAGCTTGACTTAATTTTTTCAAACCAGCTGATCACAAGGGCCTTCAGCCAGTGGAGTAGTCCGGTCATACTTGTGCCGAAGCCAGACGGGAGCCATGGGTTTTGTAGGGACTATAGGCAAGTCAATGCTGTCACAAAGAACGATACCTACCCACTGCCACGGATCAAAGATTGCATTTACCAGTTTGGCCTCATGCAGCAGTAAGTATAA